>CM036313.1:36032665-37232665 GCA_020567845.1 Rhododendron henanense subsp. lingbaoense | reverse complement strand
ACAGTCCCTCGTGGAAGATAAAGAGGAACTGTTCACAGGTTAAACATTAATTTAATGTTTTCTGTTTTGGGATAGCTGCTGTTTTGGTGAATACTCCGTTGCTTCTTTTTTTTAAGAATAAAGAAATTAATATTTTTAATAGGATAGTTTTAATAAAGAGAGTCTGATGCAGTAGACATTTTAAAAATGAGTAGCTAAAGTAATAAAATGATTTTTTTTCTCTCTAATTTGGTCCAAAATTTGGAGAGTCTGGTGCGGATGCTCTAAATAAATGCAGGCGGAGGTGAAAGACTAGTCAAACATGGTATAACCGATAACGTCAAAACAAATCAAAAACAACGTTTGGACCAGATACGTGGTACCAAGGCTATTAAAAGTAATCTTGTCTTGCGGCATTGAATTCTCGTAGTAATTCACTTGGTAATTCTTCTTTTAATTTTTTTTTGAACCAGAAAAAAATTACTACGGAAAAAATCACTTTGGTAATTTTTTTTTAAATTCTTCTTTTAATTTGGAGTACAATAAGAATATGTAGACTTTCAATTAGAGCATTTCCATTGTAATAACCAAATGAGTGACTTGTCAAAAAAAAAAAAAACCAAATGAGTGTGGATAAGCAAATTTAACAACAATGCTTAAAAAAACACCCCACATTGTAATAAGCAAAGTTACAAGTCTTTTACCAAATAAACAAATTTCACTCATTCCATAACCAAACTTAACAACTTTTACCAATAACCAAACTCAAAACTCAAAAACACCTCACATTGGAATCGTCTCATCGAGACGAATAATTTGGTGTGGACAGGTGCGTGATTGAAACTCGTTTGCGATTGGATAAATGTGCATTGTGTATTGTGAGGGTTTTTTTGGTTATGGATGCAAAAATAACCAACGTAGAGGTAGATGTTGTTAAGTTTGATTATGAATTAAATGCGGATCAAAAAAAAATTTATGAATTAAATGAATAATCAAATGCTGGCGTGACACATTTTAGTTATTGGTTTTGATTATTACCATTGCGGATGCTCTTAGATCTACAGTCGGCTGTGGGAATTAAATGACAAAGTAGGTTAAAGTCTCTCTACTATTTTCCTTTTTAATGGAGAGAGGATATTTCCTTCTTTAAATCGATAGGATACAGTTGCATTATCAAATAGAAACAACAGCCAGGTCCAATTCGGTGGGGTCATACTAAATGTTTTTTTTGAAAGGCAAAAGAAAATTCATTAATATTTGAAATTGTTATAAAGATTAACGGGAGCTAGGAATATTGTGTTGTGGGTTCTAGAATATTGTGTGTACAAGTCCTTGCGCTATTATGATTTCCTAAAACAAATCCTTATGCGGGTTGTGGCCAGGTTCTAGAATATTGTGTTCGGAAAAACTTATTAATATCTGATTATAAAAAATTGAAGCTATTAGTTGGAGTGATCAACAATTATGTTATGAATTACGATAGGTAAACCAACTTTCGTAAAGTCGACATTGTTGAAAAAAGATATCCACGGATCTTTAAAACGTGCCTCATAACAAATGTATAATCGAGGTTTAAAAATACTGATTTTTACTTTCGGAAGAACACTAAAGAATGAATTTTGGAGAAAAATGATTGTTTTTTGTTTTCCGGAAAGAGAGATAGAAATACTAAGGCATTTTTGCAGGTGGTGTTTCATGGTGGTAGGGGGCATGGAATATTGGGGGTTTCTCGGCGGCAGCATGGGGGTTGTTTCAACGGCACCAAGGGTTTCAACGGCAGTATGGGATTTTCGGCAGCGGCAACGAGGCGGCTTGATGCAACGACAGCGGTATGCTTCAGGGGCAACAACAAGGGCTGGTTCCCGGGTTCCGGTGGAGGCTATGATGTAGTTAGAGGTGGAATGGTGTCTGTGCCGCTCCGGGCAGCAACAGGGGCTGGTTCCCCTGGTCGTGGTGGTGGTAGGGATTGTCTTTTCGATGACAAGGGCTGTTGGGAGCTGTTAGGGCTATTGTGTTTGAGCTAATTGTAATATCTGGGTTTTTAGACCCATAGGGGTGTTTGGGCTTCGGCCCTTGTAGGTGGGCTTCGGCTCAAAGGGTGTCCTTGATTGGCTTCTTGCCAATTGTAGGGTTTGGGTCTCGGATTAGACAGATGATTGTTCTTTGAGCATGATTTTATTTCCTTGCTCCTATTAGTCTTGTAACAATTTCAAGATTAATGAAATTTTGTTGCTGGTCAAAGAAATACAAAGGCATGACTGGAGTTAGTAAGACTAGTTAAAATATTTTATACCTAGTTTGAATAAGAATTATATTGTTTGGGGTCTTAATAAAAAAGTTACGCTCTGTTTGGAACCCAGGGAAAGGAAAGGAAAAGAAAGGAAAAGGAAAAATTTTTCATTTCCATTGTTTGGTTGGGAGGGAAAGAGTGAAGAAAATAAGAATTTTAAGTATAATGAATAGTATATTTTCCCTCCCATTTTCCTCTCATTTTCCTTCCTTTTTATTTTCTTTTCCTTTCTTTTCCTTTCTCCAAGTTCCAAACAGAGCGGTAATTTGATAAAATATAATTGGGCCTATAGTGAGTTCAATAAAAAAAAAAAGGTATTGGGCTTATAAATGATGGGCCAGATATCGGATAGGAGCTTTTAGAAAGCCCAAAGGAAGATTCTGATCGTCAATTTATTCATGGCCCATTCATATTTCTGTGGGACCATCCGACCATTAGTTTCCAACCATTTTTCATGAGACAAATGACAATCCACTCATAGTAACGCAAAGGATAAGAAAAGTAAAACAAATACAAGTCAATTTTTTACTCATATAATTTTCCAAAAAATGATAAGATTTATGTAACTATGGTCCAAATTTTTTTGAAAAAATCAAATTCTCCTATTGAATTGAAACTAATAAAAAAACACTCTTTAAAAATTCAACTTATATGAGAGATGCCAAACAAAGCCTAATAACTTCTCTATGATATCATACACGCCTGTGTCTCGAGGAAATTGTCTTGTTTAAGTCTTTGCTCTCAAGCTATTTTTGCGAAGGATTAGTGGAAGCTCCAGAAATTTTACTCAACTATAATTCATTCGAGAACTTCAATTTAAAACTTATGTAAAACCATACCATTCTTGTTAATTTATAACAAAGTTTTCACGTTGTTGATTCCTAGGTGTGGTGTACCTTCCTCTATGCCGCTCATTAGTACTAGTAGAGTCAGATTGACCTGGAATACAAATCGCTAGGTGTAACTTTTCGCTTAATACTGAAATCCACAGTTGAAGTGTAGCATCTGAGGCTGCATGACAGACATTAAAGCTTGTAGTCTAATTCTGTATATATATTAGGGTGAACTTTTCGTAAACAAACAAAAGAGATACCACATGCTAAATAAATATATAATCCAATATGGTTAGGCAGCATTTAATTAAATTTCAAATTATGCCTCTTTGGGTTTATGTGTTTTTTTTTTTTTTCAATCGATAGAAGAGATCATTTATATCATATGAAGTACAAAGTACCAACCCAGGACACTACATCGATTAACAGAGTGTACGAGATAACTTTGCCCAACAACTCAACCAATAAATAAAGAAGTCCATCATAGGAAGAAACATAAAAAGAAAGGAGAAAGCCTATCTAAGAGAAGAAATGTTGGGGATTTGTTATTTAGAGTGAAGTTGCTTCACGATTGTTTGGTATCTTAAGAAATGTTGTTTGAAGGGAGGGATATGGACAGGACGACTGTGCATCGGAGCAGGCGTGGTTCAACCAGTTAGCCCGTCAACTGGTCTCTAGTCCGGTCCGGTTGAATCCCAAAATCATCACTTTACAAAACCGGCTCAGAATTCCGGTTGAGCCAGAGAACCGGTAAAATATGCGCTAGGAATAAATAGGAAAGCTTCTGTTAGAGTTTCATAGGCGATGTGGGATTGAAATAGTCATTTTGACCATTTTATTCTTTCTCAAATTTGAAAGATCAACCAGGACACTAGAAAAATCACAACTATGTGATCTTATGCAGGGATTAGTTAGGGAGGGGCCAGTAGGGGTGGTCGTCTCTGCAAAAAGAAAAAGAAACACTACTATTATATGTATAAAAAAAAAATCCTATGAAGGTATATAGGCTCGCCCCTGTGTAGAATTTTGAAAAAATAATAATAATTGTAATCTTTGAACTACGAGGATACCAACATTAATTACTAAAGGCTAAGGGCTAAAATATAACAAAAAAATAAAACTATAGAGTTAATATTGTGAATATTCAAGTAATAAACTTCCACCTTTCGTTAGATGAGTTTAGTGTTTTACATCCCCCCCCCCTCTCTCTCTCTCGGCACAAACATCCCCAATTGTTAATACTTTAAAGGCAATTTCGAGTAAATAGAGACAGAGGAGAAGAGATTTTGGAAACCCTAAGTAATTTTGGTGAAATTTAAGTTGTAAATATGTCTTTCTCCAATTGTTGTTCTAGACTTCTCATAATTCTTTGTTTTTTGACTGGTAAAATCAAGTAACATGAAAACCTATGTACCGAATTTGTCCAGTTGTGATGAATGAAAAAGAAGAAGATGAACAATAAAGAAAAATAGGACACATACATCAAGATCGATTCTATTAGTTAAATTGATTTATGTATTTATGTTATTTTGAGTTTTAATGTATTTACATGATTATGCATATGTATTTATATTTTTTTCTCGCATGCACGGTCACCCTTGCGTGGTGAAATTCCTAGCTCCGTCCCTGATCTTGTGTTGTACAACACTACATATTACATTTGGAGTTTCAAATATACCATGCGGGTGTTAATTTGAAACAAAACAACAATGAAATAAATAGATTAGAATGATGTGTACGTAATGTTTACCTATGCATATATAATAGCATATATGACGTGACGGTTCAACTCCGGTTCATCCGCGGTTGAACCAGTGACCCATCCGCCCAGTCACTTGTCTGGTTCGCTCACTGATCTGATTTTTAAAACATTGTTGTCCACCACATAGGCGAACACATGATTAAGGATAAAAACATCATATGAAGATAAGAATCGTCAAACTAAAGTTATTCGTCGTGGCAACTCCACACACACACTCTCTCTCAAAATCCTAGCCGCTACTAATATCTTTCTTCTCCCTTCCCATCCCCCTTAGGGTTTTCACACCCTTGTATGGCGGTGAGAGGGGAAGGCCATGGAACTATACCTTCGTCTTTGTTTCATTTTTCTCTCGTCTTTTCAGGTCAATGACTTATCATTTAATCTATAAGAGTTTTGTCTCTAATTTTTCCGAGAGTACTTTAGTTTTGTCTTTGGACGGATATTTTGTCCACAGATCGAGTTCCTTCAGAGACAATATTGCTTCACAATAATATCCGTGCCAATAGTGCAATATTTTTAGCATGGCAACTCGTGGTAGCTTGTAGATTTGTAGTTATGTAAGCTCATTGGTATGTTTATACTTGGTTCGAATCCATCTAATCATTGGCATATTTGTTGTCTTTTTGTCTTTGTCTAGCACTTTATCTTAATGTCTAGGCCAGGATAAAAGACATGGGCTATTTTGCGTTCGTTTGACATTAATAGATAATCATTTTAACTTTGTCTAAGATATTTATAATATCTTTATAATGAACTCCATTATATGTAAGTGATGCTAAACTTTACCAATATAAATCTCTTTCATCTTGTAAGAAAAAAAATCTTATATACTCCACATAGATTTTTCAAAAGTTGTAACCGCCTCTCTTGAATTAGCTTTTGACCTTTCCCCCAACCAAAAACCGATCCATGCGCGCCTCTCTCTCTAGTCTCTCTCTCTCTCTCTCTCTCTCTCTGAACTGCAATACAAACAAAGGAACGTTCTTTGAACTCCCTTGTCTCATTATTCTTTTTTGGGTATTTTCCAACCGATTCATGGCATTGAGAAACCACATTTTCAGAGAATATTAATAATAATGTGGGTTTGATTTCATACAGGTGGACGCAGAGAGAGAGAATAGGTTGTTTGTGAAATGAAGATATTATAAAAGAAGTCTCTCAATTTGAAGGGTTTTCTTAGGATTGTTTTGATAATGTCTGAATTGGTGGCCAGAACTGGTCGTCATCAGCAGCGTTATGAGGCCGGTTTCCGCCTCATCTCGGGGTATTCTCTCTCTCTCTCTCTCTCTCTCTCTCTCTCTCTCTCTCTCTCTCTCTCTCTCGATTTCGTAGTTTGAATCCTCAATTTTTGCAATTTGTTTCTTTTTTATGGGTTTTTTTTATTTTCTTGAAAATGTGGGTTCTGTTCAATGTTTACAGTTTGCGAGGATTCTGAACCATGATCATTTTCTTCCCAAGTTAGGCCCATTATTGATATATATATATATATATATATATATATATATTTATAAATATATATGTGTGTGTGTGTGTCTCCAATGGATGGTTGTTTTTAGGCTAGCCAACAAAATCCGAGGGAAAATTAAAAAAAGATACACAAGTAGAGGAAATCAGCTTTGCGGGCATTCCTCTGAGTTAGAGGGTTTTGAAGAGTAGAGAAGGATGCCAGAGAGCACAATCCTCCTGTACCACTATGTGTCCTCGCTTTCGTGAATTTTAGTAGTTGAGGATTTTTCACAAAGGTGCTTTCACACTCTCGTTCAGGCACGCGCATTATGCGACGTAGGGCAGGATTGTAGAAATTGGAGTAGTTTAGTTGGGGGCAAGAGTCGAGATCCATATCCATCGATCTCATAGGATGACCAATTCTCACAAGCGGTACAACTTTGTTTGTAAATTCTAGTTTTGTTGTTTCTAGGGGATAGAGAGAAAATGCCTAAGCAGGTATCATATAAGAACAAAGAATTTGGCAGGATTGTATCCCTGCAAGAGTTCACCCCAAGGGGTTGGTTGAGTGAGAGCATGGCAGCAAGTTCAATTCTCATCAGGGCCACTGAAGGTTTGCTTTGTTGTGCCCTTCAAGGTCTTGGGATTAGTCGATGAGCGCCTATGCTTGTCCACACACCCGGTGAGGAGTTTGGTTGGGGGGAAATTGAAGTCCTTATGCCCCAAAAGAAGGTTGACATGCGCCCTAGTTCTACTCATAGAATGACCAATGCTCTCAATTGGTATAAGTTTACAAGTAAAATCCTTTATTTTGCTATTTGGGTGCTCGGGGGTAGGGAGATGAAGCATTAACAAGTCTCACATAGGACACTCAGGACACGCTAGCTAATTGTAAGCAGTAGTAATTCTCCTCACGTGCCCGCAAATCCACCTTCCCTATTCCTTCCCAATGAACCCCCAAATTCTTGCCAGATGTGGGTTCACTTCGAGTTTGCATTCATATTTAGCTTCAATACACCTACTAGTGGAAGACATCACTTGGTAAAGAATTTTAACCCTATGCAGGGACTGTGCAAAGGCTTCATGCAAATATTTACAAAGGACCAAATACTTCTGGATTCTGGTTACAGCATTGTTAGTAAACTGTTTGGATTAAGTTTTGCTTTTGCAACGAGGGTGTAGAATCTATGTACCTTAGACTTATTTATGTTGACTGGAATGGCTGAATGAGGATTGTTACAGTAACGGGAATGTCTAAAGTGGTATGTCAAATGATCTTAGAGGTAGACTATCAAAATCACATTTTTAGAGCATAGGCATTTCCAATGTGAGAGCAAGTGGTTTTTTATAATTCAACATCTTCTTGAATATAGTTCCATCGTTTTTTTTTTCTTTTTTGTTTCAGCAATATATTTTGTTGTTCCGATTAATGATGTAAAACAGTTTAGAAGCATCATTGTCTTTTTTGGAATCCTGCCGAAACTCCACTCTCTCTGGCTTTTATAATATTTTACTCTAGTGTGGGATTTGCGTTTGCATAGAGAAGTGAATGAGTGGGAGGAGGAGGTACTGATGAGTTTGCTTGCAAGAGTGTATGGTATGCGTAATTTAGGAGAAGGGGAGGATGAGATGCGATGGAATCTCTCCAAAAATGGTGCTTTTCAGGTGAGGTCCTACTATCGCTCACTTGAGGGAGGCAGTAACCCCTCCTTCCCTTGGCAAGCTATTTGGAAGACAAAGGCGCCAGTAAAGGTGAGTTTTTTTGTGTGGTGTGCAGCCCAAGGCAAGATTCTAACCATTGATAATTTGATTCGAAGACGGAAAATCATTGTTAATTGGTGTTGTATGTGCAAAAGAGACGCAGAGACGGTGGATCATCTTCTCCTTCATTGCCCAGTTGCGGGGGAGCTTTGGTCGTTAGTGTTCATGTGGTTTGGTGTGAAGTGGGCCATGTTGAAAAATGTAATGGAACTTTTAATTGCTTGGAGGGGTGTTAAATTGAAAAAGAGAAGGAAGCAAACTTGGGATTTGATTCCGCTTTGTTTGATGTGGGTTATATGGTGAGAGAAATTTGAGATGCTTTGAAGGGGTTGAAATGCCTTTGTCTAGGATCAAGAGTTTTTTGGTGAATAGTTTGTATAGTTGGGACATGAGAGAATGCTCTCCTTCTCTTGACCAATTTCTAGATTGGTTTGAGCTTTTTCATTCTCATGGGAGTGTATAGGGCCTTTTTGTCTTGTGGCCTTTTTTTGTAATCGGGTGGCATTCCCTTATAGCCTTTTTTTAATATACTTATTTACTTGTTTAAAAAAAAAAAAATTTACTCTAGGATAACTTTTAAGAAAGTACATCGGGTACATAATTTAGGATTGTTAAGTTCATTATTTTGAATTGAAGTTTACTATGTTTCAGAACAGATGTTTTGAATCGTATATTGTAGACAATACGGGTTATAAAGTTACCTGTTTTCAATAGCTTAAACCTTAAGCTCTCAAAATACCAACTCATTACACGGATGTGAATCATGGAACACTAAAAGCTTTGATATCTTATGGACCCAACACAAGCCAGCTGGGTAATTAGCGTGAAAACTGGTATTTTTCACTCTAAAGAAATTGTCAGTGGGCTATGTTGCACGTGATAGGGCTTGTTTGGGGAAACAAGATGCTTAATCTTTTGCAGGCAGTGGAGTTGCATTTTGTAACTTTAAGAGAAATTTTTTGGGCCTTGTGTAGTCGGGTTTTTAGGAGCAGTGTGCATGAGGCCGTTGATCAGTTGTTGGATGTGATTTATACCACAGCTAAGAGATGTCTAACTTGCTTCACTTTCTCTTGCTTCGTCTGGTATAGAGTGATGCCCTCTTTTGATGCCTTTCTTCAATAAACTTATCCAACCAAAACGATTGCCTAGAGTAAGAGTTTACTGATTGTAGTCCTTTGATAAAGACTATCAACCATCGACTCTGTATCCTGACAAGAATAGTTGTTGACAGGTGTATTCCTTTCAAGTACAAAATTCCATTTGAAGATGATGGCGATACATCTGAAAAGGTTGTTGAGGTACTTATGATCAACTCAACTAGCGGACCAGGTCTTCTCTTCCCAAAGGTACAAATCTGTAACTGTTCATTCTAGTTAAATGCCTGTTTTTGTGTGTGTGTGTTGTTAGAACCTACTGTAAAATGCCAGCAAATTAGCCTTTATTTACACCAAATAATGACGGTATACGGACAAACCTAGCCGCAAATGCAATCCTGCAGCAGTGCTTGGTGCTTCCTACGCTGGGTCTTCTTCTTCCGATTCAGTCAAAATAATACTCCGATCAGATTTTAGCAACTGAAGGCCTGAATCCTATTTGATCACCTCTTGCAGTACTGTTAGTTGTTGCCAATAGGCATTGTTAAAGCCTGAGAACCTGTCTCTATGGCCATTGAATGTGGCCCAATGCCTGCTTTACCTGAAGTACTTTGCGAGTCACACTTGTGCATGACCCCAATAACCGAACGCATCATCCACCATGCTTTTCGATTGTCAAGAAGCATCAAATTATGAACAGATATTTGCCAAATGTGGTAGGATAGTCTATATACCAAGTCTTCGAAAGCTACAAAATGCATTTACATTAGGTTTTTAAGTTTGGAGGGTTAATATGGATGCACTTCCTGTTGATGGGAGTCTTGGCATTTTTCTCAAAGTTCCTAGCAAACTTAGCTTGAAAAGGAGTTGATTAGAAGAAGTCATCCTAAAATAAGGGGTAAAGGAATGAGTAGCTGCAGAAGGAAAGAGGTGAGTATTTATCTGTTAAGTTCGCAGGCATCTTTGGTTGTTCCACGAGTGGTTTAGAGACTTAATGAAGCGTGGAAGCATAAGTGACCTTGTAAGCCTTTAAGGACGGACAATGGTTTCACACTTGAGGGAGATGAGGGGGAATGCACACTAACCACTTTAGTCATAGTGATTGATTGGCCACACAAGTTATTATTATATTGTCCTAATTATTCTCCATGATCATGTAAAATTAGGAATAGCAATGAGAAATTTCTATTAATGATTCTGCATTTTGTTTACTTAATTAAATTTATAGGGAGGATGGGAAAATGATGAAACTGTTGAGGAGGCAGCACTACGTGAAGCTTTGGAAGAAGCTGGAGTGCGAGGTGATTTACTGGTAAGAGGTTGATTGGTCGCTTTCAACTTCTGTTTGTTTGTTAATAATCACTCGGTACCTTGCTTTCTCAAAGGCCAAAATTGCGTGTCTTTCTTGTTGTATGCATTAGTGCATTGTGTATTGCCACATTTCCCCACTTAGTTACTAGTGATTTAATTTGAAAGTATTATCAGTTATACTACTAAAGCATGGCACCTAAATATAGGAGAATAAGTAACGAATGAAAACTCAAAACAAAAATGAAAAGACAAAAATATGATTACTTATAAGTAGGGCCCGACCACTCGCACATGCCATGATCTAGAGCATCAATTTCTTTGAGTCCCAAGTCCTAAGAGCTAGTAAATTTGAGAAAATGCAGGGCACAACATAGCACGACATGAATTATTATTATCGTCATATTGACAAGAGAGGTTGCTTCGATGTTCGTAAATATGAAAAGACATGTTTCTCTTTGAAAAAGCTTGTCACTTGTAACTGCACGTGACCACGTCCTCTCCTTTTCTCTTGCTGTTTTTCTTGGAAACATATTTTCTTTTTCATTTCAGACTCTATGACTCATAAATAACCATAACCAGACCCTACTGCCATCTCTGACAACTTTTATCGCTGTCCACAGACCAAAACAGCCAAATTCCCCACCATATAATCCTTAATCAACCACGAAATAGGAGACACAGTTAACCATGATTTTCTACCAACAAAACCCACACTCCTAAACTAGTAACTTGATCGATCAAACCATTGCCCGGCCTAAATCAGCAAACCACTATCATTAACAATTAAACTGGAGAAAAGAATTGTGTGTTTAGATAGAAAAGCGGATGGACTCGTGATCACACCAACGCCGACACCGGCACATCAGCTGCGCCACGTTAACCATCCACAGAGTTGTTGGGTATACCACTAAGGTCTGAGCCACTACTGCGCAATCGACCTGTACCAATATCAAGAAGCTAGGCCTTGTTTACAATGATATTAATCTGAACGTTCAGCATACTCACCCCGCATCTTTCAACAAAACAGTTCATGAATGTATATTACATCTGCGTTCAAATTTTTTGGTCACAGCTGGGTGCTTTTGGGATTTTGATTTTGAGTTTCTAGATACCTTTGATACTGTGTATGCCATCAGTACGGAGATTAGAAGTTAAAACATTAAATGCCAAGAAATTAGAAGCAACTTATTATTGGTGATTGATCTTGGGATTGTAGATTGTGAAACGGGGATTTGCAGAAAAAGTGTGGTCAGGGTGGTAGCTGATCGGTGGCAATGATGGGTGGATGATTGATTTTGCAAAAAGGGATATTGAAAAAAGTTTTAGAGAGACAAGGACAGTGATTTGGTTGCAAAAGGGAGATTTAAAACATGGTGAATTTGGAGTAGATGGACAAAGGGGGAGAGGTTACGTGAACCTACACACACATAGTAAATAGTTTCCTGAAAGCTGAAGGTCCCTATCATATTGTCACAAGATTTTCCCTTGGTTTAATTTGTACACTGTCTTGGGTAGAACTCAACCCCAAATACTAGCTATTTAAGTGAGGGGGTCATCACGCTTTTATGTTCTATATTTCTTTGGTAGCCAAGCGATGTGGGTTCGCTTCACTCCCTCCCTCATGCGCAACATGCTCATTCGCCAACACCTGCTGTGTGCATGCCTAAGACATGCACACTAGCCACACCTACTCAATCCCAAAAATAGCTAATAAGGTGAGTGTGCCCTCATGCTTACATACTTGATATTACTTTGGTACCAGGCGATGTGGGACTTCTCTTCTCATAGTCATCTACAAAATCTAAAGGATACGCGGACGTGTCCATCGTATGAAATTTTAATGATCAAAAAGCTTGTAAAACTACTGTACAAGAGTTACCTTGAAGAGGCTTTGTAGTTTGTAGAAATAAAGCCTATATCTATGGAGAAACGTGTGAATGTTTGACCATGGTTTAGTTTGCAGTATCAGTCAACACAACGGGTCGTAGTCGTGAGTAATAGATATCAGGTGTAACGGTCAATCTGTAACGGGAATCGGACTCTGAACTCGTAAACTTTTTCCAAGCATTTGCAAATGCTAAAAGACCCATTAATATGCATGTTCTAAGCTCATTTATAACAAATTGAATGTTTTTAGAGCCTTTTAACCGTTACAAGTATAGTTCAAAAAAAAAAACTGGTTACAAGTAGTTTTGTAAGTAAGATTGAGTCGAAGTCAGCGCTTTAAGGCAATAAATATTGATTTATTCACAAGGAAAGAGAATCTCACTATCTAACAAACTTGAAATTGTACTAGTATAGATAAGTATTTCATACAATAAAGAAAGCAAATACTAGAACCCATTACTACATCGAAGGTTGTTTGTGGACAACAGTGAAGAAATCGAAGGTACTTGGTTCGAATTCTTTTTTTTGAACAATGGTTGATTGGGTCTGAGAATCAGAAGCTATTTCAAGTGAAGAAGAGGAATAATCTTACAAAGATACATAAGTCATACTGTAGAAGAACGTGATGGGTCTAAGAAAGGAAGAAAGGGGGGAAAAAGTTGCTTTTGCACAATTTGTTGATATAAAGGTATCTGCAATGTTGAGTATCAGCCATTAAAGTCCGATACTGTACCATTAAGCATTATGTATCGGCTGTGTCACCCGATACGCATGTGTTTTTCTGTATTATCGTTATTCTTCACACCCCACTAGTGGACCGTGGGTTATGGTCCCCGGGATTAGTTGAGGTGTGCGTAAACTGGCCCAGACACATGATTATCAAAAAAAAGAACGGACCCCATATAACTGTTATGTAACGTCTGGTACGTTAATTAAAACCATGGTTTGGACACTTGGAAGTGAAATCAAGGTTGAAGTCAATTTGGTGGTGGAATATAGGACAGTCTGATGATACTGGTAGCAATATTCTAAAACAAGGAATTAATTGGCGATTAATTGCTGCTTATCTGATTAGGTCCAACTAACGATTAATCGCTGATTACTAATTAATATGCACCGATTAATCGCTCGAAGGTGGCCGACCGCTGGATTAGCACCTAGCGACCTTTAGAACATTGACTGGTAGTAGTTGTGGTGACTGGCAGTCAATATTTCTTCCAGTTGCCGGTCTCTAACTCTAATCAACTGCCTCTCCTGTCACTACTGAGCCTCAATGGTCCCTTGAGCATCGTGTCTTTGCTTCATAGCCCAAATATCTGATACTGAAACCCCACAATTTCAACCTTGTAACTAAAGGAAATTATGGTGGTTTCTAGCTTTAATTTTAAAAATTAGGAACTTTATCAATTTATCTCTTTCTCGTTCCGTCATATGTATTCATCTATAGCTGTCAAAATAGATGAAACATCGGGAGTGACTTCAGATTACCGTTGCTTCTAAACTTATGGGTAAGGATGATAGGTGAACACTGTCTCTACTCAGAGCTTTCATACCTTTGAAGCCAGATAGAAGGATCCAAAGGTGGTGTTATCTTTTCTATGCCATATCCATATGGACCATATTGGACCCTCGATACTTGGTGAGGTTTAGGGATAGGATATGTGTTCCGACATTTTTAGTTGGACATTTATCTGGAAAGCACATCCAGTGTTTTGAGTTCAAAGTAAAGCTATGCTCGCTGTCAAGCCTCCACGAGAGTTTCCTTTGAGCCCTAGCCTTGCCCAATGCATTGAAGACATTGAGTTGCTAATTTGGCAGGAAAAAAGAGATTTTCCCGTCATATAATTGATGTGTCTTCCATCCGACCAAAGCGTAGTTTATTTCTGTTTTCCAACAAAGATTGACAATTTGGTACATGGAGGTTAATTTTTCGGTTCACATAATTTTTGGTTCATGTTGATGTTATTTACCTGGATTTGATCATTTCACTGAAAGCTATATTCTTGTGTTTCAGAATTTCCTGGGATACTACAAATTCAAAAGCAAAACACTCAAAGATGAGTTCAGTCCAGAAGGTTTGTGTAAAGCGGCCATGTTTGCTTTGCTTGTGAAGGAGGAGCTACACTCGTGGCCGGAGCAGAGCACTCGCCAAAGGACTTGGCTAACCATTCCCGAAGCCATCGAGTGTTGCCGGCATCCGTGGATGCGGGAGGCTCTCCAGGAAGGTTTTTCCAAGTGGCATGCCAATGGTATGATAAGCACCGTTAAGGATGGTGATGATGAGGATCCTGTTGTTTTTTCATCTGCTTCCTCTCCGGACCGCAACATTTATCTCATATAGATGCTTAATAGCGCATTGTCGTCTTCTATTTTTTGTTTTTTTTTTTTGGAGGTTAGGAGCTGAGGAGAACATACAGAGGGTTGTCTCTGTAGAGATACTTTCATTTTTCTTTTTTCTTTTTTTTTATCGGCAGAGATAGTTTCATGTTACAGAATACTGACTTTTGTTAAATGTTCCATCTAAACTTGTGAAAAGAAACTCCAGAGAATTTTAGCTATACCTGCTGAGAAAAGGGCAGAAAAGGTTTCATCATACAATGGAATTGTTTTGGTCATATTATTATAGCCTTACAAGAGCTACTAAGTATACCACTTGGTGGCAGAGAGTTGGCAAAGCAGCAGAATTTAAGCGTTCGTTCTTTTTTACCCGGTCACAGAGTCGAACCCGCTTGCGGTAGTAGTCCTGAGAGATAGATGCCGTGTGTGTTAGTGGTTTTGCTCTGTTCATGCCTTGGTGGAGTGCTAGGGAGATTAGTTCCTTCTAGGATATGGCATGGGTCTAAGAGTTCTTATGACCGCCACTTGTCCTGAAGGACCACCAAGGTGGTAGCCTGGATGGCTAAGGTGTGAGGGTGCATGAAAGCCCCTCACGGTTGCAGGTTGGAATCTTGCTTGCGGATAGTAGTCCTCTGAACTAAATGCTATGTGGAGGGCCCTTAGTCCGCTCTAATATTTTGGTGGGGTTGTGGTAATGGGCTCGCCTTCCCATACAGTGGCTCAAACCAGACATTTCCCAGCGGATGAAAATCTCTATGGTAATGCTCAAGGGGTTACACTGGTTGCCCCTTCCCAATCTCATCCTTTAAAAAAAAAAAAAACTACGGTAGGGGTCCCTCCTTTTCCCTTTCAGCTTAGAAAAAAAAAATGTAAGCCAATAGAATCGGGAAGTAAAACTTCACACTCCACTTTTCTAGCTTTCTCGACATTAATCAAACTTGATAAGATATCAAAAAATGCAAAATAATTAAAAAATTTATTTTTAAAAACTATTTTTCCCTTTAGTGAACTTTTTTTGTCACAATTTGTTATTTTTTAGATCCCCTCGTCGATGCGAATAAATCATTCAAAAAAACTACACAAAATTAATGGAAGTTCAAAAAAGAAACAAAGGAAAAAAGAATAATCAAATGATTGAGTTAGGCCAAATGGGCCATTTTTTTGTCACAAACAAACATAATTTATTAAGGGAAATGGCTACGATACACACCTAGCATACGATATGCACCCATAACATTTACCATTGAGAGGTGTATCATTTTACCAATAGACATAACATTGGCGTAACATTTTACTAAATAGGCGTAACGGTGCATACCGTATGCACTCTTAACCATTGAGAGACATAACATTTGTCCAAAATAGACTTAATATATTTAGTTATACACGGTGTGTGTTGGAGCTTTTCCCTTTATTAAGTTGATGGGAAGGAACTAATCGAAAAGACAATAGAAGTAGCTATTCAGACACAACAAGTCTACAACCACAAACAAAAGCATAAATACTTAACACACACTCACAAAGTATGTGGGGTCCACACACAACACACCTCCAGTTTGTGGGGCTTATAATTTTTTTTGAATGTGTGTATTTTAGTTTGTGTTTCTAAACTTTTTGATTTAGAAAATGTCCCACCAAGTAGTTTTTGCAGCGTCAAAAACGGCGTAGCTTCCCCCCACACTTAATTCTTGTATGCATTATAGCAAACTGGGGTGTAGTGAAATCCGGGCCGTCTATGTCGGCTATCAATGGTTTGGATTTCATTTCGGCAAATAATGGCTTGAATTTAAAGGATGAAATCTGGATCATTGATTATTGAGATGAACAACTCATATAGCGCATTAGACCCCTGTTTGTCACAAGGACCCCAGTTCCGCATCACAGCACTACATGATCCCAAGTCGCTTCTAAATACTACTCCCTCCGTCTCAATTTAATTATCCCTCATTCTATTCTAACCAGCTAAAAAATGAACTATATCTTTAAATCCATAATGAATTTCATATCGAATATGGATCTTGTTTGATAGATATTGATTACTTCTATAATACAATATTTTCGAAATCAAATAAACATTATAAATTACAAAATATAATCAACTGAAAAGTAGCATGAACTCTCAAAATGAATAATTAAATTGGGACGGAGGGAGTACATGAGAAGACAGAAATGCATATCAATTCTTTTTTTTTAAACCAAATATAAACTGCATATACTCCATAATATATAAGGAAACCACAGTACAATAAAATGAACATTATCGGTATGAATGGCTAGGTATGAACACAAAGCAGACTCTCCTGGATGGACCCACCGCAACCAACTTGAGCTCGTTCTTGCCGCAGACTGAAGGCTGAAGTCGCTGCAGACGCCGCCACCGTCGCCGTTGAATTGGTTCCAAGAAACCAGATCTAGAACCCTATATCTGACTCCTAAGTCCAAAAATGGAGAGAGTGGGAGATCGCAACTCCCTAAGGAGAGCATCTCAACCATCTCGCAGCCATGGTAGGAGAGGAGAGCAGAAAGAGGGTGTATTTCCTCGTTTGTCTATTCTACCTTTTAGAAAGAGAAATCTAAACACTTATTTTTCTATTCTATCTTTTAGAAAGAGAAATTGAATCACTTTTTAATCTAATATATATGATAAAAAAAGATAAATGGATATGAGAGCTATCTTGACTATTCAGAAAATGAAGAAAACGATTCAGAAACTGGAGAAGAGAGGGGGATTGAAGGATCACTACAAGAAAAAACACCAACGGTCACACCAAAAAAAGTCACCAAAAACTGGAATTTTGTCGCCTATACTCTTCGGCTACATGTGACAAGGTAGTCACCAAATCCATGACACTAAAAGTCAACGGCGACTAAATTTATGCACATGTCACCGAAACATACTTGCGACTAAATTTATTCACATGTCGCCGAAACATACCTAGAGCGACAGTGAGGTGTCACCAAAACAACCTCAACAGCGACAACACTTATCGCCAAAAGACCTCAGCAGCGACAACATGAAATTTGTCGCCAAAGGTTAATATGTCAGAAACGGAAAAGTTGCTGATAAACGCGTAAATGTTCACATTAGCGCCCCCTAATTTACCATTGCTAAGTCTATTTATATTATTATTTGGAGTTTTATGCTTTATTTTTGTGTTGTAGGTATTTGGACAATTCGATGCAAAAAGCGCAAAGTCGAAATATTAAACGGTGTTCGAAGTTGCTTCGTTTGGATTCAATCAAGTGGAGTGCCCGAATTGCAATATGGAGTCGAGAGTTCGGCACTGAACTTAATTAATCGACTTGTTTAGAGATTGTTTGGGGGCGACTATTCGTAACCCCGTATTTTCTCCCATAGCCCGTTAAATTTTTTTGAAGATTATATTTTGGTAACTACATGTCGAAAATATGTTCAACCTTCGGTAAACAACTGCCGAACATACATTTCGGTAAATAGCTGTTGAAAACAAAATTATATTTCAGTAACTACGTGTCGGAAATGCACAAGAAACATATATTTCGGTATTTAGATGCTAAAAATGTATTTCAATTTCGGTAACTAATTGTCGAAAATGTATCTCAATTTCGATAACTAACTGTCGAAACATATTTCGGTAGTTGAAAATTTTTAATGGGTTAAGAGAGAAAATATGGGGCTGCGAATAGTCGCACCCGATTGTTTTGCAACCCACGGCCTATCAACTGGAGTAAATTAAATGGCGGGCCCATTGTATGTTATGGGGCCAATGTTAAATGCTTGAAGAATTTGAGGGATCTCTTTGACTGTGCATAAGTGCAACGTGTACTGCTGAAGTAAAAAGGGAATTGGGTCAAGCCCCAATTGGGTACACGTCCTTAGCGGTTATTATCCCAATTAATTGCTCAATGAATGGGCCCAAGTTTAATGATATCTTAGAAGAGCTTTTGTAAGTGGAAAAGAAGGGGCCGCGATCCTAGATACAAAGTCGGCACTTCACTTATAAAAGGACTGATTCCGACGGGACGAAAAAGAGAAGAACGGGGCTGCCGAGCCGAGATTTTTGTTCCGAATATTGTTTAGTTTTCTCCCGAGCTTCTTTTTCTTCAAGTTTTGAAGCTTTGTTTAATTACTTGCACTCCGGTAACTCGGTTTAATTTCTATTCTTTATAAAAGTTATTCGCTGGTTCTTGTTTAACTTAGATCTTTTGTTTATTTTCTGTCTCATATTTAGAAGCATGTTTCAAATTAGGATTTCTTGTGTTTCTTGTTTAATGCATAGTGAGTATTTGTATAGGTAGGGTCGCAGGAGTGATTAGCACACCGTGGCCAGATTGGACACGTTCTGCTCCTGTTTTTCGACATAAAAATTGAAAGGGCAATTTTAGGTTAATTAAGAACATCCGTGAGACGAACCCGAGCATTGTCGGAGCCCATGTGAACGGGGGAATAGGAGTCCAAAACTCATTCTCGTTGCGCATGGGTAAACGGCGACCATAAACGTTCGCATCTTTCGGGGTATCTTTTTCTCTCTAAAGTTGAATGTTTTTTAAGAACACTGAATGGAGTAAGGAAGTCCGAACTGGTTGCGAGTGCTATGATCCTACGACCGTATCTTCTTTTTAATTATTTGAAAAATTAAACAATTTCTTAGTTTTAGTTAATCTCAGTATCAAACGATAAGGGGTGGCTACCTAAGAGCCCGTTTTTATCAGCAGCAACCCGAGTTTTTATTCAGTACACATCACCGTCTTTGTGGATTCGACTCCTGTCTTACCGGATATTGTGTTGCATCAGTCTCCACACAACCCATTAATTTAAGATTAGGAAATCGTCAAGCGGTTGCTCTTCAATTGACCTTGTATTTGTTCCAACCAAGATTCGATTCGGCGCCTTCTCTAAGAACGCACACGAACTTAACCTCCAAGCTACAGCTATACTCAGTAAGAAGTTAGAGGCAGGAAGAGATAAAAAAAAAAAAGGTGGGGGGGGGGGGAACAAAGTAGAGGGGAAAGAAGGGAAGGGGGGACGGTCAAGGAGAGGAGGAGGAACCCTCCCCAAGAGTTCTCTCTCTCTCTCTAGAATTCTCTACTGCTCTCTGGTAATGCATATCAATTCTTAAGCCGAAAAGAATATGACTACATACATTCATATACATACATCACGTACATACGGGTTCTGATCTAAAAATATATATCCAATCCTCGATGAGTTGGACCATTTTGAACGAAATGAGCAGGTCAAATCATTTTTTTTGAAATCTTAGACGGTCCAGAATCCGTATGTACATGGATGCATGTACCTATAGCAATTAAAGCCTGGAATTGGCAACAGTGTTTTCCAGAAAACAGACAGTACTTTTGATGCAGCAAGTTCCGGCTATCATGTCCCAAAGCAGTATTGGGGCATCATGCCTCCGTTTTTTTAAAATCCTTTTAGATCTTTTCTTTCAATCTCAACCCTTGGATCCATCTCCCTCTCTCCTATTAACCCTTGGATCCATCCCATTATCTCCTAAACTTATTTTGGAAACACCTCAAAACGTTGAAGTACAGCCTTTAGTTGTGGTAAATATACTTTATTTTGTGGTAAGTATTGACATAAAATATGGTAAGAAGAACCAATGTTCATGGTAAGTATAATGACTGAAAAAATGAAAAATCACCTTACTTTTAGTAGGTAATTTTGATCCAAGGGTCCAGATTAAACTAAAACATAATCTAATGGTTCATATTAAATGAGAGCATAATGCCCCAATATCACACTGGGGCATCAAAGAAATTTTGAGCAATATAAGGGCCCGTTTGGATGCGGGATTAGATTTGGAGGTATTATGTAAGAATGGGGGATTGGATAGTAGGGGGTATTGGTTAATAAGGGATGGCCCACATTGATGTGATGTTTATGGAGGGGATATTAAATAATACTTGATTTGGATGAGGGATAAAATGGGAGGATAAAGTTATTTTGTAGTTGAAATGGAAAAGAGAGGGGGTATTATCCGGAGGTGTTATGTAATAACACCCTAGAACCTCCCCATAAATAATACCCCCTCCGGGGGTATTAGGGGTACAATCTAATCCGGGGCTTAGCTAATACCCCCTCCATTTTGCTTCCCAAACGAGGTCTTAAGGCTGGGCCCACGGACTAAAATGGGGTATATCACAATACCCCATCCAAACAGGCCCTAAGGGATGAAATATAAACACGTTGGCCTCTACTCTACGTAGTACAACAGGAAATCCGAAAGCGATATCCTTTGTTTAGATAAATAATGACAATTCACTGCAACTTGTGCGAGTGAAAACAAAATCACAAACCCTTTCACTCACACACGTTATCAAGTACTACTCCAATCAGGCCCAGCTGTTTGGCGCATCTGTTTTTGGAGGTTGTTCCGTGCTTTTATTTACCTTTTATGCAAACTCTAATCGCAAAGAAGATTTGCAGGAAACCGCGTAAGGAAAAATGTGTTTGAGCTCATTTTGGACTCGTTTTTAAATATTATTTTATGGGGTCCTGTAAAAAATCAGCTCCAACGGATATCGGTAAGTATTACTTTTGGATTCGTATGGTGAAACTGCTCAATTCGCCTCTACGAATCCAAAAGTAATATTTATCGATGTACGTTGGAGCTGATTTTTTACAAGGCCCTACAAAATAATATTCAAAAATTTATGAATATTTTTTAAGATTTTTGTGGGACCCGAAATAGCTCTAAACGCATTTTTTCTTGTATGGCTCCCTGCAAATCTTCCCTGCGAATAGCAGGATCCATTTCGGAGTTTTGTTTGTTTAATTATGACTAAAGTAGTATGTACTTGTTGTAACTTGTAACCCCTGCTTTACCCAAAATAGCTTCAACAAACTGGAAAAAGAAGTTGATTATCCACAGGTCGGTCGAAAGTTTACTACTTTTAGGTAAGCAAACGACCCCACCCACAATTGCCCTCAGTTATTTGTCAAAATCACGTTTTTTCTTAGAGCAATGTGCAACCACAAAATCAAACATAGCGAACACAATCGTAAACATTACACACATATTCACATGCATCTAACGGATTCAGACGCAAGAAAAAAAAAACATTTCAAGAAATTTATGTCCAAAATTGTGACTTAAATAGTTAAATGTGTGTTCCTAGACGTACTTTTTTGTTTTTCGTATGCAAGGTTTTCTCCGAGAGCATCTCCATTTGACTCTTTAACTTATTTTTAGTGTTAGATAAGATGTTTACTTAAATTAATTAAAATAATGTCTTTCAATTTCATTCCATTTGACTCTTCAGAAAGGTTTTTATGTAACCTACTTTAATGTTCTTGGTTAAAGGGTTTTTTTTTCTTTTTAAATTGAAACGGTTTTAGAGAGTGCTGGAAAAAGGGTGAAAACCCCCCGACTATACTATAACCACACACAAACTCACAAACACACGTACAAATACAAGTTTAAGGGCCTCACACACACTACACTGTAAATTGTGGATTTGTGTGTTGTTTAAGGTCCGTTCCGCAATGATTCTTATTTTTTAAATACTTATTTTTCGTTTTACGAAACAGGTCATTATCTTACAATACATGCATGCATCATATTCAATTCAAAAAATAATACTTATTTAGGTAGTTAGTCAGGGGCGGAGCTAGTATGGGGGGCGAGGGGGCACGTGCCCCCCGTTCCGAAAATGCAAAAAAAAAATAAAAAATTACACATAATAAGTTTAAGTATAAATACTTGAGGAATTCTTCACAAAAACCAGCTTGGTAAGAGTGGCAAAGCGCTTCTTGTAAGTTTCTTACCCCAAGTACTGGGGTTCGAATCCCCTTGTCTGTACCCTCTCTCTCTCTCTCTCTCTCTGTTCTTACCAGATTTGCAATTTTTTCCCACTAATCGAAAAGGAACGTAACCCATTTGGAAATTAAAATTTTCCATGACCAATTCGAATACATAGTTTTTTTTAAAGACTAACTAATGTGATTCGACTAGGTATTTATGAGTATGAAAAAAACTAATACTTTATATAAATACTGTAAAAAAATGGAATTTAGACAACGGTAGATTTGGATTAAGAAAATTAATATCGTAATGTCTTGCATTTGGCATACCACAAGAGAGTTGAGGCAAGCAATTATTTCTTTTTCAAAAGCAAAAAACCCACGACAAAACCTAACTATACAACTTCATACTTAGTTTTTTTTCTTCATATTTTTCCACACAACATGAAAATAGATTTCCATTGAACTGTGCCCCCCCACGCCCAAATCCTGGCTCCGCCCCTGTAGTTAGTAGAACACGTCTTTGTCCAAAACAAGCCTGCGCGGGGCAATTGCTGTGGTATGGAGCCAAAGAAGATTTTATTAAAATCTCGACTGTGGTCCTGCTTTTAGCCTGTATTTGCAAACTAACCGCCATAATTTCTCCATAGCTGCAGAAGCGTTAAGTTAGTTAGTTGGCTGTTTGGCCTAACATTCATCCACCTTAGTGAGATAACCATCCTTTCAATTGACAAGTTCTTCCACATTTTCTGTCCTTATAATTACAACCTGCCATGGGTCTAGAAAATGAAACCTTGAAATGCTTTGAAATAGACAGAGCCTCGTGAAATCCTTTAGAAGTTTTTTTTTTCATAACAAGACGTCCGTGTCAACTTGAGCGAACCTCGGCTAATTCCAAGATCCTGAAACTAACTACCGAACAAACCCTCCAGTGGCCCTGAGGCTTAAAATGTTTGGCCCCGCTAGATACAAATATACGACCTCATGAAGAATACACACTTATTTGCGTTCTCATACCCACCTGGCATAGCGTTAAATTTAAATCCGTTAGAGGTTAGCTTTATATCCTTGTTATGGTACAGTGTTGCATGTGGCCATCTGTACTAGATTACAACGAAGTTGAAATAAAGCAAGGTGACTCGAGTACTTATGATTAGGACATAGTAGTCACATAATAGTCACACGCGTGAATATTATATATCTTCGTTAAAGTGGGCTCGAATTCTCTGTCCCAACTTTCTACTTTGGCTTCTGTACCGACACATTCGAGGCCCGGACCTAGGCGCAGGGTAATGAGACCTGAAACTAGTCCTGTGATTTTTAAGGTTTAGGCTCAAAATATGGCCACTGATTTTCGCGCTCTAAGATTTACTGCATGCGCTCCACTTTTTTGTTTTTACATTGTGATGTTGTTGGCAACATCACAGTGTAAAAACAAAATACACTGTGATATTGCCAGCAACATCACAGTATAAAAACAAAAAGGTGGAGCGCATGCAGTAAATCTTGAAGCGCGAAAATCAGTATCCCCAAAATATATACTCCAGCTAGGATCCAAATTTGTATGGGAAGGGTTGAAAAATGAATCAACCCACTCGAATTTGAGCTCGTATTCATTTCTTAAAAGATCACTCAAGATTCGTCAGCTGACCGGGTGGATGGCCGTGGACACAAGCTTCGAAGGGTGACTTCTCGATTGTGGTAATCGGCGGCGTATGGAGCCCTGGTTCTCAAATTTCCTGGCTGTTTGTGAGATCCCAATTGGCGACGTCTCGGCAGTCGATTCTTGGGGTCCGAGAATGTGATCAGGGGCTCACGGCGGCAGGAGCCACTGTCAAGATGTCTGGTGGTGATGTGGTTTGCGGCCAGGGCTGGTAGTCGGTTCTTGTGTGGTGATGGTTTGGTTGGTCTAGAGTGGTGGTCGACGGCGTGGTGGTGCTGTTTGCGTCTGATCTGTTGTGGATTAGGGTTTGATTTGGGGTTTGGGCCGATTTGTTGCCCTTTGGTGTTGAGTTGTAATTTTTTTTATCTGGGCTTTTAGGCCTTTGCCATTATCTATTTTTACTTGTCTGATCTGGGTATTTTAGACCCATGGTTGTTCCGGGCTTGACCCGTTTCCCAGGCTTTGGCCCTCAGGTGTTTGGGCTTCGGCTCTTTAGGTGTTGTCCAACCTTTGGTTGGATCTCTCTCCCCCACTTAATGTATCCTATCAAGTTTCTTAATAAATTTTTGATTGTTTAAAAAAAATAAAAAAAACAAACTAAGCTTACATGTTCTGAAACTCGTTAAATTTTTAAAACCAAACTTAAAACAACTAATTGCTCAACTCGTTCGGATCATTTATCATGCTTGCGGATATGTAATATGGATATTATAGTTCAGCATTTGGGGTGCCTTCAATTTTTTTTTATCAGCAAAAGATGAAATTTTATTAAAACACGGGGAAAGGGGAAGGGGAAGGGGATCTAACAAAGAGTTAGAAAGTACACCACAAGGGCATAGCCTAAAACACCCAAAGATCTACCAGGGATCATAAAAAAGCCCAAACGCCTAAATTCGGCCCAAACCTGGGCCGGCCCACCCTAACCAAACCACAAAACCCTAACTACACCGGCAATCACCACCGCACAAATCACCGGAGCCCAGCCTCGTTGTTAAGCCAAGCCGGCCTCTCCCAGATGTAGAGGCCGGCGACAGGAATCGGCCTACGTCAGTGAAGGCCAGAGCAGGCAGGGTTTGAGGGCTAGACCACAACCAAAACAACAGCAAACCCAAACAGTCCCCTGCAAAACAACTTCATCAGAAAACCCAATCTTCATCAGCAACAACGCCACACCAGAGCAACGAGATACCAGTTCCACGCCCGATTGAGAGCTCAGACGGCCACCGACCAGATTTCGGCACACAAAACGACCAGAGCAAACAAACATGGGAGCCACATCCACTTCACCACCGCCGGACTGGACCACCACCGAACAAAGATCGCCATCTTTACCGATCGATTTTGGAAATATGGACACTTGCAAAACAAAGGTTAGGACTAAAAACTAGTTACACCTCTAAATACCCAAACTGCCACCCTCTACCACCACCCACCCCGAACAGATCTACACCTCCAACCCACCACCACCAACCGCGGCACAAGATAGGCCACCCAACGCCGCTAGGCATCCGAGGAGACCAGGGAGACCTCCGGTCGGAGGCGACAGCAGCCGCCCCACCCTTCCACGCGGAGGAGAGCGGTGGCCCAACGCAGAAACGGGGAGGGGAAAGGAGATCGATGCTGGGAGAGGAGGAGGAGAGAGGAGAGAGAAATAGAGGACAGGGGAGCCCGGGGGAAGAGGGACGACAGCGCCTCCCCCCAGGCGGCGGCGACCGAAGGGATACCCTAGTTCCAGAGAGAGTAAGAGAAAAGATAGAGAGAGAGAGAGAAAAAAAAACTTTTTCGCCCTTCAATTATGTATCAGCCATAATTAACCCATAACTTGCTTGCTTGACAACGTTCTCACTTCTCATCACTTCAAAATTTGTGTCAAATCTTGGACAGAAATATTTATTCCTACTCGGGTGACATTTGACGGACTGACGTACTAAACAAATACAGATGAAAATGATAGGAGTTGAGGGCTTAATTGTAATTACTATAGACATTTTGGACTCTTGATGTAATTCTTGCCTTTGTAATTCTGTTGTGATTGTTAGTCGGTTAGGGGAGGAGAATATAATCGGGATTAGGGAGGATCAGTGGAGGCAGGTGTTCACATTTCTTGTTCTCTCTTTTTTTTCTCCTGGAATTCTCTCTCCTCTGTAATTCATTCTTACCTTCAATAATACAATTCAAAGCTCGATTCTTGAGCTTTTCTCTGTAAAAGACTCTATCAGTGGTATCAGAGCCACGCTCCTCTGACTGTGGAGATCGCACAAATGACGGATAACACTCGTGCTCAGGAGATCAAGCGTTTGGATGAATCAGTTCGGAAATTGGCAGACACTACCAATGACTCCATTCAGCGTTTGACCGTCATTACGGATCGACAAGCAACTTCGATTGAGGGTTTCAAAGACATGATGGAGGGAATCAAGAATCTGATCACGACTCTGAACTCGAAGTACGAGCAGATCCAAGAAAAGGTATCCTCAACCACTTCTTCTCCATTACTTCCAAACCCTAATCAAAACCAGGGTTACGCTCGTATTTTCCACCCAAAACTTGATTTTCTGAAATTTTTTGGGGAGGATCCAGAGTCTTGGATTTATAAGTGTGAAAAGTTTTTTGAGTTGAACGTAATTGAGGAAAATCAGAAGTTGCGTCTAGCTTCCCTACACATGGAAGATAAGGCAATGCATTGGTATAGGTGGTTTGAAAAGTCCCACACTTTGCGCAGTTGGAAAGAATTTTATAGGGTTCTTCTTCTTAGGTTTGGGGATAATGCCTTTGAAGATGCTGTGGGTCAATTGACTAAGCTTAGACAGTGGAGTTCTGTCAAAATATACCAAGAAAAGTTTGAGGAATTGGCAAACAAGACCGCAGGTCTCACAGAAGAATTCTTTATTAGTTGTTTTGTCAGTGGTTTGAAAGAAGAGATCAAAGGGGGAGTCCAAATGTTTCAACCCAGAACCATTTCACAGGCTATGGGGCTGGCTAGGTTGCAAGAAGAAACCTTGGAAGCCTTGAATAAGAAGAATAGTGGACCTATGAGATCTTCTTTTCCCTCTACTGGAGTACCAACCAGACCATATGAACCCACGACTAAACCCACAGAAGTAATGGGTATGGTCAAAAAGTTTACTCCAAAAGATTTTGAAGAAAAAAAAGCCAAAGGGCTATGTTTTGGGTGTGATGAAAAGTATTATAGGGGACATGTGTGCAAGAAAAAATAGCTTTTCATGATAGAAGTTAAAGACGAGGAGGATGTTTTTGAAGAAGCCCACCAAGAGATATCTCTTCAGAAGACAGTCAAGGGGAATTCCACATTTCAGTACATGCTTTGTCAGGAGTACAGACCTACAGAACTATGAGGATTAGGGGATTCATAAATAAAGTTGCAATAAGTATACTTGTGGATTCTGGAAGCACACACAATTTCTTGGACCCTGGAATAGCCAAAAAGACAGGAGTTAGGGTAATACCCACCCATCCCTTGTCTGTGGTTGTGGCAGATGGGACAAAGGTTAGCAGTAAAGCTATGGTGCAAGATTTGCAGTGGAATGTGCAGGGTACCAATTTTGTTTCTGAAGTTAGGGTGCTTCCATTGGGTGGTTGTGACATGGTGTTAGGAGTTCAGTGGCTTTCAACTTTAGGGCCAGTTCTATGGGACTTCAAGAATCTCCAAATGGAATTTTCTGTGTCTGGGCAAACCTTGGTATTGCAGGGGGATAACACTACAGAAGTTCAGCTTGTAGACCCCAAGAAGATGCAGCAGATACTCAACAAACACCCTACAGGAATGTTGGCTCAACTGAGCAGTATCCAAGACATCACCCCCACTGAGGTACCTTCTGATTTAGTTTCCCTCTTAAACACATATGAAGATATCTTTATGGAGCCTAAAGACCTTCCACCCTCTAGAACTCATGATCACCAAATTCCTTTACAAGAGGGTTCCCAACCCCCTAATATTCAACCTTATAGATATCCCTACATACAAAAAAAATGAGATTGAAAAGATTGTCAAGGAAATGCTAGCCACTGGAGTTATAAGGCATAGTGTTTCACCCTTCTCTTCACCAGTACTATTAGTCAAGAAAAAGGACAACACTTGGAGGATGTGCATCGACTACAGAGCATTAAACAAAGACACAATTAAAGATAAGTTCCCCATTCCAATAATCGATGAACTTTTGGATGAGTTGCATGGGGCAAAGTATTTCACTAAATTGGATCTGAGATCTGGCTATCATCAAATCAGAATGGCTTCTAAGGATGTGGAAAAAACTGCTTTTCGTACTCATGAGGGGCACTATGAATTCCTAGTCATGCCCTTTGGTTTGACCAATGCTCCTTCTACTTTCCAAAGTCTCATGAACCATGTCTTCAGGGCTTACCTAAGGAAGTTTGTGCTAGTTTTCTTCGATGACATACTCATTTTCAGTAAAACATGGTCAGATCACTTAGAACATGTTTCCTTAACCTTGGCCAAACTAAGGGAACATCAGTTGTATGCAAAAATGTCTAAATGTGCTTTTGGATTGCAATAAGTGGAGTATCTTGGTCATGTGATCACTGCAGAGGGTGTAGCCGCAGACCCTTCCAAGATTACCAGCATGCTTACCTGGCTAAGGCCTCATTCAATCAAAGCTCTCAGGGGTTTTTTGGGATTGACTGGCTACTATAGACGTTTTATTAAAGACTATGGTAAGATGTGTCAACCCTTACATTTGTTGCTTCGAAAAGATGCTTTTGGCTGGAATAAGGAAGCTGAGGATGCTTTCACTCAGCTCAAAACTGCTATGACTACAGCCCCAGTGTTGATGTTGCCCAATTACACTAAGCCTTTCATTTTGGAGTGTGATGCTTCTGGCAAGGGCATAGGGGCTGTCTTAATGCAGGATGGGAGGCCCATAGCCTATTACAGCAAAGCTTTGTCCCAAACCAGTTTAGGATTATCAACTTATGAAAAAGAGTTATTGGCAGTAGTTATGGCTGTTACCAAATGGAGGCACTATCTGTTAGGAAGGCAGTTTATCATCAAAACTGACCATCAGAGTTTGAAATTCTTGTTGGAACAGAAGGTTACCACTTTGATGCAACAAAAATGGTTATCCAAACTCATGGGATTTGACTATCAGATATTCTACAGATCAGGGAAAACAAATGTAGCAGCTGATGCCTTATCAAGGGTGGGGGATGGAGACTTGCCAGCACAAGGGGAAGTAGCAGCTATGACTATAGTTCTTTGTCAGTGGGTGAAAGACCTCCAAGATAGTTGGTTGCACGATCAGGAGATTCAAGATCTCCTCAAAGATTTACAGCATAATCCTGCAAATCACCCACATTATTCTTGGCAACATCAGATGCTATATTACAAGTCTCGATTGGTGGTGGGAAACAATGCTTCACTCAGACTTAAGCTCCTCCAAGAACACCATGACAGTCCTGTGGGGGGGCATTCTGGGGGAGAGAGAACTTACCAAAGGTTGAAGCAAGCTTTCTATTGGAAGGGAATGAAAAAAGAGGTGTTACAGTTTGTAGCAGCTTGTGATGTGTGCCAAAGGCATAAGACTGAAACTATGGCTTACCCAGGGTTACTCCAACCTCTGCCCATTCCAGAAAGACTATGGAGTGATATCTCCATGGATTTTATTGAAGTCTTCCACACTCTCTACAAAGTCTGTGATATATGTGGTGGTTGACAGGCTAAGCAAGTATGCTCATTTCATTCCCCTCTCTCATCCTTACACAGCCACCACAGTTGCACAAGCTTTTCTTGATAACATTTTTAGGCTGCATGGCATACCCAGCTCTATAGTATCAGATCGGGATAAAATCTTTACTAGCACATTTTGGAAGGAGTTATTCAGATTACAGGGTACTACTTTGTGCATGAGTACTGCATACCATCCACAATCTGATGGACAAACTGAGGTTGTCAACAGATGTGTGGAGCTAGAACTACCTTCGATGTTTCACTAGTGACAGACCATCAGCTTGGTCTAAATGGTTACCGTTGGTTGAGTGGTGGTACAATACCACTTTTCATGTATCCACTGGCATTACCCCTTATGAGGCTCTGTATGGTCAGAAACCACCGCATTTGGTACATTATGCTCCTGGAGGATCAGCATTTGCTGCTACTGAGAACTTGTTGCATGATAGAGATACTATTCTCAAGTTGCTCAAAGACCACCTGCTTGCCTCTCAACACAAGATGAAACAACTTACTGATAAACACAGAACTGACAGGGTTTTTGAGGTAGGCGATTGGGTTTTTCTCAGGCTCCAACCCTTTCGACAGGTCACAGTGGCTTTTAGAAAGAATGCCAAGTTGGCTCCTAAATACTTTGGTCCTTATCAGGTGGTGCAAAAGGTGGGACCAGTGGCTTATAAGTTGGATTTACCCCTTCACTCTAAAATTCATCCAGTATTCCACGTTTCATTGTTAAAGAAAAGATTGGGTTCTGGAGCTCTCATTCAAACTGATTTACCTCTTACTGGGGAAGATGGCCAACTACAATTGGAACCCTTAGCCATTTTGGATCGCAAATTGGTTAACAGACATAATAGACCCCACACTTTGGTTTTGGTGCAGTGGTCCAATTCTATTCCGGAAGATGCTACGTGGGAGAGCTGGTCTGAGCTTCATCAGAGGTTTCCTCATTTTCAACCTTGAGGACAAGGTTGCTTTTCAAGGGGAGGGTAATGATAGGAGTTGAGGGCTTAATTGTAATTACTATAGACATTTTGGACTCTTGATGTAATTCTTGCCTTTGTAATTCTGTTGTGATTGTTAGTCGGTTAGGGGAGGAGAATATAATCGGGATTAGGGAGGATCAGTGGAGGCAGGTGTTCACATTTCTTGTTCTCTCTCTTTTCTCTCCTGTAATTCTCTCTCCTCTGTAATTCATTCTTACCTTCAATAATACAATTCAAAGCTCGATTCTTGAGCTTTTCTCTATAAAAGACTCTATCAGAAAACAGTAGCATTTGATTAAATATATTGAATGAGATTGATGTAGTTCTCATGGTGAATAGAAAAGTGGTGGGAGATGATGCCTGGTGCTCGGCAGCGGTGCCAAGCATTTGGACCATCCAAACGTATTTTCAGCGGTTCGGATTAAAAATAATTTTTTTCAGGAAAGAGTCAACTCTTCCCTTTAAAAGTTCGTTTTTAATCCGAACCATTGATTGCAGAGATGGACAATCCAAATGGACTCGACACCGTTGCCAAGTGGAAACCTGCTTGGCCGGGTCCCCGGGTGTGTGTGAGAGAGAGAGAGAGGAACTGTGTATACTATAGACTAGATCGATACTATATAAAATGCAACTTCAATGTGAGAGAGAGAGAGAGAGAGAGAGAGAGAGATTATCTATACTATGACTAGATATATACTATATAAAATGCAGCTTCAATGATAGGTCTTCCGAAAAGATCGAGCAGATAACCTTTTTCTCCTCTTTTTTTTTTTTTTTTCCCACCGTAGAAATGCTTTTTGTAGGGTAAATTCATAAATGAAACCATTTCATTTGCATGTCTTGGATGACCAATCATACATGTGAACCTGATTTCCACCACTTATTTTCCTTTAATTACGCTAGCAGCTGCCACTTGAAATCTGGATGCCTATAGTAAAAGTAATCATTCAGTAGATTTGTGCACGTGATGTCTAAGGCCTCATTCATCTAAAGTTCTTATTTTTTAAGTATTTATTTTTCGTTTTATGAGACAGATCATTTTCTTATAACACATCATATTTAATTCATAGAAAAATACTTATTTGAAAAAATAAGTACTTCGGGAATCTTTTACCACCACACATTATATAAGATTCATGCATAGTATTATATCTCTCGTAAATGTATAATTGTACTCACATAATTAAAAAACTACATGGCGAGCATTGAATAAATTTTCCTTTGACACGGTTAGACCTAAAGCTATTTTCACTTTACCTTCTACTTTCCACTTGTCTCATTAATGAAGAACATGTTGGGTCCCCACCAACAGTATTTTGCTCTTTGCTCCAATTTCTGCCAACAGTTAAACCTCATATTTAATGCCGGCTAGTGATTTTGTCACACCCTTTTTTGTTATTGTCACACCCTGCAAGTGTATTTTTTGGTGCAAAAATACACTTGCAGGGTGTGGCAATAACAAAAAATGGTGTGTCAATATCATTTCCCTTAAACCTATTGAGTTCAAGTTTAGGTGGTTTGGAAACCTTGTTTATAATTTTATTTATATAGATACTGAATCTTTGTTTATTGTATCTCTTATTTCAAAAAACAAAATAAATAAATAAGCAAGAAATACCAAACACATGATAGTAGACCTTGAATAACAAGGACATTGTGAGAAATTGCAAGTAATAGTAGTAGGAGGGTATTATGCACTCTCCGAGACTCTCCCTGTGTGTTTATTTTCTTATTATAATGATTTCATTTTATTGGTGATGAATGGAAAAAAAAATTGATAAAAAAACAAGGACACATGCGAATAATTAGGCTCTTTTTAGTAAAGTTGTCAATCTATTATTTTTCCTTTATGAAAAATAAGAAATGAGTTTTTGTTTATTTATTAAAAAATTAAAACAAAAAACATGTTTAGTGACCATAATAATTTTTGTGTTTCTAGAATTTTCGTAAACTAGTGGAATTGATTATATATTTTATAAACAAAAACATCTTTACGGTGCCTGTTTCAAAAAATATACTCCCTCCGTCCCTTTATTACAGTCCAGTATTCCATTTTGGGTTGTCCCTTAATAAGTGTCCATTTTGTAAAATTAGTGGGTAAAAGTTGGTGAATTGTCTATTTTGTCTCTAAAAGTAGATTCCATTTTGTAAAGTTAGTGAGGAAAAGTGTAATGATGATGGGTAAGTAGGGAAAATTGAGGAAAAAATTGATGTGAAAGGTATAATAATGATGTCTTTTTAATAAGTTGGAATTACGAAGCAAAATATTTAAAAAGGGACGGAGGGAGTAAGAAACAAAAAAAAAATTAGAAATAAATTTTTTTCCAAACAGAGCTTTAATATTTCCTGGCCTTTCATTCGCTATTCAAATATCTGGGCCAGTAGAAATGTACGAAAGGTGGTCTTGTCCTTTCCTTTCCAACTACTCCAGTACGTAGCTAGTAGCTCCGTCGATCGTTGATCGATCTCTCCTCTCGTCGGCCGGCTGTGACTCGTATGTCCGGACAATGTCCGTACGAATCCACCATAAATTAGTAGTAGTAGTAGTAGCTAGATTCATTTAAAGCAAAACACAGTCATCAGTAACAATAAGATGATAGAGGCTTAGATTTTTTTTTATCCGATCAAACGGAAATTCATAAAAATTTATGAAACAAAGTACCACATCAAGAGTATCAACATAATAAACATAGCGCGCAAGAAAGTAAAATAACTACTAAGCCTAGTCTAAAATTTGCCTAATATTCAGGCTATCTCTAAGCACGTACAAACTCTCTCATAGCAATGGGCATTTCCATAAGAAATACAAGGTTGACATCTTGTTTAGCACCCCATCGAGCAAGGCAATCTACGCACTGGTTAGCTGTACGGCAAGTATGGCCAATCGTGGTGTTGGTCCGATCTATTAGATAATAGGCTTCATTTATCATCACACTTTGGGAGTGTAAGTTTGGAGAATGTGTTGATCAGGTTCACAGCATTGAGGGAATCTGATTCTATCTTCACGTTATCTAGTTTCCTCTCCAATATAATTTCCAAGCCCTTATGTGCCAACAAGAAACATTGCTAGAGAAGTACCAAAAACCAACAAAATAACTTACTCATTCGGTCCAATTTAAATATTTTTTACAGTTTTTTTTGTGCATTTTCAAATCTCAAAAAAATATATTTTTACATTTTATTTTTTTAATTTTCTTACACCAAATTAAAATACTCAATGAACACTTTAATTTGGTATAAGAAATTAAAAATAATAATATGCAGAAGTATATTTTTTTGGAGTTTGAAAATGTACGAAATATTGTATGAGACATTTAAATTGGGACGGAGGGGATAGAATCTACAAGATACAGTTTATTTGTTAATAAACATAATAACCATAGGCTACTTCTGCTCGGAATTTACACGGCGTCTTCACACTTCTGAGCACATCAACATGAGGATCGAGATCCGCACAACATGTTTGATGGGAAAAACCCAGTAAAGTTCTCAAACACCTGAGGCACAAAAACATCATCGTACGGCTCAAATGCGACTTCATGAGACTCAGACCTCTTCATGGGCACTTCACAAGCAGCTGGTTCCGCTATCGGTACTTCAAAGACCGCATCATCATGGTCCTCACCGGCAATGATCTCCTCGGAGCCGTCGATCTCCGTATACTTGGTGGGGTCCGGCGTACCGGAGTCTCGGCCGGTGAGCTCCTGAACGAGAGCCCGGAATTCTGATGCAGTGGTCTTCACCTTCATTGGGTTGGAGATGTACACAATCTTGACTGGTTTGGTTTTCTTGGTCTTGGCTTGTTTGGTTCCCTTCTTTTCCTGCACACTCAAGAGTTTTTCCATTTTTAGAGAGAGAGAGAGAGAGAGTAAAAGAGGGTTGATTTTTATGGAGAGAGAGAGAGAGAGAGGGAGAGGGGGTTGATTTATATTGGGTGGGATTAATCAGATTATTATGCGTTTACTGAAGTGGGTATTTGAGAGGTGAAGAAGAGGTTACCGGGAAAGGAAATTAATAGGAGATAAAAAAGAAGAGAGAAAAGTGAAGGTGTTGATAGGGAAGGGTCTGAGTGTATTTATAGAGATGGATGCATATGCTAGTCCCAAACACAGCGCGTTGAGATAAGAGTATTGATCGTCCTAGTGGTCCTTCCTTATGTTCTCTAAATTAAAAGGCACCACTCATTTAATTATTCCCTCAAAAACTATGGGAAAAATTCCACACCACATGTTTGGTTTTTCTTTATAAAAAAAAAAAAAGTTCATTTAAATATTAGCACTCAACTTTATCGTGAACCACATGCCATTAGCACTCAACTTTTTGCCACCCACAAAGCCTCAACGTTGGTCTGAGATCCCTAGTATGCAATATGCAAAGGAGGACTTTGTCGATTCTTGGGAATCCCTAATTGTTGGAAAACAAAATCGTAGCTCCGATACCATTGGTGGGTTTAATTAAAGACAAATTGATTACGTGCTTAAAACTCACCAAGAGACAAAAAAAAAAACTCAGGATAGATGTTATGAATCATAAATAACAAACTAGAGAAATAGAGGGATAGAGAGAAAGGCAGAACACGCAGATATACGAGGCTCAACAACTGCCTGCTCATCGAAAACCACACCAATTCACTAAAACCAATAGAAAAAACTCTCAAAGTCACTCTCTACAAATACTACAGCTTTTTCTCTCAAGAATATGATGTTCTAACACTAAAAATATGATTCAGGGCCTTATAAATGTGTTCTGTCTGCGTACAAACGGTCCTGGCTAACTTGAGCTCGATCGGTCCTGACATACTTAAAAACAGTCCTGACCATTGTTACATAAACTTTAGAAATTGCTCAAGATCACGACCACCTTATCCATCCTCAAAACGGTCTTGACCAAAGGTGCTGAAACGTTGGAAATTGGTTTTTCGTTACCCTAACATCGATTTGGGACAAAATCATCTCGGTTCCTCCCTCTTCTCCGAAACTCTAATCCGTCCCAGCCCTCTCTCTCTTTGCCAGAACCTTGATCATGTTGAGAGATTATAAGTTCCCTGATTAACCACGATTCCATCTTGGTATTGAAAGGATATCCCATTCTTCTTTCTTTAGTGATTTCTACGAAGGTACAGTGAGGATGGTGTTGGGGATAATTTTGGTTCAACTTACTGATCTTTTCGGAAAATACCATGAACTTTTTTTTATCATGAATATTGTGATGAGTCTCCCTTAGGTTTGGATATCAAAATTATGATGAACGTATTATGATCAATATTGACAACTTGTGTATTATGGAAGATTTCCTTTGGGTCTTCATATTTTGTGTTATGCTAAAGTTATAGAACTTGTGTTCTGTTTAGTTTGTTAAATGGCTAAACAATATGGCCGAGCAAAAAAAAAAAAAATGGCTAAACAATATGGTAATATTTGTTTACTGAAATTTGTCATGCATTTCTGCGCGCCTGATATGCGCTTGTGTTTTTTTTTTTTTTTATCGACAAAAGAGAAATTTTATTAAATTTGTTGTTGTTATAGAAGTGACATCGCGATCGAGTAAATTAAGAGGGGCAGTGGGTTCAGACCAAAGTTCTCACCAACTAAGCTTAAAGCATTACCTTATTAAGCATTTATGGATGAATTAAAAGATTAGCGTCCATCTCACACAAATAGGAATTGATATAAATGTAATTTTTTCAGGAATCAATGTCAAATATGATAATTTCGTCCATCAAACCTATCATGACTTGTGGTGGATTTGTACGGACCCCTAAATTATTGAAAAAAAAACTCGTGCATAACAGTAATTCTGATAAATTTGTTACAAATCCAAATTTGTGCCTTGATTTTATTACCAAGCTATTTATGTTGGAAAACAATAGATCCTCTTATTGTTTTGAATACCACGATTTAATTAATTCTTATAAAAGTTCTGTAACTTGAATGTACGTTTTTGCTGTCATAAGCCTCGGGTTAGCATGTTCTTAACCACTTTTTCAAAAAGTCAATTGAGGTACTTCAGATTTTTCTAAGGTCAATTATAACTCGTATAGCTTTATGTTCGATAGACACCTTCATTTGTAACGCCAATTGCCCGTTGTCTCAATCTTTGATACACCTTAATCATTGAAAAGATCAATGTTACGGTGACCTTATTTTTTTACCATGTTTAGAATCCCACGCGAGTTGTCACTTTTTTGCATAGACGTTGCAGTGATAAGAAACATGATAGCTAGGTAGAACCCATTCTGACAATATCTCTAAAACATAGTTATCAAATGTGGTCATCATAGAATATTATTATGCATGAAAATCAAAACGCTACCGTTTTAGGGGGTCTGACTCTCTCGATTTTGAGAAGTTTCCCAGGGCTCCAATAACTTATACTAATTGCATTAATTCCTGAAAAAATATTTGATCTTGCTATATATTGACGTTAAGGAGAATTGTTTGCAAACGCGACCAGGGCTTCATTACATTAGCAGGGATGAGTGGGGATGCAAGAAATCGACAAGTTTGCACTCTTGCTTTCGCTTTGGAATGCTTGTACATTATTGTAAAACATCATCTCTGTGTCTATTTCTATTTCAGTTGAAACTGGGGTGTAGATATCATCTCCAAACCCTATTTACAGTAAATTGAAAAATTGAGGGCAACGTGAGCAAACTAGGTAACGGGTTAGTTAAGGATTATTAGAAAGAAACATCGAAGGATAGAGTGTTCCTACATGATTAATCCTTCGATTCTTTCATGAGATCGATTAAATGATTTACACCGCCGGTGTAAACATTTATTTTTTTCAAATCAATTACATTGCACCACATTTAAATGTCCAATTAATAGAACATTTCAATGTGATGTAATGTAATTGATTTGAAGGAAATAAATATTCACATCGCAGGTGTATGTGATTTATTCTCAATGCGGTGTTGGCTCAGGTTGAAAAGCTTCGAGAAAATGGCTAGGGTAATGTGTGGAGAGGACTTGTGCACACGCACTCTTGATATTGGTTTTTTAAATTTTTTTTTGAAAATTGATATTTGTGCTCCACTTTTTATTGATGGCGCTCCACTTTGTTCATAAAATTACTAATAAACTTCACGTTAAAATTTGAGCATCATTAATAAAAAATGGAGCACGAAAATCAAATTTTTTTTTTTTTGGTAAATACCTTGATATTGATGTTTAGTGTAACCTACAAACGTACATGTAGGCATTCGAGTGCCCAATTATTGAGATAGTCTCAGTTGATGAAGAAAAACTTGCCATCGTATACAAATTTGTGCTACAAACTAAAGGTTTTTTCAAACTGATTTACCCAAAAAAAAAAAAAACTAAAGGTCTTTTGGCTAAATAAATCAATTAGTTTATTTTTATTTTTTTATCTTTATTCAAAATTTTCCGTTTATGTAGTTTTGCTTCAATCTTTTACGAATTGTTAGTTCGACTCGATGAGAAGAATCGAAAAAGTAAAAAATTATGGTCCAAAGCTAACTTTTTTTTAGTAAAATCAAAAAAAAAAACTGACTTTTTGATTGATTTTTATGTTCATTAATTAATCTTTGTAAGGGATCTTTTTGCCCAAAATTGTGATATTAATGAATCTTTTTGCTCATTGCAACAAAGGAATTTCGACTACGTATTTTTTTTTGGTAATTTAGCGTAAAAATACTCACTATTCAAGACAACTCAATATATTTTGTTCACTATATTGTCTAAATAATACTCACTCCGTCCCATTTTCATTGTCCATTTTCGTTTTTCGTGTCGTTCTTTTAATGCTTATATCTTCCAATATGAATCTCAAAAAATATACAATATGAATCTTGTTTGATAGTTCTCGATTAGATCTATAATACAAAAATTTTAAAATTATGAAAAACATTATAGATTGGGAGATATAAGCGTTGAAAGAACGGCACGAAAAACGAAAATGAACAATGAAAATGGGACTGAGTGAGTATTTTACTATGACGTTTATCCGAACACAAAAGATATAGCGTGAACCCACTTTTTTATGCCATGAGGTTGGATTTCTCGATAGATTTTGCATATTGTCATCATAGAAAAACAATTCCAAATTGGAAATTAATTTTGGCACTCTTGTTTAAGCCGCTGGCGATCACTTTGTGTCTTGATCATGTGATATAATAAAATAAAATAAAATATAGAATGCCACTGGCTAAAACTGGAATGCCAAAATCACATCCCTTCCAAATTAATCACATACTGTATATCATTATATCTTGTCTAGCGAATGCGTTTCACGCGCCAAGAGAATGCGTATGGAGCAAAAAAGGCTAACGAATAGGCGGTGCTAGCTAGTGTGTCAATAATTCCACCACGTGGCTGTCTTGTCTGAACGTTATGACGTCTTCCTAACGTCATTCGAATGACGAGCTTGACTAAAATATCAGATCAGCAACAGTTCATAAATAAAAAAAGATCTGCCAATTGGATTTTAGCGTCGGCTTAGGAGGGCATGATCCAGTGCTCCTCATTACCACCGGAAAATTGTGCGTAGTATACTTTTTTTTTTTTTTATCAGCATGCGTAGTATACTTTATACTACTCGTACTATACCTTGAGATGCATTTGAGCTCGTGATGCAAGTACATACCGGAATGGGGATGCTGGCAAGCACCCCTGCCAAGCAAATGTTGCACGGCCGATTTGGCCGTTCATTTTGGCGATTGACGGCTTTGATCTTGATCGAGCAGTGAACGATTCAGATTTGTATGCGCTCAGATTCAATCCAAGCCATCCGTGTCAAGATAAACGGCCGGATTAACCGCTTGGCAGTCTGAGGGTGTTGGCCAGCATTATACGGAGTACATCTTTCAAATAAATTGCCGAATAATGTGAGATTCAATAACTTACATGGACAATTCGAATCCTTCATTTTGTAGGTTTGAATATGTAAATGAGTCGTGCAAAAAATCAAATTGATCCAAAATCAATGAGTGTCTGATTTCCATCAATCAAGAAACGGCAAGGATTATAATGGTCCATTTTTGTTTCAAGAAAATACGAATTTTTTCATACAAATTTGATCGAATTGATTTTTTTGTATAATTAATTTACATGTTGAGATCCGCACAAAATGAGTGATTCGAATTTTTAAAATAAATTGTGAAACAAATGCAATTAAGTGGTGTGTTTGAGATCTGTATTTTAAAAGTGTGTGAATAGTAGTACCCAAAATAGATAAAATCTATTTCCAAACTATGAATGTGATTTCAACATTTTTAATACCTATGCTTTTCAAAAAAAAAAAAAATCATGCCTATGATTTTCATTCCTCTTATTGTAATAAATCATAAAAGTTATGGAAATTTCTACAAAAATAAATTAGTTTTAGGGAAACCAAAAATGAAAACTAATTAAGAGTACGACAAATGAAGCATTGTCGTGGATCCTAATTCCTAACTAAACAAGTGTCCATAGTTATTTGCCAACGGTTTAAGTATTTTCTTACGGTGGAGCAAAAAGATTTAAAAAAAGAAAAAGAAAAAGAAGAGGAGAGCAACATTGTCATTAATTGGTTGACTGATTGAAGAAAATATATCATTGGCTTTGGTAGAGTAAGAAATACATTAATAACGTGACAATTACAATCTATTGTGTACGTGCAGTGAAAATAACTCAATAAGCGACCTAATGCACACTAGGGAACGAAATCAAAATACGTCGACAAACATTAATATCAAAAGAAAACGCGGTGATTAAACAGAGAATAAGTCTGAGGATACACCAACCAGCTTTGATAAGGCGAGACAATGTCAGGAAATTGCACATGCATATAATGTCAATGAATAGCCGCCACAGTTAGGTGGTGTTCCAGTAAAAGTTCTTTTTTTTTTCAAATTTCAAACTCAAATATAATGAAAATGAAAAATATTTTTTTAATTTTTTTTGCACCGTATAAAAGATCTCAATGAGATCTATCAAACAAGATCCATATTGATAGGAAAATTATTTGCGTAAATATATAATTTTTGAGCTTGAAATTACCTTCGTTTGAAAAAAAAAGAAGAACTTTTAAGGAAAGTGGAACACCACCTTATTCCACAAATGACGAGCTTTTCCATAGAAATTTACCAATATAATAACCAACCAAGTGTTGAACACCCGGTAGCAGGACGGTCCGGACGGATCCAAAGGGGGTCACGCGGGAGCAAGTGTCACCACTCGAACGCGTACCCCCACTTGAAGTTAAAATATTTTTTTATATTTTTGTATAAATTAGCATAATTATAAAAGTGTGCTAATATATAAACATACACACTTATACATATCTCAAAAATACACATATAGAATTAGTTTATGCCTGAATTTCATCAAATGATACATTTATACTTGTTGCTTTACGAGCTGTTTGTCTATTTTGAAACTATTCTTTCTTGATTATCTTTATTTTTAACCATCTAGGAGAAATATTTCAAAATAAAGTCATTAACAAAATTATCTCGATCATTCTAAAACTTATCGATGTTAATTTAAAACACACTTTAAAATTTTGTCTGAGATTTTGTACTTATTTTTACCTAATGTAACTTAAAGTATGTATTATAAACTTTTGTAGTTAGTAATGTATGTCTTAATTTTGTACGATCTTACTGTGGTTACTAAAAAAATGAACTTTCTCTATTATAATTAACAGGCACCCCACTAGATTATATTTCTGGATCCGTCCATGTCCGGTAGATAACGCCGCGTGCATGAAAAATACTTCTTGCATGATGTGTTTTGCAAGAAAAGGTGTCGTGATAGTATAAGTATTTTATACAGGGGATAGAATCCTTTAACGCACGTGCATTGACTAAATTATGCAATGGATACGTTACCACGTAAGACAAGGGACAGCCATGAAATAAGGCCTGGACGCAATTGAAAAGTACTACAGTGGGTGTACTACTCTGATTAAAATTAGGATAAGAATGAAAATCTATTCTTTGATTTTCGTACAACTATTATTTTCCTATTTCTTTGGCCTATTATGGCAAAAATAAGCCGAATAGCTTATTTTGTTGTTTTTATTCATTTTTTTCGTATTTGTTAGTTTTGCGTTAAATTTTTGTGAATAATTTTTCTTTCCTCGAGAGGAATCGAAAAAGTAAAAAATTATGATCAAAACTTATAATTTTTTGAATACAAACACAAAAATAGGCAAGAAGATGGATTTTTTGACTTAGTTTTGTCTTTATTCTAAAAAATTTGAGTTTAGATCATAATTTTTTATTTTTTCGAGACAAATCAATAATCACAAAAAATTGATGAAAAAATAAAAATGTAAATTTTTTGACTAAAGACAAAAAAAAATTCAAACTACTTGGCTTATTTTTGCCAAAATGGGACTTAATAACCCTCTCTGCCAAAGGAGTGATTATTCAGTGTGGTCATCGAGGTACTTCATTCTTTTTCATTAATTATCACACATTGACGAACGATTTAATATACAATTACTATTGAGTCTTACAATAAAATGTAGTGATAGAGTTTTGCCAGGGGCACCACGTCTTCAAGATTACTGATTAATCTTTATTGAAAAACTTGCTTCAAATGTACTTAAGTTTATTGGCGGGGCAAAGGGCAGAGGTATTCAGGACCTGAACTCTACAAATTTTGCATATGTTAATGAGATCTATGTGTATCTAAACATTTACAATATAAAAAAATTGTCTCTTAAACTATAGATACAATTCAGTTTGGTCTTTCATTTCAATAATTAATTTTTTAATATTTTTCTCTTAATTGTATGATAAAACAAAAATTAGTATGTGATATTTGAGTTATGAAAATAAAAGGACAGAATAATTTACATACTGTTTTGTACAGGGAAAAAAAAGATTTGGGGTTCATACACTTTAGATTAATTCGAATAAAATTGTTTGAGTGAAAGTAATCACTCATACTGTACACATAGCGTATATAACTTATATGATTCGAGATTGAGTAATGGAGAACACAATGTGTGCATGAGAGAGAGAGAGAGAGAGATGATGCTCAGCCTTTGAAACTATAGCAGGCCGAAATAACGGCTCGTGCCCACGCCGAGCAGATATTGAGCCTCCCGCTAATGTTCTGCGCAGTCCGAACCTTGAAGGCCAAGCCAAGGGGAGTCTTATAAATACCCCATTATGCCAACCCAAGTGAGGTACACTCTACTCCATACAAAAACCCTAGTTCTTGGCTTTCATCTTTGAACTCTGTACTCATCCTTGCACCAGAGGGTCATTCGAAGATCCTCCGGTGTGGTCTTTAATCGTGCTTCCTTGTGCAGGCTAGGTGGAAGCTAGGAGCCACTCTCAACCCAACCATAGTCCAGGAAGGAACGAATCAGATTCATCGGAGCCCCACAGAAACGAAGATGGCAAGCCAGAGGCTCGCACAAACATATATCTCAAATAGAGTTCTTGGAATTGCTATCCATTAGATTTCTTTCTTCTCCTTTTTTTTTTTGGTACTTCGAAAAATTATATAACTAGGCAAACAACGAGTTTTGCAACAGAGGTGCAGGCATGATATAAGAATTACAAACCCAATACAACAAAAGAGAGAACCAACGAAACACCCTAATAATCAATGATTTGCCTTAAAATTAAGGCACTCCCTGATCCAGAATTCTCTAATTGAGAGTGGTTTTTCCACTAAATTAAACCACCAGGTTCTCGATCGTTTTGTTAGGCTCCAACTCTTGCTAAGTGATCCGCACATTGATTGGCCTCCCGAAATATATGTGGTGCAGTGATGAGTTTGTTCTGTTCAGATCATAGCATGAGCATCCTTGATCAGCTCGATCTCTCAGTAGGTGATTGTCCTGTCATCCCTTTCTCCAAGATTATAGTCAATCCTCTGTAAATTTCCCAGATTTCTACTTCCAGGCTAGACTCACACGAGGCCTTAATTTCCATAGTACCCGAGAATCCATTCATGACCTCTTCGTCTCTGAATAGTCCTCCAAAACCTGCATGCATTTCGGTTGGGTAGATACCAACACCCATCTGTGTTGAGCTGTGTCTGATGACCTGCACATGGTGGTACGTACCTAGTTAATTACTACTAGTTTGGGTCTTGTGGAGTACTGTTTATGGAGTGGAGATTTAAAGGCCTGCGCTCTCTCCACGGCATATAGGATAAAATATAGCCTTGGAACTAACAGATCGATGCAACACTCTCAACATTATCAATCGATCTTTCCATATTTGCCAAAAGTGTCACACAAAAGACAAGGTTCCAACTTCCAAGGCAGCTTATCCCTATTGAAAAAACTTCTTTTGGATTTTAAATGAAAGGAGAGATATTCCAATCAGCAACGTACAGGACTATCATCATATCTGTCTCTCCGGCCACAAACTATTTGCCATAATCTGTCCTCATATCTCTATAGATTTATTGCATCTTCTAAAAGCTTATCTAAATCTTCAGTTTCATTGTTACGCAGAGATCACATTGAATAATTCATCTGTGAGCTCTAAGTAAATTAATAGGCAATTTAATAAGCAAGATCAACCATATGAATGTCTTAAATTTAGCAGGAAAATTGAAGTTTCCAGAATTGGACTCCATCCCTCCAGCTCCATATCCTGTTTGTTAATTAAGTCATGTGCCGAAGCTATGGAAAACATACCCGTTGGAGAACCCTTCCAACAAGGATAATCAGTAGCTAGCATTAAAGTCCAAAGGAATATTAACACCCAGAATGATATATTCTTAGTATTCTGAAAATAGACTTGAAGACTCCGTTTGTTTGGACGTTAAATATTTTTGGATAAAACATTTTACCCATTTTCCGTCTTGTGGCTAGAAAAAGGAGAAGGAAAAAAAAATTTCAAGGTAAAATATTTTGCACTAAAGGGGTGAAATTGTTTTCCTCTTTTTTTTTTCCGTAAGACCCGCGTTCCGCTAAGAACTTTTTCTTTTAGTACCTTTTGTCTTTATTCAATTTTTTTTGTGTTTGTTCATTTTGCGCCAATTTTTTTTGATTCGTGTCGACGAGTTGTTTGAGAAAATTTTTGTTCCATCACAAAAATGCTCTTCGGGTATTCCAAAATTATCCCGAAAAGATAAATCAACGGTACAAAGATGCTCGTCGGGTAATTTCAAGGTATGTTTTTTGGAGACTTAGAATTATTGTCATTCAAACCGTTCGGTCAGAAATATAACCTCATAAAAGGCACATAACCTCTTTGTTGTGTTACTTGTAGGGGTGATACCGGTCTGCTTTCGACCGGTTTTGGCATATTTTTCGGTCAAAATCGGTTATCCGGTTTGAGATTTTTAGAAACCGGAACCGATTGAGATAATACGGTCCGGTTTCGACCGGCTCAACCGGTTTCGGTCCGGTTTATCCGGTTTTCATTCATGGGCCATATTTTGGGCCCAACACATCAAAAAATCCACAATTCAACCCACAAAATATCAACCAAAAACCCATAATTCAACCCTTTTTTTTTTTGCCCAACAAAAAAGAATCAATTTTGAGCCCAATACATAAAAAAAAAACCCCATAAAAACATCATTAAGCCCATAAAAATAGTTTATATATGTACAGAAATCTTCAGGTAAGGACCTTAAAATGAGGACCTAAAATGCGGACCACCCCATTTCTCCCCTTTCCCGGTTGAATTTTGATGATCCGAGCCGCTCAATGTGTTCAGAATGTGATTTTAAGGGTACCCAAGAGAAATCGGCAAAAAAAATGACCGGGAAGGGTTTGATTTGAGCAGTTTTTATTTGAACCGTTTGATAAAAAAAAAACAAAAATTGCTCGGATGAAGCCCTTCCCGGTCTTTTTTTTTTTGCTGATTTCATGAAGGTACCCTTAAAATCACGTTCTGAACACATTGAGCGGCTCAGATCATCGAAATTCAATTGGGAAAGGAAGGTCCTCATTTTGTTAAAATGAGGTGGTCCTTATTAGAAGGGGACTCATATATGTACAGAAATCTTATAAATATATATAACCGGTCCTGTTTCGACCGGTCTTTAAAACACATAAACCGGATCGAAATTATTCAACCGGTTTAAAAAAATTCGATCCGGTCCGATTTTTTCGATTTCAATCAAGTTTCCGGTCTCGACTAACAACCCTAGTTACTTGATTGGGAGTTGGGACGTTAATTAGTTTCAGTGGCCGAGTTGTAGTGGGGCTGTCAGGCCCCGGCCCCGGCCCCGGCCTCACCCATTTTTTTTAAACATTAGTATTTAGGTATAAGTTTAATAAAATCCTTTTTTGTTGTATAAAAAACAAAAGGTATAAGTTGAATTATGTTTTTGGTATAATTTGTACAATAGCATCTTTTAATCTATGTTAAATTTAAATCATTTAAAATCACCTTACGAATATTGTAGATTTCTCTCATAGAAATGAAGTGTGTGTTTTTATTAATTACATTAATATAAATAGTGGTAATTTTTTCAATAGAGATTTGTCTCTTCGTCTGGCCCGGCCCGTCAAATCAGAATCATGTCTCCCCACTGATTTGTTAATTTAGTGTGATGGGGTTTAGACTCAGTACCGAATATATTACTCCGGATGCGTTTTCTTGAACTTAATTTAAATTTAACTTTAATTTGAAAGTTTTGTTCTTATTTAAATTTTTTGTTAAATTTGTTAGTTTTGCGCTAAACTTTTGTGAGTTATTGATTCGTCTCGATGAGAGGAATTGGAAAAGTAATTTTGTTTTTTACTTTTACCCAATTATTTTGGAAAAATAACCACTTTTTAGCAAAAAATGTAGAGAACGCAGAATATGGCAAAGATGTTAGTATATTAATATTCCACCCTTCGTTTAATGAACCAGGACAAATTATGTTCCTATATGCCAAAGATGTTATAATTAATATTCCCTTCATTTCCCTTTTCCATTCATGCTGAGCAGCTGATGTTTGTTCGATCATGAAAGTTTTTTTTGTTATCCTTTTCTTAGGGGTGAGTATGGTCCGGATTGGTTCGGTTTTATATTAAACCAAGAACCAAACCAATATCTACGGATTATGAATTTGGAGAACCAAACCAATCCACAAAAGGCATATAACCAAACCAATCCAAACCATTAAAATACGGTTCGGTTTTGGTTTTAAACCACGGTTTGCTTTGAACGAAGCTATTATCTTCAAAAAAATATTTAAAGTACTTAAAATTATAAAGATAAATTAAAAGAAAACTTATATTAAAACCAATTTCAATCAAATTACCAAAACACACTAACATGGACCAACTAATTAAGAGTAGAATACCAACAATTGCCTCAAGTCTTAAACTAATAAAATGAAATACTGAAAATTAGGAATGAGTTTGATATATAGTAGAAGTTTAGTCTAAATTATCTGGCAGCGAAGGAATACTAAATATTGTGGTGGATTTAATAGGATTAATAAATTAGGAAAGTACTTGACTAAGGCCCTCATATTTATTTGGTGAATCATAATAAAATAATACGGAGTATATTTATATATATGTATTATACGGTTCGGATCGGTTTGGAACCATAACCATGAACGTAAATCCACAAACCATATAAAGCGGTTTTTTATTTTTTTAAACCATGACCAAACCATACTACTAAAAAACCGAACCAAATCTTTCGGTTTGGATTGGTTTGGACTGGATTCGCGATTTGACGGATTTTTTGCTCACCCCTACCTTTTCTGGTATTGCGTGACCTCCATTTTTGGCATGCGCAATAAGATACCAAAAAACAAATCAAATATATAATGTTAAAGAAAAAAACTTGATTTTTTAGTCTCTCTCTCTCTCTTCTTTTGGTTAGACGATCAAAGGGTGTCCGAACCAATTTACACGCACCTCAAGTGATCCCCTCTCTGCTCCGGTACTCAAAGGCATCCACACCGGAATTCTTATCTCTATTTTAATTTGTGAGAAGCCAAACAGTCTCTCCAGCGTACATCCGAGCATGTTCAAGAAAAGTAGTATTGTGTAGCAAGGTCCTAATTAAACAGGTCAATTATTAAATTTAATTAATTGTTAATGGTCGATATAAATAATTAAGATAACCATTAATACTATTTAATGGGCCAATCACTGTCCTGCGACATTGGCTTTAATGTCCGACGAGGTTATTACGAATATTCCCATTGTTTGAATATGAATATTCCTTTCAAGAAAATAAGATTATGAAGAATACTCTTCATTATTTTATAATTTTTTAAATGTGAACTCTGAAAGTTTTTTTTAAGAAGCATAAGAACTTCATTAATAAAAAAATTAAAAAAGTACTACAACTGTGCTATCGCCGTAAGATAGAAAAACACCGACGACGAGTGAAGATCAACAAGAGTCTAAGGGAGAGCCGATGACATGCGCAGGCCAACAAAAGGCCTAAGGAAGGGACAAAGCACTCTGTGAAAATGTGTGTGGAAAAAGTAAAAAACACCATTAAAAAAAAAAAAAAAAAGAAGGAAACAAAGCGATGTGTATCAAGAAGAACCGCCACCATTGAACTCATAGAAGATGGGCATGTGTATTTTTTATTCTTGCATAGGAGAATTGGGAATTTGTAAGTGAAAGATTTTATAAGTGAATCTGACCAGCTATTGTATAACCCAAGGTTAACCTTTTGAGCCACGTGTTTAGGCGAAGGGTTAAGCAAGTCAGCTGGCGCAGGTTGTTGCACTCGTGGGGTCCACAACTAAGTCTATTGATCCCACATAGGTATCGCATATATACCAAAATCGAAATGTAAAAAAAATGATCTATATTGATAGAGATATGTAGACATAGGAAAAGAAGACCCCGTTCCGCTTGACTTTTTTTCTTTATTCAAATTTTTTTTGTGTTTGTTAGTTTTGTGTTAAACTTTTGTGGATTATTGATTCGTCTCGACAATACGAATCGGAAAAATAAAAAAAATTTACTTTCACCCAAATATTTTGGAAAATAACCACTTTTTGTCCCAAAAAAAGTCAAAAAAGCTGGGGGTTTTTTGTGCTTAAAAGTGGTTATTTCCCAAAATATGAACAATTCTCCCGACACAGACCTTTTTTACAACAGATTTTCCTGAATTCTGAATGAAAAGTTATAAGATTGGATCAATCACTTACACATATCCTATTCAGCTGATTTTTTACGGGGTCCCTTAAAAAAATTTAAAATTAATGAATGGCTCTGATTATTTGAATGGCTCGGATTATTTTGTGGGACCCCAGAGTGGGCCCCACAAAACATCTGTGGAAAATTTGTGTAAAAATGGTCTATGTCGGAAGTGTCGAAATATTTGGATAAGAGTTTAAAAAAAATTTACTTTTCTAATTTCTCTCATCGAGACGAATCAACAACTACAAAAGTTTAACGCAAAATTAACAAATGCAGAAAAAATTCAAATAAAGATAACTTTTTGCCAAAAGTTAGCAACAGGCTAGGTTCATTGCAAGGCAGAAAACATCATCAAGGTTGAGCACAAAAGACTTACTAATGGGCCAATTTGTTTTGGGCTCTGAATAAATACCCACGTATAGGGCAGACCTCATTAAGCTGAGTTATCATCAGCTAATTAGTTCTAGAAGAGTCCAACGATTGGCCCAAACCATAGCCTTGGGGCGCATGCAACTAATGAAAAAGCCTTTGGGCTCAACTAAATGGACTTGGACTTTTCGCAGCCCACATTAGTGTACAAATTGGGCTGGTGTGTTGAAAAACACACCAACTTAAATTTGTTTTACGAGACAAATCATTCTCTCATAATATATCACATTTAATTCAAAAAATAAGTACTTATTTTATAAATAAGTATTTATTTTAGTTAGTGGAACACATATCTGCATATTATTTTCCATTATTTTCCTTTAATAACATAAATTTACACCTATTAGCTCTCCATGTGTAAAGAGATTAACATGCAACTAGGACGGAAATAAAGTAAGGTTATTATATCAATAAAAAAAATCAAAGAAGAAAAACGTAAAACTTACTAATTTTGTATATTCTGAAATAGAATAACATAACATATATGAATGTCAATGTAGATTCATACATTTAAACACACTTATCACAGATATCATTGTACATTATACACATTTTAAGACGTTAGTTTTGTATTTTCTTTCTTATCATTAAACAAGGCAAGTACTATTTTCTTGTGCTTTCTATTCTACGGAATTAACAAGAAAATAAAATGGACTTTATTCATGATAATCTGTCTTGACTTTTGTTTTAGATGACAGGTTTGATGGTTGGATTATTGTGAAAAAGAGTTAGGAAAGATGAGATTAATGTGGGCATAGAGAAGACATATAATGTCTACCAGATAATGGATAATTAAAATGATGTAAATTCATGAATTAATTACATTGTGTTTAGTTAGATTGCAAGAAGATAAGATAAATATATAATAAAAATGATATTTAGTTTTTTTCCATGAGATACTAAACAGACAAATTAAAAGTATTTTCAATGAGATTAGTCAACCCAAATGCTTTGAATTATAAAAAGTACAACCTCCAATCCTGTGTACACAAAAAACATCATATTGATTCACTGAACAGCCCTACATCCACACAAACCTCATATTATAAACTACGGAGAACATGTGGTCCCTTATGTTTCCTCACCCCTAATACCAGTAATCAAATGAGCACAAGTGTCATTTCATAATAAGACCTTCTGTAAAATTCTTGGATAAATTTTACTTTTATTCCCTTTAACTATTCAATTTATGTCTAATTCAATTTGTTCTTAATCTATTGATTAAACCAATTGTGTCTTTAAACTTTTTAAATAGATATCGACTAAGTCTAATTTTTGACTCCTCGTCTATGCTATTGAACGATAACCATTGTTCTACTACTGAGGTCATTATTAAAGGTCATTATCGTCATTTGATCTAGTTAATGGGTAAAATTATTGCCAAACGGGAATTACGTATGCATTGTGTATATACGGACAAGAAAAAAATTACTCTTTTCCTTCTTATAAAACGGATAAGAGTATTATCCCTAAATTTAAAAAAAAACGCACCAAAATAACATTGACCCTTGAAAAATGTGCATTTTCAATCAATAGTTATTTATAATTGAGCACAACAATTTCTTTGATGTCTTGAAAGGAACAATTGTTGTCGTATAGTAAGTGGAAAGGGAATTCAAAATTAGGCTTAATGAATATTTTTATTTAAAAAGTATTAAGAGCTCAATGAGTATAATTGAGAGATTAAGGACGAATAAATAGAAATTGAATAGCTGAGGGATAAAAGTGAAATTTAGCCCAAAATTCTCGGCAGGCGGCGGAGGAAAAGGGGAAAAGGAATCATCATAAGCACGATTTCTAATGCTCAAAATTTGTATAATAATCCTTCGTCAGCACCATTTCCCAATCAATCCAAATGACCTTCCAGTTGGCTATAACCACAGCCATGCCACTGTATAGTCCGGTGTGCTTGGCTCAGTGTTATTTTCCCACGGGGCCTATTGAAATTTACATCAAATAGAAGGTTAATCAACAATACTGAATTACAATGGGGGTAACATAAAATTTGTAATTCCAGAAGCTTCCCTCGTGTTTATATAATTTGCAATGGTCACCCTAAGACTTCTCACCATACCGTTACGTATTGTACTAACTGTTTATCTTAAGATAAATCAATCATCAATGGGTAAAGATGGTTGGCAGAAGAATAAAGTTGAAGATGACTAGATGTTTTTAACTTTTTTTTTTGTGAACATTTTTTAAGTTTTCTCCACTTACATGAGTAGATTTTGTTTTCAAATATCATTATAATATTTTTATTTTACAAAAAGAAATGAGAGCTTCTAAGTTAATAGGACGAAAACTAAGTGTATAGCTTCCCTAGGTTATGATCACAAAAAGTTAGTACTAGTATTTTATTATTACTCCTAAAATTCAATGTAATGCAGAATAGGAAGACAAGATGATTACAACACTAAACAAAAATTGAAGACCTTAGGTTGAAAGCCTGCATTTCAATTCATCATATTTTTGCCTCTCAATATTCAAATACGAACTCATGGATCAGAAACTAAAGTTAACCACTTAGAAGAATTATTAAGTATTACAGTAATATCATATTATAAACTTTTTTTCCTTTTTTTATTTATATTTTTTGATGTTTTATTTTTTAGATTTTCTAGTTGTGACAAATCAATAATTCATAAATATTTGATACAAAACAAAAAAAAAATGTATAAGACAAAAATATTATAAACAATAATACTCCAAACCTAACTTCTGAATACTTCTCAAATGGAGATTTTCTAATTCCAAGATATCGAGATGAATATGATATACTCCAATTTGCTATATACTCAATTAATGAACTTCAAATTTAATAAATTGGTTCTTCTGACATAAGAAATTTATTCTTTTTAGTACTTAAAAGTAAATAGATATCAATAAATTTTACCTTTTTCGATCAAAACAACTTCTTCTTTTCTTTTCTTTTCTTTTTTGACAAAAGTGAGACTGTGAGAGTTACTGTATTGATAAAGCCCAACGGCACTTACACAACGAAATTCATTACAGATAACTTGGATAAAGCCAAACTAATCATCTAACTGATATAAAACGAAAAAGAACGAGGCGATTGATATCTTTCATCCCCAGCCCAAACATGGCTCGACGCACCTTCTGCTGAGCAAAAAATTCATATATCCTAAAGCAGTCTCAAAAAGAGATACATTGCTAGCCAAGAAAAAAAGACAACAAGAACGACCCAGACGATCAGATGTACTTCGACCAGAAATGAACATACTAATGAATTTCTAGCAAACTACCAATAGATGCATACTAATCTTCTTGAGCCCGAACAGTAAACAAATTGCCCAAATGCGAACTTTATTACTCTCATAAGGAGAGACAAAACTCCCACAAGGAAAAACAAAACTCCCCCAGATCTTGCTCTAAATCTAGTTGCCTGAAAACCGCTGAACGGATCGCAACCCTTATTGCCTCCACCACTGCTACCACAAGGGCTCCAGCGACGGAGTACATGCAGACAAACGACTTCGGTGATGGCGAAGCCCGCTGAACAGAGAGGGTCAAATCTGAGGGAGGAGAAAATGAAAAGAAAAAACAATAGGGAAGAGGGGGAAGAAAGAGGAGAGTGGAGGAAGGAGAGCGGATGGAGGAGGAGGAGCTCGGGGGGAGGAGGGAGAGGGGTGCCTCCCCCCCGGCAAAAAACAAGGCGGCTGTGATTTCTCAAAATCACCTTAGAACTCTCAAAACCCTAGGAGGAGGCGACTGTAATATTTGCAGGGCACCGGTCTTAGAGAGAGGTTCTTTCAATGTGTAAAAAAAGTCATTTTATTCGAAATAAGTGAGAGTTGATTCTTTTACTATCAGAAAGGGTGATTTTTATATTTAATTACTTTTGGCTCATTCCATCTCATGTTTGGACAAACAATTGTTGTTTGGGGTGCCGGTGAAATGTATATAAAAATTACAGGGGGTTCACTGTTATTTCTCATAAAAGGGAATATCTGTTATTAAGGTAAACCTCAAGGGTGTCGGTAAAATTTATTCAATAAAAAATGGTGTGGCTTTCAATATTTTCAAAAAGCTCCAAAAGAAAATGACGTATGAAGTTGCTTGGAATGCTCTGAACGTCATAGACTCATAGCCTCTCTCTCTCTCTCGCATTTTAAAGAGAAGAGCTTTATACAGAGGGAAAATTGTTTAGTACTGTAGCTTTTTAAAATAAGGGACTTGATTAATATACGGCCCAAAGTCAAATGGAATCAGTTTTTATCTTCAAAAGCTTCAAAGCTAGGGGTTTGTGTTTGTTTTAGCTTCTGGGTATTGCTCAATTGTTGCTCACTTGGTACTTGGAGCTGTGATAATCTGAATATTTACCTAGTCTTGGATGAGGTATGCTTTTCCTCCCCTAATTATGGGTCTTTTTGTGATTATGATTGTGTTAATTGGGCTTCGATTAAAAGTGGGTTGACTTTGGAATAAAGGGTTTATAGGGTTTTGCCATGTTCTTGTGTTTTTGTATTTTTTTTCTTGTGATTCTGAGGGCATACTTTGCTGGTTGATTTGGTTTTGGAATTGGGTTCAGAGTTTATGTGGTGTTTATTGTGTGGAACTGGGTTTATGAAATTTGGTTGAATTATAGCGGTTTGTGGTAGATTCAAAATATTCTGGTTACTTGCTGGACGGAGTTGGTGATTTTGAGTTTCTGCTGCTTCATTTATTGTTGCCTTTGGTTTTACGGGTTTAAAGCTTACTCTGTGGGTTTTGGTTGTGGGATTCAAGGTGGAGTTGGTGGCAGTGATGATGGTGATTTATCGGCAGCAGAACATTGAAGGTCGGTGCAAAAAATGATACAAGTGTCTCTGCCGTGATGCCGAGCTTTGTTCCTCAGATTCCCATTCCAGAGACTATGTAAAACTTCATTCACAACTATCTTCTTATTTGTGCTGATCATTTAAGATTTCTGTTAATTTGTTTAAGTTAGGCAATAGTTTGTCTTTGATTGCTCCGTTTCCACCTTTATCTGATGGTTATCTGTTGGGTTTTGGAGAACTTTCTCGACAGTGGTTGTAGTCGTGGGTATCACTGATGGCTGTTGTCATCTATTCACGTCTTTGCATTGCTAATGGTCTCTTTGAACGTTGTTGTTGTTGTTTTTTTTTTTTTTTTTTTAATGTGAATATATGGGTAGGCCTTCATAGCATGGACATTTCAAAGGAAGCGTTGTCTCCGTGTTGGTCAAAAAGTAATTAGTGTTCAGATCCACGTGAACATATCACAAGTTTGAAAAACTTCATGGGGAGCAAATGTTCTAAATACCTACAACATGAATGATACCTATTTATCCTTCCTTTAAGAATTTTTAGTTCAAGGAACCCTCTAAGTTAAAACTTCGAAGTTGTTTTCTTTTATGGAGATTGATACTGGGACGTATGCTCAGATTTCTTTTCCATGAGATTTTTTTTGAACAGCTTCCATGAGGTTGAAGGTAGAAAATGAGTACTTATAATTTTGACGTGTTATATAAAAATGTATACTGCTTGTTGGAAGTTATGCCTTCACCATATCCGTATCCTCATTTTATAAATGTGACCGGGTCAGCATACCCTTGTCGTGTTCTATTTGTGACAGATTCATATCCTCCTTTGCGAGAATTGGAATAATGTTGAGATGGTAGGTTGATGCAATCCATATGTAGATATGGTACGACAAAAGACTAGTACGAAATAAAGTAGCAGGCAATTTCATCATTCATGCCACATTTCAAGAAGGAAACTAAGGTTGATCCCTGTAAATCTCACAAATCTGTGATCTCTCTCGAGTTTTTCTCTCTCTCCCTCCCGAAACCTTAGCCGCCACATTTACCTTTCTTCTCCCTTCCCCTCCCCTCCCCCTTAGGGTTTCACAACCCTAATACGTTGGCGGGAGGGGAAGGCCATGATACTAGTTCTCAATCTCCTTGGTTTGTGTTTCTCGTGTCTCTTTAGATCAACGACTTGTCTGATCTGGGAGAGTTTTGTCTCTCCTTTCTGTGACAGTTTTGTCTCTCCTTTTTGTGAGTTTTTAATTTCGTCTTTGGGCGAAGATTACATCTACAGATCGGTTTCTTTCAGATGATGTTGCTTCACAACTGCATCCGTTTCAACAGTGCTTTACTACTCCCGCATGATGTTTTTGCTGGAGCAACTCATGATGGCTTGTCAGATCTGTAGCTTTGGGAGTCATTGGCTCGTTTATACTTGGTTGGAGTTCGTCTGATCGTTTGGATATTTGTTGTCTTTTTCCTTGTCTAGCACTTTATCTCTTTTTGAGACGGCTAGGAAATATGAAATTTATGAAGAATGTTCGTCAGGCATCGCCTGGGTTGGGGTGAAAGACATCAACCTGCCTTGTACTTTTCTCATTTTTTTATCAGTTAGACGATTAGTTTGGCTTTGTCCAAAACATTTGTAATGAATTCTGTATTGTAAATACTGTTAGGCTTATATCAATACAACTTCTTACTTTTGTCAAAAAAGGATGTCCTTTTTATCGGTAGGTTTATAATAGAGCATATTCTGCAAAAGAGGGAGCGCAAATATCATGGCTTGGCTATGCACGAATTGTGTGCTTCCTGCCAAGGCGCGCAAACATGGTCATATGTACAAACATCATACGATACGAGTAACAAACCTACAAAAATATACTTCCTCTTGTAGCAGCATGCATAAGACTTGGAAAATTCATTTGGTCAAGCTTCTTCCAGCCAAAGCCTTCTATTTGAAATTTTAACTCCAATTCCAACAAATTTGTGTTGCTACTACGGAAGAATTGTTCTAAGCACCTCAGAATCTTTCTCTAACATCATATGAAGAGTGAAGAACTATTGACTTATTATCTCCATAATCATTTTCAAAATCTACTATTGTGTGCCCTAAAAATATGGTAAATTAAGCTTCAAAAACTATTCTCTTAACTAAGGGAAGCCGGGAACAGTAATTTAAACCTTTACACCTGATTGATGCTGATTTACACCCTGTATGCGGTAGTTGTCATATTCTAGTTTTGTACTGGTGCACATAGAGCCTTAGCCAATTCAACCATTTACATAATTGAAACTGCCACCATTACAAGTGTTGATCACTGTTCATGGATGTGTGTTTGTGTGGGAGCCACATGCCTGCCTACCTGCATGTCTTGTGCATATTTTGCTGTTAGACTTGAACTTGCCTTTCTACTATCTCTTTTATGTGTGCCTCAAAACATGGACGTAGTTTCACTAGTTATGAAGTTTTGGTTTCTTCAGTGTTTTCGGGCGTCAAAGGACCTGAAATGTGATCCAGCAATCTTGTGAATAGGTTATTCTAGCTTGTAAGTGCTGCAGAAATTGAAAGTGGTTTGATACGAAGGAGTGTGTTGGGGCAAGGGAACCTTTGGTAATTGTCACTAGGAATTCTTGGTTGTGTACTCTTCTTGTGATTTTTTTTTTCCATGGAGAAGGAAAGAAAGGTTGATGGAAAACTGTAATTTCTGAATTGCATTAATCTGTGGTGGCAATCTAGTGGTTCTCATAAGTTGTGGCTTTTTCAGTGGCACAGAGGGAGGCACCATCCATTCTTCTCAAATTTCTGACTTCAGGGCGCTTGAGCAATCTCTCGGATTTCGCATAGCTGAAGCTGCTAACATTGGTAGAAGTATGTATTTAGAGCTTGTTATACTTTTCTTCTTTTCTCGGACTCTTTTATTGGTACTTAACAATTTTCAACTATAGCTTTGAATCTTGTTCTTGTCTACGCCTCTTTAAACTCTGAGTTTGGTTAACCTGATCATACATCAAGGTGCCCTGCTGGACTTTTGTAGTTAAATTGGCTGCTATCTTGTTTTTATCTGGCCCGACTCAAATATTCCTATGCACAGAAATTAAGAATTATATGCTTATGGAACACAAAAGACCAACTAGAGAAGCAAAGAAAGTCAAGAAGGAATTCCAGAGCAATCGGCGTTGGAATATTCTTGATTGCTTGGATAAAACTTAGTTAATAACTAGAAACTCCATTAAGAGCTGAAGTCAGAAAACTGTCAGTGACTCTTGTATTAAGGGCATGCTAGTGGGTGCTCATTTCCATTGATCCCTGGGAATCCACTTCAGAAGTGTTTTTGTTTGAAGTCGAATAGACCTCACGTATTCGAATCCATACTTAGAATGGAGAAGAAGTCTAGCTCTTTATTTATCAACTTTTTACCTGTTAATAATAAGTTTTTTCCTTTTAACTATCTTATTGTGGCTTTATTGATATAATATTGGAGTATAATATAATTTATCATTGACGTTGTTTCTCTGTCATAGCTGATCCTAGTTTCTTAGGTTTAATTGTATCATACCCGTATTGCATATCTGTATCTCTGTGCTTTCTAGACATGTTCTAGGTTGTACTTTCAATGGCATTGTGTTTTTGAACAAAGTTGATCTTGCACAGAGATTGGGGTTTTGGTGCTTATTTACCTCTATTGTTCTTTTTTGTTTCCCCATAATCTGACCATTTATTTGACTGACCATTTTGTTCTCTTTAGACACTTTATCCCAACCATCAAGTTCAAGTAGTCCTCTAGGAGGCTCTGATTTCCAGTTTGGCTCATTCAATAAGGTAAATTTGTTCTCTACCTATTTGTTTGTGAATTCAAACTTAATTGAAATCGAAAGTTTCTTCATTGTATGATCTTACTCTTTTGGATATCCAGTCACTTGCTTCCTTCAATTCAAATTTATCTGCTGGTATTGCGGGATCTCAGACACTACTGTTGCAAAAGGGACAGCAGCCAAACTTTGTTTCTTCATCTGGCAGTCAACGTGAGAACGAAGAGGAACTGAATATGGAAGACGCCAGTCCTCGAACAGATACGTCAACAGATGGAGATGCAGAGGACAGAAATCAGGGGGTATGTATATTAAAATTTTTGATATCTAAGGGTGCATTTGGTAACATTTATGTTTCCTGTTTTCTGTTGACGTGTGCCTATGCAATTGGGTCAAATGATTCTAGTTTTTCTTTTTCTTTTTTGGTGAAAACATGTAAATTGTGTTTTGTGTGTTTTCAAAAAAAATGGGAAAACACAAATGGCGTTTTCACTTGTTTAGTTGACGTGTGCCTATGCAGTTAGGAAAACACACAAATGGAGTTTGTGTGCCTATACTTTTGTTGACGTGAGCCTATGCAATTGGGTCAGATGATTCTAGTTTTTTTTTGATAACTTGATATTCGGGCCAGTTTGCGCGTACCTCAACTAATTCCCGGGGGCCCTGAAGTTAATGACCAGGCAAACCCTCAGTGACCTCATATAGGTCAAATGGTTTTAGTTGATGGGTGTAGAACTCACCTCACATTTTTTTTTAAAAACAAAACAAAGAAAAAACACCCAAAAGTTGGTAAGGCACCAACACACACCCAAAAGGAACCCAACCCAAACAAGTGGGCTAGGCCCAAACCCCCAAACCTAACAGCAAAGAGAACCAAAACACCTAAACCTAACACCTGCCGCCCCCAACGCCAAACCATCACTGCCGCCTCCGCAAATCTGAGAACCACTGGAAGACAAAACCAACCAACACTCCGGCCAAAACCACAAACTCTGCCGTCGTCCAAGAGCCCATAACCACATCCCACTTCCATCTGCAGCCACCAAAGCCGACAAAACGACGATGCATGCTCACGCCCTCCACCGAACATCCAGAGCACAAAGAAACGACCACGGAACAGAAGCGGCACGACCAGAGAGGAAGATCGGAACCACCAGTGGACGTGGTAACCCCTCGCCATTAAGCATAAACCAGTTCATCCCAGGAGAAGGAACTGGCTGGAGAACCCACACGCCCAAAACAACGACCACCACCTGCAGCCGAAACCACGAAGCCGTTAAGCATAAGATCGGATCCAACCAAGGAAAGAAACCAATGGGCAATGACGGATCAGGGATCTCCGTCGGAAGGAAACGCGGAAGACAGAGAAGAGGAAGGTGCAGAAGAAAGCAAGGAGAAGGGAGGGAGAGCGCTTGGGGGGAAGAGGAGGAGGCGCCCCCCCCCCCCCCAAGCAGAAAACCAAACGGCGGTGAACCAAGGGAAAGTCGGGACTGGTTCTAGAGAGAGAAAGGGGCAGACTTTAAAAGTTGTTAGAACATGCAGATTACTGCTCAGTGAAATACTTATTACTGAGTTAAAGACTGATCAATGTTATTCGTCTGTAGTTGGAAATTTTATTCTCTTTATTTTTCTCTCATACCTTTCAATTGGAAGGACGGCAAACAAAAAAACAAAATGGTACACCAAACATGTTTTATGTTATTTTCATTTTCAACAATACATTTTTTTTGTTTTTCTTAAAAATAAACATGATTCTACTTTCAGTTTTTTATAAACACAAAATTGCCAACTCAAAACGTTACCAAACGCCCACTAAATGTTTAGCCTTTGCTCTATGGCGCACGTGAGATGTGACAACAAGTAATGGTTGTTCCATGCCATAGTTGTACTATTTCATTTTATCTTTATCTTTATCTTTGCCTTTTAGTTTTATCTTTTATTTTTTCAGTAATAGTTTAGCAAAACAGTAATAGCTAATAAGGTTTGGCAGTGCAAAGCTGCAAATACTCTTAGTTTGCTGGGCACATAGGAGTTTTTTTGTGTTTGTAAAGGTCAAAAGATATAGGTTATCGAGAAAGTTCTCTTTGTTAAAAACAAGCATGTAAATAGTGTTTAGAGAGAAGAAGTTGGGAAGAGTTGAAATCAGTTTTTGTTCGCTTTGAAATATTGCAGTGAAAATGATGTGGTTTTGTGGCTGGAGTCACCTTATGATATAGAGATCAAGAGACGGAGTGAATTTAGTGTGTGTGTATACATATATACTTTGACACGGTTTTAAAATTTTTAAAACCAGGATCAAACCGAATTACTAAAAAACCGAACCAAATCATTTGGTTTGGATTGGATCTTAGTTGTAGGAACCTTCTATGTGGGTGGCGAATCCACCTCGGAGCCTCGCTCCCGCACTCTTTCCTAGGAACCTTGCTCCCATTGAGAAAGGAACCCGCTCCCTACTAGGATAGAACCTCTTAGGCATGTAAATCCCAAAAGAAACAAAAATAAAAGACACCAAGAGAAAAGACAAAGTAGTGATAAGATATTATAAAAATATTAACTTAAATTTGCTCAATTACTTAATATAACCATAATATTACTTAGTCACTTAGACAATCTTTGCAATTGACATGAATGACGCATAATAATATTTACTTGCATTACATATTTTCATGTATTACATTTACACCTAATCGCTTCCCATCCCGGAAGAGGAACTCATATAATCCTCTGCCACCGATCCCGCCCCCGTTTCGTGCAACTAAGATATGGAGAACAGCTGGAATCACATATTAAAATTATAAACATTTTTATGTTTAACAATTTAAGTGGTAGAATAATATTTTCTTTTTGACATTTAACTATAGTAAAATACATACAAATATTTTAACTTTAATAATTTTTCCTAAACGCTTCCGACAGCACTCCCACACTTCTATGATCATCCGCTCCTGTTCCCGCTCCCGCTTCGTGCAACTAAGGATTGGATTCATGGTTTAATGGTTATTTTGCTCACCCCTACTTTCCTGTCTATTTGTAGTAGTATCACTAAATGGGCATTTAGTGTCTTTACCTAGCAGCACTTTCTATGTTGATTTCATATTTTGTAACTGGAGTGCTGATACATCTTCCTTATTTGGAAGAGCTGGCCTCTGGAATATGTTGTTAATTTCAAATAGTTTTTTCCTGTACAGTATGAAATGGGTATATCAAATGCTATTGCGGCCTCCGATTCCAGCGACAGATCAAAGGACAAAACATTGGATCAGAAGGTTACACCAATTAGACTTGTAATGTTCATAATATCTCAGCTGGTTCAATAATTTGTACTAACCTTTTTTTTTTTTGCTTCTCGTTTTCTTTCTGAAACAATTAACTTTCAGACATTAAGGAGGCTTGCTCAGAATCGTGAAGCTGCCAGAAAAAGCCGATTGAGAAAAAAAGTAGGCTGTCTTACTTTAAAATGTCAAAATCCATTCACATTTCATGTATTGCTAGCTGTTTCTGTGAAAACATATGTATACTGGTAATTGTATGTTTGGTAGACTTCCTCATGAAGTCATCTGTTTAAAGTGTGAAAAAATTTGCAATTGCATTCGTAAGTCCAAAGATATTGGAGTTTAACTTGTACTTTTCCCCGTTGTTCACTTTGTAGGCCTATGTACAACAGTTGGAGAGTAGTCGGCTGAAGCTGACCCAACTTGAACAGGAGCTGCAGCGAGCCCGTCAGCAGGTTTATTTGTTTTATTTAGTTTATGTCGCAAATGTTTTGTATAATTTCTATTTTTCTGTTTATTTTCATCTATCAGGTGGAATACTGTGCTTTCCACACTCTTCGCTTATTTATTTGTTTTTTTTCCCCAGGGAATATTCATTTCAAGCTCAGGAGATCAACCTCAGGCTACAGCTGGAAATGGTATGGATACCTTATTGTTCTACTCTTTCCGTTTTCAACTTGTGCGAGCTGTTTATTGGTCTGAGCAGTTCCAATTTTAGTGTTCTTATACTTCCTCAGCTTGTTCAGGCCAAAATTGGCTTGAATTGCATGCCTTGTTATGAGAGGATCGAGCAAGCTTTGGCTCCTCTTCATGTTGATCTATTTACATAATATTGTTGGTTCAGGGACAATCAGTAAGAAGTTGAGTGGGCTGGGCTCCATAAACATGTCAAAATACTGTTGCAGCTTTGGAAGGGTTATCACGTTTTAGCAGGAAGTAGTTTAGCTACGAGTTGTTAGAAATTTGTTACGGTTTCTGCTGTCAAGATTCAAGTGCAACACTTTAGCCACCATGACTAACCACCACCTTCACTAAGCCACCTTCAGTGGTCATGCACACACATACACAGACAATGGCTGCACTGGTCCGAGCACACAGACAACTTCAATCAGACACCCTCTCTGATGCGCGCGCGCGCAGACGCACAATTGGTTTGGCTTTTTGGAAGCACACACAGATCACCACTTACCAGGTGTATAATTTCAGGAAGAAAATTGGTGGTAGACACGGTAAACCAGAATTTATCTCGACTGTTATTCTGTTTTTTTTTCCTCCTGGGAAGGGAGGTACTGCTGAACTTCTTTGACTACTTTGGTGACTGGCTGTATGGTAGATTGTTCTTGCTCTGATTTTCGATTTTCTCTTGATTGGAGTTCCCTTTGGTTCCTACCACAATTGTGACTCACCACATACAGCTTTCTTTCTTAACTCTCCTCTGCTTGTATCGCTTCTCTCTTGGTGCTACTGTTCCTGTTATTGGATTTATGAAAGTGTGATGTTAATAGTAAATATGACCTTGCTGAGTATGCTTTTTTGTGCAGGGGCCTTGGCATTTGATGTAGAATATGCAAGATGGTTGGAAGAGCACAATCGGCAGATAAACGAGCTTAGGACAGCCGTGAATTCACATGCAGGCGACACTGAGCTTCGCACTGTTGTGGACAGTGCCATCACACATTTTGACGATGTATTCAGGCTGAAAGGCAATGCAGCCAAGACTGATGTCTTCCACATCTTATCAGGAATGTGGAAAACGCCATCAGAGCGGTGTTTTATGTGGATTGGTGGCTTCCGCTCATCTGAACTTCTCAAAGTGAGACTCTGCTTGGCTCCTCTCTTTTCATCTTGTAAACTTTTTGGCGATTGACAACTAATAATCTATGAGTAGCAGAAAAACTTGTGGCATATGCATACATGGGTGTTCACGGTCCAAGATTGTTTCATGCAAACTTATTCTTTGAGGATGTGTAGTTGTTTTGATAGAGTCTAGGATTGGGCTAGAGATGAGATTAGTAGATATCGGAAGTATAGTTTTTTTTTTTTTTTTTCCAGTTCTTTTTGTCCAGGTGTGTTTCAAAATGTTTGCTAAACGTTTTCTTTTCCTATTTAATCATAACAAGGTACCAGTATGATATTTTGATACTAGGGTGTAGTGCCACCCCAGGAGAGATGCAGACCAGGCTCCACCCAAGCAGAAGCTGGTCTCAGTGGCCTTAGGAAGTTGCAGGAGTGGTGTCCCAAACCTAAGCTTTGAGTGAGGAGAGCAAGTACACTAACCACTTCTGCCCAGGGATTGATGGGGTCCGCCCTGTTGTAGTGATGGTGGGGGTAGATAGAGTTTTATTTCCCGTTTTAGTTTGGATCGGGTATGGTTTCAGGGCTCTATGCCTCTCCCCACCTTTGCCCTGTTAATAGGATGATAATTACCTCTATGCCCCTTAATATTCTCATAAAAATACCCAACGTGTTAGAGAGATACAGTTAGGATTTGCTTTTTTTTTTTTCCGGGTACACGACCATTGCCTTTTTTCTGCTTTTCTGGGGTTGTGTTATGTTCATTCAGTTTTCCTTGTCGATTAAATCAAACATCAATGCAGCTCCTCGTGAATCAACTGGAGCCTCTAACCGAACAACAGTTAGTGGGCATCTTCAACCTACAGCAATCGTCGCAGCAGGCGGAGGATGCTCTCTCACAGGGTATGGAAGCATTACAGCAATCTCTGGCTGAGACATTAGCCAATGGTTCTCCTAGTTCATCAGGATCTTCAGGAAATGTGGCAAATTATATGGGTCAAATGGCAATGGCCATGGGGAAGTTGGGAACTCTCGAAGGCTTTGTCCGCCAGGTTAGTTTCCATTTTTATAAATTTGTTTGGTAATCTTTCGTTTATCGTCTAGGGCTCCTATGTGCACTGATTGGTTTATGAGAGCACTTAATTAGCAATATAGTAACTTGGATGGTTATAATCGTTGCTTTCTGACAACCTCCTTTATGTTAACGTAGACAGATCAGGCTTAATCATATTGATGTCTCTTTGTCTTTGTTGCACTTGATAACAGAAATGGATAATGTGTGTCAAACTAGGTGTACTTGGCCTAGGGTTTGAAGCATCACCTTCTAACAGCCTCTTTTCGTTTTTTGATTTAGCATATGGTTTCTTTTGTTGTGTCTTTGTTCCATTTTTTAACGCAGCTATTCCACTTGATAATGGTAACAGTGTTGAGTAGTGGACATCTGAAAAAGCCAAATCGTATTTTATGCGTTGTCAATTTATATAACGCTGGTAATCAAGTTTTTCCTAGATGAGTCTATTTTCATAATTGGTCTCTTTTGGCTATTACCAGGCTGATAATTTGCGACAACAAACACTACAACAGATGCACCGCATTTTGACAACAAGACAATCAGCTCGTGCCCTCCTTGCAATAAACGACTATTTCTCCCGTCTTCGAGCCCTTAGTTCTCTCTGGCTCGCCCGACCACGAGAGTGATGGACAATGGGTTCTCAATTGATCATACGATCTGGAAGTTGGCATCTAATTGGAGGACAAGTTTTGAAATGGATGATGAAGCAATACTAGGACAACACACTTTACGGTGCATGGGGCCGGGTTGATTTATTGTATTCACAACCCAATCTGCACATGTAAATTAATCATGTTGAGTAGGTGTTGTATGCATATTTCTTACATGTGGGTTATGTTGTTGATATCTAAAAGAACTAGGAAGGAATTGTAGCAGCAGTGGTTTTTCTTGTTTCGGATTTTACCTTTAGTTTGTATACCTAACACAAATAAGTTCCAGCTGAAAAGGGATTTATTTATGGTTTATTGTTCAGACATATATTGCTGTAAGAAATGTTTCACCGTTGATTCTCGTGCTATAATTGAATTTCGTAATTCGACAAGCACGCTTTGTAGTTGAGATTTTCTGCATGTTGTCACTGATGAATTGTTTTTGGCTTTGTCGAAAATTGTTTTGTCTTGGCTTTCGAAATGAAGGAAGAAGAAACAATGTGCCCAGAATGTATTCAAACAGATGTGGTTCCCATTCTTATTCCTCTTAGGAAATTTTGTCTTCCAGAACCAAATGATGCATTGCCCCATGGATCCATCTCTGCGTTCTTCCCCTGATCACAAAACCTATCCAGGTTGAACTCTGTCTGATTCTCTGACACATGGGTCTCGTCCAATGACGCATTCCGTGGCCAGCTGGCGTGTAGTAGTAATCCAAAAAAGGTTAGCCAAGTGTTCAGGATTGGGTCGGGAGTTTGAGCTGGCGGAGCTTGCTAAAGGTTTTGAGTGAGGTATTCGGGGTAATAAGTGGAGACTGCGAGATAGATGAGTGTATTGGAAACCGTGCCGAGAGAGTGGCGGTGGTTTCGGGAACCCCAAACAGGGTGGTTCTAGACTCACTATACATCACTTCTAACGGTTTCATGCAATACCTTACCTCATTACTGATACGACGGCAAAGGGGCTTGGGTTTTCTTGGCATGCAATTGCCATTCAGCTCAAGTGCACCTATCAATTCTAGCTCAATTCCTCTGGTAAAATTGAATGCCAATGAGAAACACATGACCCGCTAAAGTTGAATGATATAATAATGTCCAAAAAGGTTTTTCTTCTTCAACCACAACAATAAAACATACCAATGCTTTCTCAAAATAGTATGACATCTTTAATTGGTTGGGCCGGTGGTCTTGGCATGAGACCCTGTTTAGTTATACGGAAAGGATGGAAAAATCAAGTTTCTTGTAACTTTTTGTGTGTTTAGTTACCAATGGGAAACACTTTCCTGCAAAATAGGTCTAGTTAAAAGGAATGAATTTTTGTTTTCCTGCATATTTCTTGTCAAGAGAATATACACAAGAAAATAAATTTCATTTTCATTTGTTTCACCTCACTTCACTTTCCCTGAGAACTAATTTTCCACACAATATTCCCAACAACTGAACTTAGGGGTTTGCTCCCTCTTAGGCTTTGTTTGGAACCTACAAAAAAGAAAGGAAAGGAAACAAATTTTCCTTCCCTTTGGTTCAAAAAGAAAGTGAGAAAAATAGAGTCCGGCTACAGGTACAGATTTTCGGGTACAGCAGCCGGGTACAGCAGCATTTTGCTCCCGTCTTGGGTCCCGCAAAGATGATCGGAGCCGCTCATTTTGTTCAAAATACGTCGTTTAAGGTCCCTGTAAAAAATCACCTCAATCCGATATCGGGAAAGGTGTTTACGAATCATCCAATTTTGCTTCAAAATTTAGCCCAATTTTGAAGCAAAATTGGATGATTCGTAAATACCTTTCCCGATATCGGATTGAGGTGATTTTTTACAGGGACCCTAAAAGACGTATTTTGAACAAAATGAGCGGCTCCGATCATCTTTGCGGGACCCGAGACGGGAGCAAAACGCTGCTGTACCCGCTGCTGTACCCGAAAATCTGTACCTGTAGCATTTTTGAGAAAAATAAGGAAACCAAGTTCTAGCACAGTACAGTTTCCTTTACTTTTTTCACTCAAGTGAGAAAAATAAGGAAACCAAGCTTTTAACACAGTACAGTTTCCTTTACATTTTCACGCACTTTTCTTCTTAGCCATTTTCCTTTCTTTTTCTTGGGTGATTTACCTATACACCCCTCCAACTTTATCCGTTTTTCACGATCACCCCCTCCCTCGAATTTCGCTACGGCAAGACCCCCTCCGTTATCTTTACTTTACCCGTAGACCCCTTCCGTTACCATTCCGTCCAGAACCGTTACTTTTTTAACAAAAAAATTGTTTAAGCTTCCAATATTGCCCCCAATTCTAATCCCTTCGTCACCCTCTCTTCCCGACCACCACCACCACCGTCACCGCCACGGGCTGGTCCAAATCAAGGTGTTAAAACTCGATTTTGACCAGTGGGTCTTGTGCGTCTCACTGAGACGAGCTCAGTGGTGGTGACGGGGTCGAGTTTCATCACCGGAGGAAGGCGCACGGGCTGTTCGAACGCGGTGGGCGAAGGTGGCGGTGTAGTTTACTGGAGCTCAGATCAGGAGTGGTTGAACGGAGGTTTTGAGCACAGGGCTGTGTTCGTCTCGTCGAGACGATCTCGGGGGTACTCGGATTGTCGCCGGACGTGGCCGGAGGAGACCGCACGCGCCGGTCAACGGTGGCGCCTTGTCAGTGTTGACCGGCGCGTGCAGCCTCCTCCGGCATGCTCCGGCGACTTTTCGACCACCCTCGAAATCGTCTCGACGAGGCGCTCCTGGATCTGTGCTTGAATCTTGAATCCGGGCAACCACGACCTTGGGCTTTGCAGAACTGTACCCCGCCGCCACTCCGCCGCCTTTGACCGGCGATTGCCGCCACCTCCGAGCTCCTCCGGCGACGAGCTACCCATTTCCGTGCTCGTCTCAACGAGACAAACACAACCCTGTGCTCAAAACCTCTATCGAACACTCCTGCTCTGAGCTATAGTAAATTCCACCGCTGCCTTCGAACAGCTCGTGCACCCTCCTCCGGTGACAAAACTTGACCCCGTTACCACCATTGAGCTTGTCTCAGTGAGATGCCCAAACCGCCGTACTCCAGTCATCTTCTCCGGCGAAACCGAAAACTCAAGGTGGTGTTGATGGTGGTGGCGGCGGACGAGAGAGAGAGAGAGAGAGAGAGAGAGGAGAGAGAGAGAGAGAGAGAGAGAGAGATTGTGTAAAGTGTGGACTACTGTGGGTATTTAAGAGAGGGTAAAATGGTCTTTTCATCGATTCCGTCCAAAAACGTTAGGCCCCCCAAACAAAAACATTAATAAGGGGGTCTGGCTGTAGCGAAATTCGAGGGAGGGGGTGATCGTGAAAAACGGATAAAGTTGGAGGGGTGTATAGGTAAATCACCCCTTTTTCTTTCATTTCCAAAAGTTTCAAACGGACCCTTACATTCTTAGGTTCGATTCTCATTGTCAGTGATTCTTCTTGCGGTCACCTCACATGTAAGCGTGTGAAACAACTATGAAAGGGGCTATAAAAGATTAATGATTAGTTTGAGGTGCGCGCAAGCTGGGTTGAGACACCTTACATTATAAAAAACGAAGTATTCCAACATTTTTAACCCTAGCTCCGTTCATTTGTCGGGAATGTTAACAATTGGATTCTTAGGAAAACTGAAGTGAGGTGAAGTAAACGAAAAAGTTTTTTTTTTATACATTTGTTCTCTTACAAGAAATCTCGTAAAAAAACTAAAATTCTTTCCTTTTATAAAAACTAAAACTAAAACTTATTCCTTCTCTTAGAGTATCCACAATGTTATAATCAAAAGTAAAAAGATTTTTAAAGTTAACAATATTGGTGCAAAGTATGGCTCACAATGCTATAATCAAACTTAATAACCTCCTTAGAATAATCAAATTTTGGATTTTAGATAACCAAAACTAGCAACTTTTTGACAATAACAAAATTTAATAGACCCTACATATTCTCAATCAAATACACCAATCATTATACAAAAATGTTCTATCTCTCTCTCTCTCTCTCTTCGAAAACAAAATATTTTACTAAAAAATTATCTTTTTTAGAAAACAGTTTTTTCCAAAAAAAGTTTCAAAAACTAATTTCTATTTCTAGTAAATAGTTTTTATTAGTTTCAAAACTATTTTTAGGAAAACTATTTTCTACTGTTCGCAGTTTTTAGTTTTTTGTAATTTGAAAATATGGTGTGATAAGTTTTAGTTATCTAATTTTGATTATGTCATTGTAGACATCTACATTGCTAACCTTAGCAATCTCTTAAATGAATAATAAAAAACTGATGTGGCAACTTTTGGTTATTAATTTTTAATTATAACATTGTGGATACCCTTAAACGAGGCATAAGTAACGCAACTTTTCCAGCCACATTTTTTTAAACAAAGAGAAAACACTTGAGTTTTTTTGAATCCTAACAATTGAGTTGAGTACACTACGCCAAATATTACTTTTACCGGCAGTATTATTTCCGGCATTAAAAAAACTGCCACTCTTTTTACTGGCATTAACAAGACTGCCGGAACGGATCAAAAAAAAAAAATAGTAAACAAGACTGCCGGAAAAATTTGGGCTGAGCTATTTGCAATCACAAATTTTCTATACATAGCCTGTTCTAAATCTAACCCACAAATCTTATAACAATTTCCTAAATGCAACCTAACAAATATCCATGAACTTCCATAAATACCTTTCCTTCCCCCCTTCTCTCTCTCCGTTCTCTCTCTCTCTCACCGCCGAACACCACACCCACCACCACCACACCCACCACCACCACACCTCCATAACCGCCGCCTTCACCCTCCATAACCGCTGCCACACCAGACAAAACCTCCAAATCCTCCATAACCGCCGCCGTGGTTGGACTGTACCCACCTTGCCCTCCACAAACATGAATACTTGAATATTCCAGTAAACGATTATACTTTATTTTGGTTAAACGATTTATATTTAGGTTAAACGATTTATACTTTATTTTGGTTTGGTCACGAATGAATTGGGAAGAAACAGAAGTGGGGCTTTTTCTAATACCAGAACCCAGATTCATTCGGTCAAGAAAATTGCAACCAAAATCGGAAATTAAGTTTCAAAAATGTTTACAAAATTCATATTGTAATGCCTGAATACTTAATTTATAACGCATCTTGTCATATCTTCTTTTTTTTTTTTTTTAAAACATAGATTCTAACCGTTAAAAACGCAAATTCCGAATGCGCCATGCTCCGTATAACGCATTCACGAAATGCGCGATTAACATCACGTATTTTTCTAATGCGCGATGGAACTGGGTTCGTCGGCGAAAAAATATCAGTTCTGTACGGATGAATCTGGGTTTTTCTAGGGCTTTTTCCGATGAGTGGGCATTCGAGTTTTTTTTTAGCACTAAGAATGATCGAACACTAAGAACATGGGAAGGGAAAGGTAGAGAAAATAAGCCAAGACGATAACGAAGTTGAAGTGGATAGCTCCAAGCCACAAAACGAGGGCCAGAAAAGTTTGAATGGCTGAGCCTTGTGAGCCCCTAAGCTCCGTCGGCGGCGGCGCCTCCCCGACTCCATCTGGCCAAGGCAGGATTCCGTTACTCTGCTCCATCTCCATCTGAGAATTTGACCGAATCAAGTTTCGAACGGTTTTGAAAAATAACGGCTGGTTGGGAGGAAGAGGGCACTGCTATTTGCAGCCACTTATTTTCTGAACGTAGCATGTATATAATATGGTACACATCTGTTTATAATATAGTACACATGTTACGTTCAGGAAATAAATGGCTGCAAATAGCAGTGCCCCTCAATGATGGAATATCTAAAACGACGTCATTTCATTGGGGGCATTTTTGTCAATTTTTTTAAGGGCATTTTTGTCTGAAAATGATTTATTTTAAAACAGGTTACGTATAGGAAATTTGTGGTTGCAAATAACTCGGCCCAAAAATTTAGCCTCAAACGGCGGTTTTTGAACGTACTGCCATTTTTAGTCCTTACTTTTTGGCGGTGAATTGGAACGCGCTAAAAATTGCTCCGCGCGGCAAATTTTTTTGGGGCTTGATATTTGCAACTACAAATTTCCTAAATGTAGCCTGTTTTAAACTGCACGTGCATTGATCACCATGTTTAAAACAGGCTACGTTCATGAAACTTGTGGTTGCAAATAGCTCGTCCCTTTTTTTTTTTTTTCCCTTTAAGCGAAACGGCGTCGTTTATTGTTTCTTCCCTTTTCTATTTTGTTTAATCTTTTTCTTAGGGCCTTTCTATTTGCAGCCACTTATTTCCTAAGCCTAGCCCGTCCAAAAATTAATGGTTTTTGGACAAAAATGCCCTTTTTAAAAATGGACAAAAATACCCTCAATGAAATGACGTCGTTTTAGGTCCGATTTTGGTAAAAAAATATTCTCACATTACTTATCTTCTTCCCAAAAACATTCACACCACCACCACCAAACCCAAACCCTAGCTGCCGCCCCACCACCACTCATCTTCGGCGACGCCCCTCTCCGGTGAATCCCATCTGCGGCGAGTCCCATCTCCGGCAAAATCTAATAAATAAAACCCCCAACCATGTAACCACATCCATCATATAACGACACCATCTTCCTCATCCATCATCTTCCTCATCTGCCTTCCTACCTCGATAGTACTAGTACCTCCCACCATAGCCGATTAACACGAGGAGCTCCCACCTCCACAACCCACTCCCAACACGTGAATTACATTGCTCCAAAGGGGTGCATCAACAAGACCAATTAGGCTACGTTCATCTCCATCACCATCCCAGCCGATTTGAAGAAGATTTTTTCTCCTCTTTTGCTGAACACCACCACCACACCCACCACCACCACCACTGTATATTCGAAATTTTCAAAAAAAATTATCCGACATAGTCGGATACACATTTCTGAAAATTTTAAATAGTTTCAGATTTTAAAACTTGAAAATGTTTACAAATTTCAGATTCTAATATCTGAACACTTTATAACGCATCTTGAAAATGCGCCATGTATTTTTTTTTGGGTTAAAAACGCATATTCTGATGTTAAAAATACAAAAAACGCAAATTCCGAATGCGTCATGCTCCTCTGTATAAACGCATTCACAAAATGCGCAATGGAACTGGGTTCGTCGGCAAAGAAATGCGAGTTCCGTACGAATGAATCTGGGTTTCGTCCGCTTCTGTTTGTCGGAGTAATTCCCAATCGAGATGATTTCGACAATAATGGGGAGGAATATTGCACGTGTTGCCCATTTGTACTTGAAACTTCAAAAATACATGTCGATTTCAGACTAATACTCTTATTCACTACAGAATCCGGCTTATGGTTTGTGGAGAAGTCAATTCCTCTCTGAGACGAAGAAATCATTTAGGGCCTTTGAATGTTTGGTGAAGGTGGTGGTTATGGAGGTGTGGTGGTGGTGGTGGGTATGGGTGTGGTGTTTCGACTGTAAAGAGAAAGAGATAACCAGGAGAGAGACAAGGGATAAGGAGAGGGTGTTTTTGGAAGTTTAAGGATATTTGTTAGGTTGCACTTAGGAAATTGTTATAAGATTTGTGGGTTAGGTTTAGAACAGACTAAGCTTAGGAAATAAGTGGCTGTAAATAGAAAATAGAAAGCCCATTTTCGTATTAGCTTTTTGGCCTAGCTCTTCAGTACTTTTCACGATCAAAAAATAGAACCAAATCCTAGCGGCGGAAGAGGGAGAGAGCCAAAACCAGCGTAGACGACCCCCTCAATCGATCTTTGCTCGTCGACACTAAAGGTATCCTCGAAATCTCGTCACCGTCGATTGCTTGCTTCATCCCCCACCCCCACCCCCCCGCCATATATGTGCTGAAGGTATCCTCGTAATGCTCTCTCACTCTCACAGACACCTCTCTCTCTCTGCATGTGTGGGTGTGTGTTACATCTTGGATTTATTGATATTTTTTCTAATGTGCACGAGGGTTTCAAGAGAACAAATGATGAGACTAGTTCTCTATCCCTCAATCCTGGCTTCTATTTTACCCAGTTGATGCTTCTATTGATATTTTTCTGAATGCACCCTTTGTTATGTTAAGGGTTGTGATTGGAATCTGAGGAGAGAATAAATAGTAATGGATGAACGGAATGCTTTGTTCATCAGCAATGCATGTAATCCAGCCCAATAAATTTGTATAAAGTAGATTGAGTCATTTACTTTGCTAATTTTAATTTGTTAAGTTCCAATGTGTTTGGTACCAAATATACAAATTATATATAAGCAGTCAAGTCCACCACATACTATACTTATGTTAGAGTTTGACTTTACACATAGAGTGGCACTATTTTAGTTAGTAGATGAGAATAATTTTACCATTAAATCTGAGGGCCAAATCATTTGGGTTGGGGTAAATGAATCTTTTTTGTCCATTTGTTATTATGGCTATAATGCTCGATTGAAAATGATATGGAAAGAATTATTATGTTGCTGTTGTTCCTGAAACCCTTGAGTGGTATCTACTCTTTGAAATGTTTTTTGTAGGGTAAGACATTCATTAGTCTTGGTGGTGGTATGTTTGGACCTGTTGGGTTGGCTACTAGTATTTCCATTTTGGATTTTGTCTCTTGTTTCGGCTATGTGATTTGTATATCGTTGGTTTGCTTGAGTTAATTTCTTTCTTATCAACTCCCGTTTCATTGTAACCCCTCTTTCTTTAAATTATAGATTTTCTCTTTGCCAATAAAAAAGAGAAGCAAGGATAAGATTCAAATCAACATTGATTAGTGTAGCTGCAAGGTTTTTTGTGCTTTGTTTGTTGTGGGTTTTAATTTGTATAGACTTTTGTCGATATAATTCTTTGAATGCTGTCCAATTTATAAGCTTTATTTTTTAAATACTACTATTAGTTATAGGGTTAATAGAGCTTGAGGTGGGGTTTTAATATATTTTATAACCTTGCTTATTGAGTTGACCTTAGAGAAGATGAAGACAAAGATATAGACTAATGTAATCAACATTCAACAAGAACAACTTGAAATCTCTAGAAACGAAATAAGAAATTGTTGCAGAGAGAAAATATAGTTAATACCAGAAGAATCAATCCAATTTGCAGCAAGTTAGTAACAAGCAATTGGTTTACCGAAATGAAAAGAGCATTCAAGAAAGGTGACAGGCAATAGAAAGGAGTACCCCATGGACCCCACAAGATATTCGTATATGACTTGGGAGGATATTGATGTATGTGATCATTGTTCCTTTCTCATTATCCCTTAATTATTATCTCTTTAGATGTTAGGATTTGACTTAGCATATTTCGGTTGTACAGTAGGAGTTATCTTATAAAAAAAATTAGGTCATGTTTATCCTTTTATTATCTTTTGAAGAGCCTATTTAAAGGATTCTACTCATTCTATTCTGTTAGTTGATGACACATATTTGATTTTGATGATACAGGTCCGTTTGTTTGACCAGATATGAGTCGGCGTGAACTATATGTCCAAGGGGATCACTTATCTGGTGTTTGGTTGTGATTTTTACTACTCGGATTGAACACCCATCGGCTATATAATCTTGTCGAGTGGGATATACAGTACCATGAGGGGGAGTGGTGTTATTAATACGATCACTATTAATTCATGGGATTACTTAATCCTACGGGACTATGTATCTCTTCGTTGCCAGTCCTGTCAAACAAAAGGACCGTAAGTATATTTAGCTTACTACAACGAACTTTGTTTAATTTTCCTTAAGCTGATTACTAGCATGTTGTATGATCTTGGTTGCAGGGCAAGAAGCTTGTTAAAATCAAAGAAAGATGCCACATAGAACCCGGCCCATGACAGCGCTCTTGTTGTTTACTGGTCTCAATGTCGTTTTAGTATCAACCATTACTCCAGTCTATGATTTTGTATGTTTTCTTCCATACTGGGAAAGAAGGGTACGTCCTATTTCCCTATTGTTATGTTAATTATTTTGGTTTTCAGAGTACATTAAAGTAATTTGCTATATAGGGTGCATAATCCATGTAAATTTGCGATATAGAAGAAATCTATCTACATTTTGCAAAATCAAAGTAAAGTTGGCATATGAAAGAGATTTATCTTCTACTATCTTGAAACAACTGAACAATCCTATGAAGTCTAGGGTAAGGATCTATTCTTCTTCATTTTGCACTCGAAACAAATGGAGCTCAATGCAAAATATTTCCTGTAAAATGTTTACCCATTTCCACTGTTTGGTTGGTTGAAAGATGTGTATTTATTGTTTGTAAGTGTTAAGCATATAGCTGGTTTTCTTTCATAAGATCAAAAATGTTTGACCCTGAGGTGTGTTTTTGTTTATTTTGACCACTTAGTTTTCGATTCCGTCTTATACTCCCTCCGTCCCTTTATTACAGTCCAGTATTCCATTTTGGGCTGTCCCTTAATAAGTGTCCATTTTGTAAAGTTAGTGGATAAAAGTTGGTGAATTATCTATTTTGTCCCTAAAAGTAGATTCCATTTTGAAAAGTTAGTGAGTAAAAATGTAATGATGATGGGTAAGTAGAGAAAGTGGAGGAAAAAGTTGATGTGATAGGTATAATGATGATGTCTTTTTAATAAGTTGAAGTTACGAAGCAGGACATTTAAAAAGGGACGGAGGAAGTACCAGTTTAAACACCCCCCCTGTGTGTGTGTGTGTGTGTTGCTTTCTCACAGCAACCAAGTGCCTCGCTGATTCTTCTCTATTGGATATCCCTGCATAGATCATCCTCCTCAACCATGGGGCTGGTTCATTTGTTGATGATGTCAGTACAAATATTGTTTTCCACTTGCATCGTAGAGCAATTTGGCGATTGATCCCAGAGCTATCTCTAATCAAAATTTGTAGCATTTTGCATAAGTGTTGATTGGCTCTGAAAGGCAAAAACTCTTCAGGAAAACATTTTCAAGTATCAACCAAACACCCGACAACAAAAGCAAAAGATTGTTTTTTGCAAAATTATTATATATGTAGAATCTCCTTCATTGTGAAGCATTTTAATACGGAATGAATGTATGGAGTCCGGAACAAACGGAGCCTGAATATAATACTCCCTCCTTCCCTAAATAAGTGTCCGACGCGCAAATCTAGGTCTTTTAAAAGATGCATTTGTTTTGTTTAAAAAATTAATTTTTTTTCACAAATGAATAGATAGCAATGAGTTCTATTAGATTGTAAAAAAAAATTAAATTTTTTAACGAAAAATATGCATCTTTTGTAAGGCTTAAGTTTGCGCGCCTGACACTTATTTAGGGACGGAGGGAGTAACATTTAGAGCAACTGTGGGAAATGATTTTGTTACTCCCTTTTTTGTTAACGTCACTCCCCTGCAAGTGTATTTTTGCACCAAAAATACACTTGCAGGGGAGTGGTGTTAACAAAAAAGGGAGTGGCAAAATCAGCAGCCTAAACTGCATGTGTCAAAATTGGGTTGACAAAGTTTGTGCTTACTTTCATGTTGTTTCAACTCGATGTATTTAATGGTAATTTGTCTCTCAGTTCATTTATTGATGTGACTACTGTGGATTTATTTCTGTTTTCCAAATCCTTATTTTTATTGAATTCATTCAGAGAGAACATCGTCGTGAAGAACGTGAGGCTGCCTTGGCAAAGGGTTCTTAATCAACATGACCGTGACTCCATGTTCAAAGCTACAGAGACGATATGTGATTTGGTTGGTGTGCATAACTAATTGGCTATGTATTGTTGGAACATGTTTCACCGATAAAAATTAAAATGTTACCCAAATTTCATGTGATAATGTCCTCTCTAGCTATTTGAGTCAAGCTTATTAATCATTTCTTGAAAGGTTAAATTATGTAAGGGGTGATCTTTGGTATGTATCAGGGCCTTCTACTAAGGGCGCCCTTATAGTAGAAAAATGCGGACGTCGAACGGCAATCTTTGGATTGTGTTTTGAATGGTTAGGATTCGCGGATAATCTATCTATTCGCGCGAATAGATTATCCGCGAGTCCTGACCATTCAAAACACAATCCAACGGCTGTTAACAGAAATCCGTATTTTCTCACTCTAAGGACGTCCTTAGTAGAAGCGCCGTGTGGTATGTATATCTAAATTTTACATGGAAATGTTAGACTTGTCAATTCCGACAAGGTACAACAACTCTAATCTTTTGTTGAATTAATTAAATTTAGCCTGCGAAACTTTTCTGTCAAATTGTGAATTGTTTCTTGTCCGTACAAGCTTAGGATATGTTTGGTTCGATGAAATTAAAGTTGAAATAGAATGGTTATTTTAATGGCATATTTATGTGTTCCACAAACACAATAAGAACTTATTTTTTGTTGAATAAGAAGGATTGTTCTGGAAAATAAGAAGGCTATTACTTATTTTGGAAGAATTTGTATAGGTACCGACCGGCCGGGGAGGGAAATCGTACCGATGGCCGCGCCGGGCCGTCTTCGGCCACCGGACGGCGGATCCGAGCCGTCCAAAAATTCTAAAATAAAAAATCAAGGGGGCCAACGTGGAGATCAACGGCATCCGAGGTGTGTAGGGTGCTTGATCCGAGTACCCATTTTCCGTGCCGGCGCCCATTCTCATAGCAACAGTCTTATTTTTTGTATACGGCAACTTCAAGCTCAAAAATCATGTGTTTACGCAAATAATTTTCTTATCACTATGGATCTTATTTGATAGATCTCATTGAGATCTTTAATACGGTGCAATTTTTTTTTTTTTTCATTTACATTATTTTTGAGTTTGAAAATGTGAAGTAAACTTTGTATTTGAATTTTGTGGAATGACCCTTATTATTTTCGAATAAGAAGTTGCAAAATAAGTACTTATTTTTTAAGAAGGTTTCCGGAACGGAGCCTATTCTCATGTTTGGTTCACCATTAAATGATGAGATGATCATTCTAAATGAAATCACTAATCATTTTAGTAAAGGAATTGTTATTCTATTTCTTTGAAACACGAAAATTACTAGTCACTCCATGATTTACTACTCTCACACCAAAATCCAAAAATTATTATTGTCACACCATTTCATTGTGGATGAGAATAATTATTTCTAATCACAACTAAACTTGGAAATGGGAATGGATATTCCGATTTCATTTTAACCTCAATTTCATTATATTGTCAATTCCATTCCATCTAACCAAACATTCCATTTGTGAAGATATGGTGAACGTTAGGGCTGCACAAAAAATCCGTTAAACCGTGAAATCAGTATGGATTGAACCGATCCGTACCTTTTGGATTTTGTTTGTGGATTAATGGTCTGGACACGGATTTGAAAATTTAAAAATCGTGAGATACGGATTATGATTGGATTTTTATTTGAAAACCGTGGATTATTCGAACCGGACCATGAGATATTTTAAAAAATAAAAAATATAATATATATGTAACATATAGTAAATAATACTTCCTCCGCCCCATTTTCATTGTCCATTGGAGTATTTTGTTTGTCTTTTTTATGTTTTTTTGCCTATATCTTTTGTGTGGATCTTGAAAAATATGCAAAATGGATCTTGTTTGATAGATCTCGATTAGTTCTATAATACAAAGTTTTCAAAATTATGAAAAACATTACAAATTGAAAGATATGAGCAATTCAAAAATGACACAATTCAAAAATGGATAATGAAAATGGGACGGAGGGAGTAATAATTTTACACCTATTTTTATAAATTATTTGTAACTATTTGACAATATGGTATATACATACATGTATTTACTTTCAAGTTCAAATTCCTTAAATTATACTACCTTCGTCTCAAAATGTTTGTCTGGTCCGCAAAACGAGGACTAAAAAATAATGCATTTCTTTCAAGAAAAAATTCAAACTTTTTCATAATTTAAAAGCACTCATCCATAACTAAGGAATTGTTGAAATTTTTTTAAACTTTTCTCGCAAAAATTGTATCATTTTTACGTCCTCGTTTTGCGGACTGGACAAACATTATGGAACGGAGGGAGTACATACTATGATACAATAATTTATACAAGCATGCATATATATGGATGTGTATTTACTTTCGTTAAATCTGGTTGTCATCTCTCGATTCACAAGCTGCCAAGCTCGCAGCTCCTATTGAATATCTGTTACTGGATAGAGAATATGCATTTATTTACTGTCATTTATGCTCTGTATAGTTGAGTTACTGGATATGAACGCTTTTACTTTTTCCTAATTCTTTTATGTAAACTAATAATTTGATTTTGTTACCTATTTGTTGAATTGTAGTTAGATGTCGAGTATAGCACCCAAAGAACAGATGATGAGCTCATGTAGAGTGATACTATGTCTGAGCCAGTACTTGGTTGATGTAATCTGTGGACAAAATCGGAATCGAACCGTGAGACTTTTGGTCCGAACACGGATTTCATTTTCAAAAAATCGTGACTCACGGATTAAGATCGGAAATCCGGACCATGCACAGCCATAGTGAACGTAATAGACTTTGTCAAAGTTTGTAAGTGGTGATCTTAGGTTGAAGATTTTGAGGGCAGGGGTGGGGATAGTTCGAGCGAACCCCTTGCATTCAAAGAAGGGTAAATTACACTGACCTCCCTTGAGGTTTCTAAAAAATACAGAAACCTCCCTTTGAGGTTTCTAAAATGACACTGACCTCCCTTGTTTTTGAAACTATTGTTCAAATTTTCTCACTCCGTTAAATCCACACTAAAGCCATTAGTTTGTTATTATTTGACGGAAATTCCCTTCAATGTAATTTATCGTTTAATTATTTTTTATAGTTGTTTGTTTTTCTTTTTCTTTCTTTCTAGTAGAGTTTTAATTTCAACATCAAATTAGACCCAATTTTGCAAATTTTTGTCGAGCTTGAATGATTGCTTATGTATTTCACATTATCATAGTCATTCTCTAATTTTTTTTCCCTCTTCAAAGTGTAGTTCTTAAACTGGAGGGCACATATAGATATCTAATCCATCATAATGAAAAAACAATATGATCTTCATATTGACTCTTCTAAGAAATAAAATCAGTGTAATTTACACATTGATCATCCTTGAAGTTTTCTTTTGTTTTTTTTTCTTCTTACTAGTGCATTAGTGATGAAACATAATTATCACTTTCAACTAATAGAAAAAGTATGAAGGAAAAATACAAAAGATTATAGAATTTTTATACTGACTTTGTTTTATCCAAAAATATCTTTAAAATGCACAATACTTTTTTTGTATGGTGGATTAGGAATTTGCGTGCGTCTTTTATTTTTCAAAATCCATGCAAGAGGAAAAAAAAAAAGACCACGATTATCAAATTGTAAAATGCATAACTCATTATACAAGTTTGACCAAAGTATGTATAACTCAAGTCTATTTTTGCTAAATATTAAATTGTAAAGTAAAAGAAAAAAACTAACATACAAACTTTAAAACCCAATAAACTTTCTTCTTTTGTTTCGGGATGTGTTGAGTTAGGAATACACAAAACATTAACTTTATAAAGAAAATGAGATACAGTACATGAAAGAAAAAGAATGAACTTTATAAAAAGAATGATCATTGAAATATAACATGTTTTGGTAATTATTTAAATTTGACCAAATATATTTAGTTAGTTCTAATTTAACATTAAAAACTCAATTAGGGAAGGAAAAAAAAAAGACGTGCCTATTTTGACTTCTTTGCCCACTTCTTTTGACCAATGTTGACTGTTGGGGATTCTTCTAAGTTGGGTTTTGAACTGTTCTCATGACATTCCAACATGTCCGAAATTTTATTGGGACAAAAAGGAGGAACCGCCCGAGGAGGGGCTCGCGTCTGATTAGCCAGTTGGTGAGGCAATGATAAAACTTGATTGTTTAATTTACCTAATACTCGAGGTCATTTTAGTCATTTAGCAGTAAAAACTAATGGCGATAGTATAGATTTAACGAAAAGGGGAATTTGAACAATAATTTCAAAAGTAAGGTTAGTGTCATTTCAAAAACCTCAACAACTTCCACCAGCAGATCCGTATTGCACAAAAAATCATTTCGATAAGCACCTTACTTTTTAGTTCAAAAATTGCACGTAATTTTGTAAGGGCCTAACTTTATGGGATGGAGGGAGTATATACAAATACATTTTGAAATAACATTAAATGTAAATTCCAACCATTTGAACTCAAATTTTTTTTTCTCTCATTTACAATATCCTTAGGCGAAATGTATCTTCCCCAAAGGTGGGTTCACTGAGGAGTAATCATTCCAAAACTGATGCTCCCTTATTCCCTTCCATGATTGATCACAATATGCCCAGGAACTGATCCTTCGCGCACTGATTGTTCCATTTGTTTTGCATAATGGGTTAAGACAGTGGTGTTGGAGGCGTACGAAATTTAGGAGGATCTCCTGTTCCTCTTCCATTTCTTTTTCTACAAAACCTGGTAAACTCATCTTGGAATGGCGGGATGGAACTGAGAAATCAGCGGGCTGTAAAATGATTAGATACCGCAGAGTTCTTATCACTTAGTGATTAGTAGTCACAAATCTCAATGTAACGACCCGGTTCCACAACCACCACAACGTAGAAATAACGGAATCTTAATCATTTATTCCAAAAAGAATTTATTTTACAAACGTTCAAAATAAATAAAACAGACTAACGAGTCCAAACTCCAAATGCTCATCCCGCACCGCCGACCACGCGCCAGCAGCCAACCTGCAACACAAACCCCCAGGAAGTATACAATACGACAAGAATAGATATGCTCACAATAAATGAGACCAACCAATTAGCGACATAGAGTCAACAACAATTCACAAAATACGACCTCATATCAGGTCCTCCTCAGTATATGACCGGTGACCGGCCTCACTTGCCACACCCAACCTGTTATGAGTCTTCTCGAGCCGTTAGCACAGTAGGCAAATTTACTCGGTCACATACTAAACAGTTCCACGGCACCCAGCCCCCATATATATCACATAACTCGACACCAACAAAGAATTCATAGATTCCAATAAATAGCACAGTGTATTCAAAAGGAATGCGAAACAGGACCACATGAAAATACTCCGGAGATTTAGAGCATATTATATACTTCCTGGCTTGGGTACCTTAACTTTAAGACTGTGATCGTAGAGAGTGTTCAAGCCATGGCCGGACGTCACCCGTTCGAAATGCCTTTGCCATCAGAGAAACCTACCACTTAATTCATAACAATAAGTCCTCACTGCCTCTCGTCCCTCTCTCTCTAGCCCTTTACATTATAGAAGCATATATAATCAAGCACTTCTTCATGCCTTAACTAACAATCTTCCGATACCTCTCGCTTTTTTGCACACAACTTGTATAGTCGAACCAAATCACAAGTTTGAATGGGTGAGCTAACTGTCTATGTTGCAAATTACCAAACCATCTAAATGCATTCCTTTTTTTCCCATTTCATTTGCTTAACCCCTGACCTCCAACATGTATAATCGTTCCTCATCCAATCCTTTCAGCATAAATTTACTCGTCAATCAACATTATTTCCTCATCCAATCCTTTCGGCATAAATTCACTCGTCAATCTCATAATTAGGGCTGCAAACGCGAGCCGAGCCGAGCTTTGTTGTGCTCGAGCTCGGCTCATTTAGTAATGAGCCAAAAACTCAAGCTTGAGCTCGGCTGGGCTGTAAACGAGCTGAGCCTGATTTATTTACTAACACAAGCCGACCCTACTTTTTCGAGCTGAGCCAAGTTTTGGAGTGTTAAGCTTGGCTCATTCACTAAACGAGCCAAAAACTTGAGGTTGACTCGATTACTAGACAAGCTGAGCCTTATTCATTCACTGAGCGCGTTATTCTTTCAGAACATGACCCTGCGCAGCCACAACGTTTCTAGAGAGAGAAAAAGTCCGTAAGGTCTATACAAACACTGGTGGGTTGATTCCTTGAGAGATTTGATGAGGTCTTAGAACCTATATGCTTACATAATCTCTCTCAAGGTAGTTTGTTCATCTTCTACATATTGAGGAATTCTTTGAAGAAGTTCAAAGGCGATTGGAGGTTGATCTAAAGGAGGAGTCTTGCGATTAGATCAAATATTCGAGGAGTTGAATACGAATGAGCATTTATAGGAGTAGTTCATGAGGAGTCAGCAAAGAGGTTCTTAGCTAATATTGAGGAGTCATAGCATGGTTGTAAGAAACTCTTTGTTTCCGCGTTTTGCGTATAGTGCTCTCTTCCCTCCCGTGGTATTTCCCCGTCTTGGGGCTTTTCCACGCATGTGTGTTATGCTTGCTTCTTTATTTATTCCGTTAATTATCTTGCATAATCACATAGATCAGGGTTTGATTAAATTAGTTGGTTAATTTAATTTCTTCACCATAGTAGTAAATTGCGAGGCAATTCGATCTGGTTTTTTCAGTGATTACTGAAATAATAGTCCCTATAGGCAAGGACTTTGCTAAAAGTAATAATCCAAAGCAAACGGAGATATAACCAACCTGAGGAGGCTCATTTTCATCAGTAGAGCCAAGCATCTCATTCACAAGGAGCTGCGTTCAGCAGGACTGCCAAAAGCTAAACATTTCTCCACAACATTTGATACAAACTTCTGCTGGCTCTTTTGAACTATCTTACTGGCTAATTCCTTGCTTATAGTGGAACGCTCATGAGGCTTTCCATGCTCCAATACATGCTATTCAAATAAAAATGCAGGTTATCACTAGAAACCAAAAAAATGCTACATATCCCAAATAAAAGCAGGTTTTGGATTAACATAATCAATAATGTATTACGACACGTACTGAAAAGGGCATATACGTTCCATATAGTGGACAAGATTAAGTACCTGAACAACATAATTGCCATACTGATCTTGTACTAACATGCTAACAGACCCCAAAACTTCATCACCACTTTACTCTGGATATTTGGGTCTCCACAATGCTCCAATATTCTCTGTTGACATAAAACATAAATACACGACAGATCAACTCCCATTAATATAGTATACACCACCATCTTAACCTACAACATAGGAAATGTGCGAACAATTTGTATACCTGTATCACACGACACCCGTATGGATGGGTTGAAAGAGACACAACTTGACCAAAAACGTTGAAACTATGAACTGAATATGTTCTCAGGAACACATTCAAAACACTTCTGGATGACATGGATCCCATTCTGATCGCGCACACAGCGTATGATATGACCATCGAGCTCTTCAACATTTTAATCTTTTGGTCCAGATCAACAACTTCTATTGCCTGCATACATAAACAAAGCCAATTGTCCATAATAAAATAAATAAATAAAAAACAAAGCCAATTGTTGCCAAGAATCACTGAATCGGTAACTGTAAAACAGATAGAGAGTAGCATCCAGTAGTTAAGAATTAATCTATTGTTTGTTGGGATGGTATTATGTACTCAAAACCAAAATTTTACTTCGTTCTAGCTTTTCAGACATCCAAGATAACTGGAAGCATTTTAAGCAATTCCAGAAATTGATGGAAGTTGAGAAGATTTTCAAATGCATGAAGGGAGTGGACCCAAAGTAAACCATGGTACAAAACTAAACTAGACCAAACAATTGATAGAGCTGCATTAGGCAAATACATCCTTCCATGAAAGGCGAAAGTTGGATGGACGAAAAAGTAAAAGAAGAGATACACGAATTTGTTATTAGTTTAAAAAGGTGAAATTCAACTGTCCAAGGATTTAAAAAGAGTAGATGGCATTACGCTTGTACATTGTACTCATAAGTCTGACGGGAGTAGAAATATCGAATTACACTAAAATCCATAATTTGGAAAATTATCTCAATAGTTATAATGTGCTTCTATTAGTGAAGCCAATGAAATTAAGGCTGTCAAGCTTTGAATATTTGAAATACGTGCTTTACCCTTGGTAGAACCGGTCGAAAAGATGCAATTATTGCATGTGTCACTGCAAGTCACAACACCCTCCACCAGCTCTCCATGCCCATCTTAAACTCTTTCTCTATAGCAACGCAACAACAATACCTCCATCAGTAGACTATCCCTACGTCCCTTAACTACCAACACTGCCAAATGACCACACCCTATAATCTACATAACCATCTTCATTACCTTCTACTCCTTCCCTCTACCAACCCAACCACCATTATATCCACTATATCTCCTGTTACCCAAGGGAAATTACCCACTCACCTCCAACCAAGGCCACCTCCTTCTGATCTTTTCTCGTAACCCAATCCAAAGACTCCAAAGTCCAAACCCAAGGATACCACAGTACTTTCACGACAACCACCTCTCTCTCTCTCTCTCTCTCTCTATATATATATATAGCAATTACCGCGACCATTGTCACCATATCAACAACTCTGCTCCCACAGTCGTAGAGCCACCCACCCATGATTGGTAAATCCGTACCACTCTAGCCAAGAGAATCAAAACAGAGAGAGAGAAGAAATATTGTATCCCTACACAAAGCAGTGATTTATTGGAGGTCGAGGGTTTTTAGTCGTTTGAAGACAAGGAACATGAGAATGAGAGAGTGGAAAGATACCAGACATATAAACAACATGTAAAATCATATAACTTATATCATGGACTCAAATATCTTTATCATCAAAACTTCCAGACTGATACCAAGGGAATGGATGGAATTGTAAAAATATAACCAAAACGTAAGATCGCAAACATGCCAAAGCCACATATATGGTTTCGAGAAGATCTAATGTGGGTTAAACGAAAAGGACCAATATAAGCAATTAATCATGAACGGCATTTAGCAACATTAAAAGAAGTTAGACATTAGATGATACCTTCTGGATCACTCGAAAATCATACATTAGAAGGCTAAGTGTCATCACATTCCCAAAAAGCTTGCTAGCCAGTTCTCTCCTTTGGGATGCCATTCCATTCTCGAAAAACTGAAATTATTACAGTCACTTGTCTAAAATCTACCGAAGAGTTTAAAACCATAAATATGTCTGAATCGTGTGCACAGCAGTCTGTGCAATTTATGTGTCATTGTGTAGTATTAGAGTAATATAGCTGGTATTTTTAGTACCTTTTGAACTACATAATTACCAAACAATTCAGTCATCAAAGCAAGAGCTCGGGGAATGGTTTCACCAAAAACCATGGTTTTCTCACCTGTTGTAGTTGTTTCGAGCTTTTGTTGAATGAATTGGCTTCCATATTGATCCGCATTGTTTTTACAAAATGTTTAATCACCAATTAGAATTCGCCATGAGCAAATAGTATTCAAGCCCAAAAAAACAAAAATAGCACATACCTGAACTCAACGACATGACCCGCAATTTCAGAAAGTTCAAAATACTTAGCTTTATTGCCCTTAAACTCTTCCAGCAAAGATGATGCAAAGCTATCTTCTGCATTAGAACCAGTCTGTGAATAGGTAGGGATCATGAATATGTGTAGATTGTCCTGCCACATACTCTGTCGTCCCATCTGGCTCCAATTCTGCTGAAATGATGAGATTCTGATGCACCAGGGCTCACATTTGATTCAAAAGGCAAACCTCCACCTAACATCCTAGAGTCCATTCCAGGGGATGCCATAGGTGATGCCGCAGCATTAGTTTCGAATAAAGATGACATGTTAGAAGTGCCAGTATTTACAGAGTACCCGCCTAAACCTGATGCAGTAGGTTTAAGGGTATGTATGTCTTTTGAGTCCTTTGTAGTAGAGGGTCTATAAATAGGAGTCTAAAGTGCTCATTAGGTAGTTTTTTTGATGTATTGTTAAAAGAATATAGAGAGCTTTTGCTCCTTATATCCCATCTTAGGATTTATCTCTCTTATGAATCTTGTTAAAACTTGTCCCACATTGCTCATCTAAGCCACCCAAACTTGGTTAATAAAATCTAGAGGCTACTCCACCTATTGCCAATTGGTTTTAGATTGGAACCCTCCAAGAAATTTAACATGGTATCAAAGCGGGTTAAGAAACCCTAATATTTTTTTCTTTTTCTCGTCCCTCTCATATCAGAAAGCAGAAAACCCTCATACCTTTCTTTCGTTTCTCTGAATCTGCTTCTGTTCCAACCCTAAACAGAACCCTAGCCACTGTTGGGGTATCTCTCGGCTCACGACTGTCTCTCGCTCGCTGTCTCTCGCAGTCGTTGTCTCTCTCGCTGTTACTGTATCTCTTCATCTCCGACAACATTCCACGACCTCGGCGGAGCCTCGTCTACCTCCGACGACCCTCGCCGGACACTTGCAGGACCGTAGATCTGTTTTTGACGCAGATCTGTGATTCGTTTGCAGCTACTGCTCTCTGTTTGCATCTGAAACCTACTGGATCTTCTCCGTTTGACTTGAAATCTACTGAGTTGACTCGGAACTTACTGGGTCAGAATATTTGAGGCTGTTCGGAACCCCATCTCTCTGATTCTATACCTTTGAGGTATCTCTAATCCTATTTATCTTTGATTGTCTTCTTTTTTACATCATGGGTGATAAAAACAAGGATAAATCAGGAGGATCATCAGACATAAAGGATGCTATTCGGCATAATTTTTATAATCGGGCTCTCACTACTATTAAACTAAATGGATCGAACTATCTCCCATGGTCTCGGGCTGTATCTGTTTCTCTCCGCGCGAGTGAGGAGACCTCTTTTATTACAGATCCACCATCTTCTGATCCCGCTTGGGGCACACACGATGCCCATATTATGACTTTATTATGGAACAGCCTGGAACCTGATATTTTTAATAATGTGGCTTGCTTAGAGACTTCCAAAGCCATTTGGGATACTCTTCGCATATTATATTCCTCCGATCAGAATCTCTCTCGTATTTATCAGATTTATCAGAACATTTTCTCCCTTCAACAAGGAGAAGGCCCGGTGGAGGAATATTTTTCAAAATTGAAAGGTATGTGGGATGAGTTAAACATCTATCAACCCTTAACCATAGATCTGGCGACTCAGCAAAAATACAGGAATGAGTTTCAGGTTGCTAAGTTTCTCTCTGGTCTCAAATCCGATCTTGCTCCAGTTAGCTCCAATATATTATCTGGCCAGGATATTCCTTCTATTGGTGAAGCCTTTGCTCGTGTTCGTAGGGCAGCCACTCATCATTCTACTTCAGAGAGTACTCCTCGCTCAGCTCTTGTTGCTCCTAGTGCTCACTATGTCCCATCCTCTGGGAACTCTGGGAGTTCTAACCGTGGTCATACTGGTTCTTCTGACCGTGGTGGCCGTCGCGGTGGTCGGGGTACTAAGAAGTGCACTCACTGTAATCGCACTAATCATACTGTTGACTTCTGTTGGAAACTTCATGGCAAACCTGCATGGGCTAATCAAGCTGTGGTTGAGGGGGAGCCATCTGAGTCTGTTCCGTCAGATCAGATCACTATTTCTAAATCTGAGTATGATTCTATGATCCAACGAGCACATGCATCTTCTTCCTCCACTGCCAATGTTGTCTATTCAGGTAACACATGTCTTCATTCCTCCTCCCATGCACCTTGGGTTCTCGATTCTGGAGCCACTGATCATATGACTGGTAATTTGTCCCTCTTATCTGATGTTATTTCTCCTTCTGCTCCTTCCTATGTTACCGTTGCTAATGGAACAAAAACTCAAGTACACGGCATTGGCACATATCGTACTTCTGGTCTCACGTTTACTTCTGTTTTCTATTTACCCGGCTTTCCTTTTAACTTGCTATCCATTCAAAAACTCACCCACAGTTTCCAATGTTCAGTAACCTTCTATTCCTCTCATTGTGAATTTCAGGATCTCAAGACGCAGAGGATGATTGGTGGGGGATATGAGAAGAATGGCCTTTACTATTTCCAGTCGTCTGGTTCCTCGGATGCATCTGCTCTTCATTCTACCACAACACCATATCAGTGGCACTGTCGTCTAGGGCACCCGTCATCTGTTAACCTTAGATCTTTAATTCCATCTTTACCTGATTTTTCTACTTTTAATTGTGAAACTTGTGAACTTAGTAAACATCGGAGAGTTACTTTTTCTCCTCGCACTGATTCACCTAGTTTGCACCCGTTTGCTCTTGTTCACTCTGATATTTGGGGACCCTCTCGGATCACTGGTTTATGTGGATCTCGGTATTTTGTTACATTTATTGATGATTTTTCTCGTTTAACTTGGATTTATGTACTTACAGCTCGATCGCAAATCTTTACTGTGTTTCAATCTTTTTATGCTGAAGTCCTAAATCAATTTAATGCCAACTTAAAGGTTTTTCGTACCGATAATGCTCAAGAGTATCTGGCTAAACCTTTTCAACAATTTCACAAAATGGTATTGCTGAACGAAAAAATGGTCCTGTCCTAGCCATTGCTCGTGCTCTCATGATCCACATGCATGTACCAAAATATTTTTGGGGAGATGCAGTTCTTACTGCTGGGTACCTTTTAAAAAGAATGCCGACTCGTGTTTTACGGGGTAAATCACCTTTTCAAGTCATGTTTCCTGATAAGAATCCCTTTCCTCTTCCCCCAAAAGTTTTTGGCTGTGTTGCATTTGTTCACAACTTGCACCCTGATCGTTCCAAACTTGATCCTCGCTCTCATAAATGTATCTTTCTTGGTTACTCACGAACACAAAAGGGGTACAGGTGTTATAGTCCTACACTACGTAAGCATTTTGTTAGTGCCGATGTCACCTTTTTTGAGACGGTTCCCTATTATTCTCAAGAGAGCACTCACTTACAGGATCCCCTCATCAATACTCCAGTTCTTCCACCGGTACTTCCTGATATTGCTAGACCCCCGGTTACCCAGGTCTATGTTCGTCGCCCTTCGGCTACTGCTCCAGTGGATTCTCCTCATTCTCCCCCACCGCCTCCTCCGCCGTCTACAGATCCACCTTCAGTTTCTTCTCTTGACCTACCCATTGCAGTGCGAAAGGGTACGCGTACTTGTACCTCTCATCCTATTTCTAACTTTGTTTCGTATAATCGTTTATCCTCCTCGTTTCAAGCTTTTTCTGTATCACTCTCTTCTGTTAGTATTCCCAAGTCGTATCAGGAAGCTCTTTCTCATCCTGGTTGGAATTTGGCAATGCAAGAAGAGATGCGTGCTCTGGATTTGAATCATACTTGGGATTTGGTTTCCCCGCCTTCTGGGGCTCATATTGTTGGTTGCCGATGGGTTTTTACCGTCAAACATAATCCCGATGGCACCGTCGATCGTCTTAAAGCTCGCCTCGTGGCCAAAGGTTTTACTCAGACCTATGGCATTGATTATACCGAGACATTCTCTCCAGTGGCTAAACTCAACTCTATTCGTGTTATTATATCTCTCGCGGCTAATCGTGATTGGCCACTTCATCAACTAGATGTCAAGAATGCGTTTTTACATGGGGATTTGTCTGAGACTGTTTATATGGCTCAACCGCTCGGGTTTGAGTCCAAGGGGGAGAGTGTCTGTCAACTTCGTAAATCTATATATGGCCTCAAACAGTCTCCCCGTGCTTGGTTTGATAAGTTCAGCAATTCTGTTGTTGCTCATGGCATGATTCGAAGTAAGGCTGATCACTCTGTGTTCTTTAAAAGGACCGATCGTGGGATTGTGATTCTGGTTGTTTATGTGGATGATATTGTCATCACTGGCAGTGATAGTAGTGGAATTCAAAGCTTGATTCATCACCTCTGCTCTAGTTTTCTTACTAAAGATCTGGGCAAGCTTCGGTACTTTCTTGGTATTGAGGTGGCTCGATCCAAAGCAGGCATCAGTTTGTCTCAAAGGAAGTACACTCTTGATCTTTTGAGAGATACAGGTTATCTTGGTTCCAAACCTGTCGCCACTCCTATGGATACTAATTTAAAGTTACTTCCTGACGATGGTGAGTTGATTGATGATCCTGAAGCTTATCGGAGACTTATAGGTAGACTTATCTACCTTACTATTACTCGACCTGATATTTCTTATGCAGTCAGTGTGGTTAGTCAATTCATGACTCGTCCTCGGGTTCCTCATATGGAGGCAGCCATTCGTATCCTGAAGTATCTTAAAAATGCTCCAGGACGTGGACTTCTTTATCGATCATTTGGTCATCTTCGCATCGAGGGATATACCGATGCTGATTGGGCAGGATCTCCTGCAGACCGTCGATCCACCACCGGCTTTTGCACTTTTATTGGTGGTAACCTCGTTACTTGGAAAAGTAAAAAGCAGTCAGTTGTTGCTCGTTCTAGTGCTGAGGCTGAGTATCGAGCTATGGCGCAAACAACATGTGAACTCACTTGGCTACGCACTCTTATACGTGAATTCGGGATTCCAGTACATGATCCTACTCCTCTCTATTGTGATAATCAGGCTGCTATTCATATAGCTAACAACCCAGTATTTCATGAGCGAACTAAACACATCGAGGTTGACTGTCACTTCATTCGATCAAAAGTGGAGTCTAAGGAGATTACTACTCCTTTCGTTCCTTCGGGGTCTCAACTCGTAGATATTTTCACCAAAGCTCTTCCCAAAGCTACCATTGATTCTATATGTTGCAAGCTGGGTGTACATGATATATACTCTCCAGCTTGAGGGGGAGTGTTGGCTGTATATATTTAAATTAGGAAGGAAAATAATTTAGGTAGCTGGTTTAGGAATCTGTATATTTGATTATGTGTATTTCCTTATTTCATGATTTTGTTTCCTTAGTTGATAGGTAGCTTGTATTATAAATTGACCTCCAATGGGAGAAGAATAAACATTGAGAAATTCGTTCAACAAAGAGGAAGAGGAAGAAGAAGCAGCGGGCGACGAGCATCAAGGCTCATATACTAGTTTTGGAAGAGATAATTAATCGATGTGGGACAAACTCCAACACTCCCCCGCACGTGCGACCCCTGACTCGCACGTGGAGAGGTAAATAAATGATCCATAACACTTGGATCACAACAAACAACGGTGCACATATGGCACAAACAAGGGAAACAAATTCTTCGAAACCCTAGCTTTGATTCCATGTTAAAACATCCAACTCCAAACCAATTGGCAAGGAGTGAAGAGGCCGCCCAAGCTCATATACTAGTTTTGGAAGAGATAATTAATCGATATGGGACAACTTCCAACAGATACTTGGTCGAGCAAGATTTTGACAAATTCTATCCTCGGTAGCAGTAGCCCACTACTAGAAATAACTTTTTTAGTGACCAGTAACCTTCAACTAAGAACTACATATTGTGGCCGGTAGTCTCTTTAACCTACTAAGAAGCATAGTTTTTTCGTTTTCATAATACGAAATGTACACTTTCAGAGTTCTTATCATTTAGTATTGGTAGTTTTTACACGTACTAGGAATCACTATTTGTCTTTCACATGATTATTAGTTTAAACACCTAGTAACCGTCATGTGTTTACCCTATATTTCCTTCACATGACTAGTAGTCTAAACACCTACTAACCGTCATATGTTTTTCTTGTGTGGTCAGTATCGTACACTACTAGGAAGTAGGAACCACTTCTTTATTTTCATCTCATCAAGCAAACATGGTCCTTTTATTTTCAACCGAAGCAACACGCAAAAATCTGGATCTATGAAATTGATCCAATTCTTTCAACGGTGGCAACATTGATTCATGGCAACAAATATTTATTGGATCTAGTACGTAAGCTTTTATTCACATTAGACCGACACAACACCAATTCGAACATAAACACTGATCTATATTAAACTAACGTTGCAAAGAATCCACATGTTCAAAACCAATCGAGGCAACAAATATTTCACAATACTGGCTTATCACATGAATTGAGCCTTTCTTTTGAATCGGAAGAACATACATTTTAGACACATCAAAATACTTGGTTTAACAAGATTTTGTGAAATTTCGTCAGCGGTAGCAAGCAGCCCTCTACTAGGGAGTCACTTTTTCTGTCTACTAAGAGATACAAATTGTGGCCAGTAGTCTCTTTAACCTAATAAGAACCACTATTTTTTTGATTTCATAATATGAAATGCATGCTTTCACAGTTTCTATCACTTAGTGATCAGTAACCGTTATGTGTTTATCACTACTTTTTCCACCAATGATGTGCAGTTTAAACGCCCCCATTTGTTTTTCTCGTATGGTAAGCAGTCATACACTACTAGGAAGTAAGAACCACTCCATTATTTCCATATCATCAGGCAATCAAGATCTTTCTATTTCCAACCGAAGAAACATGCAAATTTTTGGATCTAGAAAATTGATCATAATCTTTCAATGATGGCGACATATATTCGAGGCAACAAATACACATTGGATCTAGTACATTACCTTTGATTCATATTGGACCGACACGACATCGATTCGAGGCAACAAATACGTTTCGGATCAAGTACGTAGAATTTGGTCCATATTAAACAGACGTTACATTGAATCCACACATTCACAGTCCTTATAACTTAGTGTTCATTAGTCTTTACACATACTAGGAACAACAGTTTTTTCGATTTCATAAAATAAAATGTACACTTTCGGAGTTCTAATCATTTAGTGATCAGTAGTCTTTACACCTACTAGGAATCACTATTTGCCTTTCACATGACTAGTAGTCTAAAAATCTACTAACCGTCATGTGTATACCACAATTTTTCCTTCACATGACTAGTAGTCTAAACACCTACTAACCGTTATGTGTATACCTCTATTTTTCCTTCACATGACTAGTAGTCTAAAAACCTACTAACCGTCATGTGTATGCCTCTATTATTCATTCACATGACTAGTAGTCTAAAAACACCTACGAACCGTCATGTGTATGCCTCTATTATTCCTTCACATGACTAGTAGTCTAAATACCTACTAACCGTCATGTGTACACCTCTTTTTTTCTTTCACATGACTAGTAGTCTAAACACCTACAAACCGTCATGTTTATACCACTATTTTTCCTTCACGTGACAAGTAGTCTAAACACCTACTAACCGACAAGTAGTCTAATGAAGGGTGTATACCTCTATGGTTCGGCATGTAATACCGGTTCGGGGATAGGAGTTGTACTTTCCCCCCTCAGGGAGTGATGATGGAGTTATCACCTCGACTGGGTTTTAGTGCTTCGAACAACGTGGCGGAGTATGAGGCACTCTTAGCTGGGTTGAGAAGTGCAAGGACCCTGAAAGTAAAAAGAATACGAGTATACTGTGATTCGTAGCTCGTGGTGAACCAGTTGTCCGGGGAATATGAAGCCCGGAATAAAAAGATGGCAGCCTACGTGGAGGCCGCCAAAGATCTGCTCGACACTTTTGAGAAGGTGTACATCAAGCAAATAAGTTCTGGGCAGAATGCCCATGCAGATTCACTTGCTTGGTTGGCTGCAACTGTGCTAACAGAGTTCAAGAGACGGGTGGCAGTAGATTATCTTGCTGAGCCGAGCATTGGAAGGAGCGTGGAATTGGTCTTGGACGTGAACCAAGGACCAAGTTGGATGGATCCAATAGTGGAGTTCCTACGAGATGGGGCACTCCCCACAGATAAAAATGAGGCTCACAAGATAAAGACAAAATCTGCACGGTTTTGGCTGTCACCTGAAGGAAAGTTGTACAGAAAGTCCTTCACTGGACCATATTTACTCTGTGTGCATCCCGAAATGGTGCAGAGATTTCTCCACGAGGGAACATATGGAAGCCATGCTGAGGGCAGGTCTATTGCCCACCGAGCAATCACTCAGGGTTACTGGTGGCCGCAAATGCAAGGAGGACGCAAAGGTGTATGTGAAAATTTGTGAGAAGTGCCAGAAATTCTCACCAATGATTCGAACACCAGCCGAGGATCTGGTGCCGTTGACAAGTCCTTGGCCATTCGCACAATGGGGAATGGACATCGTGGGTCCACTCCACAAGGCAACTGGGAACATGAAATTTCTGTTGGTAGCAACGGATTATTTCACTAAGTGGATTGAGGCAGAATCATTGGCCAAGATCACTGAACCTATGATAGAAAGGTTTGTGTGGAAGAGTATTATTACTCGATTTGGGGTCCCTTATTTGTTAATTACGGATAATGGGTCCCAATTTCAAAAGAAGTTCAAGGCCTTCTGTGCCCAATATGGGATAAGGAATTATTACTCCACGCCTACCCTCAGAGTAATGGGAAGGCAGAAGCGTCCAAAAAACCATCCTTGACGGGATCAAGAAGAATTTGGACAAAGCAAAGGGGAAGTGGCCCGACGAATTGCCACTGGTCTTATGGGCGCACCGAACAACTCCTAGGAGGTCTACGGTGAGACCCCTTATTCATTAGCGTATGGAACGGAGGTTGTTATTCCATTAGAGGTGGGTTTGCCGACCAACAGGACCACTTTGGTTGAAAGTGGAGGCAATGACAGAGCCCTGGAGATAGAGTTGGATCTAGCCGAGGAATGAAGAGAGAGGGCTCTGGTGCATTTGGCTTCATATCAAGAGCAGCTGATGAAAAGCTACAACAAGAATGTCCACCCACGAGAATTTGGTATTGGAGACCTTGTACTTCGTAAAGTGCTCGGCAATACGAAGGTGGCCAACGAGGGGAAGTTGGGGGCCAATTGGGAAGGCCCATATCGAGTAACTGAGATAGTGGGCATTGGGGCCTATCGATTGGCTGACTTGGACAGGAACCCGGTGCCAAGGCCTTGGAATGTCCATAATTTGAGGAAGTTCTTCGTTTGAAAGACTTCAGTTTGTTTTTCATTCTGTTTTAGGATGCACATCGTGATTGTGTGGGAATTACGAGTAAAATTCCCTTGTTTTTCATTATGTTTTAGGATGCACATCGTGACTGTGTGAGAATTACGAATAAAATTCCCTTGTTTTAGGATGCAATTCTGTTTTTGAGAAACGTTCTGTTTTGCCAATTTGACATTCAACTTATTTCTGGGTGCTTAAATACGACGCTAGGCACTAATTCTTTGTCCTCCCTTCGTATTGGGGAGCAGAGAGTGGGTCCATACGAATTTGCGAGTTACGAAATTTTCCAAGTACGAAACACTTGGGTTGCATACGTGAATATGCACATATCTGCCGAGTACGAAACACTTGGGTTGCATACGTGGACATGCAACATTATCTGAGTACGAATACACTTGGGAATATTTCCAAGTACGAAGCACTTGACATGCATATGAAAAAATGCATATTTTTGCCAAATATGAATACATTTGGGCACCAACTAAGTATGGGAAACTTAGTAGCAAAATTCCCTAAGTATGAAATACTTGGGTGCATACGATAACATGCACAAAACAGCTAAGTATGAGCAAAACCTAGCTGGTTATCCTCAAGTATGAAAAAACTTGGAGAGCATAATGGTTAACTAAGTATGCGAAACTTAGAACTTGAACATGATCAACTGGCCACGAAGGGCCACCAGCACAATGGCCACGAGGGGCCGAGCAAAAGTTAACTAAGTATGCGAAACTTAGACTATTGCAGTTTTCCAAGTTTGAGTACGATCATACTCAAAATTTGGCCAGGAGCGAATAAACCTAGGCGCAACAGCGAATTTGGCTAAGTATGAATAAACTAAGGCCATAGCAATGAACATTGCTATGAGTTGCTAAATGTAAAGACAAAAACATTGGCAGAACAACGACTATGCTTGAGAATTGCTAAGTATGAAACACTTAGGCGCAAAAATTACTTAAGTTTATGTACGAGATACATAAGATTGATGAGTATGAAAGACTTAATCCTAAGTACGAAACACTTAGGATATATGGGGGCGTCGTGCACAAACTAAGATCTGAACGTGAAGAGGTTTGAGGCCCGAGCATCGAACATTGCTTGAATCATGACAAGCGAAGAATGTCAGATAAAGGCCCAAAGCACGAAGAAGTTTGGGGCCCGAGCAATGAACCGTGCTACAATGGCAAGTGTGCCTGAATCCTCTTTCTGCAGAGGGAATCTAGAGAGAGAATGAGGGTTTTAAATGGGACGAAAACTCAAATATTCCCTAAATGGGTGGGGTGGCGTATGTGAAACGCCACCCCAAACGCCGTTTGGGCGTTCTGTTCCTCAAAGACATCCATTCGCATTTAATGTGGGCAATGCGAAGTGCGCCACATGTAAAGGTAAGGGCAGGGAAAGGCCAGCCCAAATGATGAGACGTTTTGCCTGGACTAATGATGGAAGTTGCACCAATTTTGTGGAACAAGGTGCAGGAGCAGAATGAATTTGCTCGGTACTTGGGAGCATTGCTCGTCATTTGAGTACAAATAACGAGTAAAGCTGGGGAGCAATTGTAGGGAGATATTCCCGAACATGCACAAATGGGGCCCGAACACGTGGTACGTGGGACCATGGTATAATTATGATAGGGACAGTCGCCGTGCAAGACGGTGGTCGGCGATATGGACTAGCGATATGAGAAGTCATTGGTCCAGGGAGTATACGGGGTCAAGGTCCAGTAAACATGAGAAGTTGTTGGACCAAGAGATTGATAAAGGAACAGTGACATGTGAAGTCACTGGTCCAAGTAGTTTGTTCGGCAACGAAAGGGCCGAACAGGAGAACACTTGAGAATGCAGTCTCAGGTGCCAGGAACACCCTAGAAGGTTACAAAACAGTGATATTCCGAGAAGGAATAAGATCCCGAGAATATAGGATCTAGGGAAGATACCCAACGAGAATGGGATGTTCGGCCTGCTATGGAAAAGAGTCCTAAAAGGACTAAGGTAATGAATTGATAAGGGAATGAGAATCCATTGTGTTATGCGTTTCCTATATGGGATAGGAAACCTAGGGCAATTAGGATGCTTGAGAAGCAAACATACGAACATTTATAAATATGAGGTAAACCTATAGGTAAAAAGGTACGCAATTTGTTGCATTACGATTATTCTCCTACAAATAATTAGGGTTTTCTGCTAGTACGTGATACTAACTTAGGCATCGGAGGGCCTTTGCCATGAGAGGCAAAGGTGCGCTCACCCCATGTCTGTTTTGCAGATTAGGGTTCCGACGACGTGCTAGGATTTCGGTAAAGAGGAACGAGCAGCCATTACTCACTTGTGCTGTTCAAAGCCTCTTTCGTTTTTCTCCACCAACATATACCTCTATTATTCCTTCACATGACAAGTAGTCTAAACACCTACTAACCGTCATGTGTATACCTATATTTTTTCTTCACTTGACTAGTAGTATAAAAACCTGCTATCCGTCAAGTGTATACCTCTGTTTTTCCTTCACAGGACTAGTAGTCTAAACACCTACTAACCGTTATGTGTTTTTCTTGTGTGGTCAGCAGTAGTCGTACACTACTAGAAAGTATGAACCACTTCTCTATTTTCAGGTCATCAAGAAAACATGATCCTTTTATTTCCAACCGAAGCAACACGCAAAAAATCTAGATCTAGGAAATTGACCCAATTCTTTCAACAATGGTATCATTGATTCATGGCAATAAATACTTATTGAATCTAGTTCGTAAGATTTGATTCATGTTAGACCAAATCCACACTTTCAGAGTTCTTATAACTTGGTGATCAGTAGTCTTTACACCTTCTAGGAATCACTATTTTTTTCCACATGACTAGTAGTCTAAACACCTACTAACCGCCATGTGTTTTCTCGTTTGGCAGTAGTCAAAGATTTTTAGGAACTAAGAACCATTTCTTTATTTCCAAATAATCAATCAAACATGGTCGTTTAATTTCCAACCGAAGCAACACCCAAATTTCAGAATCTAGAAAAAGGATCCAATTCTTTCAATGATGGCAACAATGATTCGAGGCAACAAATACTCACTAGATCTATGACGTAAGCTTTGATTCATGTTACACCGACGGAACATCGATTAGAGGCAACAAGTACACTTTAGATCTAGTACATAAACTTTGATTCATATTAAACCGACGTTACATCGAATCCACATATTCCAATACCAATCAAGGCAACAAATTTCTCAATACCGCACATTATAGATGAATTGGGCCTTTTTCTTGAATCGGAGCACTATATTTTAAACCCATCAAAGATACTTGGTCTAGCAAGATTTTGACAAGTTCTGTACTCAGTAGCCAGTAGCCCTCTACTTGGAATCACTTTTTCAGTGACAAGTAACCTTCTACTAGGAGCTACATACAGTGGCCAGTAGTCTCGTTAACCCAATAGGAACCACTGTTTTTTCGATTTCATCATATGAAATGTACACTTTGGAGTTCTTATAATTTAGTAATCTGTAGTCTTTACACCTAGTAGGAATCACTATTTGCCTTTCACATGACTAGTAGTCTAAACACCTACTAACCGTCTTGTGTATACCACTATTTTTCCTTCACATGACTAGTAGTCTAAACATCTACTAACCCTCATGTGTATACCACATTTTTTCCTTCACATGACTAGTAGTCTAAACACGTACTAACCCTCATGTGTATAACACTATTTTTCCTTTACATGACCAGTAGTCTAAACACCTACTAACCCTCATGTGTATACCATTATTTTTCCTTCACATGACTAGTAGTCTAAACACCTACTAACCGTCATTTGTGTTCCTCTTTTTTTTCTTTCACATGACTAGTAGTCTAAATACCTACTCACCGTCATGTGTATATTATTTTTCCTTCACATAACTAATAGTTTAGAAACCTACTAACCGTCATGTTTATACCTCTATTATTCCTTCACATGACTAGTAGTCTAAACACTTACTAACCGTCATGTGTATACCTCTATTTTTCCTTCACATGACTAGTAGTCTAAACACCTACTAACCGTCATGTGTATACCTCTATTTTTCCTACACAAGACTAGTAGTCTAAAAACCTACTAACCGTCAAGTGTATACCTCTATTTTCCTTCACATGACTAGTAGTCTAAACACCTACTAACTGTCATGTGTTTTTTTTGTGTGGTCAGCAGTAGTCGTACACTACTAGGAAGTATGAACCACTTCTTTATTTCAATGTCATCAAGCAAACATGGTCCTTTTATTTCCAACAGAAGCAACACGCAAAAAAATCTAGATCTAGGAAATTGATCCAATTCTTTGAACAATGGCCGCATTGATTTATGGCAACAAATACTCGTTGAATCTAGTACATAAGATTTGATTCATGTTAGACCAAATCCACACTTTCAGAGTTCTTATAACTTAGTGATCAGTTTTCTTTACACCTTCTAGGAATCACTAATTTTTTTCACATGACTAGTAGTCTAAACACCTACTAACCGCCATGTGTTTTCTCGTGTGGTCAGTAGTCATACACTATTAGGAAATAAGAACCATTTCTTTATGTCCACATCATCAATCAAACAAAGTCGTTTAATTTCCTACCGAATCAACACCCAAATTTCTGAATCTAGAAAATGGATCCAATTCTTTCAACGATGGCGACAATGATTCGAGCCAACAAATACTCACTAGATCTACGACGTAAGCTTTGATTCATATTAGACCGACAGAACATCGATTAGAGGCAACAAGTATATTTTAGATCTAGTACATAAACTTTGATTCATATTAAACCGACGTTACATCGAATCCACATATTCCAATACCAATCAAGGCAACAAATTTCTCAATACCGCACATTATAGATGAATTGGGACTTTTTCTAGAATCGGAGCACTATATTTTAAACCCATCAAAGATACTTAGTCTAGCAAGATTTTGACAAATTCTGTCCTCAGTAGCCAGTAGCCCTCTACTTGGAATCACTTTTTCAGTGACAAGTAGCCTTCTACTAGGAGCTACATACTGTGGCCAGTAGTCTCGTTAACCCAATAGGAACCACTGTTTTTTCGATTTCATCATACGAAATGTACCATTTGGAGTTCTTATAATTTAGTAATCTGTAGTCTTTACACCTAGTAGGAATCACTATTTGCCTTTCACATGACTAGTAGTCTAAACACCTACTAACCGTCGTGTACACCACAATTTTTCATTCACATGACTAGTAGTCTAAACACCTACTAACCCTCATGTGTATACCACTACTTTTCCTTCACATGACTAGTAGTCTAAACACCTACTAACCCTCATGAGTATACTATTATTTTTCCTTCACAAGACTAGTAGTCTAAACACCTACTAACCGTCAAGTGTGTTCCTCTTTCTTTTCTTTCACATGACTAGTAGTCTAAATACCTACTAACCGTCATGTGTATATAATTTTTCCTTCACATGACAAGTAGTTTAGAAACCTACTAACCGTCATAATTATACCTCTATTATTCCTTGACAAGACTAGTAGACTAAACACCTACTAACCGTCATGTGTATACCTCTATTTTTCCTTCTCATGACTAGTAGTCTTAAAACCTACTAACCGTCAAGTTTATACCTCTATTTTACCTTCACATAACTAGTAGTCTAAACACCTACTAACCGTCATGTGTATACCTCTATTATTCCTACACAAGACTAGTAGTCTAAAAACCTACTAACCGTCAAGTGTATACCTCTATTTTTCCTTCACATGACTAGTAGTCTAAACACCTAATAACCGTCATGTGTTTTTCTTGTGTGGTCAACAGTAGTCGTACACTACTAGGAAGTATGAACCACTTCTTTATTTCATTGTCATCAAGCAAACATGGTTCTTTTATTTCCAACAGAAGCAACACGCAAAAAAATCTAGATCTAGGAAATTGATCCAATTCTTTGAACAACGGCCGCATTGATTCATGGCAACAAATACTTGTTGAATCTAGTACATAAGATTTGATTCATGTTAGACCAAATCCACACTTTCAGAGTTCTTATAACTTAGTGATCAGTTTTCTTTACACCTTCTAGGAATCACTATTTTTTTTCACATGACTAGGAGTCTAAACACCTACTAACCGCCATGTGTTTTCTCGTGTGGTCAGTAGTCATACACTATTAGGAAATAAGAACCATTTCTTTATGTCCATATCATCAATCAAACATAGTCGTTTAATTTCTAACCGAAGCAACACCCAAATTTCTGAATCTAGAAAATGGATCCAATTCTTTCAACGATGGCGACAATGATTCGAGGCAACAAATACTCACTATATCTACGACGTAAGCTTTGATTCATATTAGACCGACAGAACATCGATTAGAGGCAACAAGTATATTTTAGATCTAGTACATATTTGATTCATATTAAACCGACGTTACATCGAATCCACATATTCCAATACCAATCAAGGCAACAAATTTCTCAATACCGCACATTATAGATGAATTGGGCCTTTTTCTTGAATAGGAGCACTATATTTTAAACCCATCAAAGATACTTGGTCTAGCAAGATTTTGACAAATTATGTCCTCAGTAGCCAGTAGCCCTCTACTTGGAATCACTTTTTCAGTGTCAAGTAACCTTCTACTAGGAGCTACATACTGTGGCCAGTAGTCTCGTTAACCCACTAGGAACCACTGTTTTTCCGATTTCATCATACGAAATGTACCCTTTGGAGTTCTTATAATTTAGTAATCTGTAGTCTTTACACCTAGTAAGAATCACTATTTGCCTTTCACATGACTAGTAGTCTAAACACCTACTAACCGTCGTGTATACCACAATTTTTCATTCACATGACTAGCAGTCCAAACACCTACTAACCCTCATGTGTATACCACTACTTTTCCTTCACATGACTAGTAGTCTAAACACCTACTAACCCTCATGTGTATATCACTACTTTTCCTTCACATGACTAGTAGTCTAAACACCTACTAACCCTCATGAGTATACTATTATTTTACCTTCACAAGACTAGTAGTCTAAACACCTACTAACCGTCAAGTGTGTTCCTCTTTTTTTTCTTTCACATGAATAGTAGTCTAAATACCTACTAACCGTCATGTGTATATAATTTTTCCTTCACATGACTAATAGTTTAGAAACCGACTAACCGTCATAATTATACCTCTATTATTCCTTCACATGACTAGTAGTCTAAACACCTACAAACCGTCATGTGTATACCTCTATTTTTCCTTCTCATGACTAGTAGTCTAAAAACCTACTAACCGTCAAGTGTATACCTCTATTTTACCTTCACATGACTAATAGTCTAAACACCTACTAACCGTCTTGTGTATACCTCTATTTTTCCTACACAAGACTAGTAGTCTAAAAACCTACTAACCGTCAAGTTTATACCTCTAGTTTTCCTTCACATGACTAGTAGTCTTAACACCTACTAACCGTCATGTGTTTTTATTGTGTGGCCAGCAGTAGTCGTATACTACTAGGAAGTATAAACCACTTCTTTATTTCAATGTCATCAAGCAAACATGGTCCTTTTATTTCCAACAGAAGCAACACGCAAAAAAATCTAGATCTAGGAAATTGATCCAATTCTTTGAACAATGGCCGCATTGATTTATGGCAACAAATACTTGTTGAATCTAGTACATAAGATTTGATTCATGTTAGACCAAATCCACACTTTCAGAGTTCTTATAACTTAGTGATCAGTTTTCTTTACACCTTCTAGGAATCACTATTTTTTTTCACATGACTAGGAGTCTAAACACCTACTAACCGCCATGTGTTTTCTCGTGTGGTCAGTAGTCATACACTGTTAGGAAATAAGAACCATTTCTTTATGTCCATATCATCAATCAAACATAGTCGTTTAATTTCCAACCGAAGCAACACCCAAATTTTTGAATCTAGAAAATGGATCCAATTCTTTCAACGATGGCGACAATGATTCGAGCCAACAAATACTCACTAGATCTACGACGTAAGCTTTGATTCATATTAGACCGACAGAACATCGATTAGAGGCAACAAGTATATTTTAGATCTAGTACATAAACTTTGATTCATATTAAACCGACGTTACAACGAATCCACATATTCCAATACCAATCAAGGCAACAAATTTCTCAATACCGCACAATATAGATGAATTGGGCCTTTTTCTTGAATCGGAACACTATATTTTAAACCCATCAAAGATACTTGGTCTAGCAAGATTTTGCAAATTCTGTCCTCAGTAGCCAGTAGCCCTCTACTTGGAATCACTTTTTCAGTGAAAAGTAACCTTCGACTAGGAGATACATACTGTGGCCAGTAGTCTCGTTAACCCACTAGGAACCACTGTTTTTCCGATTTCTTCATATGAAATGTACACTTTGGAGTTCTTATAATTTAGTAATCTGTAGTCTTTACACCTAGTAGGAATCACTATTTGCCTTTCACATGACTAGTAGTCTAAACACCTACTAACCGTCATGTGTATGACACAATTTTTCCTTCACATGACTAGTAGTCTAAACACCTACTAACCCTCATATGTACACCACTATTTTTCCTTCACATGACTAGTAAACTAAACACCTACTAACCCTCATGTGTATACCATTATTTTTCCTTCACAAGACTAGTAGTCTAAACACCTACTAACCGTCATGTGTTTTCCTCTTTTTTTTCTTTCACATGACTAGTAGTCAAAATACCTACTAACCGTCATGTGTATATTATTTTTCCTTTACATGACTAGTAGTTTAGAAACCTACTAACCGTCATGTTTATACCTCTATTATTCCTTCACATGACTAGTAGTCTAAATACCTACTAACCGTCATGTGTACACCTCTATTTTTCCTTCACATGACTAGTAGTCTAAAAACCTACTAACCGTCAAGTGTATACCTCTATTTTACCTTCACATGACTAGTAGTCTAAACACCTACTAACCTTCATGAGTATACCTCTATTTTTCCTACACAAGACTAGTTGTCTAAAAACCTACTAACCGTCAAGTGTATACCTCTATTTTTCCTTCACATGACTAGTAGTCTAAACACCTACTAACCGTCATGTGTTTTTTTTGTGTGGTCAGCAGTAGTCGTACACTACTAGGAAGTATGAACCACTTCTTTATTTCAATGTCATCAAGCAAACATGATCCTTTTATTTCCAACAGAAGCAACACGCAAAAAAATCTAGATCTAGAAAATTGATCCAATTCTTTGAACAATGGCCGCATTGATTTATGGCAACAAATACTTGTTGAATCTAGTACATAAGATTTGATTCATGTTAGACCAAATCCACACTTTCAGAGTTCTTATAACTTAGTGATCAGTTTTCTTTACACCTTCTAGGAATCACTATTTTTTTTCACATGACTAGTAGTCTAATCACCTACTAACCGCCATGTGTTTTCTCGTGTGGTCAGTAGTCAAACACTATTAGGAAATAAGAACCATTTCTTTATGTCCATATCATCAATCAAACAAAGTCGTTTAATTTCCAACCGAAGCAACACCCAAATTTCTGAATCTAGAAAATGGATCCAATTCTTTCAACGATGGCGACAATGATTCGAGCCAACAAATACTCACTAGATCTACGACGTAAGCTATGATTCATATTAGACCGACAGAACATCGATTAGAGGCAACAAGTATATTTTAGATCTAGTACATAAACTTTGATTCATATTAAACCGACGTTACATCAAATCCACATATTCCAATACCAATCAAGGCAACAAATTTCTTAATACCGCACATTATAGATGAATTGGGCCTTTTTCTTTAGTCGGAGCCACTATATTTTAAACCCATCAAAGATACTTGGTCTAGCAAAATTTTGACAAATGCTGTCCTCAGTAGCCAATAGCCCTCTACTTGGAATCACTTTTTCAGTGACAAATAGCCTTCTACTAGGAGCTACATACTGTGGCCAGTAGTCTCGTTAACCCACTAGGAACCAATGTTTTTCTGATTTCATCATATGAAATGTACACTTTGGAGTTCTTATAATTTAGTAATCTGTAGTCTTTACACCTAGTAGGAATCACTATTTGCCTTTCACATGACTAGTAGTCTAAACACCTACTAACCGTCAAGTGTATACCACAATTTTTCCTTCACATGACTAGTAGTCTAAACACCTACTAACCGTCATGTGTATACCACTATTTTTCCTTCACATGACTAGTAGTCTAAACACCTACTAACCCTCATGTGTATACCATTATTTTTCCTTCCCAAGACTAGTAGTCTAAACACCTACTAACCGTCATGTGTGTTCCTCTTTTTTTCCTTTCACATGACTAGTAGTCCAAATACCTACTAACTGTCATGTGTATATTATTTTTCCTTCACATGACTAGTAGTTTAGAAACCTACTAACCGTCATGTTTATACCTCTATTATTCCTTCACATGACTAGTAGTCTAAACACCTACTAACTGTCATGTGTATACCTCTATTTTTCCTTCACATGACTAGTAGTCTAAAAACCTACTAACCGTCAAGTGTATACCTCTATTTTACCTTAACATAACTAGTAGTCTAAATACCTACTAACCGTCATGTGTATACCTCTATTTTTCCTACACAAGACTAGTAGTCTAAAAACCTACTAACCGTCAAGTGTATCCCTCTATTTTTCCTTCACATGACTAGTAGTCTAAACACCTACTAACCGTCATGTGTTTTTCTTGTGTGGTCAGCAGTAGTCGTACACTACTAGGAAGTATGAACCACTTCTTTATTTCCATATCATCAATCAAACATGGTCGTGTAATTTCCAACCGAAGCAACACCCAAATTTTTGAATCTAGGAAATGGATCCAATTCTTTCAATGATGGCGACAATGATTCAAGGCAACAAATACTCACTAGATCTACGACGTAAGCTTTGATTCATATTAGACCGACGGAACATCGATTAGAGGCAACAAGTACATTTTAGATCTAGTACATAAACTTTGATTCATATTAAACCGACGTTACATCGAATCCACGTAGTCCAATACCAATCAAGGCAACAAATTTCTCAATACCGCACATTATAGATGAATTGGGCCTTTTTCTTGAATCGGAGCACTATATTTTAAACCCATCAAAGATACTTGGTCTAGCAAGATTTTGACAAATTCTGTCCTCAGTAGCCAGTAGCCCTCTACTTTTTCAGTGACAAGTAACCTTCTACAAGGAGCTACATACTGTGGCCAGTAGTCTCGTTAACCCACTAGGAACCACTGTTTTTCCGATTTCATCATATGAAATGTACACTTTGGAGTTCTTATAATTTAGTAATTTGTAGTCTTTACACCTAGTAGGAATCACTATTTGCCTTTCACATGACTAGTAGTCTAAACAGCTACTAACCGTCATGTGTATACCACAATTTTTCCTTCACATGACTAGTAGTCTAAACACCTACTAACCCTCATGTGTATACCACTATTTTTCCTTCACATGACTAGTAGTCTAAACACCTATTAACCGTCATGTGTGTTCCTCTTTTTTTTCTTTCACATGACTAGTAGTCTAAATACCTACTAACCGTCATGTGTATATTATTTTTCCTTCACATGACTAGTAGTTTAGAAACCTACTAACCGTCATGTTTATACCTCTATTATTCCTTCACATGACTAGTAGTCTAAACACCCACTAACCGTCATGTGTATACCTCTATTTTTCCTTCACATGACTAGTAGTCTAAAAACCTACTAACCGTCAAGTGTATACCTCTATTTTACCTTCACATGACTAGTAGTCTAAACACCTACTAACCGTCATGTATATACCTCTATTTTTCCTACACAAGACTAGTAGTCTAAAACCTACTAACCGTCAAGTGTATCCCTCTATTTTTCCTTCACATGACTAGTAGTCTAAACACCTACTAACCGTCATGTGTTTTTCTTGTGTGGTCAGCAGTAGTCGTCCACTACTAGGAAGTATGAACCACTTCTTTATTTTCATATCATCAATCAAACATGGTCGTTTAATTTCCAACCGAAGCAACACCCAAATTTTTGAATCTAGGAAATGGATCCAATTCTTTCAATGATGGCGACAATGATTCGAGGCAACAAATACTCACTAGATCTACGACGTAAGCTTTGATTCATATTAGACCGACGGAACATCGATTAGAGGCAACAAGTACATTTTAGATCTAGTACATAAATTTTGATTCATATTAAACCGACGTTACATCGAATCCACATATTCTAATACCAATCAAGGCAACAAATTTCTCAACACCACACTTAATAGATGAATTGGGCCTTTTTTTAAACCGGAGCACTATATTTTAAACCCATCAAAGATACTTGATCTAGCAAGATTTTGACAAATTCTGTCCTCGGTAGCCAATAGCCGCCCTTTACTATGAATCTTTTTTTCAGTGACCACTAGGCTTCTACTAGGAGCTACATATTGTGGACAGTAGTCTCATTAACCTACCAGGAACTATTGTTTTTCCGATTTTATAATATGAAATGTACACTTTCAAAGTTCTTATTATTTTGTGATCAGTAGTCTTTACACCTACTAGGAATAGCCACACATCATTTGAGAACCAATGGAAAAAAAAGCAGCTACAAATCGTACCATTCAAAACATGATTAATATCCCTAGTAGAAACAGCAGCAGGAAACAGGAATAAACACTAGCAGTAGAAGTATATTCAATCCAAACATCAGCAAGAACCAGCAACATTACAAACAGCAGCAGGAAACATCTTTAGAGAAGTGATATGGCAGAGAGATACACAGTTAGACATTCTTACCCGAACAGCTTGTATTATGGCATCTTTCAGCCCCGAAGGAACCTGTTTCCACATGTTGTAAAAACCCTCAATAGGGCATGTCCTCCTAATTTGTGACCCCAATTCGTTGGACAATTTGGTTGCATTTTCGCCGCAAAAGATTCCACCTTTTGTTTATACTCCTTACTTGACCACCTATGTTTTATCGTCATCCAACTCTTATCCATTTCTTTTAACCTACAAATAACTTTAAAAGTTATACAAGTCGATGTTCATGATAGAGTAATGAAACATTGTGGTTTGGAAGCATGCAACTCCAGTGGTAATATTGTTAAGATAAACATAATAATTCTTATATTCCTATTAGATTGGTCCGACACGTGGACACGTAAAGTAGTAGTCTCTCTTGCTTGTATACAAATTTGTAGTCCATGTAAAGGGTTCTAGGGTAGCGGCGCCCTACGAAATGCGCACAGATGGCCTATTCATCACGGTGCCATTTTCTTTCTCCTATTTAGCCTTGTAAGGTAGATCTCATTCGATTACAGGTCTGAAAGGGAATGATTTTTAGGCACATAAGCACATTACATACAAATTTAGGAAAAACATCCAAATCAAGAAACCCATAGCACAGAAGAAACAAATAACATGAACTTTTACTTGACACACTTATTCGACAACAACTACCCTCTCCTTACACGTTCTCAAAGCCAGAAATCACAATGAATCAGTGAGTAACTACGTCATACAATATTGTTTAATTTTAATTCTCAACCTCAAGTTGCAAGCAATTACAGGATAAACTAAACAAACAAAAACCGAAACAAATCCGTAAAAGTTCGCAATTGAAAACTACAAGACTTGACTGTTGAAATCGCTAGAATAGATACCTTAGGAAAACTTCTCACGCCTTGGAGAGAACCAATCGGTCCAGAGATGGGACTGAACCGACTCTGAGAAGAATACCCGGGGAGGTCGTCTAGAGGTCGCTGTAACAAGAGCGAAAAATAAAACCCCAAGAAAATCAATACATAAAGAACAAACTAGAACCAAATTTAGGGTTTGGAATGAAACCAACCCAATTTACCTGAACGAGTTTTGGATTTAAGCGGCGAGATTGCTAGCCATGGCTGTAATCGGAACCCTCGATTCACATAAAAAGCAGCCGGTGATTGAGAGAGAGAATTGGGGGGGGGGGGGGGGGGGGGGGGGGGGAGGGAGAGAGAGAGAGAGAGAGAGAGAGCTGTGCTCGTGTTGGGGAGAAAGAGAGAAAGTGACGAAAAGAAGAGTAGGGTCCTGTATGCTTTGGGGGTGGGGTTAGATTAGGTGTATACGGTGCCGTTTCATTTGGGAAACAAAATTGCCGACTTAAAATGCCGCCATTGCATACAAACTTTAATTGAGAAATTCCAATTGCCTTGTTACTGGATGGTTTTAGTTCCTATTTACGACTAAAATTAGTTAAGTGGCAATTTTCTGATTTGAGAATTTGTGGAAAAATTGGATAAAAAAAAGAATTTATGGAAAAATATATAGTGGGCTTTAATTGAGCCACCATTGCATACAAACTTTAAACTTTATCGCAATGGATGTTTTTATAATGATCCATCTGAGCCGTTAAGATTTCATGTCTTATCGATTATAGCATTGTCACCAAAATCGAAAATCATTCAATATCAGCGACTACATGATCGAAAGATTTTTACTGCATTCAGAAGCATTAAAGTCTTATAGCACACCACTCAAGCCCCACTTGAGGTCTTTTTGCACAATCAAACCAATCTACCTTTAATATATTATGGGTTAGGTCATTCATATAGAGAGTTGATAGCTTTTCATTGGACAATTGATCGGAAGGAAAATACTATTTTTCTAATGAGTTCATGTCTAGATAAAAGGGGTTTTCTAAACTTGATCGAGCCGCAAATTAAAGAGAGTGTATAAATCAACATGTGTAACAAAATCAACAGTCTCGATCGTCATGATTGTCTTGCGATCGGGTGGCTACTACAACAATGAGTACAACGTAAAACTTTAGTTGATTATCAAGTAGATCACAAGTATATATTCTAAAGGTAATTGCTGAGTTATTTTTTATAATGCTCGATTTGAACCGTTAGGATTTCACATCTTATCGATTATAGCATTATCGCCAAAATCAGAGATCATTCAATATTGGAGACCACATGATTGAAAGACGTTTAATGCGTTCGGAAACGTTTAAGTATTATAGTGTACTAATCGAGCCCCGCCTGAGGTCTTTTTTGGCAATCGAAATCATCTATCTTTGAGTAATATGATTTAGATCATTTGTACCACGAATGAAGTTAAGCACATATGCATAGACACTTGATCGAACAACAAAATTCTTTTTATTTAAGAATTTGTGTGTCGATAAAGGAGCTTCCTTAACCCAATCGAGCCAAAATTTTACGAAAATATAATGATCAAGAAGAAAAAATAATGAACGATTTGGATCGGGAAGTTTGCATCGCGATCAATGTAGTCGGAAAAAATATTTCACGGTTATCGATATTCGTTAGAGGTAATTTTTTACAGAACCCCATAAATAATTATTTTAAAATTTATAATTTTTTTTTTGTATTTTAGTGGGCCCAGAGTAAGCTCCACACGGCGTGCGATAGAACAAGCGATAGACCAAGTGCGGTGGTACTAGATTTTCTGATAGTTCACTGCCAAGGTTACAACCACTATTTTTTCAAATATCATTCCTCTAAAAAGAGAGCACATCTCCTTTCCCTCCCTCCCCCTTGGGTTTATACCCAATTTTGGGCGGCGTAAGGGGAGGAATCAATCTCTATTTTCAGATATGGTTTCCCCTTTCCCTTCTCCACCCAAACCGCTTGCCGTTCGTTGTCGCACCACTTCTGGGTTTGCAACCGCATGGTCGTCGGTGGCTTCTTGAGTCGTCGGCTTGGGAGCTTTGATCGGTAGGGGGTTAGGCAAGAGAAGGGTTGCTCAATGACAAGGGAAAGTGTATGTTTTGTTTTACTTCGTTTTTGTCCTGATTCAATCCGGTTTCTATTCGGATTTAATCCGGTGGGTTGTTGATTTCCATTGATTTTTTATGCTGTCTTTGATATGGAGCTCCGTCATCCCGAGGCGTCTGGTGTCTAGGTACTATAGCTCCACGTAAGCCAATCCTTGTTGACAACGGTGTGGAATGAGCGATGGCTCTTGCTTAGGCAATAGACATCAACTTCATCTCTTTGTTTTTCATGTATATCGTTAGCTTTAGGGCATGACTGTGTCTCTGTATCTTTGTTTTTGGATGGAAATCTATTAATGTCGTATAGCCTTATCTGTATTCCGGTGATAATCTGTAAATGTCGTATGACTTTTTTAAATGGTATGCTTCTTCCGTTGAAAAAAAAAAAAAAACCTCTGCCAAGGTCCCTCATTTTAGCATTTATGCCGCCAAGAATCTTTTTCCTTTTGTATTTGAACTTCTTTTTTTTTTTACACCAGATTGTTGTACCTAGGGGTGAGCATGGACAGGATTGGTTCGGTTTTATAGTAAACCAAAAATCAAACCACTACATACAGATTATGTATTTGGAGAACCAAACCAACCCAAAAAAAGTGGAGAACCAAACCAACCCAAAAAAAGTGTAGAACCAAACCAATCCAAACCATTAGACTACGGTTCGGTTTCGAACCACGGTTTACTTGAAATTGAGATATCATCTTCGTAAACTATTTAAAGTACTCAAAATTGCAGAGATAAACTAAGAATTGGTTTTTATTTATAGAAAAATTTAGGAATTAATTGAGCCGTGGAATCAATATTCACTAAATGGAGCATTATATATCTATATATTATGTGCTTTTGAGATTATAGGAATGGGTTGTGATATATAGATACTAAATAATTTTGATAGTAAATGAATAATGAATAAGATGGTGGATTGAATAAATTATTAATTTAGAAAATTAGTTGACTATAACTTTTCATGTATACTTGGGTATCTAAATTAAATGAGTTATATGTATATATATATATATGGATCGGATCGGTTTGGAACCGAAACCATTAACGTAAATCCACAGACCAAACCATTTAACGCGATTTCTAAATTTTTTAAACCGGAACCAAACCACACTGTTGAAAAACCTAACTAAACTATTCAGTTTGGATTGGATTCACAGTTTGACGGATTTTTTGCTCACCCCTAGTTGTACCCTTCCCCTCAGCAATTTTTTATGAAAGCCAAACTTCCTTCATGGTACTGATCGGTTTTTATAGATTTTAAAGAATGAGTAGCAGTTTAGTTTAATACTCTCTCCATTTCTTTTTAAGTGCCTACTACGGTTCTGCGTGTCATTTTCAATAGCCTATATCTCTAAATGTATATTATATTTTATATTTTTAAAATTATTATCTTATAGAAATAATTGAGATCTATCAAGTAAGATCCATATTGTATATTTTTAACAATATACATCTAGAGTTATAAGCCATTAAAAATGACACGCAGAACAATATGTCACTTAAAAAGGGACAAAGGAAGAATTAACTAGCAGCTAAGGAACACGCGATGCATGTTCAAGTCAAATTCCGCATATTTTGACAAAATTGGATCAAACAATAAGTAGGAACTTATTGGGCATATTTCATCAAAATTCGACGATGCGTGTGCCCGGCCTATTGTGAATATTACTCGAGCATTTTCTTCTCTCTTTTTTTTTTTTGTTGTACTTTGTTTTTTATATTTGACATAACCGGGGGGATGATCTTTCGGTTAAAAAAAAAGGGCTGAAATGTTAAAACTTCAACAGCAGCACAAAACAGCAATAGATGATCCCAACTGTTCAACCTAAATACACAAGTTTGATTAAAAGCAGTAACTACCAAACAACTTAAACACTAAAAGTCGTCGTGTGCCCGGAAATCCTCAATCGAGCAAATCTGATACCGCAGACTTCCTAAAGGCATCAACAGAAACCAACTGGTCTGCCACTGCTTTATTCGGGAATATATTATCTGCCTTCATCCTCTCCCTCATCCCATACGCTGGAGCCTTGGCAACAACATAAGCCTGGATCAATGACTGGAACTGCCGGATCCGACCCATGTATCCGTCTTGCCTCATCCGATGAAACATCTTCTCAGAGTTACGTATATCGCCTCTTCTTGAATATTGGTCCATAGTAGTCATGTTAGAACTGAACATTGGTTTCATACGGTTCTGTTGCGTAGCCTTATGAAGAATTGAGTCCGCCTTTTCCACCTCCCCAGCCCCTACATATAACTTCACAACTGCATCCCAAGTGAAAGGGCCAATTCGACACCCACTAAAGAGGAAGCAAAGTCCGACAAGCCCGCCGGTTCTTTTTTATGTTACCTCCTTCCATCTCTTTCAAAATAGACTCTGCCTTTTCTTTGAGCCCTCCGAATACATAATGCTTAGCCAGTACGGATAGTGTATTGATGTCAAGTTCGATCCCTTCAGCTTTCATGGTCTCAACAATCTGATCCATCCCATGTATGTCATTGGATTGGCCTTTTGTGTCTATAAGAAGTCTATAAGTGAAGCGAGAAGGTTTCACGTTCTCTTTCTCCATAAGTAACAAAACATCGGCTATTTTCTTCTTGTCAAGTCTCTTATAAAGGAGAAGCAATTGATTGCAAGCAAAGCAAGTGATTGGGAATTCTAGGTCTTTCATCTTGTTGAACACTTCCTCTGCTTTCTTCACGTTGTTGACGGAAACACAATTGGCCAAAAGGGTTCGGTAGACTACTTCTCCCCTAAAGGATTTCGGGATCTTGTCAATGTAGCTCTCAGCCTTCGGGAGACCGCGTACCTTGGCAATCAAATCAACTCGAGAAGCATAATCTCTCTCAGTGAAGTCGAGCCGCTTCATTGACTCAAGCCACTCTGAGAGCTTCAAAACGAAAGTAAGTATGGATCAAATGGAAAATGGCAACAGTAACATCATGGCAAGTATAGATCAAATGGAAAATGGCAACAGTAACATTCATGGCAAACTATCTTTGAAGATCAAAGTTAATGGAACTTCTTATGAGATCAATGTAGAGATGCCACGGAAACCCCAAGCATGTACTAAATGTAATTCTTTTTTCCATTCTTCACCATAATCCTCCTTTCAAATCTTCACATCAAGTTTGGAGGGTGAAGGAGAAAAGGATTGAAGGCACTCTTAACTAAAGGCAGGAGATTAGTAGCAAGGGGAATGAAAATAAGAATGGAAATGGGAAAGAGGCTTGCGACAATATGCGAGTGAAAGCCTCTATTTCTTCCATGTATCCAATTTTCTGCAAGAGGAAGTCTCAAACTTTTTCAGCTAAGTGCAGGAAAATATTGTGAAGGATCCATCTAAGTATGTGTACAGGATGACTGTATCAATAGTACTTCAAATAGAAGGGATCTTAAAAGGATAAACTGCATCAAATGAGTGGTGCACGAGCTAAGACAGGTTTACTACAAGGATAGTTGGTCCTCCTCCACCTAAAGGTAGAGCATTCTCAAGTTGCAAAGTTTTGCCTTTTGTATTTGGATGCTTATGTTGTGTGGCAAGTGCTTTTTAGTTCTTCAGATTAAGATTTACCTTTGTTTTCTTTCTTGGATACCCAATAGGCGCTTATTCTCTTGTTTGCAAGAAGAGTGTTTTGTTCTAGCTTAGCTAGAGTCTCTGATCATTCTTGTAATATCCTTTTTTCAGTTAATAAAACTTATTACCAATACACAAACACTTGTGCCAGACTGGGAATCAAGCACAGGTCAGACAATAAATTAGGTAAAAATTTCAAGCATAAGCAGCCATAGTGAGTTAGTATATGTTTCATCAAAGTAGACTACAAAAAAAGAAGAATAGAGATAAATGAAAATAGTTTTTACGCAAAGGGTGTTGCTAATGCCAAAATTGTTTTTGTTTATGTCAAAACTGTAGTGCATAAAAATCTTGTACCATGTGCAAGGTACAAGAGTTTTATGCACTACGGTTTGGCACAAACAAAAACGGTTTTGGCATGATTTACCCAAAAAAACGGTTTTGGCATTATCATTTCCCTTACGCAAATAAATAAGGCGTTAGATTTCCACTATATGTTCCACATAATACAAATGACCAGCCAATACTTCAAAATTCAAGAAACTGACAAAAGAATCGTCAATACTTGTACCAAGGGGAAATCAATTGGGTCCACCACACAAGTTCTTCTTGAATCTTTACAGTGAAATTATGCTCCAATAGAAAAACAGAGTTCAATGGCAGACATGAAATGCATACATGGGCTACACACATGCACGCACAAAAAAAGGAGCCTCTAATACAGGGGAACAAACAAATGCAATTGAATGGGAAGGAAACATGAAGCATCACACGTGAGAGAGAGAGAGCAAGAGAGAGAGAGAGAGAGAGAGAGGTACAAATAAATTTACAAAGAGACACATTTGAAGCACAAATAAATCTAGTAGATTCATTAGAATCTCAGACGAAAGAACCAGGGACAGACTACAGAGAAGGAAGCCCTTTTTTGGTTTCACCACATGAAGCATATATTTGACTTTCTTATGGTAAGGCTTTACCGAAAAACCAATAGTCAATGCTATCAGATTCATTTTAGCAGAACTCATAAAGACAATACCAACCCACCTAAACAAGGTGGTCTTTTCTATCTCTGACAGATGGCCAGAATTAACAGCCTAGTATGTGACCACACAATCATGCTCTGACCATTAACCCACGTTGTATCAATAAAACAGACATCAAAACCTGCCACAAACACTTCAGTACATGGAACTTGAACCGAAACGTAGTATGCCCATATGCTCTTAAATATGACGATAAGGATATACTTGTATAGGTTCCACCATTGGCGTGCCATTTCAAAAAAAAAAAAAACCATTGGCGTGCAAGGTACTTGATTTTCTTCTAACGCATAGACCTAATCTTTAATTCACCTTTTCGGGTCAATAATAATGGTCCAACAGAAATACACATCTGCGCCACATTCTAACTCCTTGCCTTTTCTTTTTCTTGTGTCGTGAAAACTCCACTCGTCTCTTCCTACTTTGGTTCTTTAGATTTACTTATTTTTGTCTCCTAAAGAAATCTGTAAAGAAACAAAAGAAAAAAAATGTAGATTGTACGGTTTTGGAATGCACGTATCATGTTTCAGAACATGCATCTGCTACGCAAATCACATGGGCCATACGTAGGAGGCAATTGTTTGCTAAAACGCAGTATTCAGTGCTCTAAACCTCAGTACCGGGGCACGCATCAGTATCGGTGATAGAGCCGAATATCGTCCAATAGTGGACAACATGGACTGATAAACAAGTGAATAATCATAATGGAAGTTCAAAATCCCATTATGTACTGGCTGATACTATACATAACAACCAACATTTAAAGAAACATTGTGGTACGATATGTAAGCAAGGGAGAACCAAGAGACAGCTAGAGGAAGAGAAAGAGCAGTCTAACTAAAAGAGGCAGTAGCCGCAGTATGAAGCTGAAGTACGAAACCTTAGGTAGTGTCGACAAGATCATGACCAGAGATCTCTCCACAGTCCACACAATGTAAGGGGAGGAAATACAAAGTTCTACTCATAAGAGATGTCAAGTTTCCTATCTGACTCCCGAGTCCTAACCATAGTTCCAAACCCGTTAGGTTCCGACGGAACACTATCAGCTTGTGACAATCTTGATCTTCATGATCCATACCCGAGTCAGTGGCACGGGCTAGCCCTTAGTTGGATTGACCTAAGATACTTGTACCTAAGGGGCACAAAGACTCGAAAAAACTCTATCTCTAGCCTGCAATGAGGGCACCTAGTTCTGTCTACAGGCACAGGTATCTGAGAAGCATGGCTAATCATCACATCCTCTGACAGGCAATAGGACTATAATTTAATTCCCAGTCAGGCAATAGGACTATAATTTAATTCCCAGTATAACCCCGATGCACAATGTCAAAACTATGACAAAGGATGGTCATCTCCCCTTGTCTCTCCTGGAGACATGGGTTCTTTGTGTTTCTCAGAGTCAAGTTTCAGGACTTGGGCACCTATGAAAAACCTCAAGTCCCTAAATATGGTTTGTCTGGGAAACAAATCCGTCCAATGTACACGTCTCCCTGAAGACCAACATGGCTAAGTCTTTATCCGACATGTTAATTAAGACTAAGGAGCATCTACAGCAAATACGGTATGGAAGATGAAGACCAACCTTAATAAGAATAAAGAAAGATTGAGGTACTACTTCTGTAACAAGAAAATTTTGAAAACCACCAATGCCAATAAATGCAAAGAATAGAGCTCAACCACCCTGAGACTGAATGTGGACAAAATAAAGAGCAAAGCCCAAAATTGCGAAAGGTATTATTTCAAGACCAATATATGCCCATGAATAACATCTCTCGTGCCATGGCATACTTTTATACGGGCTCATCAAGTATACCAAGCCATAAACACATCAACAATGCGACATCTAGCTATAGAATTGAATTCTCTTTGAAGAGATCCAACGTTAAGGAGTTAATACAAGCTAGTCTTGCCATAAAAAAATATGGTAAATGTCTGATTAATTAACAATGCTATCATCTCTCACAGGGAAAGTGGGAAACACCGTTTACTAACATCAAGTAAATTTTTTAACAAAAGAACACTTGGAAACACGGAAGCTGAAGATGACAAAAATTGAATCACTATGCCAGACTGAAGCCCAAGGCTGCAACAAGAGACTATTGACAAATATACTAATCTGATTAAATGTTAGCAATAGAAACGAAAAAGAGAGGAATATAAGAATAAATAGTTACTAAAAAGGGACAGAGACACAGAAAACATGATTAAATGAAGACCAATGTACACAATCGGCGTATCTTCCACCTCTTTAAGGAATATAAGATCATATTGCAAGACTATACAAGGACATGACATGAGTAGCCACACTTCATGAGGTACTGGCTAAGATGAGAAAAGGCGAAAAATAACATTCAACTTTATCCTCAAGAAATCGCAATTAAGCCATAATGTATGGACTCTGCGAGGAAAAGGAAACAAAAGACATATCCCTTCCAACACGAGAAATAGGCATTAAGACTTTGTTGAGATCTGTTCTACACGGAAACCATCATGAGAGTTATCTTTAGTACCATAGTAAACTTACAATTCTAGTCCAATGATGACTCCAATCTAATGAAATCAAATACAGCTATAATATCCACGGTTGACAGTTTTTTTAGAGGCCTTCATCCAAGAGTTTTTTCAACAAGATGATTCAGGGACAGTATTTTTCAGAATAACCGAAAACCAATCTAAAGACGAACAAACACATGCGTACAAATTAAAAATGCACTTATAGGTGCCAGGTGATCCACGTTACATTGATTCTAAAACTAAATACACAAGCCAGGATACTTGTAATTATAGCTAACATAGTTGACATATATGAAATAATAATAATAATTGAGTTAAATACCTGCAAAGCCCTCCCATACATTTTACGCTTTCGAAGATTAAGCATGGCCAAGGATATTTTGGACCGAGTCAACTCATTTCCCCCCTCAACCCAATTATCCAAAGCACTTTGGACAGATAAACCTGGAGCACGCATGATAGCGTCGAACAATGCTGAAGAAGCTCCCATCTGTGCAGATCTTTTCTCAGCAATATCTGCCTCAATATCAGATAATTCAAGCTCATTTTGAGGTCCTTCAGCATCATCTTCGTCTTCAGAGAGCTCTGGTTCAGAAATCAATTCATCTTCATTTACCTCATCCACATGACTCTCTTTAACCACATCAGCATTAGCCGGAGTTTCAAGCTCAGAAAAACCATCCTCCAAATCGTCTTCTTCCTGTGTGCTGCTTTCTGAATCAGCCTGAGAAGAAAAACTGCACCGTCCCACAAAGGGTCTTGGAGAACCATGACTTGCTCTATAAAATCTCTTCAAAGACATATATCCCTCAGATATCGCTAGGCAAGAATCACCATTACTAGCTTTGTCATCCAAATAACAACTTGGCACTTCTGATTTTACACAGCAAGCTCTAGAAGTTCTGATGCTGAGTCCTCGATTCCTGAATGCGGACAAAATTAGCCAAAAAGTAAACCCATCAAAGATACTGTCTAGTTTAAGCCCATCAAAGATACTTAGGTCTAGCAAGATTTTGACAAATTCTTGGATCAGTAGCCAGTAGCCCTCTACTTGGAATCACTTTTTCAGTGACAGTAGTCAGTAGCCCTCTACTAGGAGCTACATACTGTGGCCAGTAGTCTCGTTAACCCACTAGAAACCACTGTTTTTCCGATTTCATCATATGAAATGTACACTTTGGAGTTCTGTAAAAACAGGAAAGCCTAGTTGTTTACTGCTCACACTACTACTCCCTCGAAACCTATCCCCTAACAATCTATAGGGTCCCAACTCCCTCCACTCTCCTTCACAAAGAGTCTCCCACTAAATATTACCTCCACTCACAAGAAGAATGAGTCTCAAACACTCGTCTCACAGTTGCTACATATACTCGAACACTCAAGAGCACCAAGGGCAAAAGTAACACCCCTCAAACAAAAGCAGTTGCTGCACCAGAACACTAAATTGAGATTAAGATATTTACCTTGTATATAGAGGTAGTAGCAGACAAGCAGTGAGCCTCACCAAACTGATGGCTCTTGCACTTGAAAATTACTTGCCATGACTTGCCAATGAAATGATGTTAGTAAAGATTCATACTAACAATTATATGCAAATTAATCATGAGTGAATGTTCCACTTAGAAAGTAACTGAGTAGGACCCTTGGACTCTAAGGATAGCAACCTGCTCCTAACCTCATTTGAAATTTTGGTAGCAACCACTCCAGGAGGGCAACTAATGTTCTGAAACTTCCTATAATTTCTTTCAAGCCAAATTTGGTGCACATAGACTGTAAAAACAAGCTTAGCAATTGTGACCGCTAAGGCTTTACCCCTTAAGGTGGATAGATTACTAACCCACTGTTGCCAAGAGGTCAATCCAACCATGTAGGGGGTCCTAGGGGATAGAATTCCCCTAATCTGAGTAGTTATGGGGCACTCAAAGAATAGATGATTGCGCGATTCTACACCCATACAAAAACTACATAAGGAGGTAGCTTTCATGCCAAACAGAACAAGTCTATCCTCCGTAGATAACCTATTCTGAATAGCCAACCATGAGATCACACTACACCTAGGAATGTGCCCGGAAAACCAGACCACCTTAGACCAAGTGATGGCAGGGTAGTGTGATCTCAAGTGTTCCCAAAGGGAGGAGATAGTAAACTTCCCAGAGGCATTGAGAGTCCAAGTGCAAGTGTCCCCAATGGTGTCATTGATGGGGACTAAATGTAGGTCAGATCTTACTTCATTAAGATCAGGAGATTGGGTAATTGGGAAGGCCCACTGATTGTTCCTAATAATCGCCTTCACAGTGACATCTTGGGGAAGGCCTGAATCATAGACAATTCTAGGTCCAAATCTTGGCAAGAGGGGGGGACCAAGGGGATGCCAGTTATCAAACCACAGAGAGGTTGATTGACCATCCCCAAAGTTATACCTAATATGAGGCTGGACACATGATCTGAGGTTGAGAATCTTCCTCCAAACCCAAGATGGATCACTAGGAATTTTTACACTCCAGAAACTCTTACCCTTAAGTAAGTAAGACTTAACCCATTGGCACCACATAGATTGCTCCCTCCCCCCCCCCCCCCCCCCCCCCAAGGAACCAAATGTGCTTGGCTACAGCTGCCTTGTTCCAAACATCCAGAGACTTAAATCCTAATCCACCTTCCTTAATAGGAGTGCAAAGGTGTTCCATGAGACCTTTGCACCAGTCTTCTTAAGATCAGGACCTGACCAAAAAAAAGCCCTAAGGATTGATTCTATCTCTTTAATTACCTTTTTAGGGATAATAAAGAGAGATGACCAATAGGTTTGCATAGAGAAGAGGATTGACTTTATCAGTTGTATCCTACCAGCATACGACAGGTATCTATGGGTCCACAATTTAGTTTTGGATACAATCCTATCAACCATGACTTTACAGACTGTGTGCTTGAGTTTGGTGGATAGAAGAGGTACACCCAAATATCTAACAGGTAGGGACCCTTTCTTTACACCTAGTAGGAATCACTATTTGCCTTACACATAACTAGTAGTCTAAACACCTACTAACCGTCATGTGTATACCACAATTTTTCCTTCACATGACTAGTAGTCTAAACACCTACTAATCCTCATGTGTATACCACTATTTTTCCTTCACATGACTAGTAGTCTAAACACCTACTAACCCTCATGTGTATACCATTATTTTTCCTTCACAAGACTAGTAGTCTAAACACCTACTAACCGTCATGTGTGTTCCTCTTTTTTTTCTTTCCCATGACTAGTAGTCTAAATACCTACTAACCGTCATGTGTATATTATTTTTCTTTCACATGACTAGTAGTTTAGAAACCTACTAACCGTCATGTTTATACCTCTATTATTCATTCACATGAGTAGCAGTCTAAACACCTACTAACCGTCATGTGTATACCACTATTTTTCCTTCACATGACTAGTAGTCTATAAACCTACTAACCGTCAAGTGTATACCTCTATTTTACCTTCACATTACTAGTAGTCTAAACACCTACTAACCTTCATGTGTATACCACTATTTTTCCTACACAAGACTAGTAGTCTAAAAACCTACTAACCGTCAAGTGTATACCTCTATTTTTCCTTCACATGACTAGTAGTTTAAACACCTACTAACCGTCATGTGTTTTTCTTGTATGGTTAGCAGTAGTCGTACACTACTAGGAAGTATGAACCACTTCTTTATTTCAATGTCATCAAGCAAACATGGTTCTTTTATTTCCAACAGAAGCAACACGCAAAAAAATCTAGATCTAGGAAATTGATCCAATTCTTTGAACAATGGCCGCATTGATTCATGGCAACAAATACTTGTTGAATCAAGTACATAAGATTTGATTCATGTTGGACCAAATCCACACTTTCAGAGTTCTTATAACTTAGTGATCAGTTTTCTTTACACCTTCTAGGAATCACTATTTGTTTTTCACATGACTAGTAGTCTAAACACCTACTAACCGCCATGTGTTTTCTCATGTGGTCAGTAGTCATACACTATTAGGAAATAAGAACCATTTCTTTATGTCCATATCATCAATCAAACATAGTCGCTTAATTTCCAACCGAAGCAACACCCAAATTTCTGAATCTAGAAAATGGATCCAATTCTTTCAACGATGGCGACAATGATTAGAGGCAACAAATACTCACTAGATCTACGACGTAAGCTTTGATTCATATTAGACCGACAAAACACCGATTAGAGGTAACAAGTATTTTTTAGATCTAGTACATAAACTTTGATTCATATTAAACCGACGTTACATCGAATCCACATATTTCATTACCAATCAAGGCAACAAATTTCTCAATACCGCACATTATAGATGAATTGGGCCTTTTTCTTGAATCAGAGCACTATATTTTAAACCCATCAAAGATACTTGGTCTAGCAAGATTTTGACAAGTTCTGTCCTCAGTAGCCAGTAGCCCTCTACTTGGAATCACTTTTTCAGTGACAAGTAACCTTCTACTAGAACCTACATACTGTGGCCAGTAGTCTCGTTAACCCACTAGGAACCACTGTTTTTCCGATTTCATCATATGAAATGTACACTTTGGAGTTCTTATAATGTAGTAATCTGTAGTCTTTACACCTAGTAGGAATCACTATTTGCCTTTCACATGACTAGTAGTCTAAACACCTACTAACCGTCATGTGTATACCACAATTTTTCCTTCACATGACTAGTAGTCTAAACACCTACTAACCCTCATGTGTATACCACTATTTTTCCTTCACATGACTAGTAGTCTAAACACCTACTAACCCTCATGTGTATACCATTATTTTTCCTTCACAAGACTAGTAGTCTAAACACCTACTAACCGTCATGTGTTTTCCTCTTTTTTTTCTTTCACATGACTAATAGTCTAAATACCTACTAACCGTCATGTGTATATTATTTTTCCTTCACATGACTAGTAGTTTAGAAACCTACTAACCGTCATGTTTATACCTCTATTATTCATTCACATGAGTAGCAGTCTAAACACCTACTAACCGTCATGTGTATACCACTATTTTTCCTTCACATGACTAGTAGTCTATAAACCTACTAACCGTCAAGTGTATACCTCTATTTTACCTTCACATTACTAGTAGTCTAAACACCTACTAACCTTCATGTGTATACCACTATTTTTCCTACACAAGACTAGTAGTCTAAAAACCTACTAACCGTCAAGTGTATACCTCTATTTTTCCTTCACATGACTAGTAGTTTAAACACCTACTAACCGTCATGTGTTTTTCTTGTATGGTTAGCAGTAGTCGTACACTACTAGGAAGTATGAACCACTTCTTTATTTCAATGTCATCAAGCAAACATGGTTCTTTTATTTCCAACAGAAGCAACACGCAAAAAAATCTAGATCTAGGAAATTGATCCAATTCTTTGAACAATGGCCGCATTGATTCATGGCAACAAATACTTGTTGAATCAAGTACATAAGATTTGATTCATGTTGGACCAAATCCACACTTTCAGAGTTCTTATAACTTAGTGATCAGTTTTCTTTACACCTTCTAGGAATCACTATTTTTTTTCACATGACTAGTAGTCTAAATACCTACTAACCGCCATGTGTTTTCTCATGTGGTCAGTAGTCATACACTATTAGGAAATAAGAACCATTTCTTTATGTCCATATCATCAATCAAACATAGTCGCTTAATTTCCAACCGAAGCAACACCCAAATTTCTGAATCTAGAAAATGGATCCAATTCTTTCAACGATGGCGACAATGATTAGAGGCAACAAATACTCACTAGATCTACGACGTAAGCTTTGATTCATATTAGACCGACAAAACACCGATTAGAGGTAACAAGTATTTTTTAGATCTAGTACATAAACTTTGATTCATATTAAACCGACGTTACATCGAATCCACATATTTCATTACCAATCAAGGCAACAAATTTCTCAATACCGCACATTATAGATGAATTGGGCCTTTTTCTTGAATCAGAGCACTATATTTTAAACCCATCAAAGATACTTGGTCTAGCAAGATTTTGAAAAGTTCTGTCCTCAGTAGCCAGTAGCCCTCTACTTGGAATCACTTTTTCAGTGACAAGTAACCTTCTACTAGAACCTACATACTGTGGCCAGTAGTCTCGTTAACCCACTAGGAACCACTGTTTTTCCGATTTCATCATATGAAATGTACACTTTGGAGTTCTTATAATGTAGTAATCTGTAGTCTTTACACCTAGTAGGAATCACTATTTGCCTTTCACATGACTAGTAGTCTAAACACCTACTAACCGTCATGTGTATACCACAATTTTTCCTTCACATGACTAGTAGTCTAAACACCTACTAACCCTCATGTGTATACCACTATTTTTCCTTCACATGACTAGTAGTCTAAACACCTACTAACCCTCATGTGTATACCATTATTTTTCCTTCACAAGACTAGTAGTCTAAACACCTACTAACCGTCATGTGTTTTCCTCTTTTTTTTCTTTCACATGACTAATAGTCTAAATACCTACTAACCGTCATGTGTATATTATTTTTCCTTCACATGACTAGTAGTTTAGAAACCTACTAACCGTCATGTTTATACCTCTATTATTCATTCACATGACTAGCAGTCTAAACACCTACTAACCGTCATGTGTATACCACTATTTTTCCTTCACATGACTAGTAGTCTATAAACCTACTAACCGTCAAGTCTATACCTCTATTTTACCTTCACATTACTAGTAGTCTAAACACCTACTAACCTTCATGTGTATACCTCAATTTTTCCTACACAAGACTAGTAGTCTAAACACCTACTAACCGTCAAGTGTATACCTCTATTTTTCCTTCACATGACTAGTAGTCTAAACACCTACTAACCGTCATGTGTTTTTCTTGTATGGTTAGCAGTAGTCGTACACTACTAGGAAGTATGAACCACTTCTTTATTTCAATGTCATCAAGCAAACATGGTCCTTTTATTTCCAACAGAAGCAACACGCAAAAAAATCTAGATCTAGGAAATTGATCCAATTCTTTGAACAATGGCCGCATTGATTCATGGCAACAAATACTTGTTGAATCAAGTACATAAGATTTGATTCATGTTGGACCAAATCCACACTTTCAGAGTTCTTATAACTTAGTGATCAGTTTTCTTTACACCTTCTAGGAATCACTATTTTTTTTCACATGACTAGTAGTCTAAACACCTACTAACCGCCATGTGTTTTCTCATGTGGTCAGTAGTCATACACTATTAGGAAATAAGAACCATTTCTTTATGTCCATATCATCAATCAAACATAGTCGTTTAATTTCCAACCGAAGCAACACCTAAATTTCTGAATCTAGAAAATGGATCCAATTCTTTCAACGATGGCGACAATGATTCGAGGCAACAAATACTCACTAGATCTACGACGTAAGCTTTGATCCATATTAGACCGACAAAACACCGATTAGAGGTAACAAGTAATTTTTAGATCTAGTACATAAACTTTGATTCATATTAAACCGACGTTACATCGAATCCACATATTTCATTACCAATCAAGGCAACAAATTTCTCAATACCGCACATTATAGATGAATTGGGTCTTTTTCTTGAATCAGAGCACTATATTTTAAACCCATCAAAGATACTTGGTCTAGCAAGATTTAGAAAAATTCTGTCCTCAGTAGCCAGTAGCCCTCTACTTGGAATCACTTTTTCAGTGACAAGTAACCTTCTACTAGGAGCTACATACTGTGGCCAGCAGTCTCGTTAACCCACTAGGAACCACTGTTTTTCCGATTTCATCATATGAAATGTACACTTTGGAGTTCTTATAATGTAGTAATCTGTAGTCTTTACACCTAGTAGGAATCACTATTTGCCTTTCACATGACTAGTAGTCTAAACGACTACTAACCATCATGTGTATACCACAATTTTTCCTTCACATGACTAGTAGTCTAAACACCTACTAACCCTCATGTGTATACCACTATTTTTCTTTCACATGACTAGTAGTCTAAACACCTACTAACCCTCATGTGTATACCATTATTTTTCCTTCACAAGACTAGTAGTCTAAACACCTACTAACCGTCATGTGTGTTCCTCTTTTTTTTCTTTCACATGACTAGTAGTCTAAATACCTACTAACCGTCATGTGTATATTATTTTTCCTTCACATGACTAGTAGTTTAGAAACCTACTAACCGTCATGTTTATACCTCTATTATTCCTTCATATGACTAGTAGTCTAAAAACCTACTAACCGTCATGTGTATACCTCTATTTTTCCTTCACATGACTAGTAGTCTATAAACCTACTAACCGTCAAGTGTATACCTCTATTTTACCTTCACATGACTAGTAGTCTAAACACCTACTAACCTTCATGTGTATACCTCTATTTTTCCTACACAAGACTAGTAGTCTAAAAACCTACTAACCGCCAAGTGTATACCTCTATTTTTCCTTCACATGACTAGTAGTTTAAACACCTACTAACCGTCATGTGTTTTTCTTGTGTGGTCAGCAGTAGTCGTACACTACTAGGAACTATGAACCACTTCTTTATTTCAATGTCATCAAGCAAACATGGTCCTTTTATTTCCAACAGAAGCAACACGCAAAAAAATCTAGATCTAGGAAATTGATCCAATTCTTTGAACAATGGCCGCATTGATTTATGGAAACAAATACTTGTTGAATCCAGTACATAAGATTTGATTCATGTTAGACCAAATCCACACTTTCAGAGTTCTTATAACTTAGTGATCAGTTTTCTTTACACCTTCTAGGAATCACTATTTTTTTTCACATGACTAGTAGTCTAAACACCTACTAACCGCCATGTGTTTTCTCGTGTGGTCAGTAGTCATACACTATTAGGAAATAAGAACCATTTCTTTATGTCCATATCATCAATCAAACATAGTCGTTTAATTTCCAACCGAAGCAACACCCAAATTTCTGAATCTAGAAAATGGATCCAATTCTTTCAACGATGGCGACAATGATTCGAGGCAACAAATACTCACTAGATCTACGACGTAAGCTTTGATTCATATTAGACCGACAGAACACCGATTAGAGGTAACAAGTACTTTTTAGATCTAGTACATAAACTTTGATTCATATTAAACCGACGTTACATCGAATCCACATATTTCAATACCAATCAAGGCAACAAATTTCTCAATACCGCACATTATAGATGAATTGGGCCTTTTTCTTGAATCGGAGCACTATATTATAAACCCATCAAAGATACTTGGTCTAGCAAGATTTTGACAAATTCTGTCCTCAGTAGCCAGTAGCCCTCTACTTGGAATCACTTTTTCAGTGACAAGTAACCTTCTACTAGGAGCTACATTCTGTGGCCAGTAGTCTCGTTAACCCACTAGGAACCACTGTTTTTCCGCTTTTATCATATCAAATGTACACTTAGGAGTTCTAATAATTTAGTAATCTGTAGTCTTTACACCTACTTGGAATCACTATTTGCCTTTCACATGACTAGTAGTCTAAACGACTACTAACCGTCATGTGTATACCACAATTTTTCCTTCACATGACTAGTAGTCTAAACACTTACTAACCCTCATGTGTATACCACTATTTTTCCTTCACATGACTAGTAGTCTAAACACCTACTAACCCTCATGTGTATACCACTATTTTTCCTTCAAATGACTAGTAGTCTACACACCTATTAACCCTCATGTGTATACCATTATTTTTCCTTCACAAGACTAGTAGTCTAAACACCTACTAACCGTCATGTGTGTTCCTCTTCTTTTTCTATCACATGACTAGTAGTCTAAATACCTACTAACCGTCATGTGTATATTATTTTTCCTTCACATGACTAGTAGTTTAGAAACCTACTAACCGTCAGGTTTATAACTCTATTATTCCTTCACATGACTAGTAGTCTAAACACCTACTAACCGTCATGTGTATACCTCTATTTTTCCTTTACATGACTAGTAGTATAAAAACCTACTAACCGTCAAGTGTATACCTCTATTTTTCCTTCACATGACTAGTAGTCTAAACACCTATTAACCGTCATGTGTATACCTCTATTTTTCCTTTACATGACTAGTAGTCTAAAAACCTACTAACCGTCAAGTGTATACCTCTATTTTTCCTTCACATGACTAGTAGTCTAAACACCTACTAACCGTCATGTGTATACCTCTATTTTTTCTACACAAGACTAGTAGTCTAAAAACCTACTAACCGTCAAGTGTATACCTCTATTTTTCCTTCGATGACTAGTAGTCTAAACACCTACTAACCGCCATGTGTTTTCTAGTGTGGTCAGTAGTCATACACTATTAGGAAATAAGAACCATTTCTTTATGTCCATATCATCAATCAAACATAGTCGTTTAATTTCCAACCGAAACAACACCCAAATTTCTGAATCTAGAAAATGGATCCAATTCTTTCAACGATGGCGACAATGATTCGAGGCAACAAATACTCACTACATCTATGACGTAAGCTTTAATTCATATTAGACCGACAGAATATCGATTAGAGGCAACAAGTATATTTCAGATCTAGTACATAAACTCTGATTCATATTAAACCGACGTTACATCGAATCCACATATTCCAATACCAATCAAGGCAACAAATTTCTCAATACCGCACATTATAGATGAATTGGGCCTTTTTCTTGAATCGGAGCACTATATTTTAAACCCATCAAAGATACTTGGTCTAGCAAGATTTTGACAAATTCTGTCCTCAGTAGCCAGTAGCCCTCTACTTGGAATCACTTTTTCAGTGACAAGTAGCCTTCTACTAGGAGCTACATATTGTGGCCAGTAGTCTCGTTAACCTACTAAGAACCACTGTTTTTTCGATTTCATCATATGAAATGCACACATTGGAGTTCTTATAATTTAATAATCTGTAGTCTTTACACCTAGTAGGAATCACTATTTGCCTTTCACATGACTAGTAGTCTAAACACCTACTAACCGTCATGTGTATACCACAATTTTTCCTTCACATGACTAGTAGTCTAAACACCTACTAACCGTCATGTGTATACCACAATTTTTCCTTCACATGACTAGTAAACTAAACACCTACTAACCCTCATGTGTATACCATTATTTTTCCTTCACAAGACTAGTAGTCTAAACACCTACTAACTGTCATGTGTGTTCCTCTTTTTTTTCTTTCACATGACTAGTAGTCTAAATACCTACTAACCGTCGTGTGTATATTATTTTTCCTTCACAAGACTAGCAGTTTAGAAACCTACTAACCGTCATGTTTATACCTCTATTATTCCTCACATGACTAGTAGTCTAAACACCTACTAACCGTCATGTGTATACCTCTATTTTTCCTTCACATGACTAGTAGTCTAAAAACCTACTAAACGTCAAGTGTATACCTCTATTTTACCTTCACATGACTAGTAGTCTAAACACCAACTAACCCTCATGTGTATACCTCTATTTTTCCTGCACAAGACTAGTAGTCTAAAAACCTACTAACCGTCAAGTGTATACCTCTATTTTTCCTTCACATGACTAGTAGTCTAAACACCTACTAACCGTCATGTGTTTTTCTTGTGTGGTCAACAGTAGTCGTACACTACTAGGAAGTATGAACCACTTCTTTATTTCAATGTCATCAAGCAAACATGGTCTTTTTATTTCCAACAGAAGCAACACGCAAAAAAATCTAGATCTAGGAAATTGATCCAATTCTTTGAACAATGGCCGCATTGATTCATGGCAACAAATACTCGTTGAATCTAGTACATAAGATTTGATTAATGTTAGACCAAATCCACACTTTCAGAAGTTCTTATAACTTAGTGATCAGTTTTCTTTACACCTTCTAGGAATCACTATTTTTTTTCACATGACTAGGAGTCTAAACACCTACTGACCGCCATGTGTTTTCTCGTGTGGTCAGTAGTCATACACTATTAGGAAATAAGAACCATTTCTTTATGTACATATCATCAATCAAACATAGTCGTTTAATTTCCAACCGAAGCAACACCCAAATTTCTGAATCTAGAAAATGGATCTAATTCTTTCAACGATGGCGACAATGATTCGAGGCAACAAATACTCACTACATCTACGACGTAAGCTTTGATTCATATTAGACCGACAAAACATCGATTAGAGGCAACAAGTATATTTTAGATCTAGTACATAAACTTTGATTCATATTAAACCGACGTTACATCGAATCCACATATTCCAATACCAATCAAGGCAACAAATTTCTCAATACCGCACATTATAGATGAATTGGGCCTTTTTCTTGAATCGGAGCACTATATTTTAAACCCATCAAAGATACTTGGTCTAGCAAGATTTTGACAAATTCTGTCCTCAGTAGCCAGTAGCCCTCTACTTGGAATCACTTTTTCAGTGACAAGTAACCTTCTACTAGGAGCTACATATCGTGGCCAGTAGTCTAGTTAACCCATTAGGAACCACTGTTTTTCCGATTTCATCATATGAAATGTACACTTTGGAGTTCTTATAATTTAGTAATCTGTAGTCTTTACACCTAGTAGGAATCACTATTTGCCTTTCACATGACTAGTAGTCTAAACACCTACTAACCGTCATGTGTATACCACAATTTTTCCTTCACATGACTAGTAGTCTAAACACCTACTAAACCTCATGTGTATACCACTATTTTTCCTTCACATGACTAGTAGTCTAAACACCTACTAACCCTCATGTGTATACCATTATTTTTCCTTCACAAGACTAGTAGTCTAAACACCTACTAACCGTCATGTGTGCTCCTCTTTTTTTTCTTTCACATGACTAGTAGTCTAAATACCTACTAACCGTCATGTGTATATTATTTTTCCTTCACATGACTAGTAGTTTAGAAACCTACTAACCGTCATGTTTATACCTCTATTATTCCTTCACATGACTAGTAGTCTAAACACCTACTAACCGTCATGTGTATACCTCTATTTTTCCTTCACATGACTAGTAGTCTAAAAGCCTACTAACCGTCAAGTGTATACCTCTATTTTACCTTCACATGACTAGTAGTCTAAACACCTACTAACCGTCATGTGTATACCTCTATTTTTCCTACACAAGACTAGTAGTCTAAAAACCTACTAACCGTCAAGTGTATACCTCTATTTTTCCTTCACATGACTAGTAGTCTAAACACCTACTAACCGTCATGTGTTTTTCTTGTGTGGTCAGTAGTCATACACTATTAGAAAGTAAGAATCATTACATTATTTCCATATCATCAATCAAACATGGTCGTTTAATTTCCAACCGAAGCAACACCCAAATTTTTGAATCTAGGAAATGGATCCAATTCTTTCAATGATGGCGACAATGATTCGAGGCAACAAATACTCACTAGATCTACAACGTAAGCTTTGATTCATATTAGACCGACGGAACATCGATTAGAGGCAACAAGTACATTTTAGATCTAGTACATAAACTTTGATTCATATTAAACCGACGTTACATCGAATCCACATATTCCAATACCAATCAAGGCAACAAATTTCTCAATACCGCACTTAATAGATGAATTGGGCCTTTTTTTAAGCCGGAGCACTATATTTTAAACCCATCAAAGATACTTGATCTAGCAAGATTTTGACAAATTCTGTCCTCGGTAGCCAATAGCCGCCCTTTACTATGAATCATTTTTTCAGTGACCAGTAGGCTTCTACTAGGAGCTACATATTGTGGACAGTAGTCTCATTAACCTACCAGGAACTATTGTTTTTCCGATTTCATAATATGAAATGTACACTTTCAAAGTTCTTATTATTTTGTGATCAGTAGTATTTACATCTACTAGGAATAGCCACACATCATTTGAGAACCAATGGTAAAAAAAGCAGCTACAAATCGTACCATTCAAAACATGATTAATATCCCTAGTAGAAACAGCAGCAGGAAACAACAGGAATAAACACTAGCAGTAGAAGTATATTCAATCCAAACATCAGCAAGAACCAGCAACATTACAAACAGCAGCAGGAAACATCTTTAGAGAAGTGATATGGCAGAGAGATACACAGTTAGACATTCTTACCCGAACAGCTTGTATTATGGCATCTTTCAGCCCCGAAGGAACCTGTTTCCACGTGTTGTAAAAACCCTCAATAGGGCATGTCCTCCTAATTTGTGACCCCAATTCGTTGGACAATTTGGTTGCATTTTCGCCGCAAAAGATTCCACCTTTTGTTTATACTCCTTACTTGACCACCTATGTTTTATCGTCATCCAACTCTTATCCATTTCTTTTAACCTACAAATAACTTAAAAAGTTATACAAGTCGATGTTCATGATAGAGTAATGAAACATTGTGGTTTGGAAGCATGCAACTCCAGTGATAATATTGTTAAGATAAACATAATAATTCTTCTATTCCTATTATGATATATTCCTATTAGATTGGTCCGACACGTGGACACGTAAAGTAGTAGTCTCTCTTGCTTGTATACAAATTTGTAGTCCATGTAAAGGGTTCTAGGGTAGCGGCGCCCTACGAAATGCGCACAGATGGCCTATTCATCACGGTGCCATTTTCTTTCTCCTATTTAGCCTTGTAAGGTAGATCTCATTCGATTACAGGTCTGAAAGGGAATGATTTTTAGGCACATAAGCACATTACATACAAATTTAGGAAAAACATCCAAATCAAGAAACCCATAGCACAGAAGAAACAAATAACATGAACTTTTACTTGACACACTTATTCGACAACAACTACCCTCTCCTTGCACGTTCTCAAAGCCAGAAATCACAATGAATCAGTGAGTAACTACGTCATACAATATTGTTTAATTTTAATTCTCAACCTCAAGTTGCAAGCAATTACAGGATAAACTAAACAAACAAAAACCGAAACAAATCCATAAAAGTTCGCAATTGAAAACTACAAGACTTGACTGTTGAAATCGCTAGAATAGATACCTTAGGAAAACTTCTCACGCCTTGGAGAGAACCAATCGGTCCAGAGATGGGACCGAACCGACTCTGAGAAGAATACCCGGGGAGGTCGTCTAGAGGTCGCTGTAACAAGAGCGAAAAATAAAACCCCAAGAAAATTAATACATAAAGAACGAACTAGAACCAAATTTAGGGTTTGGAATGAAACTAACCCAATTTACCTGAACGAGTTTTGGATTTAAGCGGCGAGATTGCTAGCCATGGCTTTAATCGGAACCCTCGATTCACATAAAAAGCAGCCGGTGATTGAGAGAGAGGGGGGCGGGGGGGGGAGAGAGAGAGAGAGACCTGTGCTTTGGGGTTGGGGAGAAAGAGAGGAAGTGACGAAGAGAAGAGTAGGGTAAGCCTGTATGCTTTGGGGGTGGGGTTAGATTAGGTGTATACGGTGCCGTTTCATTTGGGAAACAAAATTGCCGACTTAAATGCCGCCATTGCATACAAACTTTAATTGAGAATTTCCAATTGCCTTGTTACTGGATGGTTTTAGTTCCTATTTACGACTAAAATTAGTTAAGTGGCAATTTTCTGATTTGAGAATTTGTGGAAAAATTGGATAAAAAAAAGAATTTATGGAAAAATATATAGTGGGCTTTAATTGAGCCACCATTGCATACAAACTTTAAACTTTATCGCCATGGATGTTTTTATAATGATCCATTTGAGCCGTTAAGATTTCATGTCTTATCGATTATAGCATTGTCACCAAAATCGAAAATCATTCAATATCAGCGACTACATGATCGAAAGATTTTTACTGCATTCAGAAGCATTAAAGTCTTATAGCACACACTCAAGCCCCACTTGAGGTCTTTTTGTGCAATCTAACCAATCTACCTTTAATATATTATGGGTTAGGTCATTCATATAGAGAGTTGATAGCTTTTCATTGGACAATTGATCGGAAGGAAAATACTATTTTTCTAATGAGTTCATGTCTAGATAAAAGGGGTTTTCTAAACTTGATCGAGCCGCAAATTAAAGAGAATGTATAAATCAACAAGTGTAACAAAATCAACGGTCTCGATCGTCATGATTGTCTTGCGATCGGGTGGCTACTACAACAATGAGTACAACATAAGACTTTAGTTGATTATCAAGTAGATCACAAGTATATATTCTAAAGGTAATTGCTGAGTTATTTTTTATAATGCTCGATTTGAACCGTTAGGATTTCACGTCTTACCGATTATAGCATTATCGCCAAAATCAGAGATCATTCAATATTGGAGACCACATGATTGAAAGACGTTTAATGCGGTCGGAAACGTTTAAGTGTTATAGTGTACTAATCGAGCCCCGCTTGAGGTCTATTTTGGCAATCGAAATCATCTATCTTTGAGTAATATGATTTAGATCATTCATACCACGAATGAAGTTAAGCACATATGCATAGACACTTGATCGAACAACAAAATTCTTTTTATTTAAGAATTTGTGTGTCGATAAAGGAGCTTCCTTAACCCAATTGAGCCAAAATTTTACGAAAATATAATGATCAAGAAGAAAAAATAATGAGCGATTTGGATCGGGAAGTTTGCATCGCGATCAATGTAGTTGGAAAAAATATTTCACGGTTACCGATATTCGTTAGAGGTAATTTTTTACAAAACCCCATAAATAATTATTTTAAAATTTATATTAAAAAAAATTTGTATTTTTGTGGGCCCAGAGTAAGCTCCACACGGCGTACAGTAGAACAAGCGATAGACCAAGTGCGGTGGTACTAGATTTTCTGATAGTTCACTGCCAAGGTTACAACCACTATTTTTTCAAATATCATTCCTCTAAAAAGAGAGCACATCTCCTTTCCCTCCCTCCCCCTTGGGTTTATACCCAATTTTGGGCGGCGTAAGGGGAAGAATCAATCTCTATTTTTAGATATGGTTTCCCCTTTCCCTTCTCCACCCAAACCGCTTGCCGTTCGTTGCTGCACCACTTCTGGGTTTGCAACCGCATGGTCGTCGGTGGCTTCTTGAGTCGTCGGCTTGGGAGCTTTGATCGGTAGGGGGTTAGGCAAGAGAAGGGTTGCTCAATGACAAAGGAAAGTGTGTGTTTTGTTTTACTTCGTTTTTGTCCGGATTCAATCCGGTTTCTATTCAGATTTAATCCGGTGGGTTGTTGATTTCCATTGATTTTTTATGCTGCCTTTGATATGGAGCTCCGCCATCTGGTGTCTAGGTACTATAACTCCACGTAAGCCAATCCTTGTTGACAACGGTGTGGAATGAGCGATGGCTCTTGCTTACGCGATAGACATCAACTTCATCTCTTTGTTTTTCATGTATATCGTTAGCTTTAGGGCATGACTGTGTCTCTGTATCTTTGTTTTTGGATGGAAATCTGTTAATGCCGTATAGCTTGATCTGTATTCCGGTGATAATCTGTAAATGCCGTATGACTTTTTTAAATGGTATGCTTCTTCCGTTGAAAAAAAAAAAAACCTCTGCCAAGGTCCCTCATTTTAGCATTTATGCCGCCAAGAATCTTTTTCCTTTTGTATTTGAACTTTTTTTTTTTTACACCAGATTGTTGTACCTAGGGGTGAGCATGGACATGATTGGTTCGGTTTTATAGTAAACCAAAAATCAAACCACTACATACAGATTATGTATTTGGAGAACCAAACCAACCCAAAAAAAGTGGAGAACCAAACCAACCCAAAAAAAGTGTAGAACCAAACCAATCCAAACCATTAGACTACGGTTCGGTTTCGAACCACGGTTTACTTGAAATTGAGATATCATCTTCGTAAACTATTTAAAGTACTCAAAATTGCAGAGATAAACTAAGAATTGGTTTTTATTTATAGAAAAATTTAGGAATTAATTGAGCCGTGGAATCAATATTCACTAAATGGAGCATTATATATCTATATATTATGTGCTTTTGAGATTATAGGAATGGGTTGTGATATATAGATACTAAATAATTTTGGTAGTAAATGAATAATGAATAAGATGGTGGATTGAATAAATTATTAATTTAGAAAATTAGTTGACTATAACTTTCATGTATACTTGGGTATCTAAATTAAATGAGTTATATGTATATATATATTATATCTATATATGGATCGGATCGGTTTGGAACCGAAACCATTAACGTAAATCCACAGACCAAACCATTTAACGCGATTTCTAAATTTTTTAAACCGGAACCAAACCACACTGTTGAAAAACCTAACTAAACCATTCGGTTTGGATTGGTTTGGACTGGATTCATGGCTTGACGAATTTTTTGCTCACCCCTAGTTGTACCCTTCCCCTCAGCAATTTTTTATGAAAGCCAAACTTCCTTCATGGTACTGATCGGTTTTTATAGATATTAAAGAATGAGTAGCAGTTTAGTTTAATACTCTCTCCATTTCTTTTTAAGTACCTATTACGGTTCTGCGTGTCATTTTCAATGGCCTATATCTCTAAATATATATTATATTTTATGTTTTTAAAATTATTATCTTATAGAAATAATTGAGATCTATCAAGTAAGATCCATATTGTATATTTTTAACAATATACGTCTAGAGTTATAAGCCATTAAAAATGGCACGCAGAACAATATGCCACTTAAAAAGGGACAAAGGAAGAATTAACTAAGGAACACGCGATGCATGTTCAAGTCAAATTCCGAATATTTTGACAAAATTGGATCAAACAATAAGTAGGAACCTACTTATTGGGCATATTTCGTCAAAATTCGACGATGCGTGTGCCCGGCCTATTGTGAATATTACTCGAGCATTTTCTTCTCTTTTTTTTTTTTGTTGTACTTTGTTTTTTATATTTGACATAACCGGCGGGATGATCTTTCGGTTTAAAAAAAAGGGCTGAAATGTTAAAACTTCAACAGCAGCACAAAACAGCAATAGATGATCCCAACTGTTCAACCTAAATACACAAGTTTGATTAAAAGCAGTAACTACCAAACAACTTAAACACTAAAAGTCGTCGTGTGCCCGGAAATCCTCAATCGAGCAAATCTGATACCGCAGACTTCCTAAAGGCATCAACAGAAACCAACTGGTCTGCCACTGCTTTATTCGGGAATATATTATCTGCCTTCATCCTCTCCCTCATCCCATACGCTGGAGCCTTGGCAACAACATAAGCCTGGATCAATGACTGGAACTGCCGGATCCGACCCATGTATCCGTCTTGCCTCATCCGATGAAACATCTTCTCAGAGTTACGTATATCGCCTCTTCTTGAATATTGGTCCATAATAGTCATGTAAGAACTGAACATTGGTTTCATACGGTTCTGTTGCGTAGCCTTATGAAGAATTGAGTCCGCCTTTTCCACCTCCCCAGCCCCTACATATAACTTCACAACTGCATCCCAAGTGAAAGGGCCAATTCGACACCCACTATCTGCCATCTGCTTCACAAGATCTTTTCCCTTAGTTAACATCTTATGATTCGCGTAAACTTTCAATAGCGTAGAATAATGCTTCGCATTTAGCTTTTTCCATGTATTTTGCATCCGGCCAAACACTGCCTCTGCTTCAACAATTCTATTCAGTTTCCCCCAAGCTTCAATGGCAGCTAAGCACTCGTCAATTCTAGGGTTAGACTCACAAGCTTTCCAAACCCTCTCCACTTCATCGCCCTTCCCCATTGCAGCATAAAGAGGAAGCAAAGTCCGACAAGCCCGCCGATTCTTTTTTATGTTACCTCCTTCCATCTCTTTCAAAATAGACTCTGCCTTTTCTTCGAGCCCTCCGAATACATAGTGCTTAGCCAGTACGGATAGTGTATTGATGTCAAGTTCGATCCCTTCAGCTTTCATGGTCTCAACAATCTGATCCATCCCATGTATGTCATTGGATTGGCCTTTTGTGTCTATAAGAAGTCTATAAGTGAAGCGAGAAGGTTTCACGTTCTCTTTCTCCATAAGTAACAAAACATCGGCTATTTTCTTCTTGTCAAGTCTCTTATAAAGGAGAAGCAATTGATTGCAAGCAAAGCAAGTGATTGGGAATTCTAGGTCTTTCATCTTGTTGAACACTTCCTCTGCTTTCTTCACGTTGTTGGCGGAAACACAATTGGCCAAAAGGGTTCGGTAGACTACTTCTCCCCTAAAGGATTTCGGGATCTTGTCAATGTAGCTCTCAGCCTTCGGGAGACCGCGTACCTTGGCAATCAAATCAACTCGAGAAGCATAATCTCTCTCAGTGAAGTCGAGCCGCTTCATTGACTCAAGCCACTCTGAGAGCTGCAAAACGAAAGTAAGTATGGATCAAATGGAAAATGGCAACAGTAACATCATGGCAAGTATAGATCAAATGGAAAATGGCAACAGTAACATTCATGGCAAACTATCTTTGAAGATCAAAGTTAATGGAACTTCTTATGAGATCAATGTAGAGATGCCACGGAAACCCCAAGCATGTACTAAATGTAATTCTTTTTTCCATTCTTCACCATAATCCTCCTTTCAAATCTTCACATCAAGTTTGGAGGGTGAAGGAGAAAAGGATTGAAGGCACTCTTAACTAAAGGCAGGAGATTAGTAGTAAGGGGAATGAAAATAAGAATGGAAATGGGAAAGAGGCTTGCGACAATATGCGAGTGAAAGCCTCTATTTCTTCCATGTATCCAATTTTCTGCAAGAGGAAGTCTCAAACTTTTTCAGCTAAGTGCAGGAAAATATTGTGAAGGATCCATCTAAGTATGTGTACAGGATGACTGTATCAATAGTACTTCAAATAGAAGGGATCTTAAAAGGATAAACTGCATCAAATGAGTGGTGCACGAGCTAAGACAGGTTTACTACAAGGATAGTTGGTCCTCCTCCACCTAAAGGTAGAGCATTCTCAAGTTGCAAAGTTTTGCCTTTTGTATTTGGATGCTTATGTTGTGTGGCAAGTGCTTTTTAGTTCTTCAGATTAAGATTTACCTTTGTTTTCTTTCTTGGATACCCAATAGGCGCTTATTCTCTTGTTTGCAAGAAGAGTGTTTTGTTCTAGCTTAGCTAGAGTCTCTGATCATTCTTGTAATATCCATTTTTCAGTTAATAAAACTTATTACCAATACACAAACACTTGTGCCAGACTGGGAATCAAGCACAGGTCAGACAATAAATTAGGTAAAAATTTCAAGCAGAAGCAGCCATAGTGAGTTAGTATATGTTTCATCAAAGTAGACTACAAAAAAAGAAGAATAGAGATAAATGAAAATAGTTTTTACGCAAAGGGTGTTGCTAATGCCAAAATTGTTTTTGTTTATGTCAAAACTGTAGTGCATAAAAATCTTGTACCATGTGCAAGGTACAAGAGTTTTATGCACTACGGTTTGGCACAAACAAAAACGGTTTTGGCATGATTTACCCAAAAAAACGGTTTTGGCATTATCATTTCCCTTACGCAAATAAATAAAGCGTTAGATTTCCACTATATGTTCCACATAATACAAATGACCAGCCAATACTTCAAAATTCAAGAAACTGACAAAAGAATCGTCAATACTTGTACCAAGGGGAAATCAATTGGGTCCACCACACAAGTTCTTCTTGAATCTTTACAGTGAAATTATGCTCCAATAGAAAAACAGAGTTCAATGGCAGACATGAAATGCATACATGGGCTATACACATGCACAAAAAAAAAAAGGAGCCTCTAATACAGGGGAACAAACAAATGCAATTGAATGGGAAGGAAACATGAAGCATCACACGTGAGAGAGAGAGAGCAAGAGAGAGAGAGAGAGAGAGAGAGAGAGAGGTACAAATAAATTTACAAAGAGACACATTTGAAGCACAAATAAATCTAGTAGATTCATTAGAATCTCAGAAGAAAGAACCAGGGACAGACTACAGAGAAGGAAGCCCTTTTTTGGTTTCACCACATGAAGCATATATTTGACTTTCTTATGGTAAGGCTTCACCGAAAAACCAATAGTCAATGCTATCAGATTCATTTTAGCAGAACTCATAAAGACAATACCAACCCACCTAAACAAGGTGGTCTTTTCTATCTCTGACAGATGGCCAGAATTAACAGCCTAGTATGTGACCACACAATCATGCTCTGACCATTAACCCACGTTGTATCAATAAAACAGACATCAAAACCTGCCACAAACACTTCAGTACATGGAACTTGAACCGAAACGTAGTATGCCCATATGCTCTTAAATATGACGATAAGGATATACTTGTATAGGTTCCACCATTGGCGTGCCATTTCAAAAAAAAAAAAAAACCATTTGCGTGCAAGGTACTTGATTTTCTTCTAACGCATAGACCTAATCTTTAATTCACCTTTTCGGGTCAATAATAATGGTCCAACAGAAATACACATCTGCGCCACATTCTAACTCCTTGCCTTTTCTTTTGCTTGTGTCGTGAAAACTCCACTCGTCTCTTCCTACTTTGGTTCTTTAGATTTACTTATTTTTGTCTCCTAAAGAAATCTGTAAAGAAACAAAAGAAAAAAAATGTAGATTGTACGGTTTTGGAATGCACGTATCATGTTTCAGAACATGCATCTGCTACGCAAATCACATGTGCCATACGTAGGAGGCAATTGTTTGCTAAAACGCAGTATTCAGTGCTCTAAACCTCAGTACCGGGGCACGCATCAGTATCGGTGATAGAGCCGAATATCGTCCAATAGTGGACAACATGGACTGATATACAAGTGAATAATCATAATGGAAGTTCAAAATCCCGTTATGTACCGGCTGATACTATACATAACAACCAACATTTAAAGAAACATTGTGGTACGATATGTAAGCAAGGGAGAACCAAGAGACAGCTAGAGGAAGAGAAAGAGCAGTCTAACTAAAAGAGGCAGTATGAAGCTGAAGTATGAAACCTTTGGTAGTGTCAACAAGATCATGACCAGAGATCTCTCCACACAATGTAAGGGGAGGAAATACGAAGTTCTACTCATAAGAGATGTCAAGTTTCCTATCTGACTCCCGAGTCCTAACCATAGTTCCAAACCCGTTAGGTTCCGACGGAACACTATCAGCTTGTGACAATCTTGATCTTCATGATCCATACCCGAGTCAGTGGCACGGGCTAGCCCTTAGTTGGATTGACCTAAGATACTTGTACCTAAGGGGCACAAAGACTCGAAAAAACTCTATCTCTAGCCTGCAATGAGGGCACCTAGTTCTGTCTACAGGCACAGGTATCTGAGAAGCATGGCTAATCATCACATCCTCTGACAGGCAAAAGGACTATAATTTAATTCCCAGTCAGGCAATAGGACTATAATTTAATTCCCAGTATAACCCCGATGCACAATGTCAAAACTATGACAAAGGATGGTCATCTCCCCTTGTCTCTCCTGGAGACATGGGTTCTTTGTGTTTCTCAGAGTCAAGTTTCAGGAATTGGGCACCTATGAAAAACCTCAAGTCCCTAAATATGGTTTGTCTGGGAAACAAATCCGTCCAATCCAATGTACACGTCTCCCTGAAGACCAACATGGCTAAGTCTTTATCCGACATGTTAATTAAGACTAAGGAGCATCTACAGCAAATACGGTATGGAAGATGAAGACCAACCTTAATAAGAATAAAGAAAGATTGAGGTACTACTTCTGTAACAAGACAAATTTGAAAACCACCAATGCCAATAAATGCAAAGAATAGAGCTCAACCACCCTGAGACTGAATGTGGACAAAATAAAGAGCAAAGCCCAAAATTGCGAAAGGTATTATTTCAAGACCAATATATGCCCATGAATAACATCTCTCGTGCCATGGCATACTTTTATACGGGCTCATCAAGTATACCAAGCCATAAACACATCAACAATGCGACATCTAGCTATAGAATTGAATTCTCTTTGAAGAGATCCAACGTTAAGGAGTTAATACAAGCTAGTCTTGCCATCAAAAAATATGGTAAATGTCTGATTAATTAACAATGTTATCATCTCTCACAGGGAAAGTGGGAAACACCGTTTACTAACATCAAGTAAATTTTTTAACAAAAGAACACTTGGAAACACGGAAGCTGAAGATGACAAAAATTGAATCACTATGCCAGACTGAAGCCCAAGGCTGCAACAAGAGACTATTGACAAATATACTAATCTGATTAAATGTTAGCAATAGAAACGAAAAAGAGAGGAATATAAGAATAAATAGTTACTAAAAAGGGACAGAGACACAGAAAACATGATTAAATGAAGACCGATGTACACAATCGGCGTATCTTCCACCTCTTTAAGGAATATAAGATCATATTGCAAGACTATACAAGGACATGACATGAGTAGCCACACTTCATGAGGTACTGGCTAAGATGAGAAAAGGCGAAAAATAACATTCAACTTTATCCTCAAGAAATCGCGATTAAGCCATAATGTATGGACTCTGCGAGGAAAAGGAAACAAAAGACATATCCCTTCCAACACGAGAAATAGGCATTAAGACTTTGTTGAGATCTGTTCTACACGGAAACCATCATGAGAGTTATCTTTAGTACCGTAGTAAACTTACAATTCTAGTCCAATGATGACTCCAATCTAATGAAATCAAATCCAGCTATAATATCCACGGTTGACAGTTTTTTTAGAGGCCTTCATCCAAGAGTTTTTTCAACAAGATGATTCCGGGACAGTATTTTTCAGAATAACCGAAAACCAATCTAAAGACGAACAAACACATGCGTACAAATTAAAAATGCACTTATAGGTGCCAGGTGATCCACGTTACATTGATTCTAAAACTAAATACACAAGCCAGGATACTTGTAATTATAGCTAACATAGTTGACATATATGAAATAATAATAATAATTGAGTTAAATACCTGCAAAGCCCTCCCGTACATTTTACGCTTTCGAAGATTAAGCATGGCCAAGGATATTTCGGACCGAGTCAACTCATTTCCCCCCTCAACCCAATTATCCAAAGCACTTTGGACAGATAAACCTGGAGCACGCATGATAGCGTCGAACAATGCTGAAGAAGCTCCCATCTGTGCAGATCTTTTCTCAGCAATATCTGCCTCAATATCAGATAATTCAAGCTCATTTTGAGGTCCTTCAGCATCATCTTCGTCTTCAGAGAGCTCTGGTTCAGAAATCAATTCATCTTCATTTACCTCATCCACTTGCTTCTCTTTAACCACATCAGCATTAGCGGGAGTTTCAAGCTCAGAAAAACCATCCTCCAAATCGTCTTCTTCCTGTGTGCTGCTTTCTGAATCAGCCTGAGAAGAAAAACTGCACCGTCCCACAAAGGGTCTTAGAGAACCATGACTTGCTCTATAAAATCTCTTCAAAGACATATATCCCTCAGATATCGCTAGGCAAGAATCACCATTACTAGCTTTGTCATCCAAATAACAACTTGGCACTTCTGATTTTACACAGCAAGCTCTAGAAGTTCTGATGCTGAGTCCTCGATTCCTGAATGCGGACAAAATTAGCCAAAAAGTAAAACTTCAGGATATAAAAGTAGGAAAAACAGATGAGAGATCGAAAATACCGGTTCAAGTTTTGCTACATCTACCAACTACCATCATTTACAGATGCAGGTGTAGAAAATGTAGGAGTAAAAGACAAGTGTGCAAGTCTTCTTCAGACATTATAGAGCAGTATTAGAGAGATCACAATTAAATGATCTCTAAGTACTATTATTCTTCATCATCAGCCTACCAAACTAATAATCCAAACAAAAACGTCTGACAATAAAACACCTTTACTGCTTCTATTCCAACCAGAATATCAACAAAATGGGTGATATTTCAACATAAGCATCAAAAAGAATAGTATTCGTCACGAATAATAGTATAGACCATCGCTGTCATAACAAATGTCAACGACAAGAACCAGGAGATCAATACAAAAAACCAGTTCTGCCACCAAATTGTAAAAACATAACTAACAGACGTGCAAAGAATGAAGTACTCATCCTTCCAATAATTTCTTCATGTAGGCGCTAAACATCAAAGAAAATCTGTTTCTCAGCATTTCAATGCCCAATTAGTGCTCTGTCACTAATAGTTTAAATAGACCAAGGCCTGCTTTCCTGTGTCGATCCTGGCAAGGATTTTTAAAAAGACTTGATAGCCATCGACCTAATAACCAAATAAGAATCAAGCAAATAATAGGGCTACATTTGTTATAACTCTAAGCAAGCCATGTATAAGTTTGCATTAGAACAGTTAACACCGAGAGGCGAGAGCTAATGTCGCCCTAGCTTTGATCTTGTAAAGAAAATATTTTAAGTTCATGTGCGTGTTCGCAAAATAAAAATGTCAAATAAAGTTGATGGAAAGTGAAAGTGATAAGTAACAGGAAAATTATTTCTCAAAACTGTGGACACCTAAAATTAACCTAAAACAAGAAAATACCTGAGAACCTAATTCACATAACCATTCTAAATTACTAAGCACCCAAATTTTATTATTGTTACTGAAAAATGGTATGCCAAGACAATAACAGCCCCTTTGGATTGTGAGAAAGGGTGTGATAAGAAAGGCGGATGAGCCAAATAAAAAATCATTTTCGTACTTTTCTCTCTGTTTCTCACCAAATGACTTGATTCAAATGCGTGATTTGACAAAAACACTCTAATTCTTTCTTTTCTTTTCTCATCAAATCCCTCAATCCAAAGGAGAAGAACGCGAACAAATGATACACCTCCACTCCATTAAGTAGTAAGCTGGCCACTCATTTCACTCAAGTCGAGAGCAATACAACTATTTGCTAAAGCTGGGACTTTGTTTGGGTATCCCAAACGACGACGGAGATTAACTTACAATCAAGAAAATACCACAGACGATTGCACATATAACCCTCTTAAATTGCCAAGCACCCAAAATAAAATAGAAATGGTATATCATGATTCAGGACTATAAATAAGATCCTAAAATGTTGAAACATCTTCATTTCGCACCACGCACCAACTTATGTCAATTGAGTGCAATAGAACGTCAAATGGAGCTCAACTATTTCATACTCACAAAGCTAGCCCTAAGAGTCAACATTTATGTGTGTGCGTGTCAATATATATTTATACACATATATATATATATATAATAGAGAGAGAGAGAGAGAGAGAGAGAGAGAGAGAGAGAGAGGTTACTTGAGAGGATTGGAAGCTCGACGAAGTGCCCACATCGTGATGTTGGAGAAAACCAGAAACCCTAACTTGATGAAATGAGAGAGAGAGAGAGAGCGCGCGCGTTTAAGCAAGCTCCGCCACTCTTAAACCCTAAAACCCTCGTCTGATAGTCTGCTGCGCCCTTTACCCTTTGAGATATTTTGCCGAATTGGATAACTGCAGTGCCGCCAAATAAGGGACAAGTACTACTAGCAAGTCCATGAAAATGTGTATATTTATGAAGGCTCCTTCAGGTTTCTCATACTGCCATTTAACACCCACCTATTGTTTCTTGGAGCGTCAGGAGCGGGTGGGGCAGATATCACTGTCCCCGTCCCCAATCCACCACCCCTACCTAATCCTCTCTCTACCCCAATCTCCATTGGAGTTTTTTTTTTTAACCTCCATCCCCACCCCAAACGGGAAATCAAAGATCCACACCTTAAGTACGCAAAGCCAATACATGAGAAAACAGACTGTAAATTACATAAGTACTCAAAGCCTTAGAAATAGTTGGGGAAACATAGAGCTCATGAATGAGAAATGTGATGTGTGAAAGTGAGACCCTAACCTAAAATGCTAAAACTAATATGTGGATATACATATAACAGGGGTTTTGGGGCGGGAGGGGATCGAAGCGGGGGACCAAAGTGAAGCAAGTTTGGGGCAGGGAAAGACACATAGCCACCCCCTACCCGTTACTCAACTTTTTAAAAATTCATTTCCGAATCCTTCTTGATAACAAAAAATAATTCTGAATGCTCTACCCATTTGGGGCGGGTAAGGTCGGATCAGCCGAAGTGGTCATCCCTATTTCCAGCTTTCACCCATTCTTTTACCCATATTTTTGGGTCAAAAGCTTCATTTTTTATTTGTTTATGTTTTTCCTCCAATATATGGGTCAAAGTGGCACATTTGTTAATAAAATGAAAGTGAAAATAGGTATTGAGAAAAAAAGGTATGGTTTTGGGTCTCTCCACATTTTTGGCTAAGAAAAATGGGTAGAAAAAAGGTAGGATATTGGAGATGGATTTTTAGTTTTTTGTACTCCAATTTTGGGTTTAGGTATAAAAAAATGAGCCCAATTATAGCTGTACCATTTGGTTTACACCAAATTTACAACGCATTGTGTAGGATCCACCTTGGGATCCTACACAAATGATTAGAGTTGCTCAATTTGTTTAAATCATTTTTTAAAGAATATAAGCTCATTCTGATATTGATAATGGCTTAATTAGTTCTTTGCTCAATTTTTTGTTTTATTGAAAGAAAATTGGTAAGAATAGGAGATGTTCTTATATTGATTATAACTTTGCTCAATTCGAAAAGGGAATGTCGATGGCAAGTCCCTTTGTTTCCTCAACATATTCGTATTACGCCATGTTTCCACTAGCAAAAAATGGGAAAAAAAATTAGGCGTTTTTCTCATCTAGTTCACACTAATAAACAAGTTTTAGCATTTTACCATATCTCGCTCACACTAACCAAAAAGTTGTCAACAAAAACTTTTTTGGTACAGTAATTCTACTCACAAACTCATCTACAACTTATTCACTACCGGAAACAACTTGACATTTCTCAATAACTTATTTACACCTAATAACTTGATTGCTACAAAAAAATTTCTCAAAACTTATTCATTAGTAAACGCCGCTCTAAATATACTCTAGCATTCACTTAATTTATCTTTTCAATTATTCTACAATCACAAACACTTACACAAATATTTACCCAAATCCACTCATATTGGAGCTCACATACACTATACATCCGGTGTGTGGGACCCACCAAAAGAATTTTTTTTTCACGGACCTACCAAAAGATGTGAGTGTGTAAAGTATTTGTGGTTATATATTAATTGTTACTTATCTTTTTCGGAGCACCGTAATGAACACATGCTCCTATCTGGTTTTAAATAGTTTAGGAGATGGCTTTCCTGTAGTTGGGTAGCAAACTATATGCCCTGCAGTTCTCCATTTTCGGTGTTCTTTTTGGGCCTCATTTGATGATTGACATCGTTCATACGATAGAGCTCGGCGATTACTTTTGACCATGAAAAAAATATTGTTAATAAAATTCCGATAAGTATCCGATTGAAACACGTTTCTCTTTGAAAAAGTGTACCATGCACGTTAGATTAAACCCACTTCAACCAATCTGTTTGAAGAAAAACTTATTTCGGTTGGATACTTATCGGACTTCGATTAACATGATTTTTTTCATGGTCAAAGTACTCACCGAGCTCTATCATATGAACGATTCTAATCATCAAACGAGGCCAAAAAAGAGCACCGAAAATGAGGAACTGCATGGTGTGCAGTTTGCTTCCCAACTGCAGGAAAGCCGTCTCCTCCTTTTAAATAAGAACAGCACTTTTGTCCTACTTGGTAACCTTAAGAGCATCCCTATTGTAATAAGCAAATGGGTGTGGATAAGCAAATTTAACAACAATGTTCAAAAAACACCCCACATTGTAATAAGCAAAGTTACAAGTCTTTTACCAAATAACCAAATTTCACTCATTCTATAACCAAACTTAACAACTTTTACCAATGACCAAAACTCAATAACTCAAAACACCCCACATTGGAATTGTCTCATCAAGACGAATAATTTGGTGTGGTTGGGTGCGTGATTGGAACTCGTTTGCGATTGGATAAATATGCATTGTGTAGTGTGGGGTTTTTGTTGTTGTTAGGGATGCAAAAATAACTAATGTGGAGGTAGATGTTGTTAAGTTTGATTATGAACTAAATGGATAATCAAATGCTGACATGACACATTTTGATTATTGGTTTTGATTATTACCATTGCGGATGCTCTAACTTTGGGAAAATATTTATTCCTAAAATTGAATAAATCAGACATTGCAAACAGCCATGCTATCCACACAGATTTCTATGCACAGATCGTGCACAGATTTTAATATGGGACCCACAAACAAATAATCCAAGCCGTTCATTAAATGTAAAATATTTTTTCAAGTGTCACGCGAAAAATTAGTTCAATCCGATGCTTATAGAGGCTCGATCCAATCATCTAACTTTTCATTCAGATTTCAAAATAATGAAAAGTTAGATGATTGGATCGAGTATCTATATGTATCGGATTGAGCTGATTTTTTGTAGGGGCCCTTGAAAAAATGTTTTACATTTAATGAACGGTTTGGATTATTTGTGTGGGACCTGTAGTGGGTCCCATATAATGATTTGTGCATGATATGTGTATAAAAAGTCTGTGTAAACAAACTTTTCCCGTTGCAAATCACATCTCAACGATTTATATTCGTTTTGAGAAGATGGACAGTTCGAGCCAAGGGGGTTTCATTTAAAATTCGACCGTCGTGATACGATTCGGATTGATACGATTCGAACATGCATTTACCGATATTGACAAATTTGATTCTTTCTATGAGTGATTAACACAATGGACCATCGTATTGATAAAACAATACCCTTGGTGAGTCTTATTTCTCCTCACGTTAGGACTAGGGTCAGATTTTTTTTTCGCACTCCCCACATTCTATCCAAACTTCTTTTCTATCTCTTATACGTACACACATATAGGGGCAGATGTAGGGTTGGAAGCAGAGGCGCAAGTTCCCTGCACACTTCCTAATTATCCCACTAACTATACTATATTTTCAAGTTAATTTGGAAAGTTCTATAGGATCGCCCCTGCAAGTCTCTTGAATGATAAAACAAAGTTTATAATGTTGGAATTTATTTATGTGGCTCACATGCCACATCAATCCTAATTATATTTTATAGTATTTATGTTTATATCTAAAATATGGGTATTAGATTTAAATGAAGTATTACCTAAATAATTGGTGACTATTCACGAAAAGGTTTGGTGACTATTTGTGAATAGATATGGTGACTATTCATGAATGGGTTTAGTAACCATTCATATATAAAGTTGCAACTATTAATGAATAAGTGTCTTATTACTTCTTTGATGGAAGGAAGTACGAAGGGTTGTGTCCATTGGGAAAGGGTCCCGATCTATCTATATAAATGCATGTGATTACCATCAAGTTACATGTGTGAAAGCTATTTATATAGATTAGATTGGAAATCCTACCATTTGCTCTCCGAAATCTGTTAGTGAGAGTTTGTGTCGGTGAAGTACATTGGTTCTAGTTAGAAATGATTTTCAGATTTCTCTAGACTTAAACACCATGGCAGAAGGTAAGTAATTTTCCGTTGCGTATTTATTTTGATTCTCCCATATAGGTTTATCATATAAAGTTTCAATACATGTGTGAAATAAATCCCCAAAATATCCGGTTATTGACTTTTTGGTTGCGGTTATAAAATTAAATGCAATTATGCGTATGTATACAATCTCGACTTCTTCTCACAAATAGTAAGTAGCAATATTTATATTGTAAACTATATTTTTTGAAATTAATTTAGAAATACATGTGGTTCAGGCCTTCACTGAGTACAAATCATGCGTCCATGATTGCACACATATATGCTCAGCATTTATCAGTCAGGTTCAGTAAATACTTATTTTCAGAAATTCGCTTAGGATTCTGAAATCATCCAAAAAAATTGAAACTCTGTAAATTAATGTCATATTTTTGGCTTAGGAGTAACATTTTTCGCTAAGCAAAAAGATTTTATTAATCTTCGGAAAAGATTACAAAGATTAAACGGATCTCGGGTACACCAACAAAACGTCACCCGAGAACCTAAACCAAAAGAAGGCAAGAAGCCAACCGACCAAAAACCCAAAACCTACAACCAAAACCAACGCTGCCAAAAAAAAACACCCTAAGCAAAACCTGAAACCAACCAAAAAAAAAAAAAAAACCAAACCAAATGCCAATGATAGGAATAATATTTTTACAGCATACAAATAGCATTTATGAAAATGTAATTCTGAAATTTCTGTCGACCGTTATTCATAATGGAGGTTTTCAAAGAGAAGCTCATAGCAGATCAATCCAAAAAAAGAAAAAAAGAAAAAAAAGAGAGAGAAGCTCATAAATTAGTGACTGTGAATCATAATTTGAATCACAACTCTGCCTAAGTTGAAAAGATAAAAACGGGTGAGTTAGGAAATTATACTAAGTTTTTTTTTTTTTGCCACAACGATAACAGGTGATATTATAGATCCAAGAAACAGTACATCGAGAGGAAACTCTATCTCTAAACAAGAGACCAAGAAACCAAATAGGAGGGGACTCAGTTCAAAGACTATACCCAACTCCAACTAAACCAATCGCTCCAAACAGACGGAACACTGCAGAAAACAACCAAAAACACTCACATAGAGGTGATAGAAGCCCCACAAACAGGGAGAAATCCCACACAGGGGATACCAAAGAAAAGAACCAGAAAAAAAAGAAGAAGAGAAAAACCGATAACCGGAACCGGACGGAGTCCGCCGTACCGGAGTAGACTTCATCCACCCACCTAGATCTCCCACTCCAGTGGGAGGAGGACGCCTCCGGCAACCACGATTTGCAAGCCACTACATCCAAAAGCCGTCGGACTGCACGGCGGAAAAGGCGGAGGAAGGCCAGCGGATGGTGGTTTGGAGAGGAGGAGGATGGGGGTGAAGAGGGAAAGAGAGAAAACTTTCGAGATCTATAATCGAGAGATTGAAAAATCCCACGAGGGGGAGAAATCCCTCTCCTCCCGTCACCCACTGGGGCATAAAACCCTGGGGGGAGGGGAAGGAGAGAGATGGGGGCGGCGGCTTCTTTAGGGTTAAAGAGAGAGAGAGTAATTTCGAATAGGATCCGTCGTTGAAATTATACTAAGTTGATGGGCTCAATGCATGATATGGACACTTTAGCTAATAAAATTGAGTTGAGTTTTGTTCATTCTCTACTACTTAAAGGATGAACATTACCTTCATTTATATTGATTGAAATAGTGTAAATTTCACCACAAATTAATATCGTGTTTATCAAAAAGCGTATTATAAGACTACACCATTTCTACCAATAAGACCCTCTTTTTAAAGAAGATGAACAAAATTGCACTAAAAAAATTGCTTTGCAAAACACCCGCCCCTACGCGACTGAGAAAGCTTCAATTAGACCAAGCACCTCTACAATACAACCCCTAGGGTTTCGTCGTCCTTCTCCTTCGATTTGCACCCAATGCTGAAACTAGCAACGTCTCGACTTTTGGTTCCACGGGGCTTCATCAACCCCTCGCTCTCTCTCATGAGTAATACTACAACCACCACAAGCTTCAATTCTCTCTCTTCATCACCTCCTCCTGTTCCAAAGGTACAGCGTTTCCCCTTTTATCTGTTTCTGCATCACCTACTCGCTTGTTTGGTTGTTGAGAAATTGCGGGAAAACCAATCCAAGTTAATTTTCTTCTAAAAAAGTCAAAGTGGCTTATTTTTTGTCATTATTCAAATTTTTTTCGTATCACTTGGCTTATCATCATTTTTTTGGGGATTATTGCATCATCATGACGAGAGGAATCTAAAAAGTAAAATTTTTTGATCGAAATCCAATATTTTTTTTAATAAAGACGAAAAAGTGGCTTATTGGCTTATTTTTCGTCTTTATTCAAAAAAAATTGGATTTCGATCAATTTTTTTTACTTTTTAGATTCCTCTTGTCATGAGGATGTAATAATCCCAAAAAAAAAATGATAATAAGTCAAGTGATACGAAAGAAATTTAAATAAGGACAAAAAATAAGCCACTTTGGCTTTTTTAAAAGAACAACCCTACGTACAATAAACAGTAAAAACTGTTTTTTTTTCTTTTTCAGAACTTAGTTTGGGCTTGTCGGCAGTTCTTTGGAAGCTGCACGGTGCAGTTGCCGGACCTATTTCAATAATCAGTTGCCACCATATTGAGGTTTAAAATCATGTTAACTGGATATCAATTAATATGTGATTGAAACCCCAAGGGGCAGACAGAGCTGTAGTTAGGAACCCTAGTTTCCCTCCCTTGTGTAATTAATGAACTCTTGTGAGAGTTATGATGTAATAATGAGCCAGACTCTCTTTAAATATTCAATAAAATTATCTATTTAACGTACCCAAAATTAGGGGCGTTACAAACATTGTCACCAAAATTAGAAATCATGGGATATCGACAAATATGTAACCAAACGACATTTAATGTGTCCAAATGCATTAAAGTCTATCGTTAATTGTGGTACGACATATTTTAGTCTTGCTACAGAATATTCGGATTAATTTCTTTTGGTACGACACATTGTGGTAAGCAAATGCCGATTTTTGGTGTCGTCATAAAAGTTATGGTTATGTTATATAATTTGTGGTCATTTTTTGGAGAGGGAGAGAGAGAGAGAGAGTGAGGGAGGAGAGAACAACCGGTTACCTGCGCAACACTTTTTTTATTTTATTAATTGATTTAATAAATGAGTGGTTTGGATCATTCACTTTTAAATCCGAAGGTTTAAAATCATGGTGTGTACGGTACACCTCTTAATAAGGGGTGTGTACCATAGGACTTCCCCACATATAGGGGCGGATGTAGGGTTGGAAGCAGGGGCACAAGTCCCTTGCACACTTCCTAATTATCCCACTAACTATACTATATTTTCAAGTTAATTTGGAAAGTTTTATAGGATCGCCCCTGCAAGTCTCTTGAATGAAAAAACAAAGTTTATAAAGCTTCAATACATGTGTGAAATAAATCCCCAAAATATCCGGTTATTGACTTTTTGGTCGCGGTTATAAAATTAAATGCAATTATGCATATGTATGTATACCATCTTGACTTTTTCTCACAAATTGTAAGTAGCAATATTTATATTGTAAACTATATTTTTTGTTATTAATTTAGAAATACATGTGGTTCAGGTCTTTACTGAGTACAAATCATGCATCAGCGACTGTACACATATATGCTCAGCATTTATCAGTCACAGTAAATACTTATTTTCAGAAATTCGCTTAGGATTTTGAAATCATCCAAAAAATTTGAAACTCGGGTAAATTAATGTCATATTTTTGGCTTAGGAGTAACATTTTTTGCTAAGCAAAAAGATTTTATTAATATTTGAAAAAGATTACAAAGATTAAACGGATCTCGGATACACTGACAAAACGTCACCCGAGAACCAAAACCAAAGGAAGACAAGAAGCCAACCGACAAAAACCTGAAACCTACAACCAAAACCAACGCCGCCATAAAAAACACCCTAAGCAAAACCTGAAACCCACAACAAAAAAACCAAACCAAATGCCGAAGTTAGGAATAATATTTTTACAGCATACAAATAGCATTTACGAAAATGTAATTCTGAAATTTCTGTCGAACGTTATTCATAATGGAGGTTTTCAAAGAGAAGCTCATAGCAGATCAATCCAAAAAAAAAGAAAAAAAAAGAAAAGAGAAGCTCATAAATTAGTGACTGTGAATCATAATTTGAATCACAACTCTGCCCAAGTTGAAAAAGGCAAAAAAAGGAGTGAGTTAGGAAATTATACTAAGTTGATGGGCTCAATGCACCATATGGACACTTTAGCTAAAAAAAATTGAGTTGAGTTTTGTTCACCCTCAACTACTTAAGAGGATGAACATTACCTTCATTTCTATTGATTGAAATAGTGAATCTCACCGCAAAGTAATATCGAGTTTATCAAAAAGCGTATTATAGGGATGGGAGTCATGGGACTATACAATTTCAACCAATAAGACCCTCTTTTTAAAGAGCGTGAACAAAATTGCACCCAAAAAATTGCGTTGCAAAACACCCGCCCCTACGCGAACGAGAAAGCTTCGATTAGACCAAGCATCTCTACAATACAACCCCTACAGCCTGTTTGGATACCGGATATGGCACCCGGATTTGCCAAGAAGCCGGAGATGTAATCCCGGCCCCACACATATCCGGTGTTTGGCTCCAATTTTCCTCTCCCAGACTTGTTTACTGTTCGGACTACATATCCCCCTTCACCCGAATTTCTCCCGGATTTGTAACGACACCCCAGACCCTATCGTTAGCAAATCAGGGGAGTTTTGGGCATTTTTGGTACCATTCTACCCCTGCAAATCAGGGGTGTTGTGTTACCTCTTCTTGCCAGAAAAATCAGAGAGAGAGAGAGGACTGCCCCGTCGTCGGTGATGGTGGGTCGGAGCAACCATCGTCGTCGGTGATGGTGGACGGGATCAGGGAGAGAGAGAGAGAAAACCTGATGGACGGGATCAAAAGCTCTGAACCTGATGGACCAAGAGCGAGATCGGAAACTCTGAACCTCTGTTTCCTTCCTGAGCCACCGAAAAATTTGGGAAAGAAGATGGAGTAGTACTGTTTTCCCTTTTGTCCCCATCACAGTACACATTCTAATCAAATAATGAGGTTTAAACATTTTTTAGAATTTTAATTTTTTTAGTTTTTTTTCCTGAATTTTTTTTTAATAAAAAGGGAGTCACAAAACATTTTAAAGATTTATCGAATACCTTTTATCCCATATTTAATAAAATTAACATTTTTTTTCCATTAAATAACTAAAAGGGGGCAATTAAGTCATTTGACATCTTATCCCATCATATCCACCTTCCAAATCCCCCTTCTCAAAAAACCATCCAATCACCTCATTACAAATCCACCATTCTTAAGAGGTGGGGCCACCCTTCTTAACATATCACCCCTCATTACATATCCACCTTCAAATCCCCCCTTATTCTATATTCATCCAAAATAAATCCTCCATCCAAACGGGCCACTAGGGTTTCGTCGTCCCTCTCCTTCGATTTGCACCCAATGCTGAAACTAGCAACGTCTCGACTTTCGGTTCCACGGGGCTTCATCAACCCCTCGCTCTCTCTCATGAGTAACCACCACAAGCTTCAATTCTCTCTCTTCATCACCTCCTCCTGTTCCAAAGGTACGGCGTTTCCCCTTGTATCTGTTTCGGCATCCGATAAGTCCACAGACCAGGAAACCAGCCCATGCCCCAACCCTGGATAGCCCAAAACGACGTCGTTTTGGGCATTCCAAAAAAAAAACAAAACAAAATCAAAATACTTCATCTGGTGGACGCGATGAAAGAGAAAAAGGGGGAGAGAGAGGAGGAGGAGGAGGCGGTCGACGACCAGACCAACACCATCACTGTGACCGCTACCGCAACCTCCATCACCACCGGCGACCTTCCCTCCAAAACAGATCTGCGCACGAAGAGAGAGAGAGGGGTCGACAAACTCATCGGCGCGCGACCACCAGCCTCACCTCCACCTCCGGCGACCACCACCACTGGTTCCACCTCCGGCAACCAACCCTTAGCGAAAATCGACCCACGTCGACGACAAATAAGGTCTCTCTCTCTCCTCGTCTATTTATTAGAGTGTTTTCCATTCTAGCCTTTAATTTCACTATAACTTGTTCAAACAAGAAAAAATTAGGGCTTGTGAAATTGGGGGGTTTTTGGGTAGAACCCTAACCATGTGTTTCTGGTTTCATAAAATCAGGATTGTAAAACAATCCAAGATATGCAATTTCATGTGAAGATACAACTGAGAAATCAAACATTAAATTGCTATGAGAGGTTTCTCTTTTGCCCAGGGTAAACACAAAATTAAGATGTCCTGGAGGGCATTCAAATTAGAAAATTTGGGGTTGTAACAGGAATTTGTGACTCTCATTCCATTGATCAAAACTTCCTGTTACAGGAAGTTCAATGGAGTCTGTAATATATTGGTAGTGAATCAAAGGGAAACATAGCAGTTTGGAGAAAAATATGTACTCCGTATTACAAGAGATTGAAGTGTTGATGGTGAAAATATAAATTTAATGAGATTAAAATGTTAGAAAGTTGAGGTTTTTGAATGTCCATTTTTGTACGTCAACAAAGCTTATTCTTTTGAAGGAATCAACTTCGGTCTTTTTGTCAAGCTTTGTAGTTTGGAATTGTAGTGGTGGTTGAATTAATTCTCAGCGCACTGAATTTGGACTGAAACATTTGGAAGATCTCATTTTTCCTATTATGCCTTTGTTCGAATGCATATTCTAGTTCCATATTTTCAAGTTTAAGGAGTTTCATTTTGAGACTCAGGGATGAGCAAGGGGAATGGATCTCATCTCCCAAAGGTATCTCTGCAATCATACATAATTATTTCACTTCTTTATTTTCGGATTTAAGCCCAGATATTGATTGTGAGAAGGCCCTAAAAGGGACTACTAACAAAATCAGTCCAGAGCAAAATAATAGCTTGTGCAGGGGTGTTTGTATTTTGGAAATTGAAGCAACGGTGCGTTAGATGGGGTCTCTTAAAGCCCCAGGACCTGATGGTTTTCCGGGAGTGTTTTTCCAAAAGTATTGGGACCAAGTTAAGGACTCGGTTTGCTCTATGGTAAAGGATTTCTTTGAGGGCTCTGCAAACATTGAGAAGTTGAACAAATCCAACATAGTTATTGGCGTGAGAGCGTGGGCTGTTAGGATTGCAGTGTTGATGGCCAGAGCTTGGGGCTTACAGAGAGCTACAATTGAAATTGACTGTGAAGTGCTCGTTCATCTACCCCAGGCTGCATCTAATCACAAGAATTGGTCTATTCAAGCTATTTCTGATGATATTGTGGCTCTCTCTTAACTGTTATTATGTTTTTACATGGTGTAACCTTAAAGCGAATAGTTGTGCCCACTGGATAGCTAGCAAATGTAGAAGGGAGTCTTTGATTTTGGTTTCTCCCTGTAATATCCCACATGAGCTGGGCTCTCTTATCCTTTTGGATCTTTAATAGAAGAACTGCCGTTCAAAAAAAAAAGTTTAAGGAGTTTAATATGCTGCAGTTTGCCTCTGATTCTCAAGTTATCATTTGCAAATTTAACTAGTTGAATGTGCTGGACATTTTTACCTGTTATACAGTTTGCATAAACTGGAAATTCAAGCTGCTCTTGACAGTGTATACTCAATCTAATGATACTCCATCTGGTGCAACAACCTAATTTTACAATAAAGTTCTCTGTCCATCATAAGACTAGCTACTGATTAAGTTCTCTCAAAGGCAAAAACTATGACTAATTTCGCAGCTTTGCCAAGAACACATTCAGAAACGAACATATATAAAGTTCTCTGGAATGTCCTTGTGTCGTTTCCGTATCGGACATGTGTCAGACACGGCTCCTTTTTCTCCTCGTCATCAAAAAGTTAGGATTTCAAACATACTTAAGTATTTTTGTTACCTCTTGGCCCTCTTTTTCGACAACATACACACCAATGCAGGTGTCTAAATGTAATTATATGCGGGAAAGTATAGGTTGAAGCAGTTTGGCTTGCTGTTACATTTTCAGCATAAGTTGCTCATTACCGTAGCTACAAAATATTTCATATTGATCTTGTAGTTTCTATGAGGCTGAGTTGTTTGCTGATTGACATAAAGTTGGTGCCAATGCCAAGTTCATGATAATGCCTAGAGCTGGCAAAAGGGGACACAAGGTAGTTTCTAGCAAAATTTGGGCAGCACCTCCCCTATTTTTGGTCCTAACCCGACGTCTAACGTCTCATTCAGTACAACAAGAACATGTTATGCACAAGCCCACACCGGGCATTTATCATCCTAATTACCATTCACAAAGCGAAAGTCATAAAATCATCAAGGACATTGAAGTTTAAAGTTTTGAAACAACAAACAAAACCAAGCATTGTCTTCAGAAAACCACGAAAGCAACAAAAAATAAATAGAGCAAACTATGGCATTCACTAGAATGATGAGTGTAATACATAGTCTTCCGGGTACAAAAACCATTATACGGGCATTACATTTATCCTCTCCCTTAAGCTGCAAACAAAAAAAACAAAAGAAAAAGAACTACTACTACCACCCTCACTATCCTCCTCATTATCTTCGTCTTCTTCATCATCCTCGTACTCGCTACCGATCTCCTCTCCATTCTCATCCTCGTCATCATCGGCATCGACACTAGAAGATGTTTGAAGCATCATTAGGATCTTCATAGTAGCATATCATTTTAGGCCATGATCAAAAAACGTCTCATCACCATCGCACCAAAACAGCTACAACATGAATGTGTCGCGGCATGATATAGGTCTTCTTATTGTCCCTCGCCGCATTTCCGGCCAATTCCAGCACCTGTTAAAACAAACATCAGTTAGGCCATTGAACTATATAAAATTATAAAATTAACCTTTCAACTATATATTTCTTCACACGGAAGGACAACATTACAAATTCACATTATAAGACGAAAAAGGGGGTGTGGTTATAGAAAAAGGGAGTTAAAAACTTCCTTCACACCGATGTCTTCTGATGGATGGAGGAAAGTTCAATTTTTTCTTTTACATAAATGCACTACTTTGTTGATCTGATTAAAGGGCGCCATTGCTAAAGAAACAAGAATGTGTCCTTGCTCCTCAAAAAAGAATGTGTCCATTTTGCCAAGCCTTTGATGGTAACAACTAACAACTGCACCAAAACAAAACCAAAAAAATAGACAATGATTTGCAGAAAATGCTGTGATATTCCAATCCTTAATCAAGATCCACTATTGACAAATAGACACCTACTAGCATACCACAGAAGCCCATGCCCTGTGATAGTCATGGTATTTATGAAGAGGAATTGAAAATCCCATTTCTAATCAAGACACTCTTTCAACTTTTGGTACAATAGAGAGACGTTTTTTCAGTAACAGAACCTTGTGAAGCTTGGGTAAGGGGCTCAACAAAGTAACACAACATCATATCATCTGAACACATACACCACTCTTTTCAATCAAATAGATCTGTCACAGAAACAAGGACTCAGAAAAATAAACCCGCAGCAATAAGCCGTAGCCCAGTCTGGGAACTACCCTTGATCTTTCTGTCTTGCTGAAACAAGACCATGCTTGTGGTGCTTCTTTTAAACCGTACGAATCTAAGTTTTAGGTGACTCAACCTACTGAGAAATTTACGAAGCAAAGCCTCTCAAAGTGTTCACTACTGATCATCATATGGTCAGGCCAAATTCTCCTCAAACTTGTTCAAAACTCAATGCAAAACTTTAACAGATTAAGCTTTTGGTTTCACATATTTACCATATAGTCAACAGATTCACGCAAAAACTGAACATATCAAAAATCTTATGTTTCAATTCCAAGCAGAAACGAAATAAGGAAAAGCAAAAGAACTAAAACCCTAACTTTCAATTGAAACCAGGTTCGACTTGGGCACAATCCCGGGAAACCATTATAGAAATCAACAAACAAAAAATAACAGAGAAAGATGAACAAATCAACAAACAGAGAGAGACCTTGGCTGTGCGTGGTCGCGTCAGAAGTCGCGAAGGCGAAAATCGCCACGGGTGGTGGTGCCATTCGGTGGAGGGAAGGTCGCCGGTGGTGGTGGTCGCGGTGGTGATCGCCGGTGGCAGACGTGGTGGTTGTGTTGGTCTGGTCGTCGGCGTCCTCCTCCCTCTCGTTCGCTCGCTCGCTCTCTCTCTCTCTCTCTCTCTCTCTTTTTCTCTACAGAAAGACGCGTCTTTTGAATTTTTTTTTTTTTTTTGGGACACCCAAAACGACGTCGTTTTGGGCTATCCAGGGTTGGGGCATGGGCTGGTTTCCAGGTCTGTAGACTTATTGTTCTGCATCACCTACTCACTTGTTTGGTTGTTGAGAAATTGCGGGAAAACCAATCCAACTTAATTACGTACTATAAACAGTGAAAACTAATTTTTTTTTTTTTTTTCAGAACTTAGTTTGGGCTTGTGGGCAGTTCTTCGGAAGCTGCACGGTGCAGTTGCCGGACCTATTTCAATAATCGGTTGCCACCATATTGAGGTTTAAAATCATGTTAACTGGATTCCAATTAATATGTGATTGAAACCCCAAGGGGTTGGCCTAGTGGTCGACTTAGGGGTTTGCTCTCTCAGGTTGGAAATCTCTTTGGTGCTATCAACCCCTTTGGGGCCAGGCCATATAGAGGAAAGTTTGGCTTTAAGTGGGACACCCACGTGTGGGCGGTGGGATTGGTCCCCAAGATTAGTTGAGGTGCACAAAAGCTGGCCCAGACACCTGAGTTATTGAAAAAAAATATTAAGTGATTGAAATGCTAAAAACCATATCAAAATTGGATTCTACACACTGGATTGGAACTCGGCGAAATTCAATTCTGGGTTGGTTTGGTGTTCCGATCACATAATAATTGGTATCCAGATAATATGGTTTTAAACCTCAAGGAAGCATTTCGACGAACTGAGTATTGAATAAGGTCCGGCGAGGGGCTGGAAAATGTCCAAGTGGACGGGGGTGTAGTTTCGGGAGAACTGCGGACAACCTCATTCCTTCTTTCTGGGTTTAGTGTAATGGTTACTGGTATCAGTTTTTTGCTCGCAGTATCTCGGGTTGAGCATCAGGGGCGTGCGAGTGGGAGGGAAGGAGATTCCGGACAAGAAGCTGGTGGAATACTCTTTTAAAGTACATCCATGGAATTAGCCGTACCAGAGCGCGCCAAATCCTCCGTGACCTCAACATGGAGAATAAAATCACAAAGGACCTGTCCAAGCACGAAATCATTTCTCTCCGGGATGAAGTTTCGAAGTACTTGATTGATTGCCAACTCGTAATATTTCTCTCTCAAAATCCCTTTTTTAGTTGGATAGATCTCTACTTCTGTTTAGACTAATTCATATTTTAAAGCAAGCACATCAGTTTGGTATGAACACATCTTTGAAGCTTGGCCGTTTCACATTCTTATTTTATAGCTTCATTTTCCCCCCCTGTTCTTCTCTCCTTTTAGTACTTCCACATTCCCGGCTACGGGGCTGGCTTTACCCTTAGGCAAGTGAAGCATGGGCTTTAAGCCCCAGCTTTGGGAAGGCCCCATATTTGCTATAGCTATTATATAGTATACTAGTGTTAACCCGTGCCTACGGCACTATGCATCCCAGTTAGAAGGGGATGACAGTTGTGTGATTTAGGTGAAAACCATGGGCACTTAGCCGGGAAGTGGGAGGATACACTACAGCCTTTGGATCAAATGAATCTAAACCGTTCCAACAACTTGTCCCCACACCCTTCTGTTTTATAATAGAGATGTATATTGGGAACAAAAACTTAGTATGAGAAAGAATTCTACAATCAAGACATGCATTGCATTTGCCCAGATGCAAGTAAATTTATAGTTGCACGTATATAAAAGACTCTGTATAGACTCTGTGCAAGTTTGTAAAATTGATGTGGTTTTTGGTGCTTCAGAGGTTATCCAATGGACTTGCAACTAAGAAGTTGAAGGAGATTCAGTGGTACAGATGGAAAAGGCACATTCAGGGGCTTCCTGGCAGAGGACAGCACACGCATTAGCTGGAAATGGGGTTTTTCTCTCTTTCTGTAGCCGGACCTGGTTGTAGTTGAAATGAAGTCTATCTGTGCATTGATATTCGTTTTGTCGCTGGACCTGGTCGTAGGCGAAATTAAACTGCTTTAAATTGATGATATTGAATTAATGGTGTTTGGAATTGCAATTAGTTTTGGTTGTTTTCACTTTTGAGACTATCATGGTTAAAAACTTAAAAATGCATTGTCCTCTAGTCCTTTTGGAGTTTTGGGAGGAAATTTCCTGCTTGATTTTAGTTCTCGTCGTTCACTTTTTCTTTAATAGTTTATCAACTTATCGTCCCATTGTACTCATAGTCTTAATATTCTGGTTTATCTTTCGTTATTATCTGCGTAACTAAGTTGTAAAACTTCATACATACAAGTGAGTATCTACCATCAAGAATAAAGCTATTATGTTCGTACACCTCATCATCGCTGTGTTGCTTTCATCCCCTTCTTCTAGTTAGCCCCCCTTATTGTCTACAGCTCTATGCCATGATAATAATGAATCCTTCTTCATGCTGTGTTCTCTTCCCTTTTCAAAAAGCATTTTTTGAAAAATTCCCCCTAGATTCCTCCTAGATTCCCCCTACTTCTAACATTTCTCTCTCTATCTCTCTCCACTTATTACCCCTACTATTTTTCAAAAAACTTTTCAAATACCAAACCAAACAAAGCAGTTTCTCAAAATTACCTCATGGTAAAATCGAGCTTCTCTTTGTGACATGGTTCCTTGTACGGGATGCCAAGGTAAAGTCGAGCTTCTCTTTGTGCCATGGTTCCTTGTACCGGATGCCATTCTGCATATGCAGCAAATACCAGATCTGAAAGGCTTTTCCAGGATTATAAGAGTTAAACTTGTGTCTTAAATAGATGTTTTAAGTAGTGGAAGTATCTATATAATATGACAGGGTGGTTTTTGAATCCCTAAATTCCCTCCTATATTTTGGACCCTAGGATCGGTACACATTTTTTCAACGGCTGAAATCTACGGACAGTATAGCCAGCGACATATTTGGAAATGATTGAACAAATATTTATTACACTTCTAATTTTCCGAAATCATGGGGAACATTCCTTCGAGAAATGCAACTCGGATCGTCTGTCCCAATTGCCCTGCCCCCATCCCTGTCCCCGTATCCAAAAGCCAACACGTGTCCATCACTATAGAAAGCCAATAGACTAGACTACACCCAATCCCCCCCCCCCCCCCCCCCCCTCCCTTCATCTTCTCTGCTTGCTCACACCTGCAACACCCGCACATCACCAACGCTTGGTCTGGCCTCGGCGTCGCCGTCCCATACTTCCCCTCGACCACCACCGCCTTCTCACTTCTGTAACTGAGCAAACCATCTCACGCATTCAAGTGAGATGACTAGAGATCCACAAGTGCTTATTCAAAGTGAAAATTAGTAGATCGATTTGCTAATTCCTGCTTGACAATCTATAAAAAAAAAAAAAAAAAATTATTGTGTTCTAGAGATTCAACCAAAGAGCAATTAGGGCTTCTTACGTTTTTGATTTGCTAATTCCTGCTTGAGAATCTATACAAAAAGATTATTGTGTTCTGGAGATTCAAACAAAGAGCTATTAGGGCTTCTTATGTTTTCAATTTTTCTTCTAATTTTGCTGATTCTATCCGAGATAACCTATTTGTTAATGTAATAATAATACTAATAGACACAGTAGTTTTTTATTTTGATCCGCATAGACACAATAGTTTGAGGGGGAGAAAAGTGAAGCGGCGGTGGTGATGGTGAAGCGGCGGCGGAAATTAGCGGAAGAGGAAAACACATATTTTAGTTGGCTAACAAGTTTCACACCACGGGAGGGATTGGGTGTAGTCTAGTCTATTGGCTTTCTATAGTGATGGACACGTGTTGACTTTTGGATACGGGGACAGAGATGGAGACAGGACAATTGGGACAGACGATCCGAGTTGCGAGAAATGAGGGCGTTACCGAAATCACCGTGATTGTTATTATTGCCACTCTCTCGAAATCATACCTTCCATAAAATTTTATAACTATATTATTGACATTAATGTATAGCACTACTTTTAAAGTCAACGTAACCAAATATATATTCAATTCAGTTTAAAGAGGAAATGATTTATTAACAAAGAAAAGGAAACCTCTGTCACTCATTATTATTCATTGAAACGTAATATCCATTAGGACTGAATTCAATTAGGAATTCATCTCCTCCCATGGCAAGCTTCTATTACCTTTTTCTCTCACCAATATGAATTACAAGTACTAACAATAAAATAAAAGAACAGAAATTGCCTAGCAACCTTCTTTGATCCAAACTTGGCTTTGAAGCATATTCGTGCTCTCTCTCTCTCAAGTTTTTTCTTTATACTTGATAACGTATAATGCTCTCTCTCTACATTTGGATATGTAGCAATATTATACAGTTTTATGCATGGCTGTAGTTGGAGAAATGATGGTATTATATAGTTTGGGGTTAACGAAGCTCACCGTCTTTAGTAAGTTTGAATATATATTTGGTTACTCGAGTGAAATGATTTGCATGATGCATGTACGTTGGATGTCAAATTGATATTGTGACTTAGCACTTTAAGTTAGTATTTTGCCTACTGAAATTGTATTTTGATGTCATAAAAAGAGTGTATTTTGGAGTATTGCTCCAAGGGCAAGCATTTATTCTCTATCTTTTTGATAGATTTGCCATCTTGCTCTCCGATTTATAGGTTCTAACACAAAGAACTAGGCAATAACTACCTCTATATTTTAAGTATGCATAATTTGATAGTTTAATTACCTCTATATTTTGTGCTAATTTCTGTCAATTAAATTATGACGCATATCTGAATACTGGCACACAATGACTGAAAAAAGAAACTGAAAACATGAATCCAGACTGAACTAATTTCTAACCTGGTGTTTAATTACCTCTATATTTTGCGCTAATTTGTTGCTATTGGTTGATGTGGGTTAGCCAGGTGAAATCCTGACGACAACTTCATGTTTTCGCTCAAGTTATGACATTTGAGAGAGAAAGAGAGGGGGAGAGAGATCTAAAAACCGTTTTAGCATGGGCAATATACTAGCCAAAGCACCACCAATTTATCAACTTGCTTTGTCTTTAAGGTGTCATCAAGAGGGGAAACTTCGCATCTGAAGGAAAAAGGGCTATTTATTTTGATTTTGGCATAGTAGATCCATAGAGCATTCAAGGTTGAAGGTGCATTAGAGAGCTGAGTAAATTGGAGATTTTGAAGTTAACTGATCTTAAAAATAAGTAAATAGAGATTACCTTCTTTTTTTTGGTTCTAGATACAATTTTGTATTATGTTTTTAGGTGCAACTCCACTCTATTCTCTAAGTAGTGGGTATGAACTGAACTTTGTAATATGCTTTCCCCATTGTTGTGGGTTGCTAAAATTATGTTTGTTTTGTGGGTTGAAGTGAAGCTCTGAAGGGTGTACCAAAAAAAATTTGTGAAATTTCTCAAGTGTCTTTTGCCAGAAGTTTTGATCATTTTTTTGCCCATTTTGCTTGGTTAGTTAACTTAAAAAATCTCCTTGGTGTGGTATCTGTACTGGTTGATTGGTGGTCATTGATACGAGAATTTAGCTATACATTTGTATTTTCTTTAGTTACTGTTTACTTGGTTCATAAGTACCAATTACATGTATTTACTGAATTTAGATAGTTTTGCTGCCATTGGTGGTTCTTTTTCTGATTGGCAATATTGTCATTGGTTGTTGTAGAGTGTTGTTAATGTCCCATAGTCTCAAGGGAGAGCGGGTGGAATCGAGGGTGGTACTTTTTCCAATTGCATGTATATAATTTGAATAAATGTTGTACCATGTTCGAAGTTTATTTGAGAAAGTGACTTTTGGGAGATTTTGTGATTGTTGGTGGGGTGGTTAATTGCAGAAAAAGGGTAATTCAAGTTAGTTGTTTCCAGAATGTGTTGCACCGTGCCGGCAATTCCTAGGGTGTTGACTCTCTCTCTCTTGCAAGGCATGTGTCTTGACTCCTATCGTACTTATGTGAAGAAACAACCTACCAAGATTGTTCTTTTAGGGAGCTTTTGCTATATGTAATGCATTTGTTACATGAAATGCGTTAGTGGAATTGGACTGCGTTGGTTTCATTGCTGGAATTTATGAGATGGACCTATTTGTCACTTCATTGAAAAGGTAGACTTTGGGAAGAATTGGGTGCGCGGGTGGGCATGATTATCGGGAAGGATACTTCGTTTAGACTGAAATCAGAATACTACGCCGTGCCTTCAGGCACGGGCAATTACTAGTATATCTATATAACAGGAATGTTTCATTCTGACAAGGACAATATTCACTTTGGGGACATTCCATAACTTGTACTCCCTCTGTCCCTTTTTAAGTGTCCTGCCTCGTAACTCCAACTTATTAAAAAGACATCATCATTATACCTTTCACATCAACTTTTTCCTCCACTTTCCCTACTTATCCATCATCATTACACTTTTACTCACTAACTTTTCAAAATGGAATATACTTTTAGGGACAAAATAGATAATGCACCAACTTTTATCCACTAACTTTACAAAATTGACACTTATTAAAGGGACAGCCCAAAATGGAATACTGGACTGTAAATAAGGGACGGAGGGAGTAGCTCTTTAGTGGTCTTACGTGAAGTATGTTGCTCTCTACATGTGTGCTTAACCAGAATTTGCTCTCTACACATGCATTAGTGTTGAACTTGAATTCGATTGTTGAAATTGTTGTTTGGAGGTGGTGGTTGTTCATTTTGGGAGGGGTTTTTTTTTTGGCTGTTTTGGGAGGTGCGGTCTTGTTCGTTTTGGGTCTCAAAACCACTGCGAACGGTTCTCAATAAAAATTTTACCAATCTATTTCTCTCCACTCTGATCATTAGCACAAAAACCTCCTTCAAAAGCCAAATCCTTGAGTCGAGTCTCATGTATTCCTGATTTGTCCACTGGGTCAGCCTGGTTTTTGCATCTAGTATTCATGTGCATATATTTTCTGTTTTCAAGTGTATGAAGATTTCTGATAGTTTAACACTTTTTGATTAGGCACTCAACGTCTAGTGTGAAACTAATGCAAATATGGATGGAGCTTGCAATTTGCAAAAGACTATTTTGCTCTGTAACTTGGGGAAAATGGGAGAAAGGAAAAGAAAAAAGAATGGAAGAAAAAAATTTACTATTCACAAAACTTGAAATTGTTATTTTCTTTTGTCTTTCTCTTCCAATCAAACAATAAAAGGGAAATTTTTTAATTTTCATTTCTTTCCTTAAGTTCCAAACAAAACTTAAATCATAATATTAGGCAATCAACGTCTAGTGCGAGTCTTATTTCTCCTCACGCTAGGATCACCGTCAGAATTTTCCTTCACTCTCTCCCCATTCTCTCCAAACTTCTCTGTTATACACACTCACACGTCAATATTTTTTAGTCAAGTTTACTAAAGACTTACCAAACCAAACCAATCCAAGCCTTATATCCCAATAAATTCTCTTAGAATGTATTCTAAAATCACCCAAAATAATATAGAACTCTGCAAACTAATGTAATAGTTTTACCTCATAAAAGTACTACTAAGTACTTAAGAAATGTAATTCTGAAATTTTAGTCGAACGAATTTCATACTGGAGGTTTTCAGAAGAGAAGCTCATAAATTAGTGACTGAATCATAATATGATTCGACCATGCATTTAACGATATTGACAAGCTTTAATTTTTCTTATGGGTGAGTTACACATTGGACCATTGAAATGAATGATTTGAATTATCAAGACAAATCATGGTAAATCTTATTTGTCCTCACATTAAGATTATCGTCAGAATTATCCTTCAACCTCTCCCCATTCTCTCCAAACTTCTCTTCTATCTCTTTATATGTGCCCCATTATACGTTTAATGTTTCTAAGCTAGGTTTAGTAAAACCTTATCCTATAAATAGTTAAATACTCTAAGAATTCTAAAATCACCCATAAAACATTAAACTCTGCAAACGATTGTAATATCTTTACTGCACAAAAATAGCATTTAAGAAATCTAATTCTTGGATTTCTGTCGAACGAATTTCATAATTGAGGTTTTCAAAAGAGAAGCTCATAAATTAGTGACTGAATCATAATTTGAAGAGTTTTTTTTATGAAAATATCTCTCGAACTATCACCGCTTTTTCTACTTCGTCCTTGAACTACCAAAACCACCAATTTCGTCCTCGAACGATCCAAAACCCACCTATTTCGTCTCAGCCCTAACTCTATCCACATTTTCCGTAAAAAACAAAGCACTTAAAGCATATTCCCCCACCAATGTAAGGGCAAAATAGTACTTCCACCCTTCTCAACACATCTGGTGGCAAACCACCGAGACTGTGGCACAAATAATGATCTAGTGATGCGCCACCGCCACAGCATATGATGAGCTTGCTCATTCCCAGCACACACCGCCCACCACCGAGCCTTTTTTTTTTTTTTTTAATCATAGCTGTTAAATTTCTTGGAGGGTTCCAACCTAAAACCAATTGGCAATAGGTGGAGTAGCCTCTAGATTTTATTAACCAAGCTTGAGTGGCTTAGATGAGCAATGTGGGACAAGTCTAACACTCCCCCTCACGTGCAGCCCGGATGCACGTGGAGGTACGAATTGAGGAGATTTGACTCAAGCGACCCCTCACGTGCAGCCCGGATGCATGTGGAGGTATGAATTGATGAGTTGACTCGGGCAACGGAGACTTGACCACATGATGTGAGGCCACCCAAGACCTAGCTCTGATACCATATTAAATTTCTTGGAGGGTTCCAACCTAAAACCAATTGGCAATAGGTGGAGTAGCCTCTAGATTTTATTAACCAAGCTTGAGTGGCTTAGATGAGCGATGTGGGACAAGTCTAACAATAGCAGAGGCCTAAATAAAAGCTTGAGCAAAGACCCATATAGACTGGTTCCAAAGTAGTAGATAGCACTTGACATCTTTTAAACTTGGAGCAAACCCCGGAGGCCTTGACCATTTGGCATATCCTTAGGGATCTAAAAATTGCAGTGCAATTACATGATTGGAATTTGAATTCATGTACCTTAATTTCAAAGATGATTCATTTGATGACGTGGAAAATATTATGATCGGGGTGCCATAGGCACGGGCAATGCTCTAGATTTTTATTTCTGTTCGTTTGACTTCTTTCTATGGTTTTCTATTTGCTGCTTTGGCATGGTCCGGGGGTTAGTTGTTGCAATTTCTTTCACTACAAAGGGTGTCCCTCATTACTTTTACATGTGCAATGTATGGGTGTACGTAAGAATACATTTTTTAACTAATACCACTTGCACAGGAGTTTCTTTGGTGCAGCTTGGTACCTCCATTTTGAGTTCCCTTAACCGCAGGTACGAAAATTTTGATGCTTTTTGACATCGATATTAATATTTGGATGTATGATGCAGATGATGCATTTGGTTCAGAAAATACTACAGGCAATCTGTTACTGTGGGAAGCACTTGCCTCCTCTCCTGTGGCAATCCCTGGTACTACAAATGAAATACCTTTCTCTTGCAAGAATAGCTCATGGCCTACTTAAGTTTGATATGTGAACATAATAGAGGTTAAGTTTTATTTGTGGGTTTTTTTCTTAGGGTTATTTTGTCAAATTTGGTATAAATATTGGTAATGTCTACTTAAAAATGCAACATTCAAGTGTTAAAGCATCACAAAGATAAAGGGATGGATTAGAAATGGAGTATAATGGGGGACCCTCAACAAAGTTAAGAGTACTTTCCCAAAAGTTAAGACAACCCTCAACGAAGAAAGGTAAATTAAGCACCAAAACGTACAATCGTTCAATGGTAGTCTTAGTTTTTGAGACTATCTTTAGGCACATTATGGTGGTAGGTAGGATGATATGAGTTCAACCACATGACACACCCGTTGCGGCTCTATTCTGGTTCAGGGACGTCACGACCGTGAACCATGATGTAAGCGATGTATTTCTTTGATTTTTATGCAATTTTCTTCCTTCTTAGGTAGCGGACTCTCTATCTCCCTTGCATGTACTTTTTTTTGGTACTCATTTGCTCTCTTTTTTGGCATGGTGGGCAAACTAATGTCAGTGGTGGGGTGATGAGCAACTGATTATGTGGTCTGTTGAATTTGATAAGAGCTTTATTTATCAGATGATGAGATCCATCAGAAATTTAAATGTATAGAGTTGGATAAAGTTACGACTCCTTTGTCAATTGCATTTCTTAATATTCTTAGCTTTGTTAATTAGCTTTTTCTATCAGGTGAAGATGAAGCGGGAGGCTGGTGTTGTAGATGAGAAAAACTGCATGAGAGAGCTAAGGGGAAATATGGCAATGGAGGTGGATGGGTGCATGAGGATCACACGCAGTGGTTTCCAGTTCCGAGCAAGATGGTTGCTAGAGATAGTCCAACTATTGCTAGAGGGAGATGAGAATTAGATAGGGATTTGACTATGGTAAGTATTGGATATGAATTTGACAAGGGTTGACTATGGGTTAGAAGGGATGAGAATCTAACTGAGAATAATGTTTTATAATTTGTTAGTCATACAATCACATTATTTTTGGATAAAGATGAGTTTGTCTATAATTTATTTTGTTTAATTATTAGACGATGTAGGCATGATCTGTTTGCTCATACCTAATTAAGGTTACTCGAAATAATATTGAATAACGAATTCTTCGATAATTCATTTTAATTGTGTTAAAAAACGTGTTGCGCCGTTCCTTCAGGCACTGACAATTTCTAGTAAATAAATAAAGCATAGTATCACGCACATTGCGTCTGGTGGTTTTTGTGTGACAGAGTATGGTGGTGCTTGGCATGTGTTGTGTTTTTTGATGGAAAATGTGGATGGAGTTAGGGCTGGAACAAAATAAGTGGGTTTTGGATAGTTCGAAGACGAAATATGTTGTTTTAGTAGTTCGAGGACGAATTAGAAAAAACGGTGATAGTTGGAGAGATACTTTCTTAAAAAATCGGGAAAAATTCAAAAAAACCCCTGAACTTTGAACCTAATGTCAAATAGGCACCTGAACTTAAATAAACTTCAATTGAACACCTGAACTTTGAACCCAATGTCAAATAGGCACCTGAACTTAAATAAACTTCAATTGAACACCTGAACTTTTACTCCGTTATTCAATTTACCCCCTGCCGTCTCAATCTGTGACTTTCCATTTCCCGGATAAATTTACCCATTTGCCCCTCTCCACTTTATTGTATGTGTACTATTAAGGGCAAATTGGTAATTGCACTAATTATTGGATTAATTGTTTTGAAATTAAAAAAATGAGGTCAAAAATACTCATTCACAACTAAATCGCTAGTGTGAACAACTTGTAATTAAGTTGTGTTGCACAACTTTAATCATTAGCGTGAACTTGTCCTTATTTCCACTAATTTTTTTGGTTAACAAGTTGTGGCAAAATTGCATGTTGTTCACACTAATTGAGAAGTTCTGCATCCCCATTCTTTCTTTCTTTCTTTTTTTTTTGTGTCAATATTGTATACATCAGCTTGGAGTTTGCGGGGGTTAGTTAAGAGGTTATCTATAGCCCTGAACCCCGAATCGCCTCTCGCGGGGCTTGAACCATGCCTCCATTGAGAGAGACGTACCAATTGAGCTAAGAGCTCATTGGTTCATCCTTATTCATTAGTGTGAATAAGGCAGATGAATCAAATCTAACATGGGGGGAAATTTTCTAGGGGTTTGGATTTTCCCTCCAAAAATCCTATGACTCATCCCATTTCCCTCCCATTTGAGCCCAGTCATGTGTATAACGTCTGTTAGTGTCTAGCTTAGTAGTTGCCGTTAGGAAAGTCACGAATTGAGACGGCAGGGGGTAAATTGAATAACGGAGTAAAAGTTCAGGTGTTCAATTGAAGTTTATTTAAGTTCAGGTGCCTATTTGACATTGGGTTCAAAGTTCAGGAGTTTTTTTGAATTTTTCCCTAAAAAATCTCTAATTTGAATCACAAGTCTGTCTAAGTTAAAAGGATTAAAAAGGGGGGAGTTAGAAAATTATATTAGCACCAATGCCCTGTTTGGTACGAATGGAAAAGAAAGGAAAGAAAAAGAGAAAAAAAAAATGAAAAGGAGAAAAAAAAACAGTTTGAGGAAAGTTTATTGTTTGTATGCCTTTGTTTAATTGTTTGATTATTTTTTTCCCTTTTTTCCTCACAAATTAAAAAAAAAAAAGGAGGAATTTTTTATAATTTTTCTTTCCTTTCTTTTCCTTAGTTACCACATAGTTACCAAACAAGGCATTAGTAACCTCAGCCTCAAACCCCACCTGACCTGACGGCAAACAGCAGCCCCTACACGAAGGAGAAGGCTGCGATTTGATCCGACTTTAAAACCAAGTTGTGGAGCACATCTACAACCCACCCCCCTAGGGTTTCTTCGTCTCTTTCTTTCGATTTCCGCCCAATGCTGAAATCAGCAACATCTCGACTCTCGGTTGCCCGGGGCTTCATCAACCCCTCCCTCTCTCTCACGAGTAATACTTCAACCACCACAAGCTTCAATTCTCTCTCTCCTATTCCTAAGGTATCGCATTTCCCCTTCTCTCTGTTTCTGAATCTCCAGTTGCCGGACCTGATTCAATAATGGGTTCCGAAACGCTAAGTTTGAGGTTTATAGTCACGTTAATCGGATATCAATTGATATGTGAAAAAAAAATCAAAATTGGTTTCTACACACTCTATTAAAACCCAGCAAAATTCAATCCTGAGTTGTTTTTGTGATTCCATCATATTTTAGTTGGCATCCGATTAACATGATTTTAAATTTAAGCTTTTCGACGAGATCTACAATGTGAGCGGAACTTATAATTAGGTCCGGCAAGGGCCAGAAAACCAACTGCATGGGGTGCATTTTTTGGAGAGAACTGCGGACAATCCTTCTGGATTTAGTGTAATGGTTATTGATATCATTTTTTTTTGCTCGCAGCATCTCGGGTTGAGCATCAGGGGCGTGCGAGTGGGAGGGAGGGAGATTCCGGATAACAAGCGGGTGGAATACTCTTTACAGTACATCCATGGAATTGGCCGCACCAGAGCGCACCAAATCCTCTGTGACCTCAACATTGAGAACAAAATCACAAAGGACCTGTCCCAGCAGGAAATCAACTCGCTCCGGGATGAAGTTTCCAGCTACTTGATTGATTTCCAACTCGTAATACTTCTCTCTCACAAGCCCCTTTATTGATAGTTCTTTAGTTGTATTTATAATAGAGATAAAATTCTTTCCACCTGTGGAGGAAACTTTGGTTTTCCACCACCGCCCATTACGGGCTCCACCGGGCATTTTTTGTTATAATCTGAACCGTTCATCTTGTAGGGCCCACTGAATAGTACATTCACGCTAAAAATGAGCTTGATCGGACATCAATAGGTATATTAAAAATCGAATTTCAATTTAGAAAATGGACAGTCATGGTAGTTTAACTTCAAAATCTATGACCATTCATTCTGTAAACCAAAATTCAAGTTTTGATATATCTATCGATATCCAATCAAGCTAATTTTTTTTTTCATGGATATACTGCTGTACTTACCCTACAGAATGAACAATTCAGATTATAACAAAAAAAATTTTGTGGGGCCCATAGTCGGTGGTGGAAACCATGGGATGATTTCCACCCATGGCGAATAGAATTTACTCTCTTTGTAATAACTTCATACTATAAACTAACACCTCAGTTTGGTATGAACAAGTTTTTGAAACTCGGTCACTATGTTTCAGGCATGCATTGCATTTTCCTAGAGGCTAGTAAATTTATTGTTCATGTACACATATATCTACTACCAAGTGATAGGTTCAATGGATAAGTGCTAAGTGCTAACTCGCTCAATTTTTGGGTTGAAGTCTCCATAACCATTTGTTGTGGTGAAATATACTATTTATTGCCTGTAGAACGCGATGTGACCTTATCTTTGGCCTTGACATAAGTGCGGCTGGTCCTCTACAAATGACTTGGCGGTGCCAAGGGCAATACTCTTGGTTGATATGTGTAGTATAGATATGTGGAGAAGTCCATATGCATATCTTTTGTTATTAGGAATATATTATGGCCCCTTTGGCCTAAATTTTATGCGTCTTTTTGACCAATTCTCTTTTGTTTCTGTTAAATTCTACTAGATTCGAGTCAAATATTTAGATCAATCATTTGTCTCGACGAGGGGAATCAGAAAAAGTATAAAACTATGGATCAAAGTTTAAAAAAGTTCATATAAGAAGACGTAATTAGGGACGATGTGATGTAAAGATTGTGACGGAAGCTAAAAAAAGGTAACTAAACAGTTGAATAATACCGACTGTCTTTCATTAAAATTAATTTAGTCCATACGTACTCTATGTACCCATACATCTCTGAATAGATTGTGTGCAAGTGTGTATAACTCATGTGGTTTTGGGTGCTTCAGATGCGATCCAATGATCTTGCCGTTAAAAGGTTGAAGGATATTCAATGCTACAGGGGGATAAGGCACATTCAGGGGCTTCCTTGTAGAGGACAACGAACGAAAACCAATGCTCGGATCTGCCGGAAGGGAACGCATAGTGCATTGGATGGAAAGAAGGCACTTCGTTAACAGAAAATGGGTTTGTTACTTCTCTCAACTGATGGAAATTGATATGGGTTTTGTAGCTGGACCTTGTTGTAGTTGAAATTATACTGCTTTAAATTGGTGAAGTTGAATTATGATGTTTGGAATTGCAATTTGTTTAGTTTGTTTTCACTTTTGAAATGCAATGGTTAAATGCTTTTTCCTCCAGTCCTTTTGGTAGGAAACTCCTATTTGATCTGAATTCTGGTTGTTCACTTGTTCTGTAATTGATTTATCATTGCAATGTACTTGTCCTGTTCTGTCTTCTGTTATGATATGACTAGACACAAGCTTTGGACTTTCATAGCAAAGTTAATAAAAAAAAACATTAATGCATGTTATACAGTAAATCACATAGGATCAAGAAATAAAGCTATTAGGTTCCCACACCTCATCATGTGTTGGTTTCATCCCCTTCATCTTGTTGCCGGACTCATTTTCTGCAACTGCATACCTTGATAATTTACGAATCCTTGCTTAGTTTTCCCAATTCTCAAGATTTTCTTATGGTGGAATCCAGATAATGTCTCTGTCCCATGCCTTTTTGTAGCGGATGCCATTTTGTACGTATGTATAAATGTTCTGAAAGTTCTTGAGGCTTTGGATCAACCCCTGGATGACTTTTCCAACAGTTCAACTTCTGTCTTAAATAGTGGAAGTTTATCCTTATATGGAAATGTTTTATTCTGATAATGTCAGTATTCACTTTGGAGACACTCCATAACTTGAAGCTCTTTTATTGCTCGTGTGAAGAATATTGGTCTGCACATACATGCTTTTTCGAAAATTTGCTCTCTACATATACATTAGTGAATTTGTATTCAATTGCTGGAATTGTCGTTTGGAGGGTGGAAGTTGTGGTGGTTGGTGGGGGTGGGGTTGGGTGGGTTGAATAGGACAATTTAGGTTTGTAACTTTTCTGTTTACTCCTAAAATCCGTAATTGGACTCTCATGTATTCCTGATTTGACCACTAGGCCAGTGTTGTTGGTTCTTTGCATCTAGTTTTGGTGTGCATATGTTTTCAAATCTCAAATGTATGAAGATTTTCCATAGTTGGTTTCAGACTTGCAATTAGGCACCAACTTCTAGTTTGCTGCTAATCTGATATGGAAATATAGATGGAACTTGCAAAAGACTAAATCATAATCCTCGAGGAAAAGAGTTTCCACTTTCGATTCCTTTCCTCATTGTTTATCTTACAAGAAGAGATAATATCCGGACATCTTTCCACAACAAATGCAACTATGCTTCTTTTGGTATTTGCCATTGGCGACCTTCGCTTTGTTGTTTGTACCATCCTGTTCATCTGTTTGCTATGTAAGGTGGAGATGAAATAGCTTTACCTCTTGAATGATGCAAAAGTGTCCGGTGTTACCCTAGATTGCGTATCTAAATGTGCCATTGGCGACCTTCGCTTTGCTATGTAAGGTGGAGATGAAATAGCTTCCTTTGGTATTTGCCAAAGAAATTCACTGTTGAAAGAACTGAGGCCCTTGAAATGGGGCTATGGGAACTGCCTCATAGCTTTCCTAACATTGAGTACATCTGTTGGTTTTTTGTAAACAAAGAAATTCACTGTTCTATGTTTCCATCAAGATACCTGTGCTGAGAAATTTATCTGCAGTTTATGACCTTATTGACCTTTTGGTGTTGAAATCTGCTGCATTACTTGAAAGCATAGGTAGTCATTGTAGAAGGATTTGATCTCCTATCGTTTAGAATAAGAATGTAGTATGTACCTTCCCTCTCCTTTTCAATCAGAAGAATACTGGCTAAATCAGTAATTTAGTTTTGTTATGTATGGAATGATGCAGCAGGGCTTCGTATAATTCACTAACACAAGTGAAGATTATGGTTGAGAACTTGAGATTAGCTATACAGGTTAGGACCTTATAGCGATTAGTAGAGATTTTATGTCATGGTTTTGCAACTTTTATGTTCCTTCTGTCATGCTTTTGGTCGCATTTGGCACTTCTGAGAATCCTGTCCTTGCCGTTACTGAGTAGCAAAACAACCATTGGGAACTAGGAGAGACTCAGCTCCAAAGTTATCCATGTAGAACACATAAGCAAACATCTCAGTAAAAAACCAGCTTGACAGAAAATAAATTTGTTTACGTTCGAGGTTCAATCAACTTGATTTTCTGCAAAAGTATTCTTCTGCATGACACTTACAAATGAAAGATAAAAGGGTTCAGGTCATCATCGTGGAGACTGAGGTAGAGCCCACAAATGAAAGTTTAAAAGATACGAAGGAGTACAGTGAGAGAAAGGGTGCATGGAGACGAATCGATCCCCTCTTCAAGTCGTGATTAGGAGGTTTCTAAACTGTGGACATAAGTACAGGGACACCCCACCGTGAGAATGATAGCGTTCCAGTATTCCATCATGGGGATGACGAGTAGATTTTAGCACCCAGAGTACTTGACGCCCCACTAGTACTTGTGGTTACTTAAGGACTAAGTGTATGAAGCTTCTGCTGGTGCAGGTTTTGAGGAATTAGATGTCAAAGCAAAGAGAATGAAAATGTTATGATCCCAATCTCGAAATACTTTGTGGAAACAGTTGTGTGACAAATAATTTTACTGTTTGTCTATAGATGGCAGTGGTGGCGCAACTTTTTGAATGGAGGAGGATCCCCTCCAGTCTGCTTCTGTTACAACCCTTTTTGTGCGCTCTTATCAGGCCTACTTCAATGTTCAAATATTTAGTACATCTTTCAGAACTCGTTGAGAATATCAATTATGTCTAAAATCATGCCGATAGGAAATCAATTGACACCTTTCCTTCAATGTAAAGGGGTTAAAAGTCAATTGAATTAGGCAAGTCACACATTCCTTTGTCCCCAAGAAGATTTGCACACTAGGATTTAAAGTCTTCCCGCCTTTAAGGATGGAGTCCAATTGTGTAATCGAGTATTCACGTTCAGAATTAGTACCAGTAGCATACACCTACACACACACACACACACATAGATGGATCAACTCGATCAATTCAAACCACCAATCTCATTTATTTCATCAGTTTATTGGAAGATCTTTACTCCTAAGTTCCGCCTTGTTTTGCTTGTTGTTCTCTTACTTTTACTTAATTCTATTCCGTTCCTGATGGCGGCACGCTTCTCTGAAAGCGGTAAGCATAGAAATACTATGATGTTCTAAATCAAAAAAAAGTCGTGTACGCGAAAGCATGATCTAATGACTATAAATTCATTAGAATGCCACTGTATGTAAAAATGAGTACAGATAATTTGGGCCCTTTTAATGTTAAACCTGAATGTATGGTGGTTGTTTAGGATATTGATACTTAGAGCTGCTTTGGTTTAAATGACAGAACGCAGGTCAAGACTAGCTGGGGTGAAGCCAAGTCAATTAGGTGGTCAGAAACAATGGGGGCTGTTGTGATTCATGAGTTCACAAGAGCACCGTATCTCACCCTGCCTCTAACTATCATTACAGAAGAAAATGATATAAATAAAACAAAAATCAATATGCCTGGCCAAAGATGACTTCAGAATTTACTATCATGTGGGTTATAAAACTGGTGTTTTGCCTTTTTTTATTTTTTTCGTTGAGGAGTTCGGGTTACATGGTTGTGAACTAATGTTGGTCTTGTTTGTTGGTTTATGTTTTATTATTGGAAAGATGTATACTCTTACCATATAAAAAATGAAGATGTGTTACCAAGATATTGGTTGGTACGAACATGGAACAAATCAATCTTGTCATGTACTACTCCCTCCGTCTCCTTTTTAAAGTTCAGTATTCCATTTTGGGCTGTTCTTTAATAAGTGTACATTTTGTAAAGTTAGTGGGTAAAAGTTGGTACATTTTCTATTTTGCCCCTAAAATTGATTCCATTTTGAAAAGTTAGTGAGTAAAAGTATAATGATGATGTCGCCATAGAGGGTAAGTAGGGAAAGTGGAGGTAAAAGTTGATGTGAAATGTATAATGATGATGTTTTTTTAATAAGTTGGAGTTACGAAGTGAGACACTTAAAAATGGACAGAGAGAGTATATAAATGTATTAAGTGAAACATCAGATGATACTCATAATATGATCACCAAATGCGATCATTGTAGCATTATTGTTGAGACATTTGATTCACACAATTAAAGGTTCTGTTCAGTTGTTGGGAATTTTGTGGGAAAAATAGATTCCCAGGAAAAGTGAAGTGGGATGAAGTAAGAGAATGAAATTTATTTTTCTGCATGTGTTCTTTTGACAAGCAATCTTGCAGGAAAATTAAAATCCATTTCTTTTGGCTAGATGTATTTTGTAGGAAATTGTTTTCTAGTGAAAAAGTGGATTTTTCCATCCTTTTTGTGCAAGTGAACGGGGTCTAAGGAGATCGTTTGGGTAGAGTTTTAAGATGGAAACGCCTAACTACTGTGCCATTTGATGAACTCCATGGGAATGCATTTGGTGGCACATCAATGTAATGCATGCATTTTGTGGCCATGATATTGTTGTTAAACCGCATTGTGGAGCTTATTTGTCTACAGGTTCGGATGTTGATAAGTGAGATGAGATTTAAAGTAGGAATGCAAACGAGCAAGAGCCGAGCCAAACTTTATAGTATTCAAGCTCGGTCTCGGAAGAGTGTTTTTAAATGAGTTGAGCTCTTAAGGAACAGATCCAGTTTTTTCACTAAACGAGCCTCCACAAACAAGCCGAGTATTTTCGACTCTTGTTGAGCTTCAAACATAAGTTTAAAACTTGAGCTCAAGTTCAGCTCGATAAATAAACGAGTCAAGCTGAGCCGCGCTCTTAACGAACCGGGCCTCGAGCTACTTGTAAGCAACTCTGTTCATTTGCGTAACCCCTAATTGTAAGAAAGCAACGAAAGATTGGGTCTAAGTAGTAGTATAGTTTTTCATTCACAGAATCGAGAGAGAATTTTGCATATGATTCCAATTTCGTAAAAATTTGATTTGTTACTCATTCATCTTATCTTAATGGTCGTGAAGTAGTGACGGATCCAAAAATTTAACACGTACAAGTCGGAGGGGCACTTATTAGTCATAAGTTTGAAAAAGCTCTCTCTATAGTAATCCATTATTTCAAGTCCAAGTTTTTATATATATGCTTTTTAGAGAGATGCGGTTTTCATACTAGATTGAAAAGCAATAATATCACACGAAATAAACACATAAATTTGAAGATAGCAAAATCATACATTAAAACAGTAATGAAATTAGGATATCAATGTTTTAAATTTCAAACAATAGATTTTTTTAATATCAAAATTGGGCAATCAAACGAAACGGAGCAATTTTTCATGATAAAGTGATTCTAGTGTGGTGAGTGATAGAGCTGTGAGTTGTCTGCGAGAATTTTTGGATGCAAATAGCAAGTTGGCAGTCGTCTGCGCGAATTTTTGGATGCGAATAGCAAGTTGGCAGCCGTGAGAGGTGGGGGAAGTTGGGGCTAGTTGGATAAGGCCGTGTGGTGGTTTTTTTAAAATCAATGTAGATGGAGCTTGGAAAAGGGGATATGGGCATGGAGCTTTTGGGGTAATTATCAAGAATGATTTGGGACAGTTTTGGGCTGCGGCAAATGACAATCTGGAATGGTGCACAGAGCCTTTGGTGGCTGAAGCACTAGCTTTTTGAAGGGGAGTCCAATTGGCCCAACAACTGAGTTTAAGGGAAGTATTCGTGGAAGGAGATTCACAGGCAGTTGTGAATATGATCAATGGTGCAATTACGGTGAACCAAGAAGTGAAGATTATCATTAATGATATCCAGACTCTAAGTAGATGTTTTGCTTCTTGTATTTTCTCTTATAGTCGTAGGTCCTCTAATTTAGTTGCGCATCTTTTGGCTAGTAAGAGTTTATTTGGGACAGGGTATAGTCTTTGGACTGAGTCCCCACCCCCAGTCCGTTTGGCTTCTCGATCCCCTGTGTAGGGATGGGGTTTCCACTTGATGTATTGGTTTCATCGTTATAATATCACCAGTTATTGTTTTGAAAAAAAAAAAAAAAAACACGATTGGCCATAATAGATCAATCAACCCACAAATATTATCGTACACGTATCATCTATATCTGATATTACTTTTGTCTAATCTGTTTTTCTTATTTCTTCTAGCAGTAAATCTGTCCACATAGACATTTATAATGCATATTTTGCACAGATTTCAGTGTGGGGCCTACTACGGATCTCACACAAATTATCTGAGTCGTTCATTAAATTTAGAATATTTTTCGAGTGCCAGCTAAATCTGATAAATGTAAGTACTCGATCGAATCTTCTAACTTTTCATTCATTCTCAACATTTATCGAGATTGGATGAAAAGTTAAAAGATTGGATCGAACACTTACACTTATCGGATTGAGCTGGTTTTTTTTCGCGGGGGCACTTAAGAAAATATTCTAAATTTAATGAACGGTTTCGATTGTTTGTGTGAGACCTGTAGTGAACCCCACATTGATATCTGTGCGGGATTTGTGTGATAAATGTATATGTTAATAGCACAACAGTTCTTTTTGTCCCCACTGACATTTCCCACTTGTAGCTTTCTTTTTCCATTCGTCATAGTTGAAAAACATAGATTAATACTATTAAGTCAAATCCTTGATGTTTCAAGGCACAGAAAGAACTCATAATTCCACCTTTGAACTAATTAAGATTTAAGTACTCTTGTAGTACTCCACCCAAGGCTCCACTTCTGTGGTGCGCCCAGCACTTCACCTCCAAGCATCTAAAGTTTGATCGTCTGTGCGACAATTCCAACTTCTTCTCCTTCTTTGGTGGGCCACCAACCACTCCTCATTTTTTGGTGCGCCAAATATTTAAAGTCTGGTCACATGTGCGTCAAGCACTCCACCTTTTTTGCCAAGCATCTAAAGTCTGGTCGTTTGCGTGTCAAACACTCCTCCTTCTTTGATGCGCCAAACATCTCAAGTCTGGTCGCCTGCACGTTAAGCACTCCACCTTCTTTGGTGCGCCAAGCATTTGAAGTCTAGCCGCCTCCCCGGAATTGGAAGATCATTTCGAGATTTTCAAACATATTGATCAGAGTCATGATTTTTAACAAGTGGGATCATATATTTAGATTATGAGTTTAAATTATACACAGCTTCCGTGTATCGATCCCTTGTTAAACGGTTGTCCACTAACAAATTGACACCTCACCTGATATTTAATGATTCTATTTTTTGGCTAAGCCATTTCAAGATAATGGGAAAGAGGATAAGACACAAGCATGTTTGTGTAACCATAGTTTGTGATAAATGATTCTGCGTGAATAGCTTTAATGGGCCCGGGTAGGCCCGAGTAAGTGGTGTTTTCACGAGTGGCTCTAGGATTTTCGGTCAACGGTTACAAAAAACATAGAGAACTTTTTGTATGCAAAATAAACGTATTTATTTTGTTTGAAAGTTTATTGGGCCTAATTTGTTTTGTTATGGTTCAGCTATGTTATCTAGTTACCAGCTTGATGTGGACGGTGAATTCAACTATATAAACTCGAGAATGAGTTTCTTTAAGTCGGGAAGAATGATGCACACGAAATTATTTTTCGACGCCAAAGATAACCATTTGGTGACAAAAAAAAATATTTCGTCGCCAAATGTAGGGTCATTTGGTGACGAAATATTTTTTCGTCCCCAAATGGTTATCTTTGACGACAAAAATAATTTTGTATCCCTTTTTACGCTTTTAGCAATGAAAAATGTATTTCATTGCCAAATGAGTTCCAGTGCCGGCCTCGACATTTGGGTGGCTCAAGCCTAATTTCATGCTTTGTTGCCCATTTACTATTAAGTCATACAAAATTTTATTAAAAAAATACAAGTACAAAAAAAAAAATTCAAAGTTTCAATGTTCCTTTAAATTGAATAACATCAAAAAAATCAACATCGCAATATAACCCCGGTTATAGCGCTTTATGATTAGTACGATCCGATAAAAAAAAAACTTCTTGCCATATTTGAAGCAAATTTATCAATTCAGTCATCGTACTCTACTTATTCAAGAACTCGGGGTCTGTTCCTCTAATTTTTTGTTATTCGACTTTTTGGGCTTTTTAGTTGATATATGTGACGAGAATAGCCTGTCTCAAAAAGCGTAAAAAAGTTTAAAAAAGTTTCAAATGCCCAAAACTGCTCTTTAGTGGAATGACGCCTCAATCTCAATTGAAATCATAGCCAAACTACTTAACCTCTCTTGCAAAACGGTAGTTAGCAGGTAAAAACAAAAAACTGTGTTAGCTTGACTTTATTTTTAATAAAATGTAAGAACATATCACTTATACATTACTCCACAATTGTGTTCGTTAAATCAAAAATTTTCAACAAAGTATTTTAGTAATACGTATTATTTTCCTAATATTGTGGGGGTGTGAGGAGAGGAAAAGAAAAAGAGGTAGAAAATGGAGAAAATAAAAGAAGACGATGGAATCCCCAGGGTTCGAATTTGGCTTCGCCTAGAGACTTGAGAGCATGCAGTAGCCGCACAACCAAGCAATTGGTTTGTGCAAATTATGAGAACTTTTTTATATTTATACCTAACCTAATTTTTTTTTTGGTTGCCCCGGCCCGGGGATTGCCCAAGTCCGAGGGCTTGCGGGGCTTACCCCGGGGCCGGCCCTGAATTGAATACCTTTGGTGATGAAATTTATAAATTGGGCTTTGTCACCAAATGTATTTTGGGCATAACTCTTTGCTCAGAACTCCGATTGAGATAATTCAAATGAGGATTGAATAATATCCTAAAGCATTGTAACTTTTATGTTTATCAAAATTGCTAATTTTAATATTTAAAGTTTCAAAATGACGTTCGAAATATATTTTAATGTTAAACGTATATGTTATATATTAGATATTTCAAATATATACTAAAAAATGTGTGTGGTGTAGTTAAAGTTTCAAAATGACGTTCGAAATATATTTTCATATGGGATTTTTTCCCCATATGAAAACGTCTTTTGTGACAAAAAATTTCATCACTTATTATTCATTTTTGATGACAAAATATTTCGTCATCAAAAGGCACTATAGGTGACGAAAAATAGATTTCGTCACTAAGTGGGAATAGACGACAACCTTTAGTCGACAAAAAATATTTCGTTACCCATACTGATTTTTCATCACCCATTCTATTTGTGACAAAAAATCATGCAATATGTGACGATTTTCATTCGTCTTCAAAGACCAAATTTCTTGTAGTGCTAGGAATTTTATTTTATTATTTCAAATTTAATATTTTAGTCAAGATCATTTGCTAGAAGTATTAAGTTTCTTAGTTTGTTTCGATCTAGCATTCCTATTATGTAGAATGTTTAGTCAAGAAGTATTAGGGTTGATTTTATTTTCATATGTTTTATTTTCTTTTTAGTATTTTAGTAATGCTACTATTTTAAATAATTAAGGAGGTAAGCCTTAGAGAAAGGGGAGTTGTTATTGAATTAATAAAATCTAGAGTTTTTCTCTACTCGTATTTGTGTTTCAAAGAGGGAATCTTTAACATAACCAAGTTCGTGATATCTTCTTGCAAATAGTTTCATGAAAGGAGTCTGTGATGCATCAGTTGGTATCAGAGCACTCATTTCAATTCTGACTATAGTCAGAGACATGCTGGAGGTCGAGGTGGAAGAGGAGGTCGTACAGCTTACATTGATGAAGTCTATAAACGAGATGAGGTTGCTCGAGATGATCGAATTGAAGAAGGGTTTGCCGACATCAAAGCAATGCTTAGTGGTCTTGTCCAACGCATGGAGGCTTTAGAAGTTGCAAACTCACCTCGCCGTCGTCTGGTTAAAACCTCAGTGTCCAAAGGAGGAGGAGGTGTCGGATGGCGTTTTATCACGAAACCTTCGGCTAGTAACCATCAACCAAGGGGGAGGACAAGGGCACTCAGGGTTTCAAATCATGATCAAGAACTTTGAAAATTTGGTATAAATATAAACTTTTCTAAGTTACAGGGAGGTATGACATGCACCAAGAAAAATCCTAGAGGTTGATGAGGCTAACATTGAGTGGTTTTTTACTACAAATATTATTCCAGATCCAGTAGTGGATTGTAAGCCACCAGTTTTTGACGAAGAACCGGTAGAGACAATTACAAAAGGATAAAATAAAAAATATTACAAAAAGTTACAATGTTGGTGTTGCTGCGAAACTGAATATGTTGATTCATTTTGCAAATTTATTGAAGAAACTACATGCAAGAGTCAGTGTGTTTCGATCTGGGAGAAATGTGGATTTGTTTATTTGATGGAAATTATTTTTTTACATTTTTTAGACTCTTGTTTACAGTTTGGGTTGGAAAAAATCAATTTTAAGTACAAGCATGATGCGGACAAGTTTCGGCGAATTCAACTATATAAACTCGAGGACGAATTTTTTCAAGTCGAGGAGAATGATGCATGCCAATATTCTAATTAATCTAGAAATCTAAGAATTTTATTTTGTTATTTCAAATTTAGTATTTTAATAACAAATTTTTATTTTAGTCATGATTTGCTAAAAGTATTAAGTTTAGTAGTTTGTTTTGATCTAGTATTCCTATTATGTAGGATGCTTAGTCAAGAAGCATTAGGGTTGATTTTATTTTCACATATTTTATTTATTTATAGTATTTCAATAATGCTACTATTATAAATAAGGATGTAAGCCTTAGGGCAAGGGGAGTTGCTATTGAATTAATAAAATTGAGAGTTTTTCTCTAATCATATTTGTGTTTCAAAGAGAGAATATTTAACATAAGAAAGTTCATGATCTCTTCTTCCAAATAGTTTCATAAAAGGAGGCTGCACTGCATCAGTAGTTAACAATTTGTGAAGAACATAGGTTATGAGATTGTGAATATATTGTCAGTTAATAGAAGGTAATTTCTGAACACTCTAGTGCAAATTTCTGAAACCGCCATTGAAAACAATATGAGTTTTTGGCAACCCCAAGGGGTTGTTGAAGTGCATGGTTGATCTACTTGCCTCGGTGGAGTTAACCACTCCAAGGTGGCAAGGTGGATTCCTCTCGGCAAGGATTTGTCATTGGGAACAATAGATCTTGTTCCGTTAAGGGTTTTGGATTCTAATAATTGTCCTATTTCTCTCTTAACTCATTACTTATATCTCCAATCATTATTCTCATTTTTCTCTTTATCTCTATCCAATCATTATCCCTGTTTTCAATCATTACTTTATTTCTTTCTACACTCATTACTTACAAATCCAAAATCCCAAAACGAACGGGATCAAGTTTTGGCATTATTGTCACTATGCCGAGTAAATTGTTTGATTTTTTCAAATTTACTCTCACACACACACACTCTCTCTCTCACACACACGCACACACTGTCAAATGTAACCAGTGGCCAGAGGAGAGCACGGATCTGGGATTGAACCTCTGTGTACAACAATAATTGGAAGTGATATTGGAGGCAATATATATAGATTACGGAGTACATATGAAGGCGACGTTGAGAAGGAGATGAATTTTTTTGTTTTGAACGGCGAAAGCAACAATTTATTAAGGGGAGGGGGAAAAGGTAGATACAACCAAGGTTGAAAGATGGGAAAATGACGGGTATTAATTATCAAAACACGTCATTGACCGTCATTTTCCCTTGAAATATACATCCAAAGGACAAAAGCCCAAACACCTAAAGAAGGCGTACAAGCCCAAATAATACAAATAAAGCTCAACAGACCCAAAAAGCCTAAAAAGCCCGAATCAAACGATTAAGCACAAAGAAGAGCAGCTAGCCCAGAGGCTAGGCCCAATCCAAGAAATCCAAAATAAACCCTAATCGGATGAAATCCAAACCAACCAGCTGCCCGCCGCCGCCACCCACAATCAGACAGCAGCACCCTGATCGCCAGCCAAACTCCTCCAATCACCACCATGCATCCCCAGGCCATCCCAACCGGAAAAAATGACGCAGCGAGAGGAGGAGATGAATATTGGATCAAGGAGGTGATATTGGTTGCAAGTACGGGTGAAAGGCTTGACGAGGGTATAATGTCATGGCACTAAAAAATTCTTAATTACCTTGCCATTAATATTTTTGACCTATACAAAAACAATGTAAAGGTATCATAATATATATATACAGTCAGGATCCTATGAGGGATCCCTTACGGCCACTCCCCTTTCCCGATCGAATTGCGACGATCCGAGCCGCTCAATGTGTTCAGAACGTGATTTTAAGGGTACCCGCGAAAAATTGCCCAAAAAAATGACCGGGAAGGGCTTGATCCGAGCAGTTTTTCATAAACACTATATATATATATATATCTCAAGGACTAACATTTGAAGACCACAACAGAGTTGGATGAAGTCTTTTAGTATTGTTTTAATCAAGAAACGTCTCAAAATAAAGCCCAATGACAACATATATATTTTACATATATGTAGCCTTTCTAAGCACAATATGCAACAATACAAATGGACGATCTCATCAAATAGCATCACCCCAAATTCAATTTAGGGTGACGGCCTTCTCTTGCCAACTGCATCCGAAACTGCATGAGGGACTAGCGGATTCGATGTACTTCCACGAGCAGCAATTAACCTGTGCCCTGTTATAACATCATGTGTACTACAATTAAAGCAAATCTTAAGAAAGGGAATATATATATAATATATGTGAAAATCATCTAAAAATGTTACGCATGCCCAAAAATCCGTATTAGGAGATATTGGTAGCTAGCCAAATGATTGGATCAAACTTATTTTAAGAAATTTAAAAAATAATAATTATTTTCAAAATCGAAGGTGCCATCTAATGTGATTAACGATGTATGGATCAACAAAAGTTTTTATATGAACAAATTTTAAAATATGATGTTATAAAGAATAATCTTTATAATCTTCCGCTGTTAAAAAAAAGAAAAAGAAAAAAAATCTTCTCGATCACATCATTCTGAGTATGTAATAGTTAGTGTAATTTCTTCAACTCAATTAAAATAGGAAAACATAAAATAACATCCATGTAAACATTGTAAAGTAATGGATGAACTAGGTGCTTAGCCCATTAAAGTAATCCTTTTCCATCACATCATTCTGGTAATAAATTTTGCCAAAAAGAGAAATTTTACTTTTCTGCCGATCAAAAAAAAAAAAAGAAGAAATTTTGCAAAAAGAAATTCGAATTTAGGGCATCGACCTTTTATATAATTTTTTTATCGGTAAAAGTAACATTTTATTAAGGAAAAAAGAGGATTCCAACTAATTAAGGGTTGAAAATTTTGGATGGTTTTTTTTGTCTGGTTTAAAAAAATTGAGATGTGATCTGTATGTGGTAGGTAGAGCTTGTTTTCATTGTATGACGCTCTCTTTTGGTTGAGCTTTTCTTCTCTGTATTACGATCAAATACTAGGATTCATTTAGGGAGGGCCAAGCCAAGTAGGATGTTACAAGAATTAGGTAAAGTTCCGGAATTAATCTAATAGGAAATCCATCAATAGACATGCAGATCGAGAAGAATGAAAATTAAAGAACAATTAAAACGAAGAAGAGATCGAGTACAAGGATAAATATATATAGCTAAATCTGTACTTGGGATACGATGCTTACTGGTTGGAGAAACGTCCCGATTGAAGAAAGGAAATTCGCTGGTTGGTTTTGCAACGACGACCGAGGATGGAAGAGAATGATCAATTGAAAGTAAGAGGAGGAGTAAGAGTACCACAAACGAAACAAGAGACGACACCTTACGATTAAACATCTTCATCTTCTTCTTCTTCTTCGGTGGGAAATTAAAACAGGGATGACGACCGAATTAATTATAAGCTAGCTAGCTAGCTTGGTGGGTTTCTCAAGTTAAACCTTTTTTGGCTACAATTGTTATGCATATATATAGATAGGATAGGATAGACAACCGATACATCCCACCGATATCCATTGTCGTTAAATAAGTCTCGTGAGCTAAGTTATTGCACAGGGGCAGAGACGGAGCCTGAATTTTTGCGTAGTGGGGTGCAAATACACACAATAAAAAAAATGATTATAATTTTATTTTTTCAATGTAAAAATAGGATTTTTTAAAATTGTAGGGAGGGCAACATCCTCCATGGCTCCATCCCTGGGGAAGACTCTTTCAGCGCATGGGTCCCCTAGCTTGCCAATACATTACGTGGTGGTTGTATCATATATGGACCGTCCACATTTGACTCTCTAAAAAGTGTTTGTTATATGACAAAACGTGTAGAAAGTAGGACCCAAAAATTATGTGTTGGAGAATTATTCGGTAAAGAATAAAATGGTTGTTGGCAAAGTGCGCGCTTTACTTGAGTTGATGTCTGAAAGTCCTGAACTCATAATTCCACGTTGATTTAATTCAAATGGTCTTGCATAAGGGAATGTTTGGGAGCCATGGATATTTATTTATTCTGTATTGTGTGATTCGCATTTTAGATGTTTTGGAGCATGCAGTAGTTTGTACAGTAAAATTCTACGATAATACATTTGTGAAAAAATAAATTGGAGAATATATGCAGAATTCAAGAATCATCTTCAAGAAATTCTCGGACTCGATCTAATTGCATTTTAGCACCACTTTATTATTAAATAAAACAAACTTTATTCTGCAGATATTATCCAAGCATGCAGTTTCCCAATTTCTGATTATATTCTATGATAATAAAACCAAAATATTGTTGAAATAAATATTTTCCCAAATACACCCAAGTGAAAGATATTTACTAGTTGTAACTTGTAGTAGTGCTCCACTCAAGTCTCCACCTACTTTAGTGCGCCAAGAACCTAGAATAATCTGGCCGTGTGCACCGAGTCACGATATATACGGAGTATTTAATTAGCAAGTGGATCATATGTAGGGATGGCAAGGGGTGGGCTGGAGTCGGATTTAGCGTCCCCAAATCCACTCCATTTTATATCGGATCGGAGTCGGAGCGGAAGAAATTGGGGAGGTGCTAGGGTCGGGGAATAATCGGGTCCCTATTCACCGTAATAATTTGACTAATTTTGTTCTTTTTAGAGTATTTTGACAAGAAAACAAGATATTGATGATTGACGAGACTTAAAAAAAAAAGAAATAAAGAAAACAAAGACATAAACTAGTATTTTTATTAATGGGTATATTGCTCTTATTATATCAAAACAATGAAATTTATTTTGACATATACATACAAAAATATAAATACCTATAATCGTAGCCGGATCAGGTTAAAACGGGGCGGGGGAAGCAAATACCACCCCTCGCCCCATTTGCTAATCTAATCGGGGAATACCCGCTTGGATTGGGGCAGGGAGGTCGGTGGTAATTGCCATCCCTAATCATATGTACACTATACTCTCTTTTCTTTTTTTTTCAAATGGTCAATATCATATATCAAAGTCATAAGGGGCATTACAAAAAGTCATCAAAAGATAAAGAAATGAATCAAAACTACCAAAATCTAGACACAGGCGCCTACTGCAAGTGCAAGCCCAGTGAAATGTCGATACTTAAGAACCAGTCGCCGAAAAGGCAATAGAGAATCTTACAAGGACACCCAACTCAAACCCTTGAAAGCGTACCTATGAAATCTAGAGCACGGATCTGCCATCCCAAAGAGCCACACCGGCGTGTTCAAGACCCGTCGACCCGTCGACCTGATACATAGGCTCGCAACCACAAAACACAGGACACTATTCCAAGGCAAGCCCCCGCTGACACGACGGGCTTTGGCCACTAGAAGCAAAACACGGGTAAGCTACAACCCTACCACCGAATCCTTGCAGCCACGGCGAGCAAGATAACAGTCTGAGAAGCATAAAACCAACCAAAGGCATAGCCAAAACAACGATTCACCAACTAACGCCTAAATTAAACTAGATTATTTGCCCACCAACCTAACTACACCAGATCTGGGGAACAACCCAAATCAGTACAAACCGGACTGGGGAAACCAACCGGTAGAAAAACCTTCGACAAAAGTCGCCTGTAAAAAAAAAAAAAACTGAAGCTCTACTCTACCCTCCTACTTCTGTTATTAACCACATTGCTGCCACAGCACATAGGCTTTGGAGAAGACAAAGGGGAGAGGCAGGCTTGGAGCAAGCCCCACACCATCGATCAAAAGAACGCCGCCACCATTGGAGAAGGCCCTCGCCGGAGCTCAACCGAACCTGAATCTACCCAAAAGGGGACTTTTTCGTTGAGTACACTATACTCTCGAGCATGCACGCCAAATAAGAGGGATAGAAAATTAGCGATAAGAACAATAAAATAGTTTTTATTTAGAAGAAGGACGCCAACAAAATAATTTTCAGTAGAGGTCCTTCAACTTTTTGAGTTTTTTAGCCATAAGGCCAAAACATGTTTAGGCACTTTCATAGGGTTTTAGGGTGTACTTTCCTATTATAGGGTTTTAGGGTGTACTTTCCTATTATAGGGTTTTAGACACTTTCATATATAGGGTACCCTAGGGTTTTTGACACTTTCATAGGGTACCCTAGGATTTTAGGTATTTTCATAGAGCACATTTGTCCTTATGTTTGATTACAAAAGGTGCTTATCCACTGTTTCTAGTTCTTCAGCTGAAGCCGATCAAATATTGTGCCATGGCTAGTACTTGTTGCGAGATTACGTGGTTATCCTCTTTGCTCAAAGACTTGGTATTCACATATGTAGACACCCCAATTTGGCCTAACGATTATTTCAAGTCCCACCTTGGGGACCATCCCGATGATGAAATGGATACAGTGATTGCTGATTGACTTCTTGTGAACCCATGGACTTATGGTAAGAGTTTTGAGCCACTTAGAGGACCTAATCCAGAGCCATATAGCCTTTCAGACAGAAAATACAGAATCCTAGGAGAATCCATCTGTCGGCCGTAACATTGATCTCACAGCCTTAATATCCTTTCTTCACCCGAGCAACCTGTTGCTTGAAAATCTCCCTGAGAGATCAATCCCTTGGCCGCAAGATCTATCCTTCGGCCGCAACATCCATTCCTCGGCCGCCAGATCCTTTGCTCGGCCGCCAGATTGTCTATTTTCTAGACTCTGGAACATTCTGTCAGACGTTTGATCCAACTACACTACCTTCCCGATGCGTTCGGGCTACGCCTAGAGATTACCACGAAGAGTTTGTATTGCATTGCAATTGCAATCGTGCATTTTGATTGGCCGGAATGAGTCACCAATTGCCTATATAAAAGGCCTTTGGGTTCCGAAAATAATACAAAAAAATTCATAAGTGAATACACCCTCTCAAGCCCTGAAATTCTGCACATATACACTCTCAAATCCCCTTTTCAAAAGCTCTAACCTCCCGAAGGCAGCCATCAATCCGACAATCAAACCCCGAAGTTCAAACCCTAACCCTAGGGTTTTCAAAGAAGCAATCAGTCAATCACAATCAATCCGAAGCAATCAAGCAACTGAGGGATCAAGGTTGTGAGGCCCAACGGCCTCTGGTTTGTTTTATTTACTGTATTAAATCTTAATCGTAGCATTTTGATCATCTGCTAACTTTTCTGTCTGGTGTGAGGAAGAACATCGACCGGGGCTTCGATCCCTCGACCGGTACATAAAACCAGGAGGATCCCTTGGCCGTGACATCCATTCACCGGCCGTGGGATCCATCTCCCTAGGACAGCTTGTTTTGTGTTCTGCTTTCCAACGCATGCTTTACTTATCGCTTGGCTCACCTTATTTACTGTTTAAAGGCTTAATTAAGCAGACTATGTGTTGGAATTAAACAAAGCATCTACATGTCTTATGTTGAACAACTATGGGCCAGCCTCACGGCTAGGCAGAGAGGGGTGCCTAACACCTTCCCCTTACTGTACTAGTGGCTCCCGTATCCAGAATCTCTATCTGTTTTCCTAGTTTTAATAAAGCTATCGTGTGGCGATGTTCCTAGCCATGGGAATGTCCACGATCTTGGTTTATGAAGCAAGCAACCAATCGAGTAACAAACGATCAATCTGTATGGCGATGCCCCATTTGGGAGGTGTCTACAACATCCAGCCACCATTTATTGCGACAATTAGGTTGCCCTCCATATCGCCGCTAATCTTGTTTTTCATGAATGAACCAATCATATATATTGAGCTTGATTGCCACCTCGTTTATGAGAATTTCAAGTTGGTCTTATTCACACTTGTCTTTTTGCCTTCGCAATAATAACTGGCTGATGTTTTTACTAAGCCTCTTGGAGCATCTCATTAGTTTAATGCTGTGTTTGGATGAATTTTTGAAAATAAATTTTTATGAGAGTAGTAGGGGTAATAAGTGGAGAGAGAAATGATTAGAAGTAGGGGGAATCTTTTGAAAAATACTTTTCAAAAAGTAAAACAAACAAGGCATAAGACTTTGATTTTCAAGTTGGGTGTTAAATTTTTTTTTTGGTCACATGATAGGATGTTAGTAAGTTAGATTACTACGACAAGAGGATATTGCTCCATCAGCTCGAACCTGACACCTGACACCTTGGCACTGTAGACACCCCAATCCGGACCTCGAAGGGTCTTTGACCGCCCCGATGATGAAATAAAGGAAACAAAGCCTTTGTGAGCTTGAATGAAGTATTCCTCCAGCATCTGCAGCCCAAACCAACCATCAGCCCAGAAAAGCCCAAAAACTCAAAAGCCCAGAGAAAGCCCAAAAAGCCCTGGACTGAACCTAAAGTACCGTGCGCGACACTTCTACACCGCACGGCGTATCGAAATTTAATACGCCGCACGCAGGCATGAGGTTAACCGCACGGCATTTTGGATAAAGTTCTGACTGGCTCAGAAAGCTGTCGGCCACGCCTATTTGAGCCACAGCTGCAATACGGCTCAGCCGAAAGCACACTTCTGGCCCGCCCAGAAAATACCTCCAACTTTTGAAATTCAAAATCCAAGGCTCTTGCCTATAAATACACCCCTCCACTCAAGGAAAAAGGGCCCTTGATCACCATTATACCATTTCTCTCTCTTCTTGCTTTCACACCCACTTTCCCATTTCCAAGCCTTGAGAATGTTGTTCTTAAAAGACATTCTCTAGGCCTTATACTCCATTTTCTCCTCACCATTGAAGTTAGTCCCTTACTAACTTTGAGGTCCCAACTACCCAATATACCCATCTATTGCACACATCCACACTTCTATCTTCTTTTTCTACCTTCTGACGTCCATCTTCATTCATCAAAGCTCATCCAAGCTCCGGATCCAAGGTAAAAACCAAGTTTCCTTGGGCTAGGCTCTGTCCTGCCCCTGAGGGGACCTTTCTGTTTCCAGGCTCGACCCTTTTGGTTGAGATCTGACCTAAAACCTCTTTTTCAAAACAAAACTAGAGTTCTGTACGAAGGTGTGCTACGCCGCACGGCTCTTTAGAGCGTCGCACGGCGTAGTAGACTAATACGTACGGCATTTCGAAAGAATACTGTTTTCTTGATCAAACTGTCTGGATCGCGATCGTCCGTTGTTGGGTCTGTTCTGTATACCAAAAGCTGTCTCAGAATGAGACCATTTCTACAAGCCATGTTTTAAGCTCCATAGATCTTTTAAAAACAAGCAAACGTACCAAAAATGGTTTTTCCCTTCATGTTTTGAAAGAATGGTGCAGATCTGAGATGATCTGACGGCTGTGAGTTGTCTGAAGCTTTAAAATAAAACCGTGCGATGTAATGGTACATCGTGCGAAGCTTTACAAAACTATAAAAGTTTGGTATCAGGATCAGAACCACGCACGACATATTGGTAAGCCGCGCGCTGTAAGTCGATATGCCGTCTGACGGAGGGCAGTGATCCAGACAGTCCGTTTGAATATCTTTCTTGTTTACATCATCGCCATGCCATCCTTATCATCTCTGTACAGCAAGCACCACTAGCACGGCAACGTGTTATTATTTATCTTGTTACCCTTTCCCCTTTATGTGTTTTTTTTTAAGGTTCTCCGAATCGTATTAATCCCCCCATTTAAAATGCTTAGTAGAGACCGGTTTTCACCGGGCGAGCGGGGTGCTTTTCAACAAAACCTTCCCCGTTCGTAACCTGGCTCCCGGATCCAAAATCTCAAACGGTTTCGCTAGATCAAAAAGCCTTTTTCTTTCAAACAAAACCCCCCTCGGTTCCTCGGATCATCCATCTCAAAAATCCGGGTGGCGACTCTGTCATAAAACAGCGCCGCGGGCGCGGGAGCCCACAGGCACTTAAGTGCCCCTCATGACCACTTGGGCTAGAGCCCTGGATTGATTACACTATCATGGAATCAAGGGATTATGACCCCCGAAATCACTCCACAATCACTCTAGGAGTCAATACGCCGTAATCATAGGTATTTGTTGATTCTTTGTAATGTGTATATAATTCTCTCTCCATTTTTCCTTTATGAAATTTATTGTAGGTTTGTAGGACTCGCGGTATGTAGTTGATGTGTAAATCTTCGTGAGCTGGAGAGGTGTGATTAGTTGATGATTAGTGAGGGGAAAGGAGGAGCAATCTCGTAGGGTGAGGGAAGAAGCGAGAGGTACAGAAGAGACAAAGGCAGCGTGTCCCTTGTCTTTTCCGTGGGGGGATCCGACAGCTCTATCCAGAAGGATTGGGTGAGGTCACACTGAAAAGGATGATCTTGTAGGGAGGTATTCCCGAACAGGTATAACTAGAGGTCGAACACGTGGTGTGCAGGACCCGTGTAATGAGAAGAGTAATGTAGGATGCCGTGCAAGGTGGTGGACGGTAATAAGAACTTATGATGTGAAGAATCACTGGACCAGATAGTCTGTTCGGCAGAAAAGGACCAAAGACATGAGAAGTCGTTAATTGGTACAGTCTGTTCAGCTGAGGTACGTGCCGGACATATATAATCATCTGGAAGAACGTAACCTTAAGAGATAAGGCAGTGAGAATATTCCAGAAGAAGAACCCAGTATCTGGTCAGGATAAGTAAGAGGACAGTCCTGTTATGGCACGAGTCCTGAAATAGGAAGAGTCCTTATGAGTTGGGGATCTCGACTGGTTGGGCAGGAGGAGTCCCGGAAAGGCCAGGTTTCCTGTACGAGATAGGAGACCTGGGCAATAAGGATGCTTAGGAAGCAAGCATGCTCATGTCTATAAATAAGAGGTAAACTTGGAGGAAAAAGGTACGCAATACTTTGCATTATTTTATACTTCCTACTGATAATTAGGGTTTTTCTGCTAGTACGGGATACTAACTTAGGCATCGGAAGGCCTTTGCCACAAGAGGCAAAGGTGCGCTCACCCATTCTCTTTTTGTAGATTAGGGTTTCAGCGACGTGTAGGACTCAGGCAAGGCGTCACGATTAGCCGTTGCGATTAAGTGTTGTTCTAGGTGCTGTTAGTTTTTGGTGCCATCTGTGGGAATCGAAAGAGTTCCTTATTGAAATATGACCATGGTGGAAGTAGATCCAGTTACACCGCTCACTGACAAGAACCAGGCTGGTGGGGGAGGAGATAACTCCCCACCAGATGCTTCGAAAAAGCCTACTAGCGGGCATGGCAGGAGGACGACAAGTAGAGATCATCCTCTAACCATCCATGATGACTCCAAGAATAAGGAGGGCAGAACGGCTACAGGCTCCACGCGAAGGAGCAGATCCCACCATAGGGGAGAATCGGTAGCACATTCGAGGAGTGTGCATAATAATGAGGACGTCCTCGATAAAAAGAGGCAAGAAGTCGAGGAGTACGCTCGATTAATCAAAAAATGAGAACACGAGATCCGAGAGTTAGAACGGATCCGAGAGCACCCTGAGGACTCTGGACTTTCACGAGGATATTCCAGAGGAAACAAAGGGGCTGTGGTGACGTATAAAGCAGCTCCCTCACATAAAAGGAGCAGGAGTCCTACCCCAAGAAAGAAGAAAGCTTCTTCACGAAGAAGAAGAAGTAGGAGTCCAAGTAGGAGTCCTAGCAGGCGAAGCTATTCTCCGCGCAAAAGGAAGAGCAGAAGCCGAAGCTCCTCGCCCGAGGGAAACACTCGCAAACATCATAGGGACAGATACGAGAGACTTGATTCCCAATGGAATAGGGCTGGAGCACAAAAACCAAGGGAAGTGAAGAGGGGACCATGTCTGCACGAGAAGCAGCGAGAAAAGCCCTAAGTAACATATCAGCTTCTCCATTTGCGAGGAAGTTACAGGACGCACGATTACCGAGCAGAGTGAAGCACAGTGCATTCATTCTCTACTAGACAGATGCGGATCCTGTTGCTCACATACAACATTATCAACAAGCGATGTTCATGCATGATGGGGATGATGCCATCATGTGCAAGATGTTCCCGTCCAGCTTGGGCAAGGTTGCTCTATCTTGGTTCCATAAGTTGGAACCACGTTCCATATGTGGATGGACATAGTTGGCAGGAATTCACTGCTCGATTTTTGACAAGTAGAAGAGCCCCTAAAACGTTTGAAAGTCTCTCCACAATGAAGCAAGGGGAAAGCGAGCAGATCAGGGACTACGCTAAGAAGTATTGGGAAACTTTCAATGAGATTGATAGTTGCAATGAGGAATATGCGATTGCTACATTCAAAACTGGCCTGCCTGTTCGGGGAGAACTGCGCCGACCATTGAACAAACATCCGGTAGCAACCTTGGCACGGCTAATGGAGCGTATAGAGCAACACGCCAGAATGGAGGATGATATACTACGAGAGGATGGCAAATTTGTTGCCGAACAGCCTAAGACCCTGGCGAAGAGAATGGATAAACAAGAGCCCAAGACTTATAAGGAGAGAAAAGAGTACGGGCAGGCTAAGAAAGAGCCATATAAAGAAAAGCAGACACCTGATCCCAAGTCCTTCTTTTCAATTACTACGGTTTGGAAGGAACCCATCTATAGGATTCTTTATCGAATAAAGAATCAACCATACTTCAAGTGGCCCCCAACTCTAGGCGGAGATAAAAATGCAAAACGTGCTACGAATCAGCACTGCAGTTACCATAAGGATTGGGGCCATATGACTGAGGATTGTGAGATGTATAAGAAACACCTCGATGATTTAGTCTCTCGGGGCTACCTCAAGGAATTCATTCAGGAAGACCCCAAAGACAAAGGGAAAGCCATGGAGATGGATTACGAGCAGAATCCTAAAGGAGTGATCCATATTATACATGGATTGGCCACACCTTATACGAGGAATGAGGTGAGGTTACTCCAAAGGCAAGCCAAGTACGACCAACACGTTATGCGGTTGGGAAATAAGAGAGGGCGAGAGAGCAATATATGCAGCGAGGGCATAGTTTTTACAGATGAGGACTTGGGAGAAATCCAAGTGCCCTATAATGATGCTTTGGTCATAACTCTACGAATAGGAGAATATGACATTGAGAGAATCCTGGTGGACTCAGGGAGTTGTACAGAGGTATTGTACTACGATGCGTTTAAAAAATTGGGATTGGCCCAGGCAGATTTAGAACAGTCAATGACACCCTTGGTTGGGTTTGGTGCAGGGGCAGTTTGGCCCCTTGGCAAAGTAACGCTACCTGTTCGGGCTGGGTCTGTAGTTCTAAGGACTGATTTCTTGGTTGTGGATGTCCCATCCTCCTATAATGCAATTATAGGGAGGACCTGGCTGCATAAAATGAAGGCTGTCTCCTCTACTTATCACCAGATGGTGAAATTCCCAGGATCTAATGGGGTCGAGAAAATCAGAGGGAATCAAAAGGTAGCACAACAGTGCTTCATTTCCATCATCAAGAAAGTCCCAAAGGCCCATCAGGTTTATACGGTAGAGGTACCAGATCAACCGACTATCGAGGACGTTGGAAGAGAACCAGCAGAAAAAGTGGTTGAAGGCCTAAAGAAAATACAGATTAACGAAACTGATCCTGAAAGGTATTTTCTAATTGAGGAATCTCTGCCAGCGAAGGAAGAGACCGAATTGGTGGATTTCTTAAAGGGACATGTTGACGTATTCGCCTGGGTACCAGAAGAGATGCTAGGAGTAGATGCAGGTGTGATCTGCCACCACCTAAACGTAGATCCTCAGCATAAGCCTGTCATCCAGAAGAAAAGAAGGGCACCTGTGCAGCATGTTGATGCTGTGATTGAGGAAGTTGATCATCTATTGGAAGCCAAAGCAATTCGAGAAGTTTATTATCCAGAATGGCTGTCCAACACGGTGGTTGTTAAAAAGAAGAACGGGAAGTGGCGCGTTTGTGTAGATTTCACAGACTTGAACAAGGCATGTCCAAAAGACAGCTTCCCTCTTCCCAGAATTGACCAGTTGGTTGATGCAACTGCTGGATACGAACGAATGAGTTTTCTCGACGCATATTGAGGGTATCATCAGATTGCCATGTTTGGGCCTGATCAAGAGAATACTTCTTTCATTACACCACGAGGGTTGTACTGTTATAGTGTCATGCCCTTTGGGCTGAGGAATGCAGGGGCAACCTACTAAAGACTTGCAACCATCATGTTCAAAAAGCTTTTGGGCAAAACTATGGAGGTTTACATAGACGACATGGTGGTGAAGAGTAAAATCAGACAGGGACACATCAAGGATTTAGGGGAGGTCTTCGAGATCTTAAGAAAGTACAAACGGAAACTCAACGCCTCAAAGTGTGCATTCGGAGTTGGTTCTGGCAAGTTCCTAGGCCACCTTGTGACCATAAGGGGGATCGAAGCAAATCCTGATAAGATAACAGCCTTACAGAGGCTACAAAGCCCTAGGACAACGAAGGAGGTCCAAAGGTTAACTGGGATGGCAGCTGCCCTCAACAGATTCATTAGCCGGTCAAGTGACAAATGTAGGCCCTTCTTTCAGTTATTAAAGAAGAGAAAAGGATACGAATGAGGAGTAGAATGCGAGCAGGCATTCCAAGATTTGAAGAAATACTTGGCTGAAGCTCCACTTTTGTCAACTCCAGAATCAGGTGAGTGTTTGGTTTTATATTTAGCAGTTTCTGAGCATGCTGTGAGTGCAATTTTGTTAAGGGATAAGGGATCCGAAAAGATCCCAGTTTATTATGTAAGTAAAACATTGCTAGATGCGGAAACAAGGTATCTGCCCCTTGAGAAACTGGTCCTTGCATTAAGGACGGCCACAAGGAAGTTACCTCATTACTTCCAGAGCCACAAGGTTGTTGTCTACACTGAGTTTCCATTAAAATCACTGCTACGAAAAGCAGACTTTTCAGGACGGATCTCAACTTGGTCCGTCGAATTAAGTCAATACGATATCGACTTCCAGCCGCGTACCGCAATAAAGGGACAAGTGTTGGCTGATTTTGTGGTAGAGTTTTCACCAGCAGTAGCACCCCAGCCACCCATGAGAAGGGAGGGGGCATCTGGGCTGGCATTAAAGCAAGATAAACAACAAGCTGAACAGGATCCACAAGAATGGAGGTTATTTGTTGATGGTTCGGCCTGTAACTCAGGGTCCGGAGTAGGAATTGTTTTGTTTCCTCCTGAGGGAGTAATGATGGAGCTATCTGTCCAGCTGGGTTTCTGTGCATCAAACAATGTGGCAGAGTACGAGGCTCTCCTGATTGGCCTTAAAAGTGTAATGACTTTAAAGGTGAAAAGAATTAGGGTTTACTGTGATTCTCAGCTTGTAGTAAATGAACTGTTCGGGGAATACATAGCCCGGAACGAGAAGATAACAGCCTATGTGGAGGCGGCTAAAAACTTGCTTAACACCTTCGAAAAGGTATGTATTGAGCAGATAAGCTCCGGACAGAATTCCCACGTAGATTCCCTGGCATGGTTGGCTGCAGCTGTTCCAACTGAGTTTAAACGAAAGGTGGCAGTTGACTACCTTAATGAGCCGAGCATTGGAAGAAGTATGGATCTGGTCTTGGACGTGAACTAGGGACCAAGTTGGATGGATCCGATTGTAGAGCTTTTACGAGATGAAACTCTCCCTTCTGATAAAAAAGAGGCTCATAAGATCAAAACCAAATCTGCAAGGTTTTGGTTATCTCCAGAAGGAAAGTTATTTAGAAAATCCTTTACTGGACCCTATTTGCTTTGTGTACACCCAGAAATGGTGCAAAAATTCCTTCACGAGATTCATGAAGGAACATGTGGAAGCCATGCTAGGGGCAGGTCTATTGCCCATCGAGCAATCACCCAAGGATATTGGTGGCCGCATATGCAAGAGGATGCAAAGGTTTATGTAAAGATTTGTGAGAAGTGCCAAAAATTCTCACCAATGATCCGAACACCAGCTGAAGATCTGGTGCCCTTGACTAGCCCTTGGCCGTTTGCCCAATGGGGCATGGACATCGTGGGTCCACTCCATAAGGCCACTGGGAATCGAAAGTTCCTATTGGTGGCCACTGATTTCTTCACAAAATGGATTGAGGTAGAACCCTTGGCCAAGGTCACTGAACCAATGACAGAAAGGTTTGCATGGAAGAATATCATTACTCGTTTCGGGGTCCCCTATTCTTTGATTACAGACAACGGGGCACAGTTCCAAAAGAAGTTCAAGGCTTTTTGTTCCCAGTATGGGATAAGGAACTATTATTCAACCCTAGCTTACCCTCAGAGTAATGGACAAGCGGAAGCATCCAACAAAACCATTCTTGATGGGATCAAGAAAAGGTTGGATAAAGCAAAAGGGAAGTGGCCTGATGAGTTACCACTGGTGTTGTGGGCGCACCGAACAACACCAAGAAGGTCTATGGGAGAGACCCCCTATTCATTAGCATATGGTAAAGATGCAGTTATACCCTTGGAAGTTGGTCTTCCAACCAACAGGACTGCATTGGTTGAGAGTGGGGGCAATGACAGGGCCCTTGAGATTGAGCTTGACCTGGCCGAGGAAAGGAGGGAAAGGGCCCTGGTTCATCTAGCCTTTACCAAGAATAGCTAATGAAGAGCTACAACAAACATGTTCACCCTCGAGAATTTGGTATTGGAGACCTTGTACTTCGAAAAGTACTTGGCAATACCAAAGTGACAAACGAGGGAAAGTTGGGGGCTAATTGGGAAGGCCCGTATCGAGTGACTGAAATTGTGGGCATTGGGGCCTACAAGTTGGCAGACCTGGACGGGAACCCGATGCCAAGGCCCTTGAATGTCCATAATTTGAGAAAGTTCTTTGTTTAAAAGACTTTTGTTTACTTTTTATTCTGTTTTAAGATCACGTAACTATGTGAGAATTATGAAGAATATTCCTTTGTTTTTTATTTCATTAGTTGTAAGGGGTACGCATAATGCCCCCTTGAGTTCAAGGATTATGAATACAGTCGTATTTTCTGCAATATATTGATTTTCAGTAATTTTGTTTCCCATATTTTATAGTTGTTTTTTATCCTATGAATATGAACAATGGTCTAGTTTTCCCTTTTTTCGTATTGGGGAGTAGGTAATGGGTACGAATACCTTCGTACGAATATACGTATTAATTGCCTAAGTACGGGAAACTTAGATTAGCTAAGTATGAAAAACTTAGAATATGTATGAATACCTTCGTACGAATACGCGTATTAACTGTCTAAGCACGGGAAACTTAGCAACAGGCATGTATGCCTTGCAACGTACAAATATACATATTAATTGCCTAAGTACGGGAAACTTAGATTGTACAAGTATAAAAAAAACTTGTAATGCATACGCGTATATGCACAGATTGCTAAGTACGACAAAACTTAACTTTTTGGTTAACACATATGAATAAATGTTCTCAAAGTATGAAATACTTAGGAACAGACATAACGAAATATGTCTAGAACAGTAGACTGAGTATGAAACACTTAGACAAAACCTGCACCTGAGACATAATATTGTATACGAAGCATACACATATAAAGGTATGAGATACCAAAAAACATTTAAAGACAAGAGTATTATGGCCACGAAGGGCCGAGCAAAGTGTTGAGTCACAAGGGGCCGAATACCTGTATTATCAGCAAGTATGCAAAAAACTGACGCCACACAGGGCTAAAAACTACGGTCACGCAGGACCTGTAACTTTGTTTTTAGGAGTTTTGTGAGAGTTGTAGGGAACTTACCAAGTTAGTCCAGGTTTTGGACATCTGGTGGAATGATGTTCGGAATCTCTGTGGTTACTTAAGTGTTGGTGCCTCCATCAGCAGCTTGATCCCCCAGGTTGGTGGCTTCAGTTGTAGTCTCACGAATGGGAGAATGTTCGGTTGAGGTATTCGGGGGCTCCATCTGTATTTCTTCATCAGCATCTGCAAATTCATCATTCTGCTGCTCGACATCATCAACAGGGGGCTCTTCAGAATCAACAGAGGTCGGTGCATGGCTGCTCGGTAGCTCATTATTTACCCAGAAAGGGGAGTCATCTGGAACCCCAACCTTTGTCAGACACGCTTCCCAACAAGCAGCCCAAATTTGATCCTGAATGGCTGGCATCTGTTCAACATAACTTGCCGTTGCTGCATCGAAGCCCTTCTGATACCCGTCCTCGTGAGCAGCCTTCTTGTTGTTGTCCATCTCAGCCATAGCCTGGTTGAGGCTATCCTTTGCGGTCTCAAGCCGTCCTTTATAATCGTCTACGTCCGATTTGGCTTTGTCCCTCTCTCTTTCTAGCCTTGAGACAGTCCGTAGCAGTCTGGTATTTTCATTAAGCAGTCTGATCCTTTCAGACTCTGCTTCCTGGAACTTTTGGCCTAAGGTGACCATCTTTTGGATAAACTGAGAAGTACCAAAGGTGGAGCAAAAGTTAGGAATTTGCAAAGAAAGTTAACTATGGCTATGAATAAAGCAAGTTACCTTAATTCCACTGACAAGCCCAGTGGATACCAGCCATTCAGGAGAGGAGGAAGTTTCTTTCTACATGTCCACTGGAAGCAGTAAGCCTTGTGCGAGGGCCGTGAGGTTTCAGATGAACCCACATTGTCCCTAATTTTCACTGGACGATCCCCTCTGATGAGTTGAGGGGCCCATGTCTGGGGTGTAACTTGTGTACTCGGAGAGGGAGGATGCTGAATAGAGGCAGCAGCCTGGGTCACAGCGTCCCCAGTATCTTGATGTCTGGGATGTTTGTCCCGATGAGCATCCTAGGCCTCCAGAATGGTCTCAGACTCCTGAGGAGACGAACTACTCCTGGTCGAAGCTCTTCTGGTGCGTCGGGGAGGCGGAGGTGCATGGCCGGAAGAGCCACGTCCTCGGGAGGATACGGTAAGAAGGGAACTCAAATTCAGAGGTTGACGGGTCATAGTACCTAAATTTGGAGGAGACGGGGAGTATCCGGAAGAGGATGATTGGCTGGTACTTCGTTCGGGAGCCGGTTGTTCGGCAGATTGCCGACGTCTAGACCTTCTTAGGACCACACGAGGAAGTGGGATGCCTTCAGGAATTGGAATTTCTCCTGTTTGCTCGACGATCGTCACCCCAGTATTGGACCTAGAACCTCTGGATTGGGGAGCCGAAGAGGTAGATGCAGTGCTGGTACTTGGGTTGGCAAGTCTCCTGTCGATAAAACCCTTGTATGCAGGGGTGTAGCCTAAAAGGACGTCAGCATCACGGCCCCGACCAACTGTGGAGGTGCCAGGCACTCCTTTGTATTTGAGGACCTTGTTAATGTCCGCTGTTCGGACGTAGCTAGGTTCCGTTTGTGGACGCTTGTTAGCATTTGTTGCTGAGAAGACATAAGCAAGTAAGTTAGACGTGCAAAAGAAATGCAGAAAGGATTAGATAGCTACAAGGGAAAAGAAGCAAAAAGTAGGAGCATATATACGTGGGTAGCCCCATAAATGGGGGCAGTGGAAGCCTATCACCTGGCCATCTTCCCCCATTGGTTCGAAAGCTCCAGTGACACGAGCAGAGTCTGGCAAGTAAAGCACGAAATGCTTTTCTGCTTTTCTCACTTTGAAATAATAGGTGTTGTATTTGGGGTTTAGCACGATGCTATACCACCACTGGATGTCCCAGATTCCTAGTTGGGTACCTAGGATCCTGTTCAGGGCTACGACCCCCATCACTAATCTGAAAAAATTAGTGGAAACTTGCATGGGCGTGAGGCGATACCAATTTAGTACTTGACGAGGCAATGGATCGAGGGGGAAACGAACTCCACCCAAGACAATGGCGACAATAGGGATACACGTTCTATCCCACGAACCTGCATTTCTTTCTGCACCCAAGCGGGCGAGTTCAAGACCTACGTTATCTGGAATGGTGTATTTAGTCCTAAAGGCTGCCATTGCAGCAGGAGTTTCACAAAGCTTTCTAAATTTTCCAGCTTGGGGCCACTATCACCCTTGTCTGCCATGGAAATGCTCGAAGAGAAATAAATCAAAATATGAGAATGCGATCGAAACCCTAGACGCAGAGGAATCTAAGAATGAGATCTCAGAGTGAAGCACGAAAAGTAGGAGTCAGAGATCTTACGATGATGAATGCGGCGGTTGCTGAAGACGCAATTAGAAACTGCAGACGGCGGCGATGGTGGAAGAAGAGGGGGTTTTCTCGCCTGGTTTCTAAGAGAGAGAAGGAGGAGATTCAATTTTGGGTGAAATCCCAAAAAGATCCCTTTTTTGGGGTTTTGAAACGAGGGTTGGAGGCGAAACGTCTCCCATCACGCCGTTACGAGAAAAGTAACGGAAGGTGAGACTGGAAGGATGTCGTTCTGACTCTGTTTGGTTGGAACGACAGTCTGAATTTAATGCGGAGCTTACAAAATGTGCCACGTGGAGTCATTTCTGTTGTCAGAGATGAGAAAAAGTGTATAGGGTGTTAACTAACCCTAACACAGAGATTCATTATTTATATTATGAGATAACTTGATACAAGACTTGTTTAACCAATGTGGGACAAGACTCATAACTACTCAAATATTCCAACACTCCCCCTCAAGCTGGAGAATAGATATCACAAAGTCCCAGCTTGTTACATAACAACTCTAATCGAGGCTTGAACAATGACTTAGTAAACATGTCAGCTAACTGAGCACTTGTAGACACAAAGGGAGTAGCTATTACACCATTGGCTAACTTCTCACGCACCAGATGACAATCAACTTCAATATGCCTAGTCCTCTCATGAAATACCGGATTGGATGCAATGTGAATTGCTGCCTGATTATCACAATACAAATTCATTGGCAATTGCACACTAAATCCTATCTCCTCAAGGAAAGATCGCACCCATACAATCTCACATGTCGTGTGGGCCATGGCTCTATACTCTGCCTCTGCACTAGACCGTGCAACCACTGTTTGTTTCTTACTCTTCCAGTTGACAAGGTTTTCACCGAGAAAAACACAATATCCTGTAGTGGATCTCTTGTCAGAAGGTCCTCCTGCCCAATCAGAGTCAGTAAAAGCCTCAATACGTAAGTGATTATTAGCTCGATAAAACAAACCACGTCCTGGATGAGCCTTGCGATACTTTACAATTCTAAGAACAGCCTCCCAATGTGGAAGACGAGGAGCAGACATAAACTGACTCACAATACTAACTGCGAACGAGATATCTGGACGTGTAATAGTAAGATAGTTCAATTTACCAACCAAGCGACGATATTGGTCAGGGCTAGAAAGCAGCTCCCCCTGATCAACACACAGTTTGACATTAGGATCCATAGGAGTATCGACAGGCTTCGACCCCAATAAACCAGTATCATTTAGAATATCTAGCACATATTTTCTTTGCGATAAACTAATGCCATTTTTTGATCGTGCAACCTCAATACCCAAAAAATATCGCAACCTTCCCAGATCTTTGGTATGAAACTTACTCAGCAGAAATTTCTTCAACTCATCAATACCTTCTTGATCATCGCCCGTAATAATAATATCATCCACATAAACAATCAATAATACTTTCCCTCGGTCAGAAGTGAGAGAGAAAACCGAATGATCAGACTGACAGCGACTCATCCCAAATTTCAAAACTACATCACTAAACTTGCCAAACCAGGCCATATAGTGCTTTGCGAAGACGACATACCTGATTACGCTCCCCCTGAGCAACAAACTCAGGTGGTTGCTCCATATAAACTTCCTCCTGGAGATCCCCATGAAGAAAGACATTTTTAACATCCAACTGGAATAAAGGCCAACCAAGATTGGCTGCAAGGGAGATAAGAAGGCGGACAGAACCAAGCTTGGCAACTGGAGAAAAAGTCTCAGCATAATCAACACCATAAGTTTGAGTATATCCCTTAGCAACAAGACGAGCTTTGTAACGCTCAACAGACCCATCGGGATGATATTTGACCGTAAATACCCACCGACAACCAACAGTAGACTTTCCTGACGGAAGAGGAACCAACTCCCAAGTGTCATTGTCATGAAGAGCAGACATCTCAGCCTCCATAGCTGTCCGCCACTCAGAAATAGATAAGGCCTCCTGAACAGTCTTAGGAACAAAAATGGACGAAATAGAAGTAGTAAAAACACGAAGGGACGGAGACATGTGAGCATAGGAAACAAACCGATTAATAGGATGAGAAGTGCAAGACCGAATACCTTTGCGAAGAGCTATAGGAAGGCCAGTGAGGATAGAGGTGGATGTGGAGGTGGTGGTGGTGGTGGAGGCGATGGTGGCAGTGGTGGTGGAACTAGATCTTGAGACGGAGGAGGCGTGGCGGAAGGCACTGGTGGGGCTGTTAATACTTTCTGCCGACGAACATACACCTGCAAGGGTGGCACAGATGGTACACGGATAGGAAACACAGACTCAGTCTCAGGGAGGTCAACTGGAGTACGGTGACCCGAGTAAAAGGGTAATGACTCATTAAACGTGACATCAGCACAAACAAAATGACGACGTAGAGACGGTGAGTAACACTTATACCCTTTCTGAGTGCGCAAGTATCCCAAGAAAATACACCGAATTGACCGTGGATCAAGTTTGTCCCGGTCAGGATCAAGAGTATGAACATAACAGGTGCACCCGAACACTCGTAGGGGTAATGAGTGGAGAGGCCGACCAGGAAATAAAACCGTATGGGGTATCTGACCACCTAGGACTCTAGATGGCATACGATTGATCAAATAACATGTTGTAAGAATAGCATAACTCCAGTAAGACTTAGGAACTTGCATTTGGAATAACAGAGCATGCATAACCTCTGATAAATGCCTAATCTTGCATTCAGCAACTCCATTTTGTTGTGGAGTCCGAGCACAAGAAGATTGGTGAATTATACCATGATCATCAAAAAACTTAGAAAGAGAATTATGAAAATATTCACCCGCATTGTCAGAACGAAATATACGAATGCAAGTATCAAACTGAGTTTTGATCTCCGTATAAAATGACATAAAAATAGAAGACAACTCTAACCTCTCTTTCATGAGATAAAGATACGTGACACGAGAGTAATCATCGACAAAGATAACATAATATTGGAAGCCAAAAACATTAGGGACACGCATTGGGCCCCAAATATCAGAATGAACTAATTGAAAAGGACGGGACATGCGACTCTCAACCCTAGGATAAAAAGACACTCTATGATGTTTACTAAACTCACAGACTTCACAGGGCAAAACATCAACACGGCTACATGAAGGTACTAGCCGTTTAAGGTTCTGAAGGGATGGATGACCAAGACGACAATGATGTTGATAGGGTGACACCGAAGACTGTAGGGCAACAGAGCTAGGGTGAACAGCGTCGGTAAAGTAATACAGGCCACCACGTTCAGTACCGCTACAGGGCAAAACTCACAGACTTCACAGGGCAAAACATCAACACGGCTACATGAAGGTACTAGCCGTTTAAGGTTCTGAAGGGATGGATGACCAAGACGACAATGATGTTGATAGGGTGACACCAAAGACTGTAGGGCAACAGAGCTAGGGTGAACAGCGTCGATAAAGTAATACAGGCCACCACGTTCAGTACCGCTACCAATTTTCCGCTCCGTCTTGAGATCCTGAAACACACAACCATTGGGAAGGAATGTGACAGAGCAATTTAAAGATTTGGTAAGTTTACTAACAGACATTAGATTTAATGAAAAATGAAGAACATGCAATACGGAAGTCAAAGTCAGAGAGGAAGTAATAGAAACAGAACCCGAACCAATAATATCAGTGGTAGACCCATCGGCTAAAGTAACATGAGATGGTTTATCAATAGACTGATGGTCAGAAAAAATAGTAGACGTACCCGTCATATGATCAGATGCACCAGAATCAATAACCCAAGGAATAGAAAAACGGGAAGATGAAATACAAGCACTAGAAGAACCTGTCTGAGATAGCGTAGCAATGGAGGAACTTGTCTGACGTGACACAAGGTGTTGGTACTCTTCCACAGAAATAGTCACCATAGCAGTAGAGTGAGTAACCTGCCGAACATCTTTGAAAGGAGTAATCCGATGAGTTTGAGGAAAACCATGTAGGTCATAGCAGTACTCCACTGTATGATTTGTTCCCCCACAATGAGTACAAAGTCTGAAAACACGGCCTCGACTATGGCCACCTCCCCCTGACATGCGGCCCCTAGGACGAAAGCCATAACCACCATGACTAGAATCACAACCACCAAAAACATGGTAAAAAACCCGACCATTGTACCCAGAATCACGACCGCAACCACGGCCACGACTGGATGAAGAACTAAATGCACCAGAAACAGCGGAAGTAGAATAGATTTCATTGCAAACATATCTCATACAATGAGAGGCAACTAGTCAACGATCGATAGATCAACCAACCAAATATGTCACCAACGACCGACCAAGAAATAATCAACCCACCAATCTAGCAACCGACGAAGAACCACCGAACAACTAATAAGCAATAAAATAGATCATCAAGCAATGAACATCATCAACTCACAAGACAAGATGATGGCCCAAATAAACAGAATCCGATAGCATCAAAGTCGAGAGAAACAACAACCCAACAACGAATAAGTAACCAACCTCCAATACGAACGAAATAATCATCAACTCAAGAAAGACCGCAACAATAACTACTATGCTGCAAGTGCAAAAACTCAAGGCTAATACCAACAACAACACCAAACAAACACTGAACCGAACACTAAACCAACACAACTAAACGGTACCGCAGACCATCCATGAACACCAATCCGCATCGAGAACAACTTGGCACAACCAAGGATGAAGGAGGAACAGATTGTATCTCAGAAATCACCTTAAATCATATCGCCAAGAGACAAGAAGATTGAATAGGGGTTTCAGATCGAAAATGGCAAGATCGACGCCAAGAGATGCTGCAATGAACAGTACCGATGAACAGTCGCGTGAACAGTGCTGTGATGAACAGTGATGTGAATAGTGTCGTTTTAGGGTTTTGATGAGCGTGGGTAGATTGTTTGAGGATTCCAAAGGGTTTGGATATGTCGTTTTAGGGTTTTTTTTTTTTTTTGGCGTCAAGATGATGGCGGAGGTAGCGGTGGTGGTGGGTGGCGTAGGGCGGAGGTAGTGGTGGTGGTGGTGGGTGGCGTAGGGCAGAGGGCGACAGTGGCTATGGTGGTAGGTTAGGGTTAAGCTCTGATACTATGTTGTCAGAGATGAGAAAAAGTGTATAGGGTGTTAACTAACCCTAACACAGAGATTCATTATTTATATTATGAGATAACTTGATACAAGACTTGTTTAACCAATGTGGGACAAGACTCATAACTACTCAAATATTCCAACAATTTCTTCGAGGAGATATAATGACTAAACCGCCAAAAACGTCAATGGATACAAACATTGTGTCTGCACGGGACACCAAGAAGTTCGGCCTAAGTGTTTGTTTCTAAGCTTTATTTGTTGCCCCCGAGTAGTGGCAACAAGCAAAACTAGGGAGCAATTGTAGGGAGGTATTCCCGAACAGGTATAACTAGAGGCCGAACACGTGCTGTGCAGGACCCGTGTAATGAGAAGAGTAATGTACGATGCCGTGCAAGGTGGTGGACGACAATAAGAACTTATGATGTGAAGAATCACTAGACTAGATAGTCTGTTCGGCAGAAAAGGACCAAAGACATGAGAAGTCGTTAATTGGTACAGTCTGTTCGACTGAGGTACGTGCCGGACAGATATAGTCATCTGGAAGAACGTAACCTTAAGAGATAAGGCAGTGGGAATATTCCAGAAGAAGAACCCAGTATCCGGTCAATATAAGTAAGAGGACAGTCCTGTTATGGCACGAGTCCCGGAATAGGAAGAGTCCTTATGAGTTGGGGATCTCGGCTGGTTGGGCAGGAGGAGTCCCGGAAAGGCCAAGTTTCCTGTACGAGATAGGAGACCTGGGCAATAAGGATGCTTGGGAAGCAAGCATGCTCGTGTCTATAAATAAGAGGTAAACCTAGAGGGAAAAGGTATGCAATACGTTGCATTATTTGATACTTCCTACTGATAATTAGGGGTTTTCTGCTAGTACGAGATACTAACTTAGGCATTGGAGGGCCTTTGCCACGAGAGGCAAAGGTGCGCTCACCCATTCTCTTTTTGCAGATTAGGGTTTCGGCGACGTGTAGGACTCAGGCAAGGCGTCACGATTAGCCGTTGCGATTAAATGTTGTTCTAGGTGCTGTTAGTTTTTCTCCACCTACAGTTCTCCTTCTCAGAATTTGTGCTCACCACTTTCTCTCTTTAGAAAAAGCTGTCTCTGTCAAATATAAGGGAATGTCAGGGGTATTTATAGGGCACCTGGGCCTTGGTCAGGCCCAAGGCGGCGCTCCATAAAATCCTGACACGTGTCTCTCTTGTATCTCCAGGTTGCAAAAGAGACGTCACCGCCCGCGGGCACGATCACTTCTCGTGACAAGACCTCCTTCCCAAGCCACCAAGCCACAAAAATTCTCCCCAATTCCCGCAGGAGCAAGGTTGTGACCCGCGACGATCGTTTCGTCTCGGAGTCCCCCCTCTGGACCTGCCTTACGGCCAAAGGGGGACTCTTGATGCTCTTAACGAAATCCTTTTTATGACCTTGGAGCCTAGCGCGGCTACCGCCACGATGACTCTTGTGGGCCACTCTGCTTGTGAAGGCCTTCATCTTTCCGCGGGACCTGCCGCGCTTCGTAGGACCCGTGTGGGCTCCTCAACCGGGGCGCCTCGAGAGTCGCCACCCGGATTTTTAGATGGATGATCCGAGAAACTGAGGGTTTGTTTTAGAGAAAAGAAGGCTTTTGGTCTAGCGAAAACGTCGAGTTTTGAGTTCGGGAGCCACGTTACAAACATGGAATGTTTTGTTGAAAAAGCACCTCGTTTGGCGTGCTCGTGGTGCTCACTGTACAGTAGATGATTTAATATCATGTGGAAGATTAAAATTTATCACTTTGGCGTGCTCGTGGTGCTCATCACTGTACAATAGATGACAATGAATGATGTGTAGAAATGAAATAACAGTACAATAACAATCTGCCCCAATCATAACAAACGCCGCATGGTGTAGAAAGATACCTCGCATGGTGTTCTAGTACATCGTGCGGTGTACCTCTCTACCAATAGCCCACTAATATTACACAGAACCTCATGCGGTATATTGACTAAATCGTACACTGTTCCTAAAAACACCGTACGATGTAGTTTCCCATCTATTTCAGAACAGCTTAGTATTCTCAAGATGAAATGAACCATTGATCTGGAAAATAGCTTTGATCATCTTATTCTTGCCGATCCTTCATAAAACAGTTTGCTAGATCTTTTTGGTTCATTTGATCATTGAGAATGATCTTAAAAACCTCTTTTAAAATGTTTACAAGGCGAAAAATACGATTTTAAACGAAAGCTCCATTCTGAAATGCACCTGCACGATCTCTTAGCAACATTAGCAGAACTAGCAGTGAATAAGTATGATCCAGGGGATTGAATGAGACAACGAAACAAGAAATATCATACTGGAAACATAACATTGCACGCTGGATTCCACTACATCGTGCGGTGTACTACAACATCGCACGGTGTAGTGTTTCCAGTGCAGTCACTGGTTTTTATTTTGTTTGCTTCTGAAAATGATTTGTCAAGGCTTTAGAAGTCCTCATTCAAGCTCTAAGAGGTATCGTTCCTTTGTTTCATTATCGGGGAATTTAAAGATCATTCGAGGTCCGGATTGGGGTGTTTACAACCCGCTTGCGATGGCACAGGACCTCTTCTGCGGGGCCCTCCTACCACGCATCGGTCCCTTGTTTCCTGTGGTATATGCTTCCCCACTATTGGGTAGTCAGTGGTCTCCTTTTAGTCAAAAGTTTGACTATTATCCTCTTGCCACGCAGGCTCTCTGGCCACGTGTCCGATACCGGTTGGCTGGTCAGAAGTTCTTCTTTGGATTGATGGTCGATACTTTGATCGACCCAACATTTATCAGATAGGAGGGCATCGAACTGCATAGCAACAGGTATATGGACGGATAAACCCAGTCCACACGTTATCACTCAATATTATAATGACTAGATGATACGTATTGACCAAAATAATCGAGGTGGAGAAAATAGAAGCTCGAGTAAAGCATAACAATTATGTTGTTGTGGACCTGAATTCAGCATAAAATTAAAGTCTTCAAGGGACAATAAGAAATTTGTTAAACAAGGGTAAAAGAAGGGTATGATTCCATTAGAACCCTACACAAGTTGAGTTTAGTCAAGCCGTGCCTAGCTAGCCATGGATTTTTTCAATCTGCTTTGATAGGGTAATTAACAAGCTTGAAAATTGTAAGAGCACTCATGCCAATCCCAGACTTCCACTACCTAATAAACTTTGTAAACACTTTCCATACTCCAAGTCAAGCATTAAGTGCACTCTTCTCTTCCCAAGCCAAGCATGATGAACACTTCAATAGGTGTCTGAAAACCCTTCCCTAATTTAGGCTTGAATTTTCCTAATTTTTTGGGATTTGAATAAAAGCCTTATATTCGCTCGGAATTAAACATTTCTACCCTTTCTCAGACGAGAAATTGAAGTTTCATAATTCCCCCCCCCCCCCAAAAAAAATAAAAATAAAAATTCACGCGTAAAAAATACAATACAAAACAAGAGTCATCATAGTTCTCTAGATTGCGGATTTAGTTGCTCCATTAAACGATGTTGTAGATACTTGACCCCACTGCTAGTAAATTCTGGCTCCGCCCCTGGCTAGAACATGCCCTTGCAGTCGTGATTCGATCTTGTGTCTACTTTCATTCATTCATTTCAAATTTACCAGTTTTTTTCTGACACTCATTTCTATCCTCCTCGTTGTCACCTACACCCGCCTATCACATATTGTTGAAGAATGTAGGGACCAACGCCTCTTGCCTCCGGCAGATCAGGTCGTCTCTGCCATAAAACTTGCATTTGAATGCTTGAGCTTTAGTCCGAAATCTCGGCCATCCATGAACCAAGTTTTCAAAGACCTACCAGGATTTAATTTTGAACACTACCCTCTATCTTATTGGTTGAAATGATGTGGATCCCACTACAAAGTAATGTCATGCTTATCAAAAAGTGTATTGCAAAGGTGAACAAAATTGCACTTGAGCTATCAGCTCAAAAGTAGCCTCAAGCAGTTAATTTCTTAGGGCAACTTCAATCTGGAATACTAATTTTTCCTAAAAAGCTACTCTTAGTCGAGGAATTTTTCTGTGCCAGGTGGGCACGCCCACGTGGTGCCCGTGTGCACATTTCGGCCATCCAAATGTGTTTTGGACAGTCCAGATTTGTTTGAGTTTGAGGGGGTGTTTTGGTAATTTTGCACTAAAAAATTACCCAAACAAATCTGGACCGTCCAAAACACGTTTGGATGACCGAGTTGTGCGGACGGGCACCACGTGACCCTGCCCACCCGGCACTGAAAAACTTATAGAGTCGTTCCAAGTATTACTTCTGCTTCTGTAGGGGAAAAATTGAGCTAGTTATATTAGCATAACAGAATACGAGATTTTGAATCTTTTTGTAGATATTCCCACTTCCCAGGGTTCCATTTACACAATCGAAGCCTTTCTTTCAAAACTGAGCATTGTCGTTTCAGAGGATCCGATAGCCAATAAGGAGGCCTAACCTTCCAAGTACAAATACCAAAACCTCGCAAACGCAAAGTTACAAAGTTTATGCAACTACATTTGCCGATCTACGAATAAAAGAAAAATCACAAATCCTAAACCGATCAACTTTTCGACTAATATATTCGATGACAACTTCCATTATCCTTGGGCAAAATCTTTTGCTACCCAAATTTTGAATCAACTGTTGCAAGTCCCCTTCAATCGTAAGTGCATCCAAACCCAACAACTTAGCAAGTTGTAAGCCGTTCCTGCACACCATGAGTGCATCCAAACCCAACAACTTAGCAAGTTGTAAGCCGTTCCTGCACACCATGACCTCTGCACACAGAACCGATGACACCCGCCCCAAATTGAATCGATCGGGAAGCTGATCCAGCCGATTTTGATTCGTCATCAGCTTCCCGATCAGACCATTCGTCATCAGACCACCATCGCCGCTGAAGGACCATCACCACCACCATTGTCGGAACCCAAAACGGTACCTCGATGATGAAGCAGAAGCCGAGAAAAAAGAAAAAGAAAGAAAAACACAAACAAATTCCTCACCTCATACTCGTTTCCGAGTCTACGTGATGTTGCCTCTATTTAACCACACGACATTATAACCGCAATGACAGATGATTTGCGAAAAAATTAATTGTACAGACTTAACCAAATCAAATTTCTCACAGCGGAAGTCACAAATGTATCACTCGTTTCCCATCGGAAATTTGAAGCTGGATGCGTATGCAAGTCAGGCCATTACGTCCACCCACTAGCTTATTTCTCTCAGCATTCATGTACCTGAACTTTTTTCCAAGTAACTTTTCAAAACCATTGAAGACCAACCTTTTTTCAGTAACTATTAACTAAGACAAAGACCTTGACCTCAAGTCGAATCAAGTTCTACTGGTGATTCTCTTTTTTTTTTTTATCAGACTGGTGATTCTCATTTCTCCTCTCATTTTACTGTTAATTCCAAAGTCGTAAACATGGGGACACTTACCCAAATGTGCCTATAAATTACAACATTTGATCACCATCAAATATAAAAACATGGAGCTTTTGCAGAAACTACTCTGCCCTGTTTCTGTAATTATTTTTGCTATACTTTTTACCTCAACGGATAATGCCTTTGGTTCTGTTGAAGAGGCTAATGCTCTCCTCAAGTGGAAAGAAACCCTTCAGAGTGCCGATAGTTCTGTGCTAACCACATGGATGCTGAATCAAAGAAATGGCTCCAGTTCAAGTGCCAGTAGCCCATGCAACTGGTTTGGGGTTTCTTGCAATGCTAAAGGAAGCGTCACCCGGTTGAACCTCACGAATTCAGGCGTGAACGGTACTCTCGAAACCTTTTCATTCCCGTCATTTCCTAATCTTGTTTATCTTGATCTAAGCATGAATGAACTCTCTGGTCCTATCCCACCTCAAATCAGTTCACTCCCACTTGTTTACCTTGATTTGTCAATTAATAATTTTTCCGGAAATATTCCATCAGAAATTGGTCTCTTGACAAATCTTGAAATACTCCATTTCCTAGAAAATCAATTGGAAGGCTCAATTCCTCGAGAGATAGGCCAGTTGAAGTCTCTTTCTGAGCTTGCTTTGTACACCAATTATCTTAGTGGTCCTATTCCTTCTTCTTTGGGCAATTTGAGCAACTTGGTTACTCTATACCTATATGACAATCAACTTTCTGGCTCCATCCCCGAAGAAATAGGAAACCCCACTAATCTTGAGCTGGTTTACTTGGATAATAATAAACTAACTGGTCCCATTCCATCAACTTTTGGAAACTTGAGTCGCTTGACTGTGCTGCACCTGTTCAAGAACAAACTTTCCGGTTCCATTCCGAATGAAATAGGAATGTTGAAAGGATTAGTTAGCCTAAGCTTCCACACCAACAATCTTAGTGGGTCAATTCCACCATCCTTGGGTAATCTGACCTCCCTCTCTCTCCTCCATCTATACATGAATCAACTTTCTGGTTCCATTCCCAAGGAATTTGGAAACTTGAAGTCTGTTTTCGACTTAGAAATGAGCTATAACCATCTTAGAGGTTCCATTCCCGCTTCGTTTGGAAACTTGTCTGAATTAGCACAACTGTTCTTGAGTGTAAACAACCTTTCTGGTCCTATTCCACAAGAATTTGGCAATTTGAAAAAGTTGGTCACTCTCCAACTGGACGGAAATCAATTTTCCGGCCATCTCCCAGATATTTTCCAAGGAGGGAAACTTCAAAATCTCAGCGTAGACGCCAACCAGTTAACGGGTCATATCCCTAAAAGTTTGAAAGACTGCTCAAGCCTAGTCAGAGTCCGCCTTGAAGGAAACCAACTAACTGGAAGCTTATCAGAAGATTTTGGGGTCTACCCACATCTCTACTACTTGGATCTAAGTCACAACAAGTTCTATGGTGAAATCTCTGAAAACTGGAGTAAGTGCCCGAAATTGCAATGCCTGCGGATGGCAGGGAACAATATCTCAGGCAGCATACCGCCGGAGTTTGGAGATTCAGCTCAACTACACAGACTTGATCTTTCTTCGAATAATTTGATAGGAAAGATTCCAAGTCAATTAGGGAAATTGAGTTCTTTATGGGAACTATATTTGAATGGCAACCATCTTTCCGGTGGTATACCAGGAGAAATCGGATTACTAACTGAACTAGAAAAGCTTGACCTGTCCAAAAACATGTTAAGTGGGCCAATAGCAGCTAGAAATCTAGAGAATTGCATCAAACTGAATTACCTGAACTTGAGCCACAACCATTTTAGCCAAGAAATGCCAGGTCATTTTGAAAAGATATTTCCTTTGAATGAAGTGGATCTCAGTCGAAATTCACTTACAGGGGAGATACCGTCGGAGATCCAACGTTTCCAGAGTTTGGAGCTGTTAAACCTCTCCCACAACAATCTGTCTGGCTTAATTCCAAACTCTTTTGAAGACATGAATTGGTTGGTGCACGTTGACATATCCTTCAATGAGTTGGAGGGCCCCATTCCCATAAGCAAAGCCTTCATCAATGCTGCCATAGAGGGCCTCCAAGGGAACAAAGGCTTGTGTGGAAATATCACAGGATTCCAGCCATGCAAAAATCATTTTCCAGTGAACCACCGGATGCTTGTTCTTGTAATCGTGCTCGCTCTTGGCGGAGCACTTTTACTTCTAGGTGCATTTGTCGGATTTTTATTCATTTCGATCGAAGAAGGAGAAAATCACAAGCAGAAGATCCCTCCAAATATGAACATCTCTTCTCTATAGAAATCTACGATGGAAGAGCAATGTACAAGGATATCCTAAGAGCCACAAAGGATTTTGATGCCACGTTTTGCATTGGACAAGGAGGATATGGAACCGTCTACAAAGCAGAACTTGCATCAGCCAATACAGTGGCTGTGAAGAAGCTTCACCCCTTGTCTACGAAGGATGATTGTCGAGGTTTCTTGAACGAGGTAAGGGCACTAACTGAAATCAGGCATCGCAACATAGTGAAGCTTTTTGGGTTCTGTTCACATGCCCAGAACTCTTTCCTGGTCTATGAGTACATCGAAAGGGGAAGCTTGGCTTCGATTTTAAGCAGAGACGAAGAAGCTAAACAATTGGATTGGCCAAAGAGGGTGAATATTATCAAGGGTGTTGCATATGCTTTGTCATACATGCACCATGATTGCGCACCACCAATTGTTCACCGCGACATATCGAGCAAAAACATTTTGATTGATGAGGAGTATGAGGCTCGCGTTTCGGACTTCGGCACGGCTAAACTTTTGAAGTTGGATTCCTCCAATTGGAGTGCACTCGCAGGCACATATGGATATATTGCACCAGGTAACCATAGCTTCATATATAGGATAAAGTACACTTTGCACCCCTTGCACTTTACGCTTGGTGTCATTTTGCTCCTTACACTATCAATTTCACTTTTCAAGACCTCACACTTTTGGTCAAGTGTCGATGTTCCCCTTCCCATTAGATTCCATTAGTTTTTGTTATGGAACAATATTAATTCCGTGGTCCGAGATTTAAATATAGCAACAAAAATAAACATATGACACTTTTGTTTAAGACAGGAGATACAATCATTTATTTTTTCACACTCTAATTTCTTATATATGCACTTCAAAAATTGCCTTTTCGTGTGCTTTGAAAACTGTTTTATACTGTATGTATTTTGAAACACTAAAACACATATTCAAAGAAAAAAGCGGCATGAAATAATCGGTTTCATTTTTTATGATCACTTTATTTGCAAAATTGAAAAATGGTCATAGTTAAGAAGCTACCTTTTACTTACTCAAATAAGTATGGATATTTTTTTTTGCAAAAACGGGAAAAAGTATGTTCAGTTACCATCTATTGCAAAATGAGATGACAAGTGTAAAGTGTAGGGGTGCAAAGTGAACTTTACCGTTATATATATGTTATTTGAAACGAATCTAATAAAGCATATGTACATGATCACCTCTGTAATAGCCCACCCAATAAAAGGTCAAGTATACCTCAAAAGTACGAACAGATAATAGGTTACACCTTATATATATCTTTTCATTTCTCAAAACCAATTCCAAAATTGGATCCCTATCTAACCTAACTTGCTTCCCCTCAGTTTCTACTTCATATTCCTCTTTATACTGTTGACTTATGAGGCTTTGTGGCTCCCATCCTCCTGTTGCTAAGCACTCCAAATGAGAAACTTAGCCAGCTCTCACCATCACTCCATATCCTTCAGCTACCAAGAGTAACGGCCGGAGAAAGTACTTGATGTTTGAAACGTGATGTGCAGGTTTTGTAGGTTAAGTTATGTAAACAGAGAGAGTCTAGTGAGTTACGAACTCTACTTGTAAAGCTTTATTTTGTTTATAGTGAGAATGTTCTGATTCCTCCGTGGATGTACCCGCTCTTAGGGCACAACACATGTTGCGTGGCCACAACAGGTCCTCCTTAAAAGAGCATACCTTTTGTCAATTCATTCATGAACCGTATACTGCTTAACTAAAGTACAACTGCTTAGTTTTTTCGAAAGATGTGTTGCAAACTCAAATTGATCTATCTCTCTTCTTTTGCAGAGCTTGCTTACACGATGAAGGTAACGGAAAAGTGTGATGTGTATAGCTTTGGAGTGTTAGCACTTGAAGTGATCAAGGGAAAGCATCCGGGAGATTTCATTTCCACCCTGTCAACACCAGCTGGTGAAAATGTACAACTGAGATGTGTATTGGATCAACGCCTTTCAACCCCATCTCCTGAAGTTGAGGAGGTAGTGATGTGCATCGTGAAGTTGGCAATTGCATGCTTGCATTCCGATCCACAATCTAGACCAACCATGCACATTGTTTCTAAACTTCTGTCTACCAGAAAAATCCCTTTGAGCCGCTAAGATTCATTCAAGGACGAGAGATAAAGCCATTTTTCCAGTTAGTGAATATGGTACGCGAATACCAAATAAACCTAATGCTCTGTTTACTTTTATGTTGTTTTTGTATTATGATCCGATCCTTTGTGTTTGTACGTTTAGTATTGCGAGTCTTGAAATAGCAATGTTGCAAAGTGGCATGGTGAGTTCAATAAAACTTTGTATGGTTGTAATTTTTCCAATCTTAATTATGACAATAGAGACAGGAAGCAAATTTGATGTGTTGTTAACGACAAAAGTCCGAGTAGTTTTCCCATTAAAAAATGATTTTGACACTCCACTTTTTTACGATGACTTTCTAAAATTTATTATTTAGTGTGCCTTGCTATAAATAATTTTTGGGCTTCTGACAAGTCGGTCCTCTTTTGTAAGACTATAGCTGTACAAACCCTCCCAAACATGCGCTACCCTTCTGGGTCAATTTTCTCCTACCCGTGCACACGCGCTCATGAGTTAAACTAGAGGTGTCAAACGGGCCGGGTCGGCACGGGCACGGCACGAGCACTACACGTTTGAAGGCGGCACGGCACGCCACAGGCACGGTTTAATCCGGACGCGGGGGCTCTGCTGTGCCTCAGGGCACAGTACCCCCTGCCCACATCCCAAAACGGTACCGCTTTGGGGGAAAAAGATTATTAGCCTCCCTATTTGTAATCCTATGGAGCAGAAACGTGATTATAAGAGTCTTAGAAATAAAATTTAATTATGGCTCTTTAGAATAATATGATCAGAATAATAAGATCTTCATACTGGTTCAAACGGATTGAAAATTGGAGCAGTTAATTTTTTAACTGTATTTTTAATATATAAATGGTCTAAAAAAAATTAAGTGCTCCAATTTTTAATCCGTTTGAACAAGTGTGAATATCTTATTATTTTGAACATATTATTCTAAAGGATCATAATTAACTTTTATCTCTAGAACTCTTATAATTAAGTATCTGCTCTTTATTTAGGATCCTGTGGAGCAAAAACATGATTATTAGAGCCTTAAAGACAAAAGTTAATTATGATCCTTCAGAATAATAAGATATTCGCACTTGTTCAAACGGATTAAAAATTGGAGCACTTAATTTTTTTTAGACTATTTATATATTAAAAATACAGTTAAAAAATTAACTGCTCCAATTTTCAATCCGTTTGAACCAGTGTGAAGATCTTATTATTTTGATCATATTATTCTAAGAGACATAATTAAATTTTATCTCTAAGGCTCTTATAATCACGTTTCTGCTCTATAGGATGGCAAATAGGAAGGCTAATAATCTTTTTCCCCCAAAACGGTAGCGTTTTGGGGTGTGGGCAGGGGATACTGTGCCATGAGGCACAGCAGAGCCCTCGCGTCCATTTAATCCTGGCACGACACGGTCTTAGTGGGCACGCAGCACGGCACGGGCACGACACGGAAGTTGGCCTGGCATGACACGGTCTTAGACGGGCACGACACGAAAGTGGGATGGGGCACGAGTCACGGCATGGCATGACACGGTTCTAGCCAAGCACGGCACGGCACAAACACGAGCACGGAAGTAGAACGGGCATGGCACAACACAACACGGTTCTAGTCGGGCATGGCACGGCAGGGGCACAACACAAAACGGTTCTCGTCGGGCACGACACGGCATGATACGGCACGAGGCATGAAAAAACGAAAAAAAAATGTTATTAAATAAACAAGAGATTTCAGATTAGACTTTACTTTATTTCTATGTATTTTTTGATAATCCAATAATTTATGAATCTTTTTCTTTTATGTAACTAAAATAAGCTTTTAAAATATTTTATATGATTAAGAAAATTTGAATCAAAATTCAAACATGATAATATACCAATTACCACACATATACTGATATAGATTGCATTTTATCTAATAAAGATATTTAAAAAAAATACATAGAAAATAAATAAGAAAAAAAAACTAATTTAAAAAAAAACCTCCATGTAATTCGAACCCAAGTCCTATGGAACTTGTCACACATCACAAACCACCAAGGCCATTAATCATGTTATGTTTTTACTTGGAACAACTAATAATAAATAAGAAAAAAAATGGTTTAAAAAAATAATCTCTATGGGGATCGAACCCATGCCCTTGGGGACTTGACAAGTTTTCGAAACTTGCGTTTTGGGAATAACTTGAAAATAACTGAGCTTTTAGAAAATATGAAGACAACGTTTCCAAGTTTGAAATTGTTTCCATGGAAAAATGATTTGGCCTTGAAAACTATGATTGTTTTCGTTTTCATATCTGAAAAATGTTCTACGGAACTGATTTTTAAGACAAGCCTTAGATTTGTTAATCGGCACGGGGACGGCAAGAGCACGACATGTTTGAAGGCGGCATGGCACGCCACAGGCACGGTCTAATCCTGGCATGGCACGACACGACATGACATGATAAAAAAGACACGGCATGACACGACACGACAAAAAAGGCACGGCACGACACGTCACGATTAATTAATCGGGCACAGCACAACACGACACGATTTAAAAAAGGCACGGCCCGACATGGCATGATAAAGTAAAATGGCCCAGCACAGAACACTTAAAGCCCCATGGCATGATGAAGTAAATGGGCACGGCATGACACGGCACGGTATGAAGCACGGTTGGCATTGAAGTTGAATGGCACAGCACGGCACGACAGACACGTTTAACACCTCTAAGTTTAACTTTAGGAGCCATTATCTAGTGTGAAAGGAACATCATTGTAGTGCCTAATTCATATAGGATTGGTTAATGTTGTAGCACTCCTTAAGGACTCCTTACTTTTTGTTAGTTACTGGAGTATTTCAGTGGTTGGAATAATATTTTAAGAGCACCAAATAATATCTTATAATGATTAGCTTTTCTTTCTCTCTCCACCTCTACAAAACTATAACCTGTGCACGCACATATATACATACATAAATGTGTATACACCATATATACTTAAAATTTTAAAAAATTACTCCCTCCGTCCCTTTTTAAATGTCCTGCTTCGTAACTCCAACTTATTAAAAAGACATCATCATTATACCTTTCACATCAACTTTTTCCTCCACTTTCCCTCCTACCCATCATCATTACACTTTTACTCACTAACTTTTCAAAATGGAATCTACTTTTAGGGACAAAATAGACAATTCACCAACTTTTACCCACTAACTTTACAAAATGGACACTTATTAAGGGACAGCCCAAAATGAATACTGGACTGTAATAAAGGGACGGATGGAGTATAACTTTTGTACATAACCGATATTGCAAAAAAAAATATTTGAAACCTACTTGACGAGATCTTTCAAATAAGATTCACATTGAATATGAAATATGTACACTTAAAAAAAGTTATTCACTCACCCAAAAAGACAGAATTCACACCCCATAAACAGATTATTTACATCTCGTCTGCACAATTCACACCTCCTGAATGCAGAATTCACACCCCCAAAATACCAAATTCACACCCCCATTGCATAATTCACATCCCTTTGCACAATTAACACCCCTCACAACAATGGATTCCCACCACCCAATTGTAGAATTCGCACCCCTAAAAAATCACACCCTTATATACAATGCACTTCCCAAGATACACAATTCATACACCAAAAAATGCAGAATTCACACCCCTACATATACAATTCACACCTCTGAATACAGAATTCACACCCCCTAAATACCGAATTCACACCCCCACTACATAATTCACATCCCTTTGCACAATTCACACCCCTCACAACAAAGGATTCCCACCACCCAATTGTAGAATTCGCACCCTAAAAAATCACACCCCTTATGTACAATGCACTTCTCAAAATACACAATTCATACACCAGAAGATGCAGAATTCACACCCCCACATATACAAATCACAACCCCTCTATATTTAGAATTCACATCCTCTCTACGGAATTCACACAACCCAAAAAGACATAATTCACACCCCCTAATTGCAGAATTCACACCCTAAAAAAGACTGAATTCGTACCCCCCTCAATTGCAGAATTCACACCTCCTGAATGCAGAATTCACACCCCCACTGCATAATTCATATCCCTTTGCACAATTCACACCCCTCACAACAAAGATTCCCACCACCAATTATAGAATTCACACCCTGAAAAAGTCACATCGCTTATATACAATGCACTTCCCAAAATACATCATTCATATGCCAAAAAATACAGAATTCATACCCCCCAATATACAATAGTACCCCCCCCCCCCCCAAATAAACAAAACAAAACAAAACAGAACACAAAAAATACACAATTCACATCCCTAAATGCTGAATTCACGCATCTAAAAAGATAAAATTCACACCTCATTTACACAATTAATACAATTCACATCCTTAAATACAAAATTCACACATATCTACAAAATTCACACCCAAAAAATATACAATTCATACCACCGTAGAATTCACACCCCCTACCCAAAAATTATTTTTTATACCTAATTTCATATTCAATATGGATATTGTTTCATAGATCTCGTCGAGTAGATTCTAAAAATATAAATTTTACAAAAAATAAACATGTATAATAAAAGTTATGGCATTTTAAAGTTTTTAAATCAAAAGGTAATAAAATATGTCCACATCACCATGAGTCAACATCAAGCACATGCCTAATTGCTTATCACGCGCTTTAGGGCCCATATGGAAGTGAAATACAAAAAAAGGGTTGGCATGGCACAAACCCCCAAAAGTGGGGGCGACCTGAATTTGTCGATAATTTTTACACTAAAAGACAAATTTTGGAGTGTCATCATAAAAAAGTGGAGTGTCAAAATCATTTGCCTTTCCCATATGTTTATACCTTTATATCATAGGGGTAATTAGTACCTCTTATGTTCATTTGGAAATGCACAAAACTTCTCCATCTAAAACCCTCCCTAATACCCAATTTAGTTGCATCACCCTCGACAAAACATAATACCAAAAAAGTAGTTCATTGAGTCAACCTATCACGCCCTCGATTTTAAATATAAATATTGATAATTTTCCATAAAAGAAATCCTCACATAATACCCATAAATATCTCCCAAAAGTGTTTCTTTCAACCTTTTAAAACGTAATTCCAAAATATTACATCATGAGCACCACGGCCCAATACTTCATAATTACATGAGTTAAAAGATAATGAGAGTTTACATTACACCTTTAAACATGAACAAAGTAAACTAAATGTCTTCACTTTCTTTGCTCTCAAAGAATGTACCATAATGCATGCACGTCCCTTCAAGCTACTGCTTTGGGTTCACACCTTAAAATGAAGGGTTGAGCACACACTTGTCCAGTAGAAAAATCTCAACTAACTCTATGTGTGTACGAGGTGATTAGTGTCGAGAAAATATTTTGATAAAAATAATGATGTTAGACGAGAAGTATTACATATGACACTTTCTTTACAATAGGAAAAGCATACACACATCAGTATTTATACCCATACGCATGCACCTTTACCTCAAAAGCTCAGCTTACCATTCCCCAATATCAAATTCTTCCATTTACCTCTCCATTTATAATGACGTAAGTGTAATCCAAATTCTCTAACAATCTACTTTCTCTTTCTTTTCTTGTTCTGCTAGCTAACCTCTCCTCAAAATATACACACTATGCATATAGAAAAGGAATATGAAGCAAACAATAACATATCGAATAACACCACATCACAATAACAAAAGAACTCTCATACCCAATTAGTTTCATAAAAATCTCAAGCTAATAATTATCGTATCCTCCACTGTATCACTTTACATTACCCTTTCATTACAATGCCAACAAGTCATAGTCCACCCACCTTCACAAACACGCGCGCCTTTCATTATTCTCAAGTTCGCATCAATTGTATTGTCAATCCTAGTTTCTTTATCCGTTTCCCATTTCAATTCCACATCATCATCATGTGATGGATAGCCGAGCATTTGGGACCTCACACTATCCCCGGCCGAACATCCGGGACCTCGCAATACAACACATATTCTCATCGTTCTTCAAATAGCCACGTTTTCATTTCATAAAGAATTTATCCTTTAAACAACACACGTTTATCTAGAAATTGAAAAGATAGCCCCATTTCAATCGACTCGCAAACATAGCACTATCAGTTTCCCGTATTATCATTAAAGTATCCACATTTCTCATGCCAAGTATATTCTTTCATAATGATCCATAAGTTCCCACCTTTTAGCTCATTAAACCCCACACGACACCCATTACCACAAGACGCCAAATACCATAGTAGTATTCACATTCTTAGCTCAACACGACCTACATCGCCCTTAGATTCACCATGGCTTTCCCCGGGTCTATTCCCTTACTCAACATATACTCATAATGCAACAAATTGATACAACTTCATAATAGGATTAACTATACGACGATCTCTATGACCGAAATACCTACATGCCAGTGAGTGCGTCACACAAACCCCATCTCACGTCAACATACCTCATATCGATAATGATTCATGCTTCATAATACCGTGTCTAGTGTTAGTTTTACGGTTAATCGTATCCTCTCACATTTCCCAATCGCTTATTCATTTCAATCGTCATTCCCATAGAAATCATATGCCGCTCATAAGGTGCCCGTAATTCCCTATTTCACTCTTTCTTACTTCATAATGTATCACACACCCTCACCCGTTAACCATTTGTTATACTTACATGTTATAATATTCCTCTTAATACAAATCCATTAACGTTACCATACGATAATTTACTAAATTGTCTAATCATTCATCACCCACACCATGACAAAAAATGTATACATGCCCATTACAATGACCTAGGTGTGTATCTACTTGCCCGTGAAGTCCGAATACAACCTAACTTCCAAAATTGACATGCAATCTATAAACAGCCCGTTGTATTTTGGCCATAACATTTTATAGGTTCAGAATTAGATTATGAAACCACCACCGTTCGAAAGTAGATTCCGAGCACATCGATTTCGATATAAAGTTTACCCCAAACGGAGCCCGGATGACAAAGTTATGCCTGTCCGAAGTTACAAGAAAAATCTGCCAGAAACAAGACGTGTATCGATACCCCTCATACAGGTATCGATACTTGGCACGTAAATCTCCAGCTTTCCAGATTCAAATGAGGTATCGATACCAGGGTTCTCGAACATCGATTTTCAGATTTCAAAATGACTGCGAAGCTTCAAAATTGGCGATCTAAGACACGATTCATACCCCAAATCAACTCAAACACACATAATAGAAGTGAGAAATCCCTACTTCCAGCTTTCAAAATCGAAACCCAAGATCTACAAGCAAGCCCTAGCTTCCAAACTTGAAACCCACCACGAAACTCCTCCTCCAAGCTTTACCCACGCAATCTACGAGTCAAGAACACTTCTATACGGTGGAGGGGAGGTGGATCTTCTAGCATTCAAAGTGTATCGCAAGGTTTTAGGTGAGAGAGAGGGAGGAGCCGAGAGAGAGAATCGGATGGGGAGAGAGAGAGAGTGAGATCGGTAGAGAGAGAGAGAGAGGATGAGGTGTGTTATGTGGTTTTCCACCACACACACCTATATATACTCACATACATATACCTAACACTCACACCCCAAACTTCCAAATTCTAACACATTAACCCCAAACACACATATTCACATAACAATTCACATTCTCTCATAATTCTAACTTTTATTTTAAGTATAAAAATTATCGAAATAAAATACGGGTCTCTACACAATCCGAATCGATTAGTACACAAGCACCCATCAGTCATCACACTCGACATACCTACACAGTACACACATTCCATTACTCATCAGCTTCAGCATCCATATCTGAGCAGAATGGCTGAAAAAAACTTAAAGTCGGTAGGGAAAGGAAACCAAACACCTGGTAGGCAACCAACTGACCACACTTTACAAATGCAATGGTTCTTCGTAAACGCTTCTCTCACACGGCTTAGACTACATAGGGCCTACATCATGTGAGAGCGTTACAAATAACATTTGCATCAAAAAAAAATTCGGATTTGATAAAAACCACCATATAGTGAGTGATATATGCAATCAAGAATTTGAAACCTGTAATACTGAAGTGAAAATTAAAATACCTTGCAATTGGGTACCAAATCAATCTTTGACATCTCAAATGCTCAACCCTCAATGAGTTGGCTTTTAATTGTTCCCAATGCCAAATATCAACGACCGGACACATCCTCATATAGCCCATATGCACTCTATATTAGGTCCGGCCTAATCAAATCGTCCAACAAAAATCACTATCCCAACAAATTCGAAAGGTTAATACGGGGTGCAGTGGGGTGTGTTGAGAGAGTGATACCGGAGAGTCCCAAATATATGAAAGTTGCAAATAAGGAAGAAATATTTGCATAAGTCCACTATAGTAGTTTCCAAACCCATTTAGTCCACTTCTAAATTTCATAACCCACTAAGTCCACTAATAATTTTAATGACAAAAATACCCCACCTAAGAAACAAGGGCCTTGTTTGGCTAACACGAAAATGTATTTTTTTCATATTTTTTTCGTTTTTGTTGTAATCAAGCCGCCGCCACCATCGCTGCTGCCACCACCGCTGCCACCGCGGCCCCCGCCGCCGCCGCCGCCACCACCACCGTCGCAGCTGCCATCACGCCACATAAAACGTTATATGTGTAACAAAAAACGTATTTTTTCATTTTTCTTGATTTTTTTATTGAACCCACTACACTTAACATTTAACGTTATATATGTGACAAATTTCTCTTTTTGTTTTTTCCTATTTTTCTTGTATTGATTTTTTAATGTTATATGAGTGATAAAAATTTCCAAACATACAACATTATGGATCCGATTGGATGGTGTATACGGTGGGTGTATTACACAATACACCCGGATAAGGATCAATACACCGTTTGGCATCCATTTTGTCCCCTGTATTAACTAATCCCCGTATTCGCTAATACACCGGGAACATCCATAAATTATTGCTACCCCTCTAGGTAGCAATAGCTAATCCGGGTGTATACGCCTGATTTTTGACCAAAACTCCCCTCCTCATCCCCCTCCCCCAACGGCTCTCTCTCTATTTGCTGCTACAGAGAAGAAACAAGAAGAACACCACCAACAACAGATCACCACCAGCACCACCACAAAAACAAATACACAAAAAATATGTATGTATACGTAGAGAGAGAGAGAGAGAGAAATGTACCTGTTCTTGGGGTGGGTTGTGTACAGATTGGAGAGAGAGAGAGACGATTGCCATATTGGGATGGGTTGTGTACAGATCGGAAGAGACAATCAGTGGGCCGCTCCTCCTCCTCCTCCTTCTTCTTCTACGCTTTTGTCTTTCTTCTCTCTCTCTCCTCTCCTCTCTCTCTCTCTCTCTCTCTGTATACATACATGTAGTTGGGAACTGGGGAAAAAAGCAGCCGATGTTCCCAAAGTTGGGAAAATTATCAAGTGTAGTTGAAACCAATCCAAATAAATGGTTCAGAATAATGGAGAGCAATCCAATGGTCACAAACAAGTTTGAAAAACATGTGTGACCATGTGTAGTTCCCCATCTTTTAAAAAAACGAAATTTATATTTTACAAATTTGTTAAATTATTTAATTTGTTAATGAAGTAAATTATTATAGCTTAAAATTGTCAAAAAGTAATTAAATATATTGAGTTTTGCAATTATATAATTAATGTTATACATAATAAAATTTGGGACTGCACAAGGGCAAAAGAGTCATTTGACAGTGTTTTACATCATACACCCTTCCTTCTAATACATCATCCAAATCATCTACTTTTTAATACACCCTCTATAAATGTCACATCAATGTGGGCCCTCCCTTCTTAACTAATACCCCTTACTATCTTATCCCCCCTCCATAACTAATACACCCAAAACTCATACTGCATCCAATCGGGCCCTATATGTGTGGCAAAAATTTTCTAACATGCAACATTTCTTTTTGGTTTTTTCTTATTTTTAGTCTTTAACGTTATATGCTGGTCCATACAAAACATATAACATTATATGTGGAGTTTTTTAATATCTAAATATCGCAAAAAAAAAATTAAAATAGAACATATATTATTATATTTGAGCTTCTGCAGCTCTGAATCTCACAAAAAAATAGAACAGAACATATAACATTATATGTGAGCTTCTGTAGTTCTAAATCTCACAAAAAAATAGAATATATAACATTATATCTGAGCTTCTACAGCTCTAAATCTCACAAAACATGACATAAAATTATATGTTCTCAAAACAACATCATATCTTTCCAACAATATTATATATCTCAAAAAATAACATTATATGTTCACATATCAAGCCACCATTATCCTTATTTCAGTCACGCCTTGAATCCCAAGTTGAATGTTGATGAGGCCACAGGGGGTCGAGCTTCATTTTTTCACCGTTTCTTCATCAAAACCTTCATCGGATCCTTCAAAATTTTGATTTTCTGCCTCCAAATAGCATTCCCATAACCTCTATATCTACATATATACATATTCAAAACAACATAAACAACATTAATATATCTCAAAAACGAGATATAATATTATATGTCTAACCCTAGGAAAAACACATATTACACATGTCAAAATTCACATACAACATTATATACTCCGTTGTCCATCACTTATATATTGAATTGGTCCGCGCAGCGACCTCTTCGACTTGCTTCTGATAATATATGGATATATCCATATGTGCTATTGAGAGGCTGCTGCGCGGACCTATTGAATAAGAGAACATAAAATGTTATTAGTTCCTCTTTTTTTTTTTTAGTTTTACAGGACAAAATCTCATATACGACGTTATATGTTCTCTATGCAAATTGAAATATTTTTTTTTATGTCAATACAAGCTCATATATATATATATATATATATAGTTACAAATATTCTCATATAACCATATATAATCATATATGGATATATCCATATGTGTTTTTGAGAGGCCGCTGCGCAGACCAATTCAATAAGAGAACATATAACATTATTAGTTCCTTTGTTTTAGAGTTTTACAGGACAAAATTAGGTACCAAGGGCAAATTGTCACATATAACATATTGTCTCAGTAGAGAAGATTATCTATAACCAAACCACATCGCTAACCGAGCTTCAAATAACATATTTTCACGTATAAGTCGGAGAGGCCGCTACGTGTACCAATTCAATAAGTGGTCGACAACGGAGCATATACCGTTATATATGACAGAAACTCATATATAACGTTACACGGTACAAAAGGTCATATATAATGTCATATGTTTTCTTTATTAAATAACATAGAATATTTCTAATCTAGAATGTTATATATAACAATATAACGTTATATATTATTAAATCTCTCTCTAACTGAGAATGTTTTTTTAAAAATAACATTAAATAACAACAAAAACACACAAAAATATATTTTTGGCAAAAGTACATCAACACCCCCTCAACTATCATTTTTTCCCACATACACCCCCTAACCTTCAAAAACGCCCAAGGAGACCCCCTCAACTACTCCCGTTACCCAGGTGACACCCTTCCGTGTTAGAACCGTTAGCTGGAAGCTCACTTGTCAGAGATTTGGGCTTTTTTTGGACAAAAATGCCCTTTGCCCATACTATATACATCTTCCCCATTAAGACCTCTCTCTCTTCGACCCACACCGTTTCCAGATCCCCTCCCCAATCTCTCTCTCTCTCTCTCTCTCGTGCTCTCTCTCTCCGTATGCAGCCATGGAAGATGTCAACAGTAGCAACAACAGCCACCAAAGCCGTAGCCACAGCTACAGCTCCAATCAAACCCAGAATTGGGTTGATGCTTACTGTCGTTGTGGAGAAAAAGCCCCCTTGAGGACTTCGAAAACAAATGCGAACCCTGGAAGGAGATTCTTGGGGTGTGTGAATTATGAGGTTGGTTAATGGGTACAATAATCCAATTCCGACTGTGTAATTTCTGGTATGCTAAATTAGTTGCCCTAATTTGTGCTTTTTAATGGGTTTGTAGGAGAAGAATGCATGCAAATTTTTCATATGGGTTGATCCTGCTACTTGCCCTAGAGGACTAGTGTATGGTAGACAGTTGCAGAAGAAGATCAAAGATCTGCAGGAGGTGGAGGAGGATCTGAGGAGGTTGAATGAAGTTGCAGAAATGGACAAGGAAAAGATGATGAAGAAGATGGACAAGCTATGGAAAATGAACCATGAATTGAAGAAGAAAAATGAAATGATGTGGAAATGCAATGTACTGTGTATGGTAGTTATAGGTTTACTACTGGTACTTTGGTTGGGTAGCTGGAAAAGCACCTATGGTAGGATGTTGTACCTGCCATGAACATTTGAAAGATGTAATCGGCCTAATGCAATGAAATATGTACTTTGTGTTTCACTAAACATGTGTTCCAATATGTATGATTAACATTCCATGAGCACCATGAATGACTTACAGTCACTGGTCATACCAAAACACAGTCATAAGCCTTACACATAGGCATTACAAAAGCTGCAGTCATAAGCCTTACACAAAGGCATTACTAATAGGCCCTTACTAATATAAAGTCAAAAGTGTTGCACAAAGTCTTACAAAAATAAAGTCATAAGCCTTATACCATTACAAGGCATACCCATTCACAAGGCATTACAAAAAGTCAGGCTATCTACCTCAAGTCAAGTAATGAAAAGTCATTTTCTGGGACCACATGAAGCTTGGGAGGAAATATTAGTCACAACTCTGCCACTCCTAGTCATTGTACCTCCTTGTGTAAACTTTGATTGTGAGGAATTGGATTGTTGACTAGAAAACCAACGGTCACCAACTTTTGTCAATCTCTTGGAAGCCTAACAAAATACACAAATAACTAGGACATAAGTCATATGCATTATCATAGTCAATTAAAATTGTACACAGTTAAGTAATGCCTTAAGTAATTATACCTGGTTCTGTTGTGGTTGGTCAACTGCCTTTGTTTTACCAGTTGCCACACTTGCAGCAGATGCACTCCCACTTTCACTTCCCCTTCCTCTGCCCCTTCCTCTACCAGTTCCACTTCCTCTGCCAACAGTCCCACTTCCTTTGCCAACAGTCCCACTGCCACTACCTTTTGGCTTACCAGCTGGTTGCACACCACCTCCAAACTTGGCCCTCTGTTTTCCATAGTACTTGGCCTTGTGGTTAACCCAGCTCTCTTGTGGTGTTTTACAAGTTCTCACATTGTGCCCAAATTGGCCACATTTTCTGCACATGAAAGTAATGCTATGCTTCCTAACCTTATAAGGATTATTGGGCTCATCCTCTCCTTTTCTCCTAGCCTTTTTTGGCCTTCTAATTGTTGATCTTAAAGGTAGAGGCATTATTGGATCACATTCAGTTTCTGGCCACAAGCTTTTATCTGGTATTGGATTGATCCTATAGCTGTAAGTCCTAACAAATGCATCAGTTGTGTAACACTCATTCACATAATCTTCAGGTAGGGCCTTGTGAGTTATGATGGCTGCACATGCATGATTGCAAGGAATTCCACTAAGATCCCACTTTCTACAAGTGCAAGAGTGGTCCCCAATATCAACCACAAATGTTTTGTCTGTACTAGTTACCTCAAACACTGTCCCCCCAGAGTATATCACTGCCAATCCTCTTGCTTTCACCTTTTTCTTCTCAACTTTCTTCCCAATACTTGGACACAACTTACCCTTGAACTTCTGACTGTAATCAAGTCTTTGCACATACCTTACCATCAGTTGTCTCCTTATTGTCTCTATTACTGTGAGTATGGGCTTATCCCTTGCCTCCTCTATCCATCTATTAAAACACTCACTCATGTTGTTGTCCATTCTGTTAACCTTGGACCTAGGGCTGTGGTAGGCTCTAGCCCAAACCTCTTTTTCCTCCTTCAGCATCCACTCATGTGCCTTTTTATCTACCCTCTTCATCTCTGCCATTTGTTTATTGAACTCTGGAACTGTGTAAGTAGAGGCTGCTCCCCAAAACAAGTCTTTGTACTCTTTCCCTTTGTAGGTCTTGTTAAAATTGGCATACATATGCCGTAGATAAAATCTGTGCTCCACATTAGGCATGAGTCTTTTGAATGCTTCAACTAAACCCTGCCAAAAAGAAAAATAATGAATACCATTAAGTTTACAATAAATTAATGCAATTACAACATAAAACAAAGCAAAGAATAATGCACATGGTTACCTTCTGTCTGTCAGACATGAAACACCATCCCCTCTCCTCAGGTCTTCCTATTACTTGCATTAAATGCTCTAAAAACCAACCCCAACTGTCCTTAAGTTCTGCTTCAACAATGGCAATACACAGGGGGTACATTTGGTTATTGGCATCTCTCCCCACTGCAGCCATCAGTTGTCCACCATAAGGGCCTTTAAGGAAGCATGCATCTAAACCTATGAAAGGTCTGCAGCCAGCAAGGAATCCTTTTGCCTGAGCATCAAAGCATATGAACAATCTTTGAAAAAACACAGTTGAGTTTATCCTTTCCACCTTCAGAAGTGCAGTTGATCCTGGGTTTTTGTTGATCAAAATTTGACAATAATCCCTTAGTCTCAAGTATTGTTCCTCATGACTCCCCTGGGTTGTTTCTAGAGCAACTCTCCTGGCCCTATAAACCTTCTTCTTTGACACATCCAACATCCAGTCCCTCTTAACATCATTTTTCAATATCTTCACATTTTTATCTGGTTCATCTGTCAACACCTCTATGTACTTACCAGCTATCCACTTAGATGTTGCATACTTGTTTATGTATTTTCTGGTACAACTATGGTCAGCATTTATTTTCTTAATCTGGAATGACTTCTCACCATGCAATGGTGATGCATGTAACCTAAATCCACATTTCTCTTTGCAAATGACAGTGACTCTTGTAGCTTCATTCTTCAAGTAGGTGTATTCACACCCTTCCCTAATGTGGAACTCTTTGAGGAGAGCTCTGAAGGCAGTCACAGTAGGAAAAACCATACCCTCCAAAAGTCTGGGGTTCTCCATATCTTTATCCTTGTCAAACTCAACTAACTTATACTTCTTTATGTTGCCACCCTCATCCTCTGGATTCGATAAACATCCTAGGTCATCATCACTCTTATCACTACATTCTCCTTCCTGATTCACAGTCATAATGGCAATCCCTTGTTCAACCTCCTCCTCCTCATCTTCATCTTCAGATGAGTCAGCAAAGCCACTAAAATCATCTGTGTCATCACCAGTGCCATCATCACTGACACCATCACTTTCATCATCATCTGTGTCATCACCAATTTCCCAATCTTTATCATAATCATCATCATCCTCAAGTGGACCAGTGGGTATTAAGTATTGTTCATCAAGGTTAACTATGTCATCCAGGTCAACTATGTCATCAAAGTCATGAAGGTCTATTAAGTCATCAGTTTGCACACTAGGGCCAACCTTAGTCAAAGTAGATACCTCTTCACCACTAGGTTTGTTATGCTCCATCATAGGGTTATGGATATAGATATCAATCACATCAGAGTTGTTATCCTTGTGCATGTCAAACATGGCTACCATTGTTTTGTCACAGGTTACACCCACCAACCCATCATCCATACTTTGATTTGGACCCTTTTGGTACAACTCACTAACATCTGGACACTCTAATTCCTTCACTACAGCCCTAAGATCAATGTATGACATCATGTCAGGGTCAATCGTAACTGGGGTCACACTCCCACCAACATACATTTTTTTGGGTCCTTCAGAAATATACCCTCCATGGTAAAAGTAAAGTGTTACTGATGGACAAGCCATTTGTCAACTGAAAGGTAAACAACAAAACACAAAACAAGGCTCAATAATTGCTTCTGTTTGGGGGGGACCAGTAGGTGAGTAATGCATAATGGGGGGGGGGGGGGGGGGGGGACCAGTAGAAGAAAAAAGGCAAAAACCATTGACAGAAAACAGAAAACAATCGTACAGATTGCCTTGCTTTTGTTTGGACAGGGACAAGGACAGACATGGGGGACCAAAGCAGAGGAATTGTGCATAATGGGGGGGACCAGTAGTAGAAAAATCCATTCAAAGGCCATACCAATCGAAAAACAATAAAAGCCCCAATTTTTTATTTCGAAACCAAGTCAAACCCAATTTTTAATTAGGGTATACATTAAGATACTACTTCCAAGAACCCTAATATTCTCCTACAAATACCCAAACGTACAGAAACAACATATAATATGTAAACTTAAATCAAGTAACATTCGCGCCATGGTGTCAATACATCTAGGGTTTTTACATACAACACGTACCTTGAAACTAGTGTTCGATCGAATGAGTAGAGCGTTTACAGTACTTCAGTTACCACGATCCTTAATCTTCTTCGAAACGAGGGGTTTTTTTGGGGATCGAAGTCAGGAGTGGGAGAAGGAGAGAGAGAGAGAGTCACCATGGGAGAGGAAGAGAGAGCACTGATCGATCGTATGAAGTGAATCGTCTCACCGTATATAATAAAAGGGTATCTTAGTCATTTCATTCGTTCCGTTAACGGAGTTTGCGTTTTTTTCTTTTCCAGTAGTTGAGGGGGTCTCCTTGGGCGTTTTTGAAGGTTAGGGGGTGTATGTGGGAAAAATAATATTTTTTGTGTGACACAAAAAGCACACATATAATCTTATATATTTTTTCAAAAAACACAACCTGTTCCAACCTTATATGTCTAGCCCTAGAAAAAACACACATATAACCTTATATATTTATTCAAAAAACTCCAAATATATCATAAGCAAGTCGGAAAGCACACATATAAGTGATTGATGAAAAACACAAATATAACCTTATATATTTATTCAAAAAACTTCAGATCTCTAACCCTAGGAAAAGCACACATATAACCTTATGTATTTATTCAAAAACCTCCAAATCTGATGATAACCGGACACGGGACAAACAAAAGACCGGATCAACCTTCTTATAATATTATATTTTTTGTTTTTACTACTCCATATTTCTCTCCAATAAAACAAATAAAAGACAGGATCAACCTTCTTAATAAAATAAACAAACCAACTTTAAAACACGTTTATGAAAAAGCGGAATAACGTTATATAATTGACTGAAACTACAAATTCCACACACATAACAAGCCGAAAATCCAATTCGTTCAAGATTAGTGCAAAAAATAGACTATAACCTTAAATATCAAAGAGATCAAGATACAGAACAACAAGTACTACTATGAGGAACATGTATTATATGTATAAGATGAGATTATCGATTCCGAGGTCTGGGTGAATGACTCTTCTCAATGACTTCGCGTATGTTCTCCCTTCGCTGCTTGGTGAATCAATTCACGGTGATGTCGTACATAGATGCATAAAATTTCCAGATCAGGAAACAGAGTTACAGAACCAAGACAAATCACAGCTGCAAAGAATCTTCAGAAGTATATCGAATGTCTAAATATATTATAACAAAAAATCTGATCTTTCAAAACCAGTAGAGAGAGAAAGATACCATACGTTAGACAACTAAATCCAAATAACCAGTTCACGAGATTTAATGAACTCCGATCAAACAAAAAACACAAAATTGATTTCACAAACTCAGTCAAAAGACAACACAAAGCATCAAAATAGAAAAAGGAGATAACTTTGGAAATTAAAAACTAAATCAGATTTGAAGCAGCAATAACAAATTTATACTCCAAATATATACCTATATGCAAGACGAATGGGAATCGGCCTGGCCTGGCAAGCAAAAAGTTCAGAATATATAAAGGGGGAAAGTCAATTCATGACAAATCCAGGAAACAAACGGGATGTGGAAAGCCAACCACAAATAACAAAAAATCAAACAAATCGTATAAACTATATTCCGGCACCGTCCTCGGCCTGATAATAATCTTGGAGGCAGACGGTTCACCAGGGGAGGGGAGGAGAGAGAGAGAGGGATCTGTTTTGTGATCTAGGGTTTCTCTCTCTATATGTTACATATGAGGGTTTTTTGGTCTTGAAAAATATCTCTTTTTAAGTAAATTGGAGTTATTAGGTTATATAACTATATTAGTGGACTAGAGGGGTTATGAAATTTAGAAGTGGACTTAGTGGGTTACAAACATGCTATAGTGGACCTCCCACCAATTTTTTATTTGTTTTGTTATTATTACCCTTTCTGCAAAACTAGTGAAAGTTCACTAATAATTGAAAGTTAATGAAAGTGCTTAAACCCCAAGGGTACCATATGAAAGTGCCTAAAATCCTAAACCCTAGGGTACCATATGAAAGTGCCTAAAACCCTAGGGTACCCTATGAAATTGCCTAAACCACTAAAACCTTATAATAAAAAAGTGTACCCTAAAACCCTTATGAAATTGCCTAAACCCTAGGGTACCCTACAAATGTAGGGTACCTTACCCTAGGGTAGTTTTGTCCATGAAAACATGTTTTGGCCTTATTGCTCAATATATAACTCAAAAAGTTGAAGGACCTCCACTCAAAATTATTTTGTTGGCTTCCTTTTCCTAAATGAAAACTATTTTACCATACTTATGGCTAATTTTCCCTTATTTATTTGTATCTCTCGATGTATCTTTTAAGCTCTTAAAAAGTCTTTCTAATTTTTAGTAGGCAAAGTCTTTCAGTTTATTAGATTCAAGAATCTTGGAAGTTGAAGTTTGTGTCAGCTATGTTTGGAAGGATGTTCCAAATTATCTATTTAAACCTATGTGGTTGATGAAATGAGTAGATTAAGTGTTTGAGTTTAATAGCCTTTGGCTTGTGAGAAGATTAATTCTTCTTGTTAACTCTTATCCTTCTGTGAATTTCGATAGGTGTCGAGTTTCTATAGCCTTTGTATCCCTTGTTAGACACCTCGGGTTGTGATTAATTATCTGTATCTCTTGGTGTCTTATCTCGGGTGGTGAGCCTTTACCCCATTTGATCCTTTTATCATTTTATTTTCTTTCTTCAGGCCAATATCCGCTGTCAAATTGGTATCAAAGTACAATTATCTATCTTGTTGAGTTTTCATTCCATGGTGTTTGAAGATAAAAACATGTTGGATGGAATTTTTTTCGTATGAAGATTCAACAATTTCACAACAAGTAGATTGAAGTTTGCCGAAGATGGATCCTTAATTATCCACGGGCGTCAGAATTTCACCTCACTGGCTATTGAGTAATGCGATCCTATTTTTTGATCTTTAGAGTATTACAAAAGTTTTAACTCTTCAAGATACCCAACAAGGTTTCCCATCGAATACTAATTTAGCTGTGGCAAAGCGAAAATTCAAAGAATGGGAATGGATTGACGAGGCTATTGGAGCGGTGGACCAAAGTGTTGTCGTTCAAGGTTGTAAATGTGAATTCCTCATCGATTCGGGAAGTCAAATCAATTTTGTGTCACCTTCTCTAGTTTCATTTCTATATTCGTCAACTGAGAGATGTGTTGAAACCTATCATGTGCATTTGGTGACTCAAGATTGCCAAACACCAATAACTAGAAGATGTCTAGTAGAGTTTTCAATAGATCACTGATACAAGGACAAAATTTGGTGTGATGTGATCCCAGTAGACATGTGTCATGTGTTGTTGAGTCGACCATGGCCGGGACAGGAATATTGTCTATCGAGGTCGAGAAAATGTTTAGAAATTAAAGTTGAATGTCTAACTCTTAAAGTTATATCTGAAAATAAAGAGCGAGAGAGGCTTTCATTAATGGTCATGAAGGAAGTAACTACACTAGAGAAACGCCCGTACAAGAGAAAGTAGAAAAAAAGGTTCACCAATGTAGAGACCCCCAATTTTAAATCTCTCTTCGTTAACGGTTCACCAATGTGGGATAATTGTGGTTTGAGCCGAATTAAAAATTTCCTGAAATCGTTGTACGGATATACGTTTATCATTGTGTATCGAATGTTCGGAGGATAATTGAATACGTGCTTTGATGTTGTGATAGTGTTTGGGAGTATGGTGAATGTGTTAGTGATCGGGGTTCAAATCGGTTGTCCGTACGTCCTTCAAAAATCTGACTAAGTATAGGATAAAATTACTTTTTCGAAAATATCAAATCACGGAATAAAAATTCTCAGTAATTGTCCCTTGGTCTTTTTTTTGTTTTAACAACAATATTTCATTAATTTTTGAAATTGTTACAAAGAGTCAAAGACTAATAGGACAATGAAAATGACATCATAGTCCTAACAAAGCTAAGAACATTCCTATACCCAGTCCGAAACCTAAACCCTCGATTGACAAGAAATCAACCAAAGACACACATTGGGACAAAAGCCCATGTCTAAAGAGCCAAAGTCCAAACACCTATTAGGTCAAGCCCAAACCCAATAAGAAATCAAAGAATTGAATAGGTGGCGAGTTTGTTTAACACTGTATACCTTGTTAGATACCGTGGTTGGTATCTATATGCTTTGGTGTCCTATCTCGGGTGGTGATATTATAATGACGGTTTGGATTCAAGAGCACGCTGAGCCCCGAGAAGGCGAGCAAGGCTATTGTTTTTGCGAATTTTTTTTTTATCAAAGGTCTCTATATTCCAGACTTTAACTTGAGAAGTAAATCTACAAATTGTTCAGGAAAGGCTCATTAGGAGAGTTCCAACAGCCATTGACTAGGGAAAAGGAGGACGGTTCACTTAGCCATATATATAGACTCAAAGCGAAATGCAATGGTCAGAGTGAGTACGGGGAAGGTGCCGGAAGCTAGTGTAAGGAAATTTTCCAGTCGGCGTCACTCCGACACCTATCAATTCTCTCTTTGAATATCAGACCCCCATAGCACGTAAATTAGACCATGTCCACGGGCAGTGGCGGACCCAGGAATTCAATATACTGGGGGCATCTATTATTCACAATTTTAAAAAATATTTCTCTATATATATACCACTAAATTATCGCTCAACCATTGAATATTAATCACTCATTCTATTCCGCAACCGATTTTTGACAATTTTCATGGCTAAAAATACTCTTTCAATTGTCGTGGTGGCAACCGTAAGATTAATAGAAAGTAAATTAAAGAATTTAGTAATTTGATTTTCATAATATTTTGGATTGGGAGGAAAACACAAAGAAATAGGACAAAAATAGAGAAATAAAGGGAAAAAGTAGAACAAAAATAGAGAAATAAAGAAAAGAAGTAGAACAAAAATGAAGAAATAAAGGAAAGAGGTAGAACAAAAAATAAAAATAAAAAAGATAAAACAAATATGAAGAAATAAAGGAAAGAGAGAACCAAAAAATTGAAAAGAAGGGTGGATGGCATGCTTGGGAATTGAACCCAGGCGCCTTGAACTTACAAAAGGCATACAGAACCACTCTACCACACTAAAGCTTTGCACAAGTGTATGAAACTTTTATATATTTATATCAATTTTTTATTTTTTATTTTTTTGAAAGGCGCGGGGGCACGTGACCCCACGTGCCTCAACGTGGGTCCGCCCCTGTCCACGGGTACTTAGTACCCGAGAACCCATGGTCAATCAGCGCAAAATAATCAATGCATTCTTCTAAGGCCCCGTTCTCTTGAACTTAAGTTAAACTTAACTTAAATTTGAGAGTTTTGCTCTTATTTGAATTTTTTTGGCATTTTTTAGTTTTGTGCCAAACTTTTGTGGGTTATTGATTTGTCTCGACGAGAGGAATCGGAAAATTAAAATTTTGGCACTTTTACCCAAGTATTTTGAGAAATAATCATTTTTTAGCAGAAAAATGCTCAACGAATCGATAACCCACAAAAGTTTGGCGCAAAACAAAAAAATTTAAATAAGAACAAAACTTTCAAATTTAAGTTAAGTTCAAGAAAACGGGGACTAAATCTAACATTCGACGCCCGTCTTATTTATTTTATGTACATCTGTGTTAGGACTTGGGTCACAGTCTCTCTGTGTTGGCAAATTCCAAGACAAAAACACATTTATTTGTATCCCCATTTATCGAGTTGTATTTTATTTATTTTTGTTTCTAGAGTGTCCGTTTAGGAAGTGAAAAGGAAATCAATATTGTGTATTTGAGAGTGAGTGTTTCGTACAGGTAGAAAAGAAAAGAATTGTTCTTGTGAGGAAAGAAATAGGTGCTCATGGAAAGACTTGCTGGACATGGTAAGGATTTGCTGCAGATGGAAACGATCTTTCGGTAATTGCAAGGTGCGGTAATTTATCTAAGCAATCTATTAAGGCATGAGATTTTTTGATTGCCGAGGATGTTCTAATTATTTAAGGACGATTGGTTAGAAAATAATAAGAGGCAGAGAGAGCTGCTATAAAAGGTTTCAAAAACCCATATCCTCTGAATAAAGAAAAGACGATCAGCTCTTGGGTTTTTTTGGTGCACCTCGAAAACTAATACGTCATGCTCTAAAAGTTTAACTTCGAGGGGTTTTGTTCTACAACAACATCGATCAATCAATCTCTGAGTAAAGTCCTTCGGTGGATTCCGGGAGGCAAACGGAAGGCTTATGGATTCAAGGCAGTGGCGGTCAAGCATTCAGAGTGGTGTACGTACGTGGATTCGGCAAGAGCGTCTAGGTTTAGGTTTGTGGAGTTCAAACTTATAGTAAGAGTTCTTGTAACCTCGTGTTTAGTAGTGCTTGATTCCTTCCCGTAGTTTTTTTTCCCGTTTAGGGTTTTCCACGTATATCCTGGTGTTATCTTTTGATTGTTTTTTCGTTCCTGCATTTGGATTGATTGGTGGTTTATTTATTAAAGAATTCATACATAGCAAATATTTATAAACCTAGGCGATCTAGGGTTTTTCAATTGGTATCAGAGCGGGTCGCTCATATTATTAGGGTTTATTCCTAGAGCGGATCCTTTTTTTTTTTACTTTGCTATTATGGATTTACCAAGAGAAGGCAATTTTAAAATCAAACCTCCAATTTTTGATAACTCTAAATACGTAGCGTGTGCTTCTTCTATGTTTCTCGATGCGAATAGCGTTAAATCTAATAGTGGGAGTACAAGTAATATTTTTTGTGAGGTTGAGACTAACCAAACTAGTGATGGAGAGGACAAATACGATATGGAAGCTCTGACTTTATTTACAAAAAAATTTAAACGTTCTTTTAAAAAAGATACTAATATAAGTTTAGCCACAAAGCTAAAACAATGTGAGAAAGAAAAAATTGATGCGTTGCATGAACTTGATGTGCTTAAGCGCAAACATATGAATCTTGAAAATGATATGCATAGCCTTTTTGAGACTAATGAGCTTCTTGAATCGAAGGTAGCAAAATTGCAAGTTGAACTTGACAAGGCCAATGCTACTTTTAAGAAATTGAATGCAGGTTCACAAATTTTAGATGAAGTTTTGTCATCTCAAAAGGTGGCATCGGATAGAGGTGGACTTGGGTATAAAGCAGAAGGATCTTTAAAGTCAAAGGCAAGAGAAAAAATGATATTTTGCAAGCCGAATAGCAGTGCACCGGCTTCTCTTGTGGCCAACAAAGCTAAGTCGCCCGTCAAAGAAAAAAAAGTCAAATATGCTCACACAAAGCTTCCGAAGGTAAAGAAGCAATGTCCAGCGGTTAAAATTGCCACCACGAAGCGTGGTGAGGTAAGCTGTTTTAAATCTAAGCCTACTTGTCATAATTGTGGAGTGATTGGACACATAAGACCACATTGCATGAAATTACATATGCCTTGTCTTTCATGTGCACATGATAAAATGATGCGTAAAAATGTTCAATTTGTACCCACTTGTCATTTTTGTGGGGTGAAGGGTCACATTCGACCTAATTGTTTTAAACTCCATGGTTACCCTAAAGCTCCACCCCAATATTTTGGTTATGGTTTTTATAGAACCCAAAGGCCTAAGTTTAGGGTGATTCCTCATGGAAAGAATACGAATGTAATGTCTAAACATGTGCCTAAAATTGTTGAGAAATTTGAGAAGGTCAAGACAAGACCTATTTGGGTAAGAAAATTGGATTTGAGAACTCGTATAGATTTGCCTTCTAATCCTATAGATGACATTGGTTCATCTGGAGATGTTGACTTTGACTTTTGAAGGCTTGCTCTTAATTAATTGCATCCAAAGTCTAGGTTGATTTTGATGTTTTTGTCTATCTTGTACCTAGATCTATGGTTTCTGCTGGGTTATTTATTTGTGTTGATTAGGTTCTTAGCATGTTTCATTTAGTTTTTTTTTTTTTTTTCTTGTAGAAAATTTTTTTGGATTATCATTCTGCCTTATTAACTTAAAAAAAATAAAAAAAGGATTTTGTTTTTGTTATATGATAGAAAAACTGAAAAATATTTTCATTTTTTTTTCTCTTCTAGTCTAAGCTGGGCATGATAGTCTCTATTGCGGCATAGTTGATTGTCATGAGTTTTTATGAGTATGAACATTTTGACTTTTATTGTGCATACTCCATGATCCCTCCACAACGTGAGAAATTTTGAAGGTTATATGGCATGATTTTTGACATTGTGAACACTTGTTCATAACTATGATGGATGGTTTCTTGATTTAGTGTCCTAGTTCTCATGAACTTGGCGTATATCTTGTGACCTACCTTTTGAGATTGACCTATGGCTATCATTCCCTTTGTGATGATATCATTTTTATTTGCTCTTCTCTCCTGAAAGCACCGATTTGTTTATTCTCAACCTATCCGGGCGTTCATTTAGTAGCCGGGCAATTGGAGTGAGGTTTTCTCCCTCTAAGCGTTCGCGTCAAAAGGTGGATAGGCCTTGTGAAGGTATGCTGGTTGGACCACTTGCTTAGTAACCGGGCAGTTGGAGTGAAGTATTCTCCCTCTGAACGTTCGCGTCAAACAGCAGTGGGGTAAGAAAGAAAGAAAAAGAAAAGAAAAAGGAGAACTTATTATACTAAAGAAAGGAAAATGTGCTGTTGAGGGGGAGTTTTGTACTCTCTCATTTTCATTGAACCACATTGAGGACCTAGCTTGGTTTGACTTCTTGAGGGGGAGTCATCTTGATATGCCTATTGTTTATGAGAATATAGGTCCTAAATTGAGTTAACTTGATATTTTGGTCATTGAAACACACACACACAATTTCGTTTGTCAAAGATCATGGTGTGTTGCATTCTTAATGCCTTACTAGTGGTTTCATCATTGAGCATGTTCTTTGATGGTCTTGATGTTCATTTTCATGGATTCTTATGGCATAATACTTGCTCAATGTTGATAGATTGCTCTTACTCTTATTCTCTCAAGATTTATTTTATTATTAGTTATGAACATCATTGCTTCTAGTGGATTTTTTTATTTTCCTACTTCTACCTTTGTCATTCCGTGACAAAAAGGGGGAGTAATTTGTTGATTAACAGATTGTGCTTCTTTAGTGTTTCTGCAGCTTTACAGGACGTGACCTCAATCTATTAGGGGATAGTTTTTTCTTTGTTGAGTGTGTTTTGTCATGGAAGTGCCAAAGGGGGAGATTGTTAGGACTTGGGTCACGGTCTCTCTGTGTTGGCAAATTCCAAGACAAAGACACATTTATTTGTATCCCCATTTATCGAGTTGTATTTTATTTATTTTTGTTTCTAGAGTGTCCGTTTAGGAAGTGGAAGGAAATCAATATTGCGTAATTGAGAGTGAGTGTTTCGTACAGGTAGAAAAGAAAAGAATTGTTCTCGTTAGAAAGAAATAGGTGCTCATGGAAAGACTTGCTGGACATGGTAAGGATTTGCTGCAGATGGAAACGATCTTTCGGTAATTGCAAGGCGCAGTAATTTATCTAAGCAATCTATTAAGGCACGAGATTTTTTGATTGCCGAGGATGTTCTAATTATTTAAGGACGATTGGTTAGAAAATAATAAGAGGTAGAGAGAGCTGCTATAAAAGGTTTCAAAAACCCATATCCTCTGAATATAGAAAAGACGATCAGCTCTTGGGGTTTTTTGGTGCACCTCGAAAACTAATAACGTCATGCTCTAAAAGTTTAACTTCGAGGGGTTTTGTTCTACAACAACATCGATCAATCAATCTCTGAGTAAAGTCCTTCGGTGGATTCCGGGAGGCAAACAGAAGGCTTATGGATTCAAGGCAGTGGCGGTCAAGCATTCAGAGAGGTGTACGTGGATTCGGCAAGAGCGTCTAGGTTTAGGTTTGTGGAGTTCAAACTTATAGTAAGAGTTCTTGTAACCTCGTGTTTAGTAGTGCTTGATTCCTTCCCGTGGTTTTTTTCCCGTTTAGGGTTTTCCACGTATATCCTGGTGTTATCTTTTGATTGTTTTTTCGTTCCTGCATTTGGATTGATTGGTGGTTTATTTATTAAAGAATTCATACATAGCAAATATTTATAAACCTAGGCGATCTATGGTTTTTCAATCTGCATTTTCGATTACTTGTACATGCTTTCTTACTGTTCATGAGATACAAATCATGCCCCGCCAACCAATATTTGCAACTCACCCATCTAAGAAATTACTTGCAAGAATGCAAGTTGTTTGAAGGCCCGCCCTGAACTCATAATTCCACATTTGAATGCAATGGTCCCATATCCCACTTAGGATCCTGTTAAAGCATCCAACTCCAAACCAATTGGCAAATAGCGGAGAGGCCGCTCAGACTCATATACTAATTTTGGAGGAGATAATTAACCAATGTGGGACAAATCCCAACACTCCCCCGCACATGCGACCCTCGACTCGCACGTGGAGAGATAAACAAAGGATCCATAACACTTGGATCACAACAAACAACGGTGCACTTATGGCACAAATAAGGGGAACAAATTCTCCGAAACCTGGCTCTGATACCATGTTAAAGCATCCAACTCCAAACCAATTAGCAAATAGTAGAGAGGCCTGCCTAGACTCATATACTAGTTTTGAGATGTAAGTTTTAAGTTTTCTTCTGGTACTCCACTCAAGTCTCCATCTTCTTTGGTGCGCCATTATAATTAAGGCGCGTGTATAACACTTCATGTTAAAATGGACGAAAAGGGTCTCTCAGCTCATTTTTACAAACCACGGGTAGGTTATGTGCTCACTTTTGAATCATGGGTGGAGGGGATATCCGCACATAGCGATAACCACAGGCGGTCAAAATAGACTTTGCCCAACTTTTTACTTAGCAGAAAAAATAAATATATTATACTTTCCTGAGGAACACAATCCTTTTTCTTTGGCATGCAAATACATATTTCTATCAGTGTATTATGGACTTCACAGCAATGCACGACTGTAATTGAAATAGGATGTTGAATGTAGGGGTTCGGATTTTTGGGACCTTGACCGTGAGGGGGTTTCGGTTCCTTCCTCCGCTGTTCCGCACGCCCGCCGCCAGACCTGCAACAAGTCACTAGGGCTTTGGAAGCCCAGTGACCCTCCGACGATCAAGTTAGATCTAGGGAGAAGAATATAGGTCTAGGGTTAGGATAGAATGGCATACCTCTCTAGGCTAGAGTCCCTTTGCTTTTATAGACCTTGCTTTGCTTGGCCTCCAACCAAGCGTGTGGAAGGCACACTCGAGTAACCGCCTTGGGTGATGTAATAGGCGACGTATGGGATAAGGCGGTTATGGAGCACATGGCCAGATCAGCCCTAATGATGATCCTCGTGTAGTAACTATTTTGGCCTACGTCATGGTGATGAGTATGCTCGAGTGTCTTGATTGCCCAAGGATAGTGATTGTATCTGAGACATCATGCGTTGTTACTCCACGATGCTCTGTGCACTTCGCTTGGTTGTCTAAGCTCCTTAAGATCATACCTCGAAGCTATGCACTGATAAGCGTTAGGGACGAGACCGAGGTGTGCAGTAGTAAATGCCTTGGGGTTGGTCTGAGCCCGCTTGTTCGGGCCACTACAATAGCCCCTCAATCCACCTGGGCATCCCTTTCAGTGCGGGGGGATTGACAGTAGTAATCGCCTACACTAAGACATTTGTCCGAGGGAATCTTCGTAACCCCTTCAGGGACCGCCAGAAGCCTAGCCCCAGCCCTAGGAGCCATGCGTCAGTCATTGCTTTGCCGATCGTACGGTGATAGTTAGCTCTGCTCATGCTGTGTCAGTTGATAGGTACGCTCTGTCAAATCAATGCCACGCATCGCAATTAAAGTGGCTTCGTGCAGTCGAGGCGCCACTCCTGACGTTACTGGTTGTTTACGAGCCACTGATTATCGCCACATGTCGCACGTCTGATGGTCTCTGAAGAGTCGCTCTGTTTCCCGCGCGCCTCTCGACCTTTGAACCGCCAATATAAAAAAGAGGAGCAGGGAGAGAGAGAAACACTCTCACTTTCTCTCTCTAGTTCATCGTCGTCAGAGCTTCTCTCTCTAGACTTCGAGTTTTCAGAGTTTTGAATCGATTTTGCACGCATGTGGCAGTGAGATCTCTTCCCAGCTTCAGGTATGTTGATCGATCAACACTTATTTCAAGCTTTTCAGCATTTTTAACGCATTCTACAATGTTTTCTGGTTGAATCCGTCGTTTGAAGAGACCTCGACTGATTGGAAAATGGGAAAGAAGATGAACAGACACTGTTCATTGTTCTTCCCGAGCTCCAAATTCTTCCTGAGCCTGATATTCTTCTCGAGGAAGAATACCCCTTGTCCGGGCTCATAACTTAGTGTTTAGGTGTCCGAGGAATGATGACCTGAATATGCTCAAATGACTGAACCTCTTTGATTCCGAGCATCCATGTAGCTAACAACTCTTGCATGTGCATCTTGTTAGGTTCAGGCGAATGGTCATTGAGATCTCCTCGGACAACTCTAAAAGCTCTTCGGCATTCATTACCCTGAGTGAAGAAGATTTCATAGATGACTTCCTTCGTAGTCCAGACCGAGTACATTAGGCCACTCCTATCCCCGTGGACTATTTCGAGCCCCTTGATCTTTCTTCTACACAGATGTTGGGCTCTCCGGTATCGTCTCCCGTCTATGATCTTGCGAGTTCCTCAGGCCAAGGCTCCTGAGGAGGTTCAACGAGGAAGAGCGGAACGTCCCTGCTCATTCCTCCATTTCTTCGATGGGGAGGTGAGGTCCTATGAGGAGTTTGTGGTGACCTACTCTATTCCTCCCGATGTTCGAGTTAGAAGAGGGGCCTCGCACCCGGATGATATCCGTTACTGAGAGGGGGAGCTAACTTTCCCTCTGATGGCCATTACTGAGGGCGGAGTTAGGTTTCCGCTCCATTCGTTCGTCCGACATGTCCTTTGGGAGCTGACCCTCACCTCTTTTCAGCATCATTACGAGCATCATTGAGTTGCGGAGGAGGGAAGACCTGAACTTCAGGATCGAGGAGTTGTTTGAGGCGTACTCACTCGGGAAGAACCCCGGCTATGGTCGGTACTACCTTGCCAGTCGGCCCGAGTACAAAGATTTGTTGATAGAGAGCCTGCTCGACTCCGAGTCTTGGGCTAACACATTCGTCATTGTATCGGGAAACTTTATGTTCGGTCCCGGGGAGGGTGGCAACAATCGAGTTCAGTGGAATATAGGCGCTCTCGGTCTGCACTTGTCTTTATTTTTATCCCTTATTGCTCTTATTATAGTTCGTTACTGAGTATCATTCCTTGTTTACCTTCCGCTCCATCCGTTCGTCCGACATGTCCTTTGGGAGCTGACCTTCACCTCTTCTCAGCATCATTATGAGCATCATTGAGTTGCGGAGGAGGGAAGACCTGAACTTCGGGATCGATGAGTTGTTTGGGGCGCACTTGCTCGGGAAGAACCCCGGCTACAATCGGTACTAACTTGCCAGTCGGCCCGAGTACAAAGATCTGTTGATAGAAAGCCTGCCCGACTCCGAGTCTTGGGCCAACACATTCGTCATTGTATCGGGAAACTTTATGTTCGGTCCCGGGGAGGTTGACAACGATCCAGTTCAATGGAATACAGGCTCTCTCGGTCTGCACTTGTCTTTATTTTTATCCCTTATTGCTCTTATTATAGTTCGTTACTGAGTATCATTCCTTGTTTACCTTCGTACTAATTGGTTCACACCTGCTTCATACTACACACCTACCAAACTACTGTTATTAGTCCACACTTATTACTACTGTTACTACAAAGGACATTGAACAGTACAAACCAGTAATTTCACCACCTCCCAGAAATGGAAGGAACAAAACAAAGTAGCAAGAATCTTGCAGCCTTATTTTACTTTCTTTCACTTCATTTATTCATACACCACATAAAAGAGACAGCTGGCCTAAGCACATGGTTGTTACTCTGAATTATCTGAATCACTCTTTCCAGAATAGTCTTCAGTTCTGTCAGTCAAGTAATACTGATCCAAAAGATAGCGGATATTTTGGCGCCATTCTTTCGGATATGTATCATTGAACTTCCAATTTACAGTTTCATAATGGAGGAGAGATGTGGAAACTTGTGCAGGTGTCAATCCATTGAGTGAACAAAGTGTTTGAGTCATGGCAAGATAGTTTCCACTATTGATCTGAATTCTTCGGGACTTTGGATTTGTAGAGAGGAATATAGTGTGATATTCCTTTCGCCAAGTTATAGAACCATCTGGATTGGGGTGACTTCTGTTGTTGCGACTTGTCCAAAAGCAAATTAGAGGTTCCCTCCTGCGCTGTTAGGGATTCCTCTAATCTTCTGTTGCCAAAAGAGTATACTTCCAAAGAGCAAGCGGAATTTCAAAAAGAAATCTTCAGGAGGTTGAATCTGATTGAACGCTGCATGTGCCAGATAAACCAGTACTGCTGATTTATTAAAACAGACACTTATGGTATAAGCATATACTAAATACCATAAAGGGAGGTAGGCTTCCTTCTTGAAATAAAAGACATTGCGGTCATATATTTCAAACTAGGTGAGAAAGGGATAAACATGATGGAAAGGTAAACCTCCTATGGGACCTTCATCGAGACAATATTTAAAAATACAGAGGTGTTGGAGATTTTGACACATTTGGGTACACTTGGAAAGAAGGGTTAACTCCAAAATATGACACTGGAGGGGGGCAGGAAGATTGACTGGATGAAAGTAGGAAATCATGGGAAAACAACCAGGGACAAATGAATGGGGTGTTGTTTTTGAAAACTGGTTGATTTCTTTTTTGAGTCTTGACAGAAAATCTGGGAGGACATTTGTTTTTCCCTTTATGTGAACAGCATCAAAACTCCAGTTGGAAAACCATTTTGCCCATCGGAGCAACTGTGCTTTTGGAAGGTGTTTCTGTTTGAACTTGAGCATGCTGGGGAAACTCATCATATCAGTCTCAATCAAGAAATGATGACCGATTAGATGAAATTCAAACTTCTCAATACTCCTTTTAATTGCCAGAATCTCTTTGTAAGTATAGTGGTAATGAAGCTCTGCTGAAGAGAAAGCACCACTCTTGTATCCACAAATTCTGCGCTTTTGTTATGTGTTTTCTTCCAAAAGAACTGCTCCCTAATATAGATCAGAGGCATCTGTGTGAAGTACTCTTTTCCCATCTGAAGGGATGGTTAATGGAGGAAGGGTTTTGGCTAAGGTTTTAAGGTCATTAACAACTTTGGTACAACGGGCTGACCAAGGAGGAGGGTTTTTCTTTAATAGAGCTGAGAGAGGAGTACGATATTGGGCAAGGTTGGGAATGAAATCAGCCATATAGTTAACAATTCCAAGGAACTGTTGAACTTGTTTAACTGTGAGATTTTCGTCTGGAAAATGATCAAGCTAAGAGGCTATATGAGGCTGGAGGGTATATTGACCTTTAGAGATATGCATCCCTAAAAAATCAATTTCTGGTTGGGTAAGAAGCATTTTTTTCTCTGAGAGCATGATGCCATGGGTTTGAATGAGGGAATGAAAAGTTTGTAATAGAACAACATGAGACTCAATATCTGGAGAAAAGAGCCGAATATCATCAATGTAAACGAGTGCTGATGACAGAATGGGAGCAAATACCCGAATCATGGCCTTTTGAAACAAGGATGGAGCTGTTTTTAATCCAAAAGGCATGAGTGACCACTGAAAGTGGTGATCTGGAATGCAAAAACCAGTTTGGGATGACTATCTGGATGGATGCCCAGCTGCCAGAAATCTGCTTTCAAGTCAAATTTTGAGAAAATCTGAGTTTTAGGCAAGTTTGCAAAAAGAACACTTCACCGAGGAAGAGGGAATTTATTATCCTGTAGGAAATGATTCAGAAGCTGGTAATTGATAACCAAGCGAAGTTTTCCTCTTATCTGCTCTGACCTTTTGTTTACATAAAATGCTTCGCATGCCCACTGAGAGGTTATGGGCTCAATCAATCCTTCTGACTAGAGTTGCTGGAGCTGTTGGAGAGCAAGCTGGTAGTGCTCTAGATTCATTCCATGATGGGTAGCTTTGGTGGGGTTGATGTCTTCATTTTTCTTAAAGGAAGAGAAATGAAGAAATCTGGGTTTTTCCAGAGTGGGTTGGAGCATTTGGTGAGGAACTGGGAATGGGATTTAGCACAAGAGGTTTGGATTATGGCTTTGATGGAGGAGAAATGTTCTATAGAAAAAAGATTTGGTTGAGTGGTCTAGGGTAACAGGTAATTTTTGTATTTCAAGCCTTTTTTGAGCCAAGAGACTTTGCTGAGATTTTGGAGAATATCAAAACCTAATAATAAATCTTTTCCTGGTAGATCAGAACCATAAACTTGGTGTTTTATGGTGTATCCAGGGAAAAGTTGGATGGTAATAGGCTTACTGATTAAGGTGATGACAAAAGTTTCTCCATTGGCTACTGTAAAGGGTCTGAAACACGACTGCCAGTAGGACCTGGGGAGAATTGCTGGGTTGAGAATGGAGGCTACAGCACCAGTATCAAAGAAGGCGATAACTAGTATGGGTTTTTCATATTTTCCAAGCAAGATTTTGACCTTGGCTAATGGTTGAGCCAACATGATATTTGAGAACTCAAAAGTTTGGATTTTATAGGGAAATGAGTCAGAATCATCAAAAGAATCATCTGATTCTGATGACGAATCATCAAAGGTAAATGCTAGGACTGCTTCAGCTGTTGCTTCATCATCAATAGAAAATAGGGACTCAACATCAGCATCATCAAGATCATCATCAAGGAGAGCCAAAGAGCTCACCATTTTGTCTCTTGCTGCTTTATTTGGACACTGTTTTGCATAGTGCCCCTTCTTTCTGCAGATGTAGCAGCAATCAGATTTTCGTTGCCCTCTGAATCTCTTCTTCTTGAAAAATTTCCATTTTTTCTGGCGTGAAAATTTGTCAGATTTAGGAAATTTTGGGAACTTGCCAGGAGATTGAAACTTCCATTTCTGAAAGTTTTTGGATTTCTGATATGAAGGACGGCAAGTGCACTTCTTGTCTTTGCACTTTATAGATAAATCTGGACGGTCACATGCTTTGCCAAGAAGTTTTCCCTATTCTTCAAGAGTTCTGAGAAATTTATGGTGATTACACAGTTTTTCCAAGGCAATCAAAGAGTGCTAGTAAATACTGCCAAGAGATGTTGCATTCAACGTAAATCCTTTCGTTTGGAGTAGTATTGTTGTCTCATTTCCCAATGGTTCAAGAAAGGAATTGAGAAAAGCTTGTTTAAGATTGACATCATCCATGCCGTTGAGAAGATAAAATCTCTGAGACATATGATCATAATGAATCTCCAGATCTTTTCTTTTGAATGAATAGCACTTCATGCTGAGATATTCTTCTCGAACAAACTCTTTTGTGTTGTTGTGATCTCCAAGAAACTCAGTATGCAGGACTGAGATGAATTGATCAAGAGTTGGCAGTTGCTTAAGCTGTAGCTGTCGGTATTCACCAAGAGCCATATACCATTGACGAAGACGGCCAAGGAATTTTGCTGTACACTTAGTAATGACGATACTAAGCATAGTGTTTGCATGGGGAGAGCATAGCAGCAGTGCACCAAGCATGAATTTCATAAAGCTTATCCAACCATTTTGACGGGGGAATATTATCAAAAGAGAAGCCTTAGGCTTGAATGTTAGGATGTGAGAAGGAATCAAAGGTTGGAATTTCAGGAGGTGTGTCAAGCTCAGGAGGATCTTCAATGATAGGATCTTCGGCATGTCCTTCTAGAGGATTTTCGGGGTTCATCATGAAAATATGAGGAAATTGCATAGAATCAGTGGATTCAGTATCAGAATTAAACTCAATGGTTGGTTCAGGAGATGGGGTTTCAGATATAGGGGCTAAGGTATGTAGAAGTGGAGATTGGATTTTCGGAAGTTGGCTGAACCATTAACTGTGGTGACTTTGGATTTGGGTCAGATGGTTTAGAAGGAGTGGATGTAGTTGGAGTAGAAGTAAATGTGGATGGCGGAGACGGAACTGTTGGAGGTCGGATGGGTTTTATCTGGGGTTTTGGGAAGGGAAGTTTTGGAGGAGATGGTGTTTTTGGTGGAGGAAGGAAAGCTGATGAGCTCCCAAAGATACTGGAACTTGACTCACCGAATTCTGCGGTAGGGTTTATAAGTAAGGGTTGAGACATTTGGGGATACCCAGAAAAACTTTGTTGAGAGGAAGATGCAAACATGTCAAATGGACTTTTTTGTTGAGAATATTGCTGAGCTTGAAGAGAGTGAAGCTGATTTTTAAGATGCTTCATTTCAGCATCCTTTTGATAAAAAGCTGCTAAAAATGCTTGGTTGGCATAAGCCATTTGAAGAAGTTCTTGGTGAACATTTTGAATCTTCTGCTGCAAATCTCTGATAAGAAGTTCCAAAGATGACAACTTTTTATGGACAATATTCTCCAAATTTTGCTGAGAGTGAGCAATGTTCTGGAGAATTTTGTTTTGCGCCAGAGAATTTGCTGACTGCCAATTTATGGCTGCTTCTGCTGCTGATACTGTTTTGATACTACCATCGGAGAGAATGGTAGTAGGGTCTGGAATTTTATGACGGTGAGTTGTCCTTTCTTGGGAGTTATGGAACTCCAAAGGAGGAAAATCGGCGTCAGTCCAAGGAGAAGATGGGGTGAACATAAAACACCCACTGGGTTGTGTTGAAGGGTCATTTTTAGATGGAGGTTGTGGAGAAGGTGGAGTTTTACAAGGAGTAGGAGGTAAAGGAGAGCATAGTGGACATGGATCTTCAAAGTCCTCCTCATCTTCTAGAAGACTGTCTTCTAGATACTCATCACAGTCACAGGCATCAAAATAGCAATGACCTGTTTCTGGGTTTTTGAAGTAGTAAACTGGAAAGCCACGGGGATCAAAATATTTAATTGGAGGGCTAGTTCCAGTACCATCTACAAACATATCAATCCTTGAGGGAAAGATAACAGGATGGGTGGAAAATGAGGCAGAGGCTTCTTTTGGAAAAGAAGTTTCCACTGTACCATCAGGTTTTGAGATGAAAAGTGGATTTGAGGATTGAATAGGTATGGGCTTTTGTTGATTCTTCTCATAAGCTGTAACCCAAGATTTTGGGAGAAGCTTGAGAAGCTCAGCTCGGGAAATCTGTCGTGGAACATGGACACAGGAAGCTTGGTGAGGTGCGTTGACAGTTAAGAAAAGGGCTTCATCTGTGGAGGAAGGTAATGACATGTCTAAGGCATGGTTTTGAAGGCGATAGGCCATTTGGTAGTGGAGGGTTGCTACATATGTGGTGGAAATTTGAGAAGCACCACCAATTTGAACTTGCACTTTTAGAGCTGTTAGCAGATAAGGATCTGCTAGTGGCATGGTGAAGTTGGGGTAAAAGGTAAAGACCACAGTTCCAGTATTTAAAGTAGTTTGGACTGTGGCAATACATGCATGCTGGTACTGTAAGAACCTGGTATCTACCAGAGCAAGTCTGGAAGTAACAGGTAACCCTTTTCTACCATGGAAAGTGACAACCAATCTGATTGCTCCAAAGTGAAGATGAGTAAATCCTTGTTATTGCCAAATACGAGGCAAATCAACTGGGATTTCCAAGGGTAAAAGTTGCTCAGCCTCTGTAGCTGGTATGAAACACTGATCAAACTTGGAGGCTTGGACATACTCTTTTACAGAAGATAGTCGTTTTGTGGAGAAGAGTTGGGTGACGGTCTTTTTTACAGAGGTTTGTGGTCTGACAAAGGCATTATATGGATTTAGGAAAGGGAGATCAGTAAGTGGAACCTTACTATCATCAAGAAGATATTCAAACTCATACAAGTACTCAAGGTTAGAAGAAGAAGTAGAGGAACTTCGACTAGAAGATGAACGTGAAGGGACAAGAGATGAGGTAGCAGAGGAATAAGTGGAAAACAAATGATTCATTTTTTGTAGGTAAAAATCTGGGTTCTTCGTTTTCCTCATACAACAAATCTTTTTTTTTCTTTCCAATGTGAAATCCTTAACTAATTTTGATCAATGAAATTCTGTATGCTAGGGTAGATAAACCGAAACACACCACTCAAAAGCCAAAGTCTCAAGGTACTTTAACCCACTGATACAGAACTTTATAACCAAAATAGTTAGTGAAGTTTCTGATGTGGAGGATCCTTAGAAGGCAACCACAGAGCATACGCTTCAATTTTTCCTTTAGAAAAGATTTGAAGTAATTTTTGGAAAAGAAGTTCCTAGAAGGGGTTTAAGCTAGAATGGAAGACATGGCTCTGATACCAAAATGAACAGACACGAAGTGGGTACAAACACAAAGTAGGTAAGGATCGAGAAAGAAAGCAATAGAGAACACGAGAGATGTATTAACATACACAAACTTGGATATTACAATCGGTAGAGTCCTCCTTTTATAGGCGTAAGGAGGAGGTACAAACATAATTGCTTGCATCACTGATTACCTCATACAAATAGTACCACACATAATTGGTTCGCACCTGCTTCATACTACACACCTGCCAAACTACTGTTATTAGTCCACACTTATTACTACTGTTACTACAAAGGACATTGAACAGTACAAACCAATAATTTCACCACCTCCCAGAAATGAAAAGAACAAAACAAAGTAGCAAGAATCTTGCAGCCTTATTTTACTTTCTTTCACTTCACTTATTCATACACCACATAAAAGAGACAGCTGGCCTAAGCACATGGTTGTTACTCAGAATTATCTGAATCACTCTTTCCAGAATAGTCTTCAGTTCTGTCAGTTAAGTAATACTGATCCAAAAGATAGTAGATATTTTGGCGCCATTCTTCCGAATAAGTATAATTGAACTTCCAGTTTGCAGTTTCATAATGGAGGAGAGATGTGGGAACTTGTGCAGGTGTCAATCCATTGAGTGAACAAAGTGTTTGAGTCATGACAAGATAGTTTCCACTATCGATCTGGATTCTTCGAGACTTTGGATTTGTAGAGAGGAATATAGTGTGATATTCCTTTCGCCAAGTGATAGAACCATTTGGATTGGGGTGACTTCTGTTGTTGCGACTTGTCCAAAAAGCAAATTGGAGGTTCCCTACTGCGTTGTTAGGGATTCCTCTAATCTTCTGTTGCCAAAAGGGTATACTTCCAAAGAGCAAGCGAAATTTTAAAACGAAATCTTCAGGAGGTTGAATCTGATTGAACGTCGCATGTGCGAGATAAACCAATACTGCTGATTTATTAAAACAGACACTTATGGTATAAGCATCTACTAAATACCATAAAAGGAGGTAGGCTTCCTTCTTGAAATAAAAGACATTGCGGTCATATATTTCAAACAAGGTGAGAAAGGGATAAACAAGATGGAAAAGTAAACCTCCTATGGGACCTTCATCGAGACCATATTTAAAAATACAGAGGTGTTGGAGATTTTGACACATTTGGATACACCTGGAAAGAAGGGTTAACTCCAAAATTTGACACTGGAGGGGGACATGAAGATTGACTGGATGAAAGCAGGAAATCATGGGAAAACAACCAGGGACAAATGAATGGGGTTTTGTTTTGGAAAACTGGTTGATTTCTTTTTTGAGTCTTGGCAGAAAATCTGGGAGGACATTTGTTTTTCCCTTTATGTGAACAACATCAAAACTCCAGTTGGAAAACTAATTTGCCCATCGGAGCAACTGTGCTTTTGGAAGGTGTTTCTGTTTGAACTTGAGTATGCTGGGGAAACTCATCATATCAGTCTCAATCAAGAAATGATGACCGATTAGATGAAATTCAAACTTCTCAATACTCCTTTTAATTTCTTAGGGAGGCAGAGAGCTGAGTTGAGGTATGTTCGCATTCGATCGTCCTGGGCTTTGTATTCTTGGATGAGCTAATTGACAACCAGGTGGGATTCACTGTAGACAATGAGTTCGTTAATGCCAATTGCTTCGGTGACCTTGAGTCCTGAGATTAAGGCTTCGTATTCAGCTTCGTTGTTTGAGGCTGAGAAGTTAATGGAGAGAGAACTTTCATGGAGAATACTAGTGGGGGAACGGAGTACGATCCCAGCCCCGGCGCCTCGGCTGTTTGAGGCTCCGTCGACATACATTTTCTAGACATCTCCTTGAAATAACTTCCAAGCGGAGCTGGGGTTAGCTTGTAGCGCTACTTCGGGATTTAGGGTCAGGCTTGGGGCGAGGGAATCGCTCGGTGTAATCTTGGCAATGAAGTCAGCAAAATCTTGAGCGCTTATAGCCGTGCATGGCTGATAGTGGATATCGAAATTTGCAAGTTCCACGGCCCACTGAGAGATTCGGTTGGAGAGATCCGCCTTCCAAAGTAGGGATATGAGTGGGAACTCGGTGAGAACTATGATACGGTGCGCCTGGAAGTAAGGAGTGAGCTTCCGGGAGGCGGAGACTAAGGCAAGGACAACCTTTTCCAAAGGCAAGTAACGTGTCTCGACCGGGGTCATTGTCGAGCACCGAGCTGATTGCGTGCGGGGGGAGGGCTAGGTACAAGAAGTGATCCTCTTTGTCCCGAGGTGTGATGAGGAGCGGAGGCTTGAAGAGGTAAACCTTTAGTTGTTGTAATGCACTGTCACATTCCTCGGTCCAGCTGAAATTGCGCCGGCAACCTTTCAGAAGTGCAAAGAATGGTTGGCATTTGTTTGAGGACCGACTGATGAGCCGGTTTAGGGCAGCAGCCATTCTGGTGAGACGTTGGACATCCCTTTTGTTGTGTGGAGCGGATAGTTTCTCGATTGCAAGGAATTGCGTCGGGTCTGCTTCAATGCCGCGTCAGGAGACGAGGTGGCCGAGGAATTTTCCTGAGCTTATACCAAAGGCGCACTTTTTCGCATTGAGACATAGCTTGTGTGTCTTGAGGATGTCGGAGGCTTCGATGAGGTGGGTTAGATGGTCGTTTGCCAACATGCTTTTTACCACCATATCATCAATGTAAGCCATCATGGTGTCCCCCAACAAGCTTTCGGACATCTTGGTTATCATATGCTGAAATGTAGCCCCTGACGTTTTTGAGGCCTAAGGGCATGACGAGATATTCGAAGATGCCGTGTGGGGTAATGAAGGCTGTATTTTTGATATCCTCTTTGCTCATTGCTATCTGATGATATCCTTGGTAAGCGTCCATAAGGCTGAGTCGGGCATGACCGGCGGTAGCGTCGACTAACTGATCGATCCGCGGAAGGGGGAAGAAGTCCTTCGAGCAAGCATCGTTGAGATTGGAATAGTCGACACACACGCGCCACTTGCCATTCTTTTTCTTTACAACTACAGTGTTGGCCAACCATTTTGGGTACTGAACTTCGCGGATGGCCCGTGTTATGGCCTATAATTTATTTTTGTTTAATTAATTACGTTGCCATTTATTAATTGAGTATATTGGTTGGGTTCTAATTAATTATTTTGCGCGTGCTATGGGTATTATTGACACTTTTGTAATCTTTGGAATATGAGATTGATTTTAAATAAAATAGTGGTACTGGATGGTAATTTTATAAATTTGTATAATATAACATTCTATCTAAATTCTAATTAACTACTTAGCTATAATTTAGGGTGCAATGTGTGTTAAGTGGGTAGTTTTGTAAAGTTACTTTTAAGGAGATATATACACGGCGTAGGGTTATATCTGGAGAGAACGTTTGGGATAGAAAGTTTGAGAGAACTTTGCGTGAGAGAGAAGCCGCAGTCGAGGGTTCAGTTTGTGGTGATCGATTGGGTAAGCAATTCTTGTTCTCTTTATTCTTGCTTTATTTTCATCCTTTTGTTGTAGATGGGTTGGATTAGAGTTTGATTTTTATTGGGTAGTGTAGGGCAGCGGAGAGAGTTTGAAGGGTTTGTATTGGTTTTGCAAAGTTTTAATGGCATCGATTGTTTCCTTTTAAATCTACTGGACCGTAGAGTGTTGGAGGTGACTTGGGTTAAGGTTGAAGTGTGGCAGTGCGGTGCGTGGCAGCCGTGTGGTGATTTTGTGTGAGGTGTGTGGTGCGTGGCTGTGAAGGATGAATTGATGTGGTGATTTGTGTCATTCTTTTGCTGGTAGTATATATAAACGAAGTCTAGTTTTATATTAGGGTTGATTTTGGAAGGGGAATCAGGTATTGCTCTTGGGAAACAAATAAACCTGGGGGTTTCGTGGGTGGATTTTTGGAGGCTACTGGTGGTTTAGGAATTAGGAATGTGTTGGGTTGGGATAATTCAATAGTAGAGGTGTTACTAATTTGTATTGTCAGTATTATATTCAATTAGTTAGTCACTTGTATAATCTATTTTTGTTCAGGTTAGCCTCGTTTTGCGTTACTTGGTTGCAGTATCTTTTAGACCCAGGTGAGTGGTTAAGCATCTTGTAGACACCCCAATTTGGCCTAACGATTATTTCAAGTCCCACCTTGGGACCATCCCGATGATGAAATGAATACAGTGATTGCTGATTGCTTCCTTGAGAACCTTATGACTTTCGGTAAGAACTTTGAGCCACTTAGAGGACCCAATTCAAAGCCATACAGCCTTTCAGACAGAAATACAGAAGCCTAGGAGAATCCATCTGTCGGCCGTGACATCGATCTCACGGTCCCAACATCATTTCCTCACCCGAGCAACCTGTTGCTACCAAAATCTCCCTGAGAGATCAATCCCTCGGCCGCAAGATCTGTCCTTCGGCCGAGACATCAATTCCTCGGCCGTGACATCCTTTACTCGGCCGCCAGATCGACCTTTTCCCAGACTCTGGAACGTGTTCTGTCAGACGTTTGATCCGATTACACTACATTTTCGATGCGTTCGGGCTACGCTCAGAGATTACGACGTAGAGTTAGAGATGCATTGCAATTGCAATTGCCATCTCGTGATTTGATTGGCCGGAGTGAGTCACCAATTGCCTATATAAAGGGCCTTTGGACTCCGAAAATAAACACACGAAATTGATATTCAATTCCTCCATCTCATACCTCCAAGCTCTGCAGAAATCATCTCACATACTCCCTCTATAGAAGCCCTAACCTTCCGAAGGCAGCCGCATCCCAAACGATCAAACCCCGAAGTACAAACCCTAACCCTAGGGTTTTCGAGAAGTAAATCAGTCAATCACATCCAATCCGAAGCAATCAAGCAACTGAGGGATTAAGGTGGTGAGGCCCAACGGCCTCTGGTTTGTTTTATTTATCGCTCCTATACTTAATCATAGCTTTCTGATTATCTGTTAATCGTATAGTCTGGTGTGAGGAAGAACACCGACCGGGGCTTCGATCCCTCGGCCGGTACATCAAACCAGGAGGATCCCTCGGCCGTGACATCCATTCACCGGCCGCGGGATCCATCTCCCTGGGACAGCTTGTTTTGCTTTGGTTTCTGATGCATGCTTCAATTACAGCCCTGGCTCACTTTACTTACTGTTTAAAGGATTAATTAAACAGACTATGTGTTAGAATTAAATAAAGCATCTATATGTCTTATGTTGAATAACTATGGGCCAGTCTCACGGCTGGACAGAGAGGGGTGCCTAACACCTTCCCCGTACTGTACTTTTGGCTCCCGTATCCAGAATCTCTATCTGTTTTTCCAGTTTTAATAAACTGGGTGGCAACTCTGTTTTGATGATAACCGCTATCATGTGGCGATATTCCTAGCCATGGGAATGTCCATGATTTTGGTTTACGAAGCAAGCAATCAATCGAGCAAACAAACGTGATCAATCTGTATGGCGATGCCCCGTTTAGGAGGTGTCTACAGTTTTTGGCGACTCTGCTGGGGAATATGAGAGCTATAACCAGAAAGTTCAACATAAGACTAATACATGCCTTGTTTAATTCATCTATCATATGCATCGAGCGGGCAACCCGTTGAATTCACCTGATATCCCGGCATGACACGGGCTATGTTGGGGGTTCCAGCAAACTCCACAGTCACTCGTACCTAGTGGTATATCAAAAAGGGAATCACCCAATCACCGCCTATGATGGGCTGGTGAGAGGATTGGTGCCCTTAGACAACGGAGCACCCTGAGACTACCAAAACCTTGCATGTTTTAGAAAGTCATAGAACTTATCAAACTAAGACAGGAACCTACAGGCTAGGAACCTACTTGCATTTTTACTTCCAAGTTCTTCCTCACACCTTGTATATGTTGTTGTAACATCTCTTTCTGTGCAGAAGGGTTAGGGCTTGAACTAAAAGCCCTAACCCTAAGTCTTTATAGCCAAGCACTAACGGCGTTGCCTGCAAGGTATATTTTTGGTAAAAAGCATAATTGCTTACTTAACACTCTCGCTTTACTTAAAGCACCGCGAAGCATGGATTTCTAGAACAAAATCAAACACTGGCTGCCCCGCCGGCAATTGAACTAGAGGTTGCTCTAGCAATCTTTGCCTTGCAAGGCTAAAGGAAAGAGGGAGTGTAAAGTAGTAGAACAGGTTATGGATGATTGTATGCAAAGTCAAAGATATTATGGATAGAACTTGCAATACTTATTTCTCCATGGATGATTCAGCATGACAAGTTTAGGACTTTGGTTCCTATTCCCAAATCGGCCTAGCAACCCATCTTTCAAAATTCAAAATTCTGAGCATGCTTACCTCAACGAGCTGGTAAAATTTAGGAGGTTGTCAATGTGCTAGCAAATAATCAAGTGGATTTCAATTACCTCAATCACGTTTTGAGAAAGGATTTTCCCTAACCAAGAATTGAAGGAACTTTCAAAACTTTTTGCAATGACTAATCTAATGACAAGTTTTTCTGAAACATTCAAATAGCCGCTAGCACAGCGATGGATTCCGAGTCTACTTTCTGTTGTAGCCATATGCTCAACCTTTTTGATTTGTCTCATAATATTGATTGGCTTGGAAATGGGATCTTAAGTGGCAGCAACGAGTCTTGAGAATCATCCATATAAAAAATGGCTGGCTATCTATAGTATCCGATAAACTCATGCATACAAACGGATTGCAATGCATGACTCATCCATAATCTGTGTAAGTAGCTGTGATGCTATATGTATACATATCGTTTTACTTGCCTCTTTCTAACTATGCAGGGGCCAAACCAAAAGAGGAGTCCATCCCCCTCATTTCCTTTCTTTGTTCATCGCATGTCATTTGGTTGCACCACCACTAAGGGCAGTTTGCATATTAGAAAATGTGACGCATGGACAATTAGTTTTGGATATCTCAACTTAAGCATGATTAGGTTTCTCTTTCTCTTAGATTTGGAGTTTGATCTCAGACATGATGGTAATGGCTACGAAAAAAAATTGAAGTTTTAATCCAACCAAGTTTTGAGCAATGGCAGCCATGTCTATCACGTCTTGGCTTAGATTTTAAAACAATCTTCTCGTATCTAGCTAACTTTCACCACCATTTTGGCCCATGTTTTGCTTCTCTTGAAAAATTGATATCATTTTGCTCATCATGGTTTCTGGCCAATCGTCACACTCAGCATGAAATGTGGGTCTTAAATTCAAGTCTCCTCAAATATGAACTACGAATGGCCTGATTCTCTGTTGGGATACGTAGGCACCTTTTGGTCGGCTACAAATTTGAAAATGTTCCCTCCTGTGCTAGTTCGCTGCTATAGAATGCTCATGATAACATTGAGTATTGAAAACAATCCTTAGGGATTTCAAAGTAATCTCATGGCATCTTTTGGAACACATCATAATCACTTGAATTGTCAAAAGCGCAAAATGAGTTTTTCAAAGCTATGACCCGCATAATTTCTGTTGAGTTAAGAAGGAGTTGACACATCTCTGCACCCTCACATGGATCACTTGTAAGCAAAACATGCTATTGAAGATGAAGAAGGAGAAAGAAGAAAAGAGAGGAAAAATACAGAGAAAAGAAAAAAAAATGATGAGCTCGCTAGATTGAAAACCCGTAAGGGCGGTCTAGGCAAAAGTTAGAGCATGAACAAAGTGAGAAATTAGCCGTGTCTCCATGCATCTACTATGTGTCTCAAAAGATTGTCCTCAATCTTAGAAAATCCACTTGGTTAAACCTCGAAGCCCCTAATTTCTTGGTTAGGATCCTTTCCACTTTGTCGTGTGTTTCAAGATGAAGAAAGGCATTCATTTCTCTATCCCAAACACTTATCCCTTGCTAGCCACATCGAGCCTCTGGATAATTTCTTTGAACAGCCTGCTAGGCAGCCATCCCCTACACTGGGGCAAACACAAAAAAAATACAAGGAGAGATGAAAGAAAAATCAATGAAAGAATGAGCACCCCGTCATACAAGGGGCACTTTGAAGGAAACATTTCTTCCAATACATACAAAGGACATTTTCGAAGAAACCAACTCTTTCACACAAAGTGAGACAAGAGACAACAATAGTTGATAAAAATGTTGAAGATGGCTGCTAGCTTTTTAAACCCAAGCGTGAGTAGAAATTAGGTTTGAGCCTTTACATCCGCTTCTTTCTCAACCCAAAACCCCAAGCCTACATTATGGTCCGTAACGAAGTCCTCTCAGATTGGGGAACACGACTTAACACGAGGGGCATCACCAATGTGGGACTTAACACGAAGGGCAAGAATGTGGGACTTAAACACTAGGGGCATCACCAATGTGGGACTTAACACGAAGGGCAAGAATCTTGGAATTTGCATCTTCTTAGCAAATCACACAACGTGGAGAGTAACGTGGGACAGGGGACATGGCTATGTTCCCCTTTATGCACTTCTCTCATATGGGTCTCAATAGGTGCCTATCAATCCAACTTAAGTCAGTCAGATCAAGTTCGAAGCAACAAACTCACCTAATTGGCTAAGGACATGGGTTTGCAAAATAATTCTGCGTCCTTTAATGATTGAATGACGTGAGTGTGGAACATATAGATGAAATGATATGATTTTGAAATCCTTAAGGAAAAACTTTCAAAATTGATCTTATCTCAAACAATCTTGACACAGCAAATACAAGCACAGTCACTTTTTGCAAATCTCTGAGGAAATAATATGGATCTCTCATTTCATGAGGAGTGTAGCAATATGGTCCCTGGACCAAATAATGTTTTCAGTAGTGCCGCTAAGGCATTGCAGTCTTTCAAACACCTGGCTAGTAAATAAGTCACTATTGGTCTCCCCAAATCAAGGGGAAGCATTTGATCAAATACGCAAAAGTTGAGATGTCCAGAATACATTGCGAATTTACATGCATATCGCTATCACCCTGTCTTTTGCACTAACCTCTTGTCGTGATTGCACAAGCTAACTCCAAATATGAGGTGTTTCTTATGATCAAACAAGGCATAATCATCAAGGCATCATGGTCATCATCTCTATGCGAGGAGTAAAAGAGCAACAAAGGGACTCACTGTAAAATCTACCTCCCTGCCAACACACTCGGCCTTCAAAAAGCTCAGCCTAAGAAGCGTCATATCCTGGGAGAACACCTCAACTCTTTTGTGGAAATGCTGTCACACAGCATTATCAGGGGCATGCCAAGATCTCTGCCAAACAGAAAGAGAAACATTGCACTCACATTCATTGTTGTTTACATCGCATGTTTCTATGCTAGGGGCAATTAGATCATTGTCATCATGCACATTTGAGCTAGGATCAAGCATTCATAGCCTAAACAGGGGGCTTGCGTTTCTTTTTAAATACTCAAATGCATATATGTCGCGTTGCAAACCATGTTACCCGCAATCGTTCAAGCTCTTGAACTAGGGTTCATTAAGTGTGGTGGTCCTGCCCCTAGCAGTCAGCATAAAAGGACTTTGGCCTGTGGTCGACTCCAAGCCTGTTGCATGTTGTTTTCTTATCCATTGCTGTTTTCTAAACCATTCAAATGTGGATTGCAGGATTCTCCTGGATTTCGGTCCTTGAACCGACCATACCGAGCTTGGTATCTATGACCGATAGAGCCAAGTCAAAGAAGCTGAAAGACAGCCCCAGCAAACTCTACAAATGGCACCATGCCAATGGCATTAAAGTGGCTTCGCGCTTTCATCTCCATCTTAGCAGCTCTGCCTTCATAAAATCAGAAGCCTCACACTTGCTCTTCAGTAGCACCATACACGTGTCTTGTCGTATTCGCGGCCTTATCTGGCTTTTCAAGAACTCCGAGCAACTCTACACTCAGGCCTCGCTGTATAGCAGGTTCCTTCTTAACAGTGCAGTGCTTACTTTAGCTGCCCCGAGCTCACATCTTGAGGTTAAGTAGTCTCACCACTTCCAGGCTAGCGAAACAATCCTGCGGCTTCCACTTAATATATTGAGTGAACAGCCAACAAGAAAAAGCACTTGTATAAAGCTTGCACACTCCAGCCCTTCAGAAGGCATCTATCCTCCAAAAAGGGCATCCGTGTTGATAAAGTCCTCCAGAAGGCGTTTATGTTGCTAGCTTCCAGAAAGCATTTGTATAGCCAGCTTCTAGAAAGCATTCAGCCTCCATAAGGCACCCCGTTAATGGAGGCAATGGAAATCTCTGAAGTCATTAATGGCCGAAGCATTTAACAAACCTTATGGCACTTTGGGTCAACAAAGTCAAAGGGGAATATGGTCAAGAACTAGCCTTAGGGGCAATCCCGAGCATACTCAGAACCAGCCTTGGGAGGCATCCCAAGCATGTGGGAACTAGCCTTAAGGGCACCCCAAGCACGTGGAATCAATCCTCTGACTCCTGGCGTTCCCACGCCCGATAAATCAACCTCGCAGCTGCTGCATCCTTCTTCAAAATCTCCTCTTTCAAAGGCAATCGATTTGAATCCAGGCACCAACAAAGCATTCGTGGTATTCTGGGCCCGTGGCCAATAGAACTTATAATCAAATCCAGCATCAGAATAAATCAAAAGCCTTACATAGGCTGTCAAATGTCTGCCAGAAGCACTCAGTCTAAGACTCAAGATCATTCCGAGCATGAGGAAATTAGCCTTGGGAGCATTCCCAAGCTTAAGAAGAATCAAGCAATGACAAAAGCCTTGCAGGGGTTACCAAATGCACGCAATCTAGCCTTGGGGGCAATCCCGAGCAAGTGAAATATAGCCTTGGAGGCAATCACGAACATGAGGAATCTCAAGCACCAATGTTGGACCCGCTTCGGGACTTTTTCGGAGCTCTCTCTAAAGCAGCAAGTTCGCAACTACTGGTCACTTGACCTTTGAGGATTATAGACTGTGAATTCTTGCTCGCAAAACCCAAAAGATCCTTCAGACTCTACACCCCAGTTACTGTACTCCGGAAGTATGACAGCAATCACCAAGCTCTATGCTCATCGTCACCCAGCAACTCCATGTTCACGCCTACAGCAATCAAGACACTCGACGACTCTGCTATTCATCCCCATCAAGTCACTCAACAGCTACATGCTCGCTACTATCAAAGCCAGTCAATGGCTCCCCCGCCTCAGCAGTACCCCGTGCTCAATAGCTCCATACTTAAGTCACTCAGCAAGCTATCCCAACATCTCCATATCCAACAGCTTTAGCGGCTCTATGCCCATACTCGCTAGCGCCCAGCAGCTTTAGGCTCACTATCAGCAGCTCTGAAGCTCACTCAGCGGCCCTATGCTCACCATCATGATCACTTAGCAGCTCCGTGTCCATTCAACAACTCTGCAACCAAGCCCCGAGCTCATTATCTCAACAGCCCTATGCTTACTATCAGCAACACCATGCTCCTTGCTTCAAACTCCGCAGCTTCAAGTTTGCCATCGCTCAACACAGGTTCTACGCCTGTAATCATCTTAGCAGCTCTATTCAACAGCTCCAAGCCCATCATTTCAACGGCTCCAAGCTTATCATCTCAGCAATACCGTGCTTCTTGCACCATCACCACTTCAGCAGCTCTGAGCTCGCTATCAAGCTATTCAATTGGCACCACGCCCATCATCTCAGCGCATCGCCTAATATCGTAAGCTCAGCAGCTCCAAGCTCGCTACCACTCAGCTGTTACCAGCAACCTTATAGCTCCGTAGCTCCATCTGCTACAACAAGCTCCGAGCTCATCACTATCAAAGCAATCCAACGCTTACCTCAATGGCTCTGCACCTGTCAAATCGGCGGCTCCACGCCCATCTATCAAACAGGCCCCTCGCCTATCATCCCAGCAGCTCCACACAGGCTCCTCGCCTACCTTCTCGACGGCTCTACGCCCGTACCAATCATCTCAGCAGCTCCAAGCTCGCTACTCAGTGGTTCAACGCCCGCACCCAACTATCTCAACGGCTCCATGCCTATGGTCACTCACATCAACTCATATAGCAGCTCTATGCTCGCTATCACTCATCTCAGCGGCTCTAAGCCCACTATCTCAATTGGCTCGAAGCCGTAACAACCAACTCAGCGGCTCTAAGCCCATTGTCTCAACTGGCTCGAAGCCGTACACAATCAAGTTCTTAACAGGCTCGAAGCCTGTGTTCATCATCTCAACTGGCTCGAAGCCGTAACAATCAATCTCAGCGGCTCGAAGCCCATTATCGACAGGCTCTACGCCCATATTCACTCATTCAGCAGCTCTGTGCTCGATATCACAACTCAGCGGCTCGAAGCCCATTACTTCAACAGGCTCGAAGCCTGTATCTACCATCTGAAATGGCTCAAAGCCATAACAAACAATCTCAGCGGCTCCAAGCCCATTATCTCAACTGGCTCGAAGTCGTAAACAAGCAACAGGCTCTAAGCTGCCCCAACAATGAAGACATCTATTCTCAGGCTCTACGCCTGAATGCTCAACAATCTAACATTTTTGAATGCTCAAGCTCTACGCTTGGATGCCCAACCACTGTGTACTGGATGCTCAAGTTATACACTTGAATGCTCAAGCTCTACGCTTGGATGCCCAACCACTGCGTACTGGACGCTCAAAGCCTGTACTTTGAATGCTCGGATTCTGCCGTCCGAATGCTCGAGCTCTACGCTCTGAATGCTCAAGTCCGGAACTTGATAGAAGCTCTAAGCTTAAAACAAACACACATGCACGGGCCCGTGCACATGTTGCATCAACATTTTCACATCGAGTCTGCATCATCATATCTGTTCACATCTAACAACCATCATCGCACATATACACTCTGCATATCTCTCATGAAACAGGTCAACCCTGCAATCAACCGGCTCTACGCCTCGGTTTTATTCATCGGTTCAACGCCTCGATCCTTTGGCTCCACGCCAACACTTATGATGGAAAAGCTCCGTGCACAGACCATCAGAACGCAACCAGCTCTATGCTTCGGTTCAAATCACGTCAAGCTCTAAGCTCCGACAACTCAGGCCCTCGCCTCAAGACTGCATGCAGGCTCCACGCCTCAATCACCTCAGGCTCCATGCCTCAGTTCCTTCACCTCAGGCCCTTGCCTTATACCAGCTCCGTGCTTCGGTTCATCACGTCAAGCTCAAAGCTCTGACACCACAGGCTCTCATCCTGATCAATACCAGCTCCGCGCTTCGGTCTCATCAAGCTCTGAGCTCACCTCAGGCCTTCGCCTCATAACCACAGCAGGCTCCACGCTTTAATCTAGTCACCTCAGGCTCTCGCCTTATGATCAACACCAGCTCCGCGCTTCGGTCCTATCAATCACCTCAAGCTCTTGCCTTATGATCAAACACCAGTTCCGCGCTTCGGTCCTATCCAATCTCCTCAGGCCTTCGCCTCAAGACTGCAACAGGCTCTACGCCTCGATTCTGTCACACCTCAGGCTCTCGCCTCATGACTACAACCGGCTCCAAAGCTCCGTGCTCTATGTTACTGGCCCTGCGCCTCCCCTACATCTCAAAAACAAACCGGCGTCCAACTCATCCCAGCAGATGGTTTGGATTCCACCCCATTACATCAATTCCTTCCAGCTCATTCGCAAGGATAGGCTACTCTACCGAGCTCCTTTCAGTCAAAGTAAGGATGATCACGAAAAGCAAACGCACCTGCCGTGTACTAATCTACTCCAAAATACTAAGGAAGCTCTCCGCAAAAACTCCCCCGGCAGCCCTGCGCTCCTTCAACTACTCTTCGCCAAAACCCTGGCTCAGTCTAGGTACGTCACACTACGGCTTTTTAAGCCCTAAGGTACGTCTTCTGTCTCTAACCCTCCAAACTTTTTATTTTTCTTTATTGCCCGAATTACGATTGGTTTGAATTTCCCTTGTGGAATACGTAGGCAGCCTCCCGGCCTGACCATAACAAAACCTTTTTCGAAAACCCCTTGGAATAGTGGTTGGACCAAATTGAGTTGCTTTTTACAGCTTTGACTCTTACTCAAACTTGTCTCGCGATCCGTCTGAGTTCAGTCAAAGAGGGGCATCTGTAGACACCCCAATTTGTCCTAACGATTATTTCAAGTCCCACCTTGGGACCATCCCGATGATGAAATGGATACAGTGATTGCTGATTGCTTCCTTGAGAACCTTAGGACTTTCGGTAAAAACTTTGAGCCACTTAGAGGACCCAATTCAAAGCCATACAGCCTTTCAGACAGAAATACAGAAGCCTAGGAGAATCCATCTGTCGGCCGTGACATCGATCTCACGGTCCCAACATCATTTCCTCACCCGAGCAACCTGTTGCTACCAAAATCTCCCTGAGAGATCAATCCCTCGGCCGCAAGATCTATCCTTCGGCCGAGACATCAATTCCTCGGCCGTGACATCCTTTACTCGGCCGCCAGATCGACCTTTTCCCAGACTCTGGAACGTGTTCTGTCAGACGTTTGATCCGATTACACTACCTTTCCGATGCGTTCGGGCTACGCTCAGAGATTACGACGTAGAGTTAGAGATGCATTGCAATTGCAATTGCCATCTCGTGATTTGATTGGCCGGAGTGAGTCACCAATTGCCTATATAAAGGACCTTTGGACTCCAAAAATAAACACACGAAATTGATATTCAATTCCTCCATCTCATACCTCCAAGCTCTGCAGAAATCATCTCACATACTCCCTCTATAGAAGCCCTAACCTTCCGAAGGCAGCCGCATCCCAAACGATCAAACCCCGAAGTACAAACCCTAACCCTAGGGTTTTCGAGAAGTAAATCAGTCAATCACATCCAATCCGAAGCAATCAAGCAACTGAGGGATTAAGGTGGTGAGGCCCAACGGCCTCTGGTTTGTTTTATTTATCGCTCCTATACTTAATCATAGCTTTCTGATTATCTGTTAATCGTATAGTCTGGTGTGAGGAAGAACACCGACCGGGGCTTCGATCCCTCGGCCGGTACATCAAACCAGGAGGATCCCTCGGCCGTGACATCCATTCACCGGCCGCGGGATCCATCTCCCTGGGACAGCTTGTTTTGCTTTGGTTTCTGATGCATGCTTCAATTACAGTCCTGGCTCACTTTACTTACTGTTTAAAGGATTAATTAAACAGACTATGTGTTAGAATTAAATAAAGCATCTATATGTCTTATGTTGAATAACTATGGGCCAGTCTCACGGCTGGACAGAGAGGGGTGCCTAACACCTTCCCCTTACTGTACTTTTGGCTCCCGTATCCAGAATCTCTATCTGTTTTCCCAGTTTTAATAAACTGGGTGGCGACTCTGTTTTGATGATAACCGCTATCATGTGGCGATGTTCCTAGCCATGGGAATGTCCATGATTTTGATTTACGAAGCAAGCAATCAATCGAGCAAACAAACGTGATCAATCTGTATGGCGATGCCCCGTTTGGGAGGTGTCTACACATCTTATGTACTTGTGAACTTTCCCGTATCCCTTAAATTGTTGTTTTAGAAAATTAATAATTGAAATTGGGAACATGTATTTGTTTAATTTGGTTCTTGAAATTGGCATGCGGATTGGTGAAACTTTATTGTTCGGATAATCTTTTGGTGAGAACTTTGTGGATATTGATGGGAACATATTTTGGAAGTCCAGGGAAATTAATCCTCTGTGTGTGGGTAACTCTGGCCATTAGGGAAGAGACCGGATTAGGCCAGTGACCCAAATGCTCAACGGTTGTTATTGACCGGATCATTCTTAGGGAAAAGTTCAACGGGCTGCCTACTCGTGGTGACTCTAAGTTTTGATATTGGATCCAATATTTGAGAGATTTATTCACTGGCACTTGGTGTATTTGGTATTGGTTGTGGTTCCCCATTGTTGTTGGAGATTGTATCGAGATCACCATTAAGATTTATCGGTGAATCGTTCGTTGGATTAATTGATTATTTTATTGGTCACCTGTATGCTAAATTTATGTTGACATGGTAAATTACTTTGATCCCTATTTCAGAACTTTATTCTAATATACATGATTTACTACTCACTGAGCTCGTCAGCTGACGGATTTATTCCAACTTCTTTTTCAGGCTAGTCGGGATTTAGGCAAGGACTCTGGCAGCATCTCGGGGATTTCTTTTGTTGACCTCCTTAGAGTGTCTCATTCTAGTTTTATTTTTTTAAAATCGCTTCTGCATTTGAAGCAATTGTCAGATAACAAATTCTTTCTATTATTGTTGGATCTCTGGATATTGTTTGGTTCATGGGATGGATGTGCCCCATGTTTATGATGAGACATATTTGGCTTTGGATCTGATTAATAATGAAAATTGATCATTTGAATTTTGGTTACTTTAATTTATTTAGGCTGCGTGTTCCATGGGTTAGCCTCATGGTTCATGGCCGGTCACTTCTCATTTTTGGGGTGTGACAATTGTGGTATCAGAGCCAGGTTTAAAAAAAAAAAAAAAAACTTTTGCATTCATTTGTATCATGTTCATTTAGTGGAGGTCCGAGTCCCCAGAGTCCTATTGCCATTTGTGAGAGAGTTTGTCATTTGATGTGTATCGGTACCCACATAGTATTATGGAGATAGTAGTCATTAGGTGGGAATATTATTTTTCTGTAGACTTTGGTTAGGGTATTGGAGGAGAATGTGGCGTATGTGACTTTATTCGTTATTTGGATCGTTGCCCTTATTTGACAAGTACGTTGGTCACGGAATGTAGTTGGAGTATGATATTGAATCTTAAGAAGTATTGGTTGTAGTGCAGTTGGAAATTTACTTGAAGAATGTAACTTAAAGGATTGCTTCAATTTGGTATTGACGATTGGCTAGCTTAATTGTGTGAGTGTGTGCCAAGAGTTTCTTACTTGTAGTACTCAGTACATCCCGGATAGTCTTGAATTGTTGTTGTTTGATCGGTCCTTCGTTCCTATGCTTGAGATCCTAGCAGAGAATTGGTTATGCTCTATTAGGAGATGTAGGGAGTAAATCCCGAACAGGAGCTTGTAAGGCCCGAACACGTGGTACGCAGGACTATGGTATAATTATGACAGGGGCAGTCGCCGTGCAATACGGTGATCGGCGATAGGGACCAGTGATATGAGGAATCATTGGTCCAGAGATTCTGTACTAGGTCAAGATCCCGAGAGTATTGGACCGAAAGATTGACGAAGGAGCAATGACATGTGAAGTCATTGGTCCAAGTAGTCTGTTCGGCAGCAAAAGAGCCGAACAGGAGGGGATTTGTACGAAAAGCAGTCCCAGATGCAGGAAACGTTCCAGAAGGTTCTAGGGATATTTCGTGTATACTATAAGATCCCAATGAAATAGGATCTAGGAGAGATACCCAACGGGAATGGGAAGTTCGGCCAGTTATGGAAATGAGTCCTAAACGGACTAAAGTGATGAACTGATAAGGGAATGAGAATCCGAGATATTCTGGGTTTCCTATACGAGATAGGAAACCTAGGGCAACATTGATACTTGGGCAACAAGCATCCATGAACCTATAAATATAAAGCAAACCGAAAGGAAAAAGGTACACAATACATTACAGTTATACGCATTCTCTTGTGCTTAATTAGGGTTTTCCATTAGTACGTGATACTAACTTAGGCATCGGAGGGCCTTTGCCACGAGAGGCAAAGGTGCGCTCACCCCTTGTCTGTTTTGCAGATAAGAACTCCGGCGACGCATTAGGGTTCCGGCAAGGAACACAAAGTAGCCGTTACAATCTTGTGCTCCTTGAACCACTCTTAGTTTTTCTGCACTTACAATTGGCGCCGTCTGTGGGAAACGAAAGAGATCCCTCTGAAAAGCGGCCATGATGGAAGAAGACCCAAAGACACCACATGACCCAAAACACCAGTTGGGAGGAGGAGGCGACCAGTCCCCACCGGATCCTCCGAGAAAGCCCGATGGTGGGCAAGCCAAGAAGCCCACAAGCAAGGGTAATCCCCTGACTGTCCATGACGATTCCAAGAATAAGGAGGGAGGGACGGCTACAGGATCCACGAGAAGGAGTAAGTCCCGTCGCGAGGAAGAATCAGTGGCACATTCAAGAAGTGCACACAACCGTGACGATGTCTTGGACAAAAAGAGACAAGAGATCGAAGAGTACGCTCGTCTGATTAAGAAACGAGAGTATGAGATCCAGGAATTGCAACGGATACGAGAACATCCGGAGGATTCTGGACTGTTGCGAAGAAGTTCCAGATGAGACAGGCTGGCAATGGTGGAACACAATAAGGCTCCTTCACGAGGAAGGAGGAGCAGGTCCAGAAGCCCGACCCCGAGAAAGAAAAGAGCTTCTTCACGAAAAAGAAGGAGCAAAAGCCTTACCCCCGAAGAGGGAGAGATTAGAAGACACCACAGGGATAGGTACGAGAGGCCTGATTTCGATTGGGAAAAGAATACTCCCAAGAAGGCAAAAGAATAGGAGGAGGGAACCATGTCTGCACGAGAAGCAGCACGGAAAGCCCTCAGCAATATAGCTTCATCCCCTTTTGCAAGGAGATTGCAAGAGGCAAAGCTTCCGAGCAGGGTGAAGCACGGGGCATTCGTTCTTTACGAAACAAATACTGATCCCGTGGCTCACATACAGCATTACCGGCAGGCAATGTTCATGCACGACGGAGATGATGCGATCATGTGCAAGATGTTCCCATCGAGTTTGGGGAAAGTGGCCTTGTCATGGTTCCATAAACTGGGGCCGAACACCATCCGAGGATGGAGACAGTTAGCCGAAGAATTTACTGCTCGGTTTCTGACAAGCAGGAAGGCACCAAAAACCTTCGAGAGCCTTTCTGTCATGAAACAAGGTGAGAACGAGCCAATCAGGGACTACGCTAAGAAATACTGGGAGACTTTCAACGAGATTGAAGGTTACAGTGAGGAGTATGCGATAGCCACCTTCAAGACAGGGTTACCTATTCGGGGAGTACTCCGTAAGTCCCTGAACATGACCCCAGTAAGTACACTGGCAAGACTGATGGAGCGAATCGAGCAGCATGCCAGAAACGAGGATGACATATTGCGAGAGGACAACCGAGCGGTCGCCGAACAGGCAAAGGGTTTGCCGAAGAGGACAGACAAACCGGAGCCCAAAACCTACAAAGAGAGGAAGGAATACGGGCAGGTCAAGAAAGAGCCGTTCAAAGAGAAACATGCTCCAGACCCTAAGTTTTTCTTTTCAGTGACAATGGTTTGGAAGGAACCAATCTATCGGATTCTTTACAAAATAAAGAATCGTCCATATTTTAAGTGGCCCCCGAGGATGGAGGGAGATAAAGACGCAAAAAGGGCTACGAGTCAGCATTGCAGTTATCACAAAGACTGGGGGCACATGACGGAAGATTGTGAGATGTTCAAGCAACACCTCGATGATCTGGTTTCGCGTGGTTACTTGAAAGAGTTTATTCAGGAGGAGCACAAGGGTGCAGAGAAAGCATTGGAGTTGGATTACGAGCAAAATCCAAGGGGCGTAATCCATATGATACATGGGTTGGCCGCGCCTTATACGAGAAATGAAGTGAGGTTGCTCCAGAGACAAGTAAAACACGACCAGCATGTGATGAAGCTGGGAAAGAAACGAGGACGTGAGGGAGAAGAATGCAATGGAGGCATAGTCTTCACGGATGAGGACCTGGGTGGAATCCAGGTGCCACATAATGATGCCTTGGTCATAATCCTACGAATTGGGGAATACGACATAGAAAGAATCTTGGTGGACTCAGGAAGCTGCACAGAGATACTGTACTATGACGCGTTCAAGAAGTTGGGGCTGACACAAGCGGATTTGGTGCAGTCAACAACCCCCTTGGTCGGATTCAGTGCAGGAGCAGTCTGGCCCTTGGGCAAAATAACTCTTCCTGTTCGGGCAGGAACGGTCGTGCTGAGGACCGATTTCCTAGTGGTAGATGTACCATCTTCTTATAACGCGATTATTGGAAGAACGTGGCTACACAAGATGAAGACGGTTTCTTCCACTTACCATCAGATGGTGAAATTCCCAGGATCGAATGGTATAGAAAGGATAAAGGGGAATCAGAAGGTTGCCCAGCAGTGTTTGATTTCTATAATCAAGAAGGCACCCAAAGCAAAGCTAGTCCAAGCAGTCGAGGTCTCGGATCAGCCGACCATTGAGGATGTCGGAGGGGACCCCGCCGAGAAGGTGGTGGAAGGCTTGAAAAAGATCCCAATCAACGAGAATGATCCAGAAAGGTATTTCCTAATTGGGGAGAACCTGAATGAAACCGAGGAAAGAGAATTGGTGGGGTTCCTCAAGGAGCACGTTGATGTGTTTGCTTGGGTACCCGAGGAGATGCCTGGGGTGGATACAAACGTGATTTGTCACCACTTGAATGTGGATCCACAACATAAGCCTGTGATGCAAAAAAAGAGACGGTTTGCCGTACAGCATGTGGACGCTGTCATCGAGGAGGTGGACCGGTTGCTCGAAGCAAAAGCCATACGGGAGGTATACTACCCAGAATGGTTGTCCAACACTGTGGTGGTAAAGAAGAAAAATGGGAAGTGGCGAGTCTGTATCGATTTCACCGACTTGAACAAAGCGTGTCCCAAGGATAGCTTCCCCCTTCCAAGAATAGACCAACTTGTTGATGCAACGGCTGGGTATGGGCGGATGAGTTTCCTTGATGCTTATCGAGGGTATCACCAGATAGCCATGTATGGTCCCGATCAAGAGAAGACTTCCTTTATCACACCAAGGGGGCTGTACTGTTATAGCGTCATGCCCTTTGGTTTGAGGAATGCAGGTGCAACATACCAGAGGTTAGCAACGATTATGCTAAAGAAGTTGCTCGGCAAGACCATGGAGGTTTACATAGACGACATGGTAGTCAAAAGCAAGGAAAAGGAGAACCATCTTGTTGATTTGAAGGAAGCCTTTGAGATACTGAGGGAATATAAGCTGAAACTCAACGCCTCGAAGTGTGCGTTTGGGGTAAACTCAGGAAAATTCCTAGGGCATTTGTTGACCATACGAGAGATAGAGGCAAAACCCGATCAAATTACTGCGTTGCAAAAACTCCAAAGCCCGAGGACCACGAAGGAGGTCTAGAGGTTAACAGGGATGGCAGCGGCTCTAAATAGATTCATCAGCAGGTCCAGTGACAAATGTAGACCTTTCTTCCAATTGCTGAAAAAGAGGGAAGGATATGAATGGGGAGCAGAGTGTGAGCAAGCGTTCCAAGACCTGAAGAAGTACTTTGCAGCAGCTCCCCTATTATCCACGCCCGAAGAAGGTGAGTCTTTAACTTTGTACTTAGCAGTTTCTGAACATGCTGTGAGCGCAGTGTTATTGAGGGATAAGGGATCCGATCAAGTCCCCGTCTATTATGTGAGCAAGACACTGCTGGACGCAGAAACGAGATATCTGCCCCTCGAAAAGTTGGTCCTAGCATTAAGGACGGCGGCGAGAAAATTGCCCCATTATTTCCAGAGTCACAGGGTTGTGGTCTATACTGAATTCCCGTTAAAGTCTTTGCTACGAAAGGCGGACTTCTCGGGACGTATCTCAACTTGGTCGGTCGAATTAAGCCAGTACGACATAGACTACCAGCCGCGCACCGCAATAAGGGGCAAGTTCTGGCAGATTTTGTAGCTGAGTTTTCACCCACGGTGGCTCCCCAGCCTCCTATGAGACAGGAGCAGGGAAAGAAACAGGGGAAGGAGCAGATAACGAGAAAGAAGAAAGCTCCGGCCGAACAAGATCCCATGGAATGGAAATTATTTGTTGATGGTTTTGCGTGTATAGAGGTGTCAAATAGGCCGTGCCGTGCCGGCACGGCCCGTTTAAGTCCGTGCTAACCGTGCTTCGTGCTTCGTGTCGTGCCGTGCCGGCCTGTTTACATTATTTATTCAAATCGTGTCATGCCGTGCCGTGCCTTTTTGTCAATCGTGTCGTGCCGTGCCGGCCCGTTTACTTAAATCGTGTCGTGCCGTGCCGTGCCGTTTGCCAATCGTGTCGTGCCGTGCCGGCCCGTTTTCTTAAATCGTGTCGTGTCGTGCCGGCCTGTTTGCCAATCGTGTCGTGCCGTGCCGGCCCGTTTTCTTAAATCGTGTCGTGCCGTGCCGTTTTCAATCGTGTCAAGCCGTGCCGGCCCGTTTACTTAATCGTGTCGTGCCGTCACACCGCCAACCAATTCTCATCCAAACCATGTTTAAAGTAGGACAAAACAAAAATGAAATGATACAAAAGATGTTTCATAGGTGCCGTTGAACCTACTTTGATTAATGTATCATAAGACCATGGTTAATAAAAGTATCATTAAAAAGTGAGACCATGGCCGTGTATGATAGCACACTTCAAACATGGCCAATGGTCCGGTCATATTAACCATTTTAATGCCATGAACCAGTTTGTCAATGGCACCAGTTGGAAACATGGCACACTTTTACTTCTGATTTGTGGTTAAAGGGTGTTCAGTGTTCACCATGGCACAAACTGGAAACATGGTGAAAGGGTGATTAAAGGGGTGAACAAACAGGAAACTGGAAACATGTTTCGTAGGTGCCATGTTTCGTAGGTGCTGTTGAACAATTAACCATTTTTGTATCATTTTGTATCCCACGTTTAAAAGTAGGTTCAATGTATCCCATGTTTAAAAGTAGGTTCAATGGCACCGGCACCAATTAAACGGTGATGGCAATGCCATCTTAAAAAAAGCACAACTTCCTTAAAAGGTTACCCAAGTAACACAGATATTAACAGTCCCTTGCTGAGAATCTCATACAGTCATACTCTCATAATCTCATTCAATGGTTTGGTTGGTCACAATATATTACATCACATCTATTTCCATTTGCCCAGAAAACAGAAACTTATTGGCTTCAATTTCATACATTGACATTAGAAATTAGAATAATGGTTTTGAATCCACTAAAACTGATTACATACGAGTACTCTACAATAGGGAATGTAATAAAATGCGAGTGAACTGCAACAATACTAATAAAATGAAATTCTTGGTCTTCCATTATTTGCTGCTTCTTCTTCCCGAATCCCGTGGGTCTTGGTGGCGGAGTGCTTGGATCCTTCGATACGTGTCAAGCATTGCAAACACCTGCTGCTGCACACACTCATTGCGCCTGCACGCACCTACTGCTGCAACAGTTTCACACATATATGCCAGTGCACACACACTCACGCATACACACATTATTCCCAAACTCCAAATAACAGGCGAAAATTGGAAGTAAAACCTGCTGCACACAACCCATCTGTAATGGCCATGAGGGGACACATCCATGTCCTACGAATGCCTCCCCCAAAAAATTGAATGGTTTCAGTTGTTAATATTTTCTACTTGCTTCTTTAAGATGTTCAATTGCCATGACGCATCCTTCGTTTGATCAAAAATCAATTACATATGTTGCCTGCCAGGTTCACAAAACCTCTCCATGGTCTAATTCGACCTTTAGACATCTGAAGTTTTCGTCCTCATGGCCCCTTAAAATCTTTCAAGTACGGGCCTACTTTAACCTTGGTTTTTATTTGTCCTAAACTTCAAAGAAACCTTGTTTCCATAAACTTTCAACTTATGTTCTCAGAATATTTTCCCATGCTTGCCATAAAGAGATGAAGATTGAGTAAGTGAAAGCTAGGAAGAACAGATTTAGATATAGCTAGGTTAGTGTAAGCACAGTTAACCAAACAATCTTTCAACATCATTGAATTAAACATCACAACACGAAACTGATGGTTAAGTATAGAACAGCCAGACTGAAAAATATGCAACTGATTCTTTTCAGCAGTACTAGACAAAATCTTTCATCGTAATTTGATTCAGGAACTCCTGGAAATCATATGCAACACATACTCCTATTAACGTAGACAACGGGATATCCATCGAGATCTGTAACGTTTGGTTCTTCCCGAAACCAGTCAACAAGGCAACTCAAACACACCAGTCATCAGAAGGGACCATACACTAAAATAGCAAAAGGAATCAGCATAAAGACTTATTTTATGGAAAGGTTTAGAAATAAGCACATTATACCTGAAGAAGGGCAAGTGCATTGCAAACTCGATTCGACTGAGCTGGGGTAAGGTTTGGTGGCGACAAAACAGGGTATATGGAAACTATCTCCTGCAAATAATGAAGAATTCCAGTATTAATAATACAGATAACATTATATGATACGTATCCAATCAATTAATCAAAAAAAAGAGACGCCAATTCCAAAGATAACTAATCAATGCAAGTAAAACCTCAATAGAAACAAATGGGGAAAATTTCTTTTATATCCCTTCGACTTTGACTAAAAATTCATTTTGGTCCTTCACCTTTTAATTTCGGCATAAAAATACTTCGACTTTTCAATTGTTTTCAATGTAGTCCTGTGTGGGGGCGTGATTTATCCTCGAACCTCTTGAACCCTTTCTCGATGCCTGAACCGTAGAAGTCTTGACCGGCGACGCTGTGTACCTGCAAACCGGAGGGTGGTGTTCCTCCGGGTAGAAGCTCCGACGATCTAATTAGAACCGGAGTGTGGGAAGAAGAAGATGTTTTGGTAAGAGGAAATATCTTTTTTGGAGAGAGAATATCTGACCTCTTTCCTAGGAGAGGTACTCTGCTATTTATAGGCGAGGGTTTGGAGTGTTGAGCAAGATGGAAGTGTATTGCACGCGCGTTGCTACGCTCGGATGACGTCACGTGTCAGGGGCACTCAAGTGATTCAGCCCTTCGAGATCCACAGACCCATGTGGACCCACGTGGGCCAATGTCAGATACGTCCCATCGGTGATCAGAAAGGTGCACGTACTTATCTTTGCTTCCATCAACAGAAGCTTCTAGAATATTCCACAACCGCCCTGACCGAGGGTTACCACCGAACGCATGGTACTACCGAGCATAGCACTCCTTCGTCGAGCGTCCACCACCCGGACGAGAAAAACATCCATTCGAGTAAACACTTCCTTAGCCGAACGATAACGGTGCTCGAAGCTCGGAGGTTAATCTTACGCTCGGTGAACAGTTAGGGAACCGATTAACGTTCGGTGGAGGACCGGGATGACTAGTCATGTTGACTTCTCTCACACGGACGAATCTGAGACAACTAGCCCGTGGGACTGAAGGTCATCCCATTGAACCTTTAGATATTTTGGCCCACTACAATAGCCCCTCAACTCCTGCTTACACAATCCGAGGAAAGGAGGAGTTGACAGTAGTGGCCGAACAAATATTCCCTAATAACAGACGCCTCGTTCGTTCTCTTCCATGCCGAACATAGACGTATGCCGAACATTAACAACTTGAAGAACCCGAAGCAGACAAGCTCTGAACCCGCATTTAATGCTTCTGTAACCGCCGATTTCAAATGTTACACGTGGCACTAGTTCACTGGGTAATGAAACGGCGCTGCACGACGCCCTCCACGTGTCAACCATCGCGCGGAGCTTCAATCTCCCGCTTCAATCTAACGGCTGGGGGTCACGCGTCGTTTCGAATTCTCCCCTTGGTATAAAAGGGGATGAAGGAGAGAGAAAATCACTTTTCCTCTCCTTCTCTCAGACGTCTCGACTGCTCCTTGACAGTTTCCGCCCAAACATCGCCAGAAATCTGAAGATCTCGACATCAAATCACAGATTTCTCTTGATATTCAGGTATGTTCTGACCTTTTCTGTGTCCTCCTGCATTTTCAGTCACTTCATGCATGTTTTGACCATAAAAAGTGGGTTTTTTCTCCCGTTTTTGCCCTGTGTGCGCCGTAGAACAGGTTGAACACGTTCATGTGTTCTTCCGAACGCATGAACACCTTCAACCCGTGTTCTTCCGAACATTAACAAATCTCCGAAGAATATTAACCAAGAATTTTTCGAACGTAATTCCGAATAAGTAACAACCTCAACTGTTTCCGAAGCATAACCGCGCTCGGAACCCCCTACGACACATAGTCGTTCGGGAGTGATGTGCTTGCTCGGTTAAATTAGAACACCTGAATTTAGGCACCTTAGGAATAATGACCTCGCTGATCGCTAATGGTCTTATCCCATGCACCTGTTTTAGGTATGGAGTCATCGCCAACATTCTCGGGAGAGTCCTATCGCTCGGTGGATTCCGAAGCACCTGATTCTGGTGAGATGGACCCCAAAATTGCCGAGGCAATTAGGGCCGAAGCTCGGAAGTATCGCGTAGGGTTCGGATCGCCGTACGCTGGAATCGAGGGGATTGACTTTCCCTCGAACGTGATGCCCCTTCAGTCAATGGGCCCAGACATCGTTGAAATTGACGACGATGATTCCTCGGAAAAAGCGAGAGAAGACCCTGACGAAGAAGAGGACATTGATGAGGAAGCAGCTGGCGAGGACGAAGAAGAGCAATCCGAAAGGGATACGCCTGCTGCTTCTTCTAGCCGCCCGGAGGAGGAAACGACCGCCCCCGGCGAGTCATCTTCCGCGGCTCCGAAGAAGAAGGCGAAGAGGAAGATCGTTCATCTGGACCCAGACCTGATCCCTAATCGAGGGGGAAAGGATCCATGTCCCTACTGGGATTGTTTCGAGGACCAGAGGGGAATCGAGCTCTTTCGATGGGCCTACTCTGTCCCGAACGACGTCGTGCTCACGCCTGTGAAAGGGCCTCGAATATTGTTCAGCGACGAGCACGTCACCGTACCGCTAATGGCAATCACCGAGGGCGGGCTCCGTTTCCCGATGCACAAAATTTTAAGACAGATCCTCCACCGCTTCGGTCTTACGCCTTGCCAACTTAGCGTAAACTCCTACCGTATAATCCACTCGATCATCAAGCTCGCTGAGGTAAAAATGTTCCCTCTCGAATACCACCATATCTTCGAGAACTACATGGTGTCGAGGAACGTTAGGCGTTCTCGGTATTACTTGTGTTCTCGGAGGTTTGCAGACAAGATCATTCCCGAAGGAATGTATGATTCGGAGAAATGGGCCTCGGACTATGTTGAAGTCCGAGGAAACTTTCAATACCCGCCCGAAGAATACGGGCAATTTGAGGTTGCAACCCATAGGGGAGAGCCTTGTAAGCGTCTCGCATTACTCTTCATATATTTGATGCTCGGTTTCTTCACAATTTTACTCGCTTTGCTTTAATCATGAACCTGTCACGTCTAATTTTCTCCATCTGTTTATCTTCGGCAGATACGAGCAAGATCAACAAGGACCTCCTCAGAGTAGCCAGAGGTTGTGGCTTGGCCGAGGCATTGTTAACGATTCCGAGCTCGGAGAGAGACGCGCCTACAATTCTCGAGTACGACCCCACATACGGTGGAAGGATCCGAGGGAAGGCGGCGGATAAAGAAACCGAAGGGAAGAAGGTCAAGCTCCCCAAGGAACTCCTTCCGAGCAAAGAGAAACCACTTCGAGGGACCTTACGCGTACCGATCACCGAGCTATTTCTCGAAGACGAGACAATGCCTCCCCGAGGAATGAAGGCTGTGCTGCAGAAGAGGCTCGACGACCAGCTGAAACAGCTGGCCGAACAGAAGAAGGACGGCGCTCCCGGCGCTTCAAGCTCGATTCCGAGTAAGAGCTCCGGCTCCGCGCCCCAAGCAAAGAAGCGACCTTCCCCCTCCACTCACTCGTCCGAGGATGCTCCCCCGGTTCCGAAGAGAACCAAATCCCATGCCGTCAAACCGACTGGGTCCGGCCTTCCAAGGGTCGAGGAAAAGGATAAGGAAGCAGGGAAGGAGGCTGGCGAGGGCGAAACGAGGGCTCCCTCGGATTGTGATGTCCCATGGGCCCCGAGCTTCGTCATCCCAGGCAAGAAGCAGATCCTCAAATCTGACAGCCTCCAAGAGGACCCCTCCCTCGCCTTCACGCTGCACTCGGGGCTCATGCTCCCGAGGGACATCGTGGCTCCTCAAACACTGAAAACAGCATTGAGCGACTATTATTTTCATGTTGGGAGGGTAAGTCCAAATTTCCATTACTTCTTTCCTTTGCACTTTTGTCGCTTCTGCATTTTGCGTAGCTTATATTTTCTTCGTTTACAGGCGACCCAATCAATCATGAGTGCCCAACTGCATCTCTCCGAGCATGACAAGCAAACAAAACTGCTGAAACAAAAGCTGGAGCTCGGCCAGATGACATTGGAGGAGCATAAGAAGAGCCTGGACCATTCCGAAGGTGTTCGCCGAGCACAAGAGGTCCAGATTAAAACTTTGAACGACTTGGTGAAAGGCCTTCAAGATGCTGCCGATCGAACGAGGGCCGAGGGCAAAGACGAGGGTTTAGAGGAGGGTCGTGCTCTGGGGAGGAAAGAGATGGAGGAAGAGATGAAGAAGTCGCTCCAGGAGGAGTTCGACAGGGGATACTTCCAAGCCGAAGAAGATGCTGCGGACCAGATCTTGGCTCTTCAGACTGAGATGAGGGAGAAACAGCACCAGGTGAGCTTCAAGCTCGGTTTTAACACGGGTTTCGACGAAGCTGGTGTTGAAGTCGATGACGAGCGCCGAAGCCTCATCGAACTTCCTCCTCTCCCAGCTGAAGAATCGGTGGCCGAAGATCCCATTGTTGACGAAGCTATAACCAGCCCGTCCGAACACGAAATTGTTGCAACTCCGGCCCCGAACTCCACGGACATTCCACCAGTCACCCCAACCCCCGAGGGATAGAACTTGTTAATTTTTCCGCTTGTTTTTCCATTATGTTTTTCCTAAATTTTATTTGGAACGGTCGGCACCGAACAATTGGTTTTAGCCGATCCGTATGTAATTAACACAGGTAGAGAGTGGCCAAGAACGATTTACCATGGCCACTCTTCGGTATCGTTTTCCAGGGATGGCAACGAACGATGAACCACTCGCCTTGTCCTGGCAGTAATGTTTCGGTGCTCGGTGGAAGCACTTATGTTATGCAACAATTTATTTCCCAATTTGTCTAAGTATTTTTGCTCGACATATACTGTTTTAGTTTTGGCATGTTTAGCTGCAAACATCTCCCAGGTTTTCACAAGTAAAATTGCTCGTTCATTACCCGAGCGATAAATTCCTAACCGAACGAACGTTAGGAGTTCCGAACGATGGAAGCCACCCGGGAAGCCACCCGGTTAACTTTGATTTCTTTTTCAGGGGGTCCGAACGATGGAAGCCACCCATTTAACTTTGCTTTCTTGTTTAGGGGGTCCGAACGATGGAAGCCACCCATTTAACTTTGCTTTCTTGTAATGTTTACCCATAGGAGCCCCCCTGCCTTGGTGGATTACCCGCGTAAAAGCAGGAAGACACGAAGGCAGGAAAGTGGGTAAACCGAGGCGTAGAAAATTTCGCCCAAAACAAGCATCCGAACGGACGTAAGGTGGAAGTGCCAAGTCCCGAAGGTTGTGGGCGAGATAGTACACCCGAACAACCGAACGAACAATCCGAAGAAACAACCAATTTAAAAGCAAAGCCTCCATTATGAAAAATCGCCCGAAGGCTTACAACCCGAGTAAAGAACAAAAAACGAGAACCGATTCAGCGGAGAACCGCCGAAGCTACCCATGGAATTTCCGCAGCTTTTGGGCGTTCCATGGGTTTGCGATCGGCGTGCCATCCATCTCGGCAAGCTTGTAAACACCATGGCCGATCTTCTGCACCACTCGGTAAGGGCCTTCATAAGGATCCTTGAATTTCGTCAACTTTTTTGCTTCGACAACCATCCGAAGGACCAGATCTCCGACGTGAAATGGCCGAGCCCGAACGTTCTTGTTATACCCCCAAGCAACCTCTTGTTGATACGCTGCGTGCCGAAGGTTAGCGTTATCCCGCAGCTCCTCGGCAAAATCCAACTCTGCGCCCACCAAAGCATTGTTGTCCACGGGATTGAAGTTTTCCGACCGAGCTGTAGGGATAAGCGTCGAGAGAGGTAAAACCGCCTCCATACCATATGCCATTGAAAACGGCGTTCGGCCAGTGGATCGCCGAGGGGTAGTGCGGTAGCTCCATAAAACCTGAGGTAGCTCATCAACCCATTTACCAAGCTTGCGATCCAAACGACGCTTCAGCCCCCGAGTAATGGCCTTATTTGAAGCTTCGGCCTGGCCATTCCCCTGGGGGTAAGCGACGGATGATGTATGGATGGTTATATGGTGCTCTCGGTAGAAGTTCTGGATCGCCGAAGCAACAAATTGAGAGCCGTTGTCTGAAAGAATAGCGTAGGGAACGCCGAACCTGGAAATTATGTTTTTCCAAATGAAGCGCTCGACGTCCCCAGCCGTGGTCTTTACTAATGGGGAAGCTTCAACCCATTTCGTGAACAAATCGGTGGCAGTAAGCATATACTCGAATCCCCCTAGCGCCTTCGGCAGCTTGCCCACTATATCAAAGCCCCAGACAGCAAATGGCCAAGGACTGGTGATCATTTTAAGAGGAAACGCTGGCTGGTGGGGAATGAAGGCATGCTTCTGACACCGAACGCAGCGTTTCACATATTCCTCGGATTGCTTGACCATTTTCGGCCACCAGTAGCCTTGTGTCAAAGCTCGTTGCGCCATCGTTCGGCCTCCTGAGTGTCCACCACAGCTTCCCGAATGAAGCTCATCAAAAATGCTTTCAACTTGATCCTCATGTACGACGCGCAGATCCGGCCCAGTGAAGGTTCGGCGGTATAGATTGTAGTTCCGATCAAGGAAGTAGTTAGCTGCTCGGCAGCGAACCTTGTGGGCTTCCTTTTTGTTGTCAGGGAGAATTTGATGCTTTAAATAGGCGATGATGGGGTCCAACTGGCTCGGGCCGAAGGCAATAACATTCACCGAGTAAGGAGCATCTTCGAAGCTCGGGGAATCCACTTCATCAAAAACGACAGTTCGAGTACCCGAAGTTCGGTACACGGAAGCTAAGCCAGCCAGAGCGTCGGCGTGTGCATTGTGTTCCCGAGCGATCCACTCTATCTCGACGTGGCCGAACTGTTTAAAAAGGGCAAGGACATGACTGACGTAGGAGTTCATTCGCTCGTCCCTAGCCTGATAGTCATCGTTGAGGTGCCCTACAACCAGCCGAGAGTCGCAAAAGACATGAACTGAGTCTGCCTCCAACCGAAGGGCTAGCTTCAAACCAGCAATGAGAGCTTCATACTCGGCTTCATTGTTCGTGGCAGGATATCCAATGGAGACTGAACTCTCATGGACTGTTCCAGCCGGAGAAACGAGGACAATGCCAGCCCCAGCCCCATGCATATTCGAGGCCCCATCAATCGTCATCTTCCAGGCATCCCCAGAGAACAACTCCCATTCTTTCCTTGGCCTCTTCGCCCCCATAGTAAACCGAGCTCGACGAGATTCGGTTGGGGGTGTACTCCACTCAACAAACTCCTTCTCCTTAGCGATCCGAGCCTCTTCCGCAGCTGCCGCCAAAGCGCTTTCTTCGTCTTTCAACCCAGGGGTCAGCTCGGCGAAGAAATCAGCCAATGCTTGGGCCTTGATCGCAGTCCTCGGCTCAAACTGAATATCGTAGTTCGCAAGGTCTTGTGAGAATTTCAAGATTCTGCTGGAGGTGGTAGTTCGCCGAAGAAAGGCTTTGAGAGGAAACTCAGTGAGGACCACAATCCTATGGCATTGGAAGTAGGGCATAAGGCTCGTTTTAGCTGAAACGAGCGCTAATGCCAACTTCTCCATAGGCAGATACCTCGTCTGAGAATCCGTCATCGTCTTGCTTGAAAAGAATATCGGCAAGTGGTCCACTCCTTCTTTCCGAACGAGCACAGCACTCGTTGCGTGATCTGAAACAGCAAGGTAAAGGTATAGATCCTCGTCGGGCTCGGGAGTAACGAGGAGCGGAGCATGGGAAAGGTAATACTTTAAAGACTGCAAAGCCCGCTCACACTCCTCGGTCCACTCAAACCTGCGCCGACTAGTCTTGATGGCCTGGAAGAAGGGCCTGCAAAGGTCGCTCGACCGCCGAATAAAACGGTTCAACGCTGCAACCATTCCTGTTAATCGCTGGACCTCTTTGATCGTAGTTGGAGCTCGGAGGTTTTGCACGGCAGTAAGTTGAGTCGGGTCAGCTTCTATCCCTCGGCGGCTCACCATATAACCGAGGAACTTGCCCGAACCTACGCCGAACGCACATTTCTCAGCGTTGAGGCGAAGCCGATACTCCTTGAGGATGTCAAAAATTTCCCCAAGATCCCGAAGATGATCCACACTGAATCTGCTTTTGCACACCAAGTCGTCAATGTACGCTTCCAGAGTCTTTCCGAGCTTCAGAAGGAACATATTTGTGATTGTTCGTTGGAAGGTAGCCCCGGCATTCTTCAATCCGAAGGGCACGACGTTGTAACAGAACGTCCCTCGGGGAGAGATGAATGCCGTCTTCTCTTGATCATCCTTAGCCAGAGCGATCTGATGGTAGCCCCTGTATGCATCCATAAAACTTAAACGCTCATGGCCAGCCGTCGCATCTACCATCTGCTCAATCCGAGGAAGGGGGAATCGATCCATTGGGCAAGCGTCGTTAAGGTTGGTGTAGTCGACACAGACCCTGAGCTTCCCATTCTTCTTTGGGACGACGACTGGGTTAGCAAGCCAGGTTGGATATAATACTTCCCGAATAGCTCCAGCTGCCAGCAGTTGATCTACCTCGGCCATGACTGCCTCCACATGCGAAGCCGCCGAACGACGAACCTTCTGTACAACGGGGCGTCTGTTCGGATCCACGTTCAATGAGTGGGAAGCGAAAGACGGATCCACCCCGGGCATTTCCTGAGGAGTCCAGGCAAATACTTCTATGTTCGTTTTAAGGAAGTTGAACATGTCCATACGCTCGGATTCACTCAACGAACCGCCGACGAGGAAGTACCTGCTTCCATCTTCGGTGATCGGCATTCGTATAAGTTCTTCGGTGGACCTTTGTTCGGCGGGTAACCCCACTTCTTCAGGCTCCGGAACATCGGTCCTGTCGACGCATTGAACCTCCAAGAAGCTCCGCTCGTTAGTCACTGTACTGACATAACACTTCTTTGATTGGATTTGGTCCCCCCGAAGGCTCTCCTGCCTTCCATTCCAGCCGATAAACTTCATAACCTGGTGGAGGGTAGAGGCGATCGCCTTCATTCCGTGTAGCCAGGTTCGACCGAGGATGATGTTGTAGGGGCTAGGAGAGCTAACCACTACAAATTCGACATCAATCACTCGGGAGCCGGCTCGCACAGGAAGAGTGATCAACCCCTGAGGCCACACAGGTGCTCCGGTAAAGCTGACGAGGGGCGTACTCGCCGTCCGAAGTTGGTCTGGTTTGAGACCAAGGCTTTTGAATGTTGAGTAGAACATCACTTCGGCCGAGCTTCCTTGATCTACCAGCACTCGTTGAACAGTTGAAGTGCCCACTGTGACCGAAACAACAAGGGCGTCGGTGTGTGGCATCTGAACCCCTTGCAAATCGTCAGACGTAAAGGTTATCGGGCCATCCAGATTAGGATCAACCCACTTCCTCTTCGGTGAGATTCCAACATTACAGACGGCTAAGGCGGCAACAGCTTTGTCGATTTCGGAGTAGAGCTCGGCTGCTCGTCCTTCGGAGACGATGCCTTGTATAACCCCAACAAGATTTCCAACTGGTGGAGGCGGAGGAGGGGGCAATGGATTCCGCCGAAGGTCAATCCATTGATTGAGATGCCCTGCGGCCGCAAGTTCCTCCAGGTGGCGCTTGAAAGGTTGGCATTGGGTGGTGTAATGGCCTCGCTCCTTGTGGTACGAGCACATCCCAGGGCCGTTGCCTGCCGTTCCCAAGAATCCCGTCGGCCAAACGAAGAATGGCCTCTGCCCGATAATACTCAGCAATTTGTAGATTGGTTCGGTGAAGGCAGTTCGCTCGGCGACATACTCCTCCTGCCTTGGCTCCCTCTTTGTTTGCTGCCACTGAGCTTGTTGCTGTGGGTGTTGGGGGGGTTTGTTTCGACTGTTCGGTTTGCTGGACCCCGCTCCATTCTGACCCAATTGCCCCTGCCGAACGATTGCCACTTGCTTCTTTGCAGCTATTGTCTTCGTTGTTTCTGTTCCCTTCGGCACATTACGCTCGGCCACCGCCTCCTCGTGTACACAGTCCTTCTCAATAATCAACATAAGTTCCCCCATTGTCTTCGGCGGGTTTCGGGACAAATCTCTGAACATTGCCGAAGTTGGATCCAATCCATTCATAAATGACTCGGCCGCCACGCTCTGATCACAGTCGGGAATGAGGTTGTACACTTCCCAGTATCGCTCGGTATATAACCGAAGGGTCTCACCTGGTGTCCTCTTCATATTCACCAGCATTGAGAGCGTCTTCGGCTGGATGTTGCTCGTTACGAACCGCTTGGTGAATTCCAACTCCAGTTCGTTGAAGCATTTAATGGACTTCGGCTTGAGCTGATTATACCACAACATTATAGGCTCACTTAAAGTAAGAGGAAATATCTTACACATAAGCGCGTCGGAGAAATTGTGGAGGCTCATCGTTTGTCGGAATCGGCAAACGAACGCGACTGCGTCTTCTTTAGCCTCATAACGCTTGAGCTTCGGCAGGACAAACCGATCCGGAGGGCGCTCCTGTTGAATTGCGTCGACGAAGGGTGAAGCCTTAGCTTTACCGAGCTTGGAGTTGTCGACTAGCTCCGATGTGCTCGGTAAAATCGGCAGAGGAGCCTCAACGCGGCCGGTCCGATTTTCCCGAGGTTCCCTTTGGTGATGTCGCTTATTCCGTTCTTGCTGCTGATACCTGACGTCTTCCGAGCGTTCCAGTTGCTCGATCCTTGGATCCTCGAGATTAGCTTGTCGAGGATTGGACTTTTCGCCAACCGGCTGATATATTGTTGGAACTCCTGTAAACTGATCGTATAGGACGATGGTGTTATCCTGCCTTTGTCGTTCCCTACTTTCTGCTCGGCGGTGGCTAGACGAGATGGTTGGGCGTCGCCCAGCCTGGTCACGTTCTGTGCGGGACCTTGATTGCTCGGACCTCTCGAGCCGTTCAATGGTCCGATCTCGCCGAGGAAAGTCATTGAGATCCAAGGGCCTTTTTCCATCTGCCCGTCCTTCGTGCCGTCGTGAGGCAATATGTGTTCTCCTTGAAGCCCCCGCTCTGCGTGTCCCCGCCGTGGAACTCGTTGCCGAGGAACGCGTGCTTTCGTTACGAACTATGCTTTCCAACCGATGGCGAGAAGCCGTAGGCTGGATTCCTGGAGCATGTTCGAGCCGATCGAAAACGGTGCGTCGCTCGGCAGGTTCACTCTCTGAGGCACGCTCCAGGCGCGACTTCCTACTGCGCTTGTGAGGTTTCTTCGGTTGATTAGGTTCGGCAGGGTGGCCATGCACGGGAGTAGTGGCCACGCCTCCGTCCCGTTCTTCTAGACGTTGCTGGAGGAGTGCAATGACTGCGGCTTGACGCTTTTGCTCCGCCAGAGCAATCTCAAGCTCGGTTGGGGGATAAGAGAGTTGCCGAGCAACTGCCAAGGTGGCTCTTGCGGTTTGGCTGGGATCAGCATTTATCGAACCAAACCCAGCTAAACCGAGGGTGAAGTTCTCCGGGCCAGGAGGGGGAAGGCGTTGAGTCATAATCAGAATGGACGGCGGTGCACGGTGGAGAGAAGAGGAGGTCTAAGGCGGATCACTGCCCACCGTGTTTGCTAGGGAAAAGATCTTCGTTCCCCAGCAGAGTCGCCAATTGTGGGGGCGTGATTTATCCTCGAACCTCTTGAACCCTTTCTCGATGCCTGAACCGTAGAAGTCTTGACCGGCGACGCTGTGTACCTGCAAACCGGAGGGTGGTGTTCCTCCGGGTAGAAGCTCCGACGATCTAATTAGAACCGGAGTGTGGGAAGAAGAAGATGTTTTGGTAAGAGGAAATATCTTTTTTGGAGAGAGAATATCTGACCTCTTTCCTAGGAGAGGTACTCTGCTATTTATAGGCGAGGGTTTGGAGTGTTGAGCAAGATGGAAGTGTATTGCACGCGCGTTGCTACGCTCGGATGACGTCACGTGTCAGGGGCACTCAAGTGATTCAGCCCTTCGAGATCCACAGACCCATGTGGACCCACGTGGGCCAATGTCAGATACGTCCCATCGGTGATCAGAAAGGTGCACGTACTTATCTTTGCTTCCATCAACAGAAGCTTCTAGAATATTCCACAACCGCCCTGACCGAGGGTTACCACCGAACGCATGGTACTACCGAGCATAGCACTCCTTCGTCGAGCGTCCACCACCCGGACGAGAAAAACATCCATTCGAGTAAACACTTCCTTAGCCGAACGATAACGGTGCTCGAAGCTCGAAGGTTAATCTTACGCTCGGTGAACAGTTAGGGAACCGATTAACGTTCGGTGGAGGACCGGGATGACTAGTCATGTTGACTTCTCTCACACGGACGAATCTGAGACAACTAGCCCGTGGGACTGAAGGTCATCCCATTGAACCTTTAGATATTTTGGCCCACTACATCCTGTAACAGAAATCAGGTGTCTTTCTGGACGGAAAAAATGACGTTGACTCCTTTTGAGGGGCATTATTGCCTTTTCCACTCCTCCCTCTCCCCTCCTTTACCCTAGGTTCATTGGAGGGAACATTTGCCACCAAAAATGGTTCCCCCTATGTAATGGTCCCCCTGTTTATAAAAATGGTCCCCTCTTCAAATTAAAAGTCATTTTGTCTTCTTTTTTCTTTTTTTTTATTCAATTTTTTTCGCATTTGTTAATTTTGTGTGAAACTTTTGTGACTTATTGATTCGTCTCGACGAGAGGAATCGGAAAAGTCAAAAATTTGGATCGAAACTCATTATTTTTTTCAAAAAGACAAATAAGTAAAAAAAAACATCTTATTGACTTATTTTTGTGTTTATTCAAAAAATTATGAGTTTCAATCCAAATATTTTCTTTTTCGATTCCTCTTATCAAAATGAATCGATAAGTCACAAAAGTTTCACACAAAATTAACAAATGCAAATTTTTTTTGAATAAGGACAATAAAATACAAAGTCACTTAACTTTTTAATTCAAACCCACCTCCTTCCCCCAAAATCTTGGTCAGCTTTTTGCCAAAAAAAAAAAAACAGTTTCACGTTTTTGCCAAAATAAAAAACAAAAAAACAGTCTACACATTGGCCTACTTGCATATACAGTCTAAACAAAAAAACAATCTAAACAAAAAAACGTTGCATTCACATTCTTCGACCATAAATCGTGTATGAAGACCAAAAATGCTGCGTTGACATTCTTCAACCAGAAATTGTACATCAAGACCCAAAAAAATCATTTTTTTTAAAGATTTCAAGACCAAAATCGAAACCCAAAAAGCAATCTCACCTACGGTTCTTCCATCCTGTGACATTCTTCAACCCGAAATGCTGTGTCTCCGACGCAATCGTTTCACCTAGGGTTGTGTTTTTGAGTTCTGGGATTGGGTTTGTTGGGTTTTGAGATTTTTGTATACAGGTGGGTTTTTATTTTGACGACCTAGGGTAAGGGAGGGGGGAGGGAGGAGGGGAAAGGGCGATAATGCCCCTCAAAAGGAATCAGCGTCATTTTTTCCGTCCAAAAAGACACCTGATTTCTGTTAAAGGACGACATTGAAAACAATTGAAAAGTCAAAGTATTTTTATGCCGAAATTAAAAGGTGAAGGACCAAAATGAATTTTTGGTCAAAGTCGAAGGGATATAAAAGAAATTTTCCCAAACAAATGAATGATAAATCGACATGGAGAGCTAGGACTAATATTTGACCAAGCTAACCAAAAGCTCATCCGTTTGGTAGCACAGTAACATTTGGACAACGCATCAATGGGCTTCCAAGAACCTTTGTACCACAAACTGAACCTAGACAGAGCTCGAGCAACTCCTACGTCATTCCAGACCTTGCTAGTTGACGCAACAATTATATCTTCATCCTCCTCCTTATAATATTCCAAAAGGTGAGATTTTCGCTCTCTCTTCCATTTGTCTAAATCCTACAAATAACAAGATTTCTACTGCCGAACACTCTGACTCCACATTAATCTTGGCTTCTTTGAAAGGCTTGCCAACTCAGTCATTCGTGAAGCTCATACTCAGAAGGCATGTGAAGCTCACAAGAGGGTAGGCCAAATTTGGTATGCGTGGTTTACGAACTATCTTTACTTTGTTGGAAGCAAACATATATCCTTTTGTTTTGCTCCTTAAGGATAAAAGGTAAAAGAACTACCTAAAGGAAAGTTCTCCGACAAGCCACGCATTAATTCGTAAGACTATACAACAAACAAAAGCGAAGGGGAGAAACACTAAACTAGAAACTGTTGTGAAATGCATTTTTTGAGCATACCTGTAACAGTGCAGCAATAGTGCCAAAAGAGTTCCATAATAATGGCGCCAAATCTTGGAATAATTCTCTCTTCTAAAAACAAAAACAGAGAAAAACACAAGCCTGTTAGGCAAATCATGTTCACGGCAGCAATACTAGCAAAATAACTCCACATGCAAAAAGCCACAGTAGAATATTAGTTAATAACATCTAAATAAGTTAATAATGACTGACTCAGTTACCAATTTTCATTTCAAAGTTTGATAATTTCTTGTTACTAATTTCTGAAATTAGTAACAAAAGCCCTAATTTCTTGTTACTAATTTCAGATATTAGTAACAAAAGCCCTAATTTCGTAACCCTAATTTCAGAAATTAGTAAAAATTAACAAAAGCCCTAATTTCGTAACCCTAATTTCAGAAATTAGTAACAATTAACAAAAGCCCTAATTTCGTAACCCTAATTTCAGACATTAGTAACAATTAACAAAAGCCCTAATTTCGTAACCCTAATTTCAAAAACCAGGTCAAAACCCTAATTTCAGAAACCCTAATTACAATAGTCAGTAGATAATGATAAGTGGAGACTGGAGAGGGAAGTGATAGAGGTACCTATGAGAGAGAGAGATACGGTGACTAGTGAGTGAGTCGGTGAGCAGAGGTCCTGAGGTGATGAGAGAGTCGGACTGTCGGAGAGACAGAGACGTTGAGAGAGTGAGATGATGATGCTCACTGACTCACTGAGTTCAGATCTGATCTCTTCACAACTTCACTTGTGATGGTCACCGACTAACCGTCGCACGGTCGCACCGAGTCACCGATTCACCGTTTGAGAGTAGAGAGAGAGAGAGAGAGGAGAGCAGCGAGATAGAGAGAGGTGTGACCAGTGAGTCAGAGAGAGAGAGTGAGAGAGGTGAATCAATCGGTGAGAGAGGTGATTCAGGTGAAGAATCGATATATAGTTCGATAACTTCGATCAGAATCCGAACGTTGGCTCGTCAGAGGAGAGGACCAGAGAGAGGACAGAGAGACGTTGAGAGAGTCAGAGAGAGAGAGTCTGAGATTGAGAGTTCGAGAGAGATCTGAGAATGAGATGTCTGCTAAGGCAGCATCTCATTCCTTTTATATGATCTGTGTGATCATGTGCATGCGAGACACCATAATCCCTATGCACCAGCTTATCAAAAATTCTCGTAGAGTCCTATAATGCATCACTCGAGGGCCGCCCGAGCTGTTTTTTGAAAATCGGAACCGTCTATCTTTTATGTGGGAGAGATTATATCATTCCTGCCAAAAATGAAGTAAATTGGTTATCGTTATATACTTGATTGTTTATAACGTTCATTTTCCTATTAATGAATCTACGTGCCGATGAAGGAGCTTTAAAAACCTGATAGACCCCAAAATTGGTGAGAGTCATTAAAACACAGAGAATAACAAAATGAACGGTATGGATCGTCATATTTGTTTTGTGATCGTGTGGCTAACGTACGTTATACTATAGCAGAATACCTTGGTTCATAACCAATCAAGTTCAATGTATAGATTTGAAAGGTAGCTACAAATTTTTTTTCCCGAATGTTCGATCTAAACCGTTACGATTTAACATCTTATCAAATTTATCATTCTCACCTGAATAGGTGATAATCGAATGTCGGAAACCACATCATCGAAACACATTCGGCGCTTCCAGAGGCATTAAAGTCCTATAATGCATTACTTGAGGGTCGCCTAAGCTATTTTTAAAAAATCGAAACCATCTAACTTTTATGTGGGAGGGATTAGATCATTCATGCCAATAATCAAGTACAATGCTTATCGCTACATACTTGATCGGACGTAAACAAAATTCAATCAAACAATGAATTAACATGCCGATGAAAGAGCTTTCAAAATCTGACGCACCAAAACATAGGATCCCATGATTAAAACACTAAGCATAACAAAATGAACGCATTGAATGGTATTGATCGTCGTGATTGCGTTGCGATTGTGTGGTTACTGCTTAATGGCCTCGTTTTTATATAATAGAGCTACATATTATATACTAATTTTTCAAATCTATGACACAAGTTAATTGGTGGCATAGTGGTTTGTTTGTGTATGAAAGAACTTAAGGATCTGGGTTCAAGTCCTATTCTAGCCAACCCCTTTTTATTTATTTATTTTCCTTATTTACTATGTATTTTTTTCTTTTTTGTTTGACACATTTTTTCTTATTTCTCGTTAGATTAGGCCCATTTGGGGTATAAAATATACTCCCTCCGTCCCATAATATTTGTCCGGTCCGCAAAACGAGGACTAAAAAATAATGCATTTCTTTCAATAAAAAATTCAAACTTTTTTCATAAATTACAAGAACTCATCGATATCTAAAGAATTGTTGAAAAAAATTTGAATTTTTCTTGCAAAAAACATATTATTTTTACGTCCTTGTTTTGCGGACCGGACAAATATTATGGGACGGAGGGAGTATGACTCTTGCACATTTCATTTCGTATTAAATTACTCTTGCACCATAAATATTTTGATAAGTTTTTTTTAATTTTACTTTTTATCTTGTAATGTTAAATTTACAAACCAAATGTCCAAAGCCTATTTTACTAACAAAAACAAAACAAATATTTTTTACCGAATAAAAATTGATAATTTTTTAAAAGTAAAAAAATGATTTTTTAAAAACATGATTTTTTTAAGAATTTTTTTAAAATTAAATATCTTAGTTGTTTACCTTTAAAAAAAGGTAAACAAATATTTTTTACCGAATAGAAATTGTTTAATTTTTTTTAAAATTTTAAAAAAAAACCATTTGGCTTATTTAAATTTTTTTTTTGTTTTTCCGTGCCTCGTGTCGTGCCCTTTCGTGCCCATGTCGTGCCGGGTCGTGCCCGTGCCCATGCCCGTGCCTTGCTAGAACCGTGTCGTGCCGTGCCGTTCCTGTCTACTTTCCGTGCCCGTTCCCGTGCCGTGCCCGTCTACGATCGTGTCGTGTCGTGCCGTGCCAGGCCAATTATCGTGCCGTGCCCGTGCTGTGCCGCCCACTTCCGTGCCCGTGCCGTGCCCCGGGCCCACTTAAACCGTGTCATGTCGTGCCGTGCCAGGCCAAGACCGTGCCTGTGACGTGCCGCCTCGTGCCCGTGCCGGCACGGCCCATTTGACACCTCTATGCGTGTAATACAGGATCAGGAATTGGGGTAGTACTCTTCCCTCCTGAAGGAGCAATGATGGAGTTGTCCTTTCGATTGGGATTTAGTGCTTCAAATAACGTGGCAGAGTATGAGGCATTCTTGGCCGGGCTAAGGAGTGCAAAGACCCTGAAGGTAAAAAGAATACGAGTACATTGTGATTCACAACTCGTGGTGAATCAGCTGTCCGGGGAATACGAGGCTCGGAACGAGAAGATGGCTACCTACGTGATGGCCGCCAGAGATCTGCTAGACACTTTCGAAAAGGTGTATATTGAGCAAATAAGTTCTGGGTAGAACGCCCATGCTGACTCTCTTGCCTGGTTGGCTGCAGCTGTACCAACAGAATTCAAAAGACGTGTGGCAGTAGATTACCTTGCTGAGCCGAGCATTGGAAGAAGTGTGGAGTTGGTCTTGGAGTGAACCAAGGACCAAGTTGGATGGATCCAATAGTGGAATTCCTACGAGATGGGACACTCCCCACAGACAAAAAGGAGGCTCACAAGATAAAAACAAAATCTGCACGATTTTGGCTGTCACCAGAAGGGAAGTTGTACAAAAAATCTTTCACTGGTCCATACTTACTTTGTGTGCACCCAGAGATGGTGCAGAAGTTCCTCCACGAGGGAACGTGTGGAAGTCATGCTGGGGGTAGGTCCATTGCCCACCGAGCAATAACCCAAGGGTACTGGTGGTCTCACATGCAGGAAGATGCAAAGGTGTATGTGAAAATTTGTGAGAAGTGCCAGAAATTCTCACCAATGATCCGAACACCAGCCGAGGATCTGGTGCCTTTAACAAGTCCTTGGCCCTTCGCACAATGGGGGATGGACATCGTGGGTCCACTTCACAAGGCAACAGGAAATAGGAAATTTCTGTTGGTAGCAACAGACTATTTCACCAAATGGATTGAGGCAGAACCATTGGCTAAGATCACTGAGCCTATGATAAAAAGGTTCGTGTGGAAGAGCATAATTACTCGATTTGGGGTCCCCTATTCACTGATTACGGATAACGGGTCCCAATTTCAGAAAAAGTTCAAGGCTTTTTGTGCCCAGTATGGAATAAGGAATTATTATTCAACCCCAGCCTACCCACAGAGTAATGGGCAGGCAGAGGCGTCCAACAAGACCATACTTGACGGGATCAAGAAGAGGTTGGACAAGGCGAAGGGGAAGTGGCCCGACGAACTGCCACTAGTTTTATGGGCGCACCGAACAACTCCTAGGAGGTCTACGGGAGAGACCCCCTACTCATTGGCATATGGGACGGAGGCTGTGATTCCATTGGAGGTTGGTCTGCCGACCAACAGGACCATCTTAGTTGAAAGTGGAGGAAATGACAGAGCCCTGGAGATTGAACTGGATCTTGCCGAGGAACAGAGAGAAAGGGCTCTGGTGCATTTGGCCTCATATCAGGAGCAGCTAATGAAGAGCTACAATAAAAATGTCCACCCCCGAGAATTTGGTATCGGAGACCTTGTGCTTCGTAAGGTGCTCGGTAATACCAAGGTGGCCAATGAGGGCAAATTGGGGGCAAACTGGGAAGGCCCATATCGAGTCACAGAGATTGTGGGCATTGGGGCTTATCGTTTAGCGGACTTGGACGGGAACCCGGTGCCGAGGCCATGGAATGTCCACAACTTGAGGAAGTTTTTTGTTTGAAAAAACTTCAGTTTATTTTTTATTCTGTTTTAAGATGCACATCGTGATTGTTTGGGAATTACAAATAAAATTCCTTTGTTTTTATTTTCGTTAGCTGCAAGGGGTACGCATAACGCCCCCTTGAGTTTTTGAATCATGAATAAAATTTTGGTTTTGATAGAAGACATTGTTTTTTATTTTCGTTATGATTAGAATACGAAGTTAGGCCTGGTCCTTGCTCCTCACTTCGTATTGGGGAGCAAAGGGATAGGTTTATGCCAAATACGAATATATTTGAGCCGATTCAAAACTCTGCAAGTACGAATATACTCGGTTACGAATACAGATATGAACAAACCTGGTGTGCATACGTGAATATACACACTTTTGCCAAATATGAAAACATTTGGATAGACTAAGTATGAATACACTTAGACTTAAGAACGAACATTTGGCGTGCATACGAAAATATGCATAGCTGCCCCAGATACGAAAACATTTGGGAATCTAAGCACGAATAAGCTTAGATGGTTTTTCGTCCAAACCAATGAAAAATGGGGAGCAGACGAATATATGCAGAATTATCCAAGTACGAATACACTTAAGAGTTGTCTCCAAGTACGAGGAATACTTGGGCAAACATATGAATGCATGCAAAAAATGTCTAAGTACGAATACACTTAGGACTATTTCCAAATTACGAGGAAAATTCAGGAAGCATACGAATAAAGATGCCGAACCATCTGAGTATGAATATACGAGGGAAACTCAAAGAACATACGACAACGTATTGATCAGTAGCTAAAGTATGAATCAACTTAGCTAGACATCTAGGTATGAGTAACCTTGAGAAGCAATAAGCAAAACACTCAAAATTACCTACGTACGAGATATTAGAGCAAACGATTGGCCACGAAAAGGCCCCCAGCAATGTTAAAAAGCCACGAAGGGCCAAGCAAAACAAAGATAAACGCCATGAAGGGCCGAATACTTAAAGAGTGTTGGAAATGTATCTGTGCCACGCAGGGCAAGTTGTACGACCACACAGGGCCACCACAATATTCGAAACAGAGTTAAAAGTGTTCCAAGAGAGGGGAATTTATACCTGCTTGTCAGCAGTAGGGTTTTCGACAGTAGGGTTAGAGACTTGTGCAGGGGTGGCCTCCGCAGCTGTGCTCCCATCAGTTGGACCACCACTGGCTTCCTTCTGGCCAGGGTTGGTCTCTTCAACGTTTTGATCAGCTTCTACACCATGATGCTCGGAAACCTCGGTACTAAGCCCCTCGTCCCGGTTGTCTTCCTCTTCAACAAACTCCTCCTCATCTTGGGCTGTCATGCTGCTTGGGAGATCGATTTCTGTCCAGAGAGAAGAAGACTCAACTGTTCCCAGTTTTCTGAGGCAGGCGGTCCAACCAGCAGCCCAGACTTGGTCTTGGATCTTTGGCATTTGATTTTTGTAGCTGTCAGTGGCTACATTGATCCCTTCGTTGTACCCCTGCTGGTAGGCCTCCTTTGCCTCATTTTTGCTTGATTCCAGCTCCGTCAGGGTTTGGTTTAAGCTGTCTTCAGCGCCATCCAGTTTGCTTTTTAACTCGTTCATTGCCTGTCGAGCCTGGTTTCTTTCCCTCTCAAGCCTGAGGATGGTACTTTGGAGCTTGGCATTCTCACCGGCCAGCCTCACCCGCTGAGGCTCGGACTGGCCCAACTTCTGCGCCATGGCCACCATCCTTTGCATGGCCTGAAATACATGTTAAGGAGAAATCAGAAGCAGCAAAGGAACTACAGTCTGAAAATTTTTAGTTAAAAGTAAGTACGTAAGGTATACCTGAGCACTGCAAGTCATAAAAGACCCGAGAAGGTTGTCAGGGGAGCTAGTCACAACCTTTTGCATGTCTCCAGGCAGCATGAATGCCTGGGACAAGGCAAGGGCTGTTCCCCCAGATTCTACACTATCCCGGACAGTGACTGAGCGCCCACCGTGAGTAAATTGGGGAGCCCAGATCGGAGTTGGAACCACAGGTGTCTGAGTCGAAGGCCCCTCAGCTGCTTCCAAGCGTTGACGCTTGTCCTTATGGCCAGCTTCGATTTCCTCGGGGGAAAATCCAGGAGGAGCGTCAGGCCGTATTGTTCCTCGGCGGCCATGTGAAGGCACCGGACTCTGGGAGCGACCGCGGCCACGAGTAGTGCCGCGGCCTCTTCCTCGGCCAGCTCAAGGGATTGTAAGAAGGTCCCCGAGGTCAATAGGTTGGTTCATCTCTTGTGGAGGAGGGGATGGAGAATAACCGTCTGATGATGTGGAAGCTTCCTCGGCAAGCTCTACAGACCCGCTACGGAATGGAGGGGTCCGAGAACGCCTTTCCTCTTCTGGTTGGTCGGGTTGAAAGGGGGGTGGTCCAGGCACAACAGGGTTGTCAGCTGCTCGGATACGACGGTCGATGAAACCCCCGTACGAAGCCCTGTAACTAAGGAGCACTTGAGCTGCTCTTGCCCGGCCAGCCAAGTGGGTGCCTTGACCGTTGAAGTTTAAAGCCTGGTTGATGTCAGTTATGTGGACTTGGGGGGTGATGATGGCATACCCCTGGTTGATATTTTCAGCTGCAACACGAGAAGTTGACAGTCAGGAGATAAATGAATTGGAAATGCGATACGAGTAAATTGCTCGGTGAATGAATTTTATGAAGAAGAAAGGACTGACGTGGTTGCCCAAATTTGTGAGGGGCGTGAAAGCCTATCACTTGACCTTCCTCGTTTCTGGGCTCGAAATTTCCAGTGATTACGAGGAAATCGTCATCATCTCCTCGAGCGGAGTCGGGCAATTCAAGCACCAGTCGTCTTCTTGAGTCTCTACTCTTTAGGTAGTAGGTAAGGGCGTCTTTTGTACGAGAGATGCTATATAAATGATGAATATCGTATAGGCCTAGGGATGTGTTTAACATTTGGTTTAGGGCGTGTACGCCCATGACGACCCTAAAAAAGTTAGCAGAAACTTGCATGGGGGATAGCCTGTAGTAAGCCAGGACTTGGCGGAGTAGTGGCGCCAAGGGGAATCTGACACCGCCCTCTACAACGGCAACCACCGGAATGTGGAGAGTATCGTTATTTGGACTCTGGCGTATGGCATCTACGAGGGCCAAACTGGTGGCAACATCGTCTGGGATCTCATAGCGAGATCTAAACGAGGCCATGGCCTGAGGAGTATTACAATGACGCCTGAACCTCCCCATTATGAACAGGAATGGAATAGACGAATAATATGGGTATGAGGATACCCTGAAAACGATTAAAAGAATCCCTAGATCGACGAGAGGTAAGGGGAGAAGGAATGATGACTTACGATTGCAACGATCAGGAGTCCTAGATACACAAGCGAGAGATCTCGAGAGAGTGGACAGGGCTCCAATGGCGGGTGTGCTCGAAGACTCTGGTTGCAGAGGGAATCGAGACAGAAGAAAGGGGTTTCGAAATAGGGTGAAAACCCAAATGTACCCCAATTAGTAGGGTGGCACATGTGAAACGTCATCCCAACACCGTTTGGGCGTTCCGTTTCCCGAAAGGTGTCCATTCGCATTTAATGAAGGTGGCGCGATGACTGCCACGTGGAAGGGTTGAGGCAGGAAAAGCCTGTCCAGCCCAAACGACGAGACGTTTTTGGACTGGTTTAATGATGATATCTGCACCAGTTTTGAGGAATGCAGGGGCAAAGAAACGTAGCTCAAATCCTAAAAAGCTTTGCTCGTCATATACGAAGAAATAAACGAGTAAAGCTGGGGAGCAATTGTAGGGAGTAAATCCCGAACAGGAGCTTGTAAGGCCCGAACACGTGGTACGCGGGACTATGGTATAATTATGACAGGGGCAGTCGCCGTGCAATATGGTGATCGGCGATAGGGACCAGTGATATGAGGAATCATTGGTCCAGAGAGTCTGTACTAGGTTAAGATCCAGAGAGTATTGGACCGAGAGATTGACGAAGGAGCAATGACATGTGAAGTCATTGGTCCAAGTAGTCTGTTCGGCAGCAAAAGAGCCGAACATGAGGGGATTTGTACGAAAAGCAGTCCCAGATGCAGGAAACGTTCCAGAAGGTTCTAGAAACAGGGATATTCCGTGTATACTATAAGATCCCAATGAAATAGGATCTAGGAGAGATACCCAACGGGAATGGGAAGTTCGGCCAGCTATGGAAAGGAGTCCTAAACGAACTAAAGTGATGAACTGATAAGGGAATGAGAATCCGAGATATTCTGGGTTTCCTATACGAGATAGGAAACCTAGGGCAACATTGATACTTGGGCAACAAGCATCCATGAACCTATAAATATAAAGCAAACCGAGAGGAAAAAGGTACACAATACATTACAGTTATACGCATTCTCTTGTGCTTAATTAGGGTTTTCCATTAGTACGTGATACTAACTTAGGCATCGGAGGGCCTTTGCCACGAGAGGCAAAGGTGCGCTCACCCCTTGTCTGTTTTGCATATAAGAACTCCGGCGACGCATTAGGGTTCCAGCAAGGAATACAAAGTAGCCGTTACAATCTTGTGCTGCTTGAACCACTCTTAGTTTTTCTGCACTTACAGGAGAGGTCAATAATTATACTTGTCTGAGGAACTATGTAGAGACCCGTGTTTATTTTATCGAACGTTAACATTTTATAAATGCATGATTATTGGAAAAGGAAATGAAATATTGGTTTTATGTGATTCAGGGTTAAAGTGATAGAATTGAATATGAAAGGGTGTAATGTGCGATTTGTGGAAATGTTGGTGTATATAGGGGGTTGAGAGAGCATGGAATCATTTTCCCCTCTCTCCTCACACCGGCTCTCCCTCTCTCCTCATGCCTCTCTCTCTCTCTCTCTTGCTCTCCCACCAAAATCACTCAAAAACCCACCAAAATAACCTTCAATCCTTCGACCTCTACGCGTATTGTGGTCTGTATCCCACCGGTTGGAGCTCGGTGGAGTCGTATCCCGTTCGAATCAAGGTTTTCGGAGAGCTAGGGCTCGTATCTTCTTGGGTTTCGTTCTTCGGCTTTGAGGTAGGGATTCTACCTCTCAATACATGTATTAGAAGTGTTTTCCTTGCCTTGAATCGTGTGCTTGGTTGGTGTAGTTGTTGTCATGGTTGAAACCCAGAAAATCTGTAGAAAAACTGCTCGAAAGCCTCCCGTATCGATACGGCCCTTAACCCGTATCGATACAGAACAAGCTGGACGAATTCGTAGTTAACCCGTATCGATACGGCTTTTTCCCGTATCGATACAGTGAGCTTATCTCCAAATTTCACTGTTTTGCTCCGAAACACCTTGTTTTGAACCCTAATCACTTCTAATCCATTCTAAATCGCTCCTAATCATTATTGATCACCTTTGTGAGCTAGTTGTGCATTCTTGGTATATCCTTACCCTCGTTCGATGAAAATTGACTTGATTATCGTATGAACTTGAATTGAAGTGAGACGTTATGAAATTTGAGACACGTGAAACTTTGTTGACACAACGCGCGAATCTTAGTGCCCATCGACGGGTGGGTGCCTGGCAGGGGATATCAGGGTCCCATTAATAGCCTGGCATGAGCTAATGCTCGTATTGAATATTCAAGGCCCAACCTATAAGGTGGGTGCTTGGCAGGGGATATCGGGGTCCCATGAATAGCCCGGCAGGAGCTTCGGCTCATGACACATGTCGCGAGGCGGTTTGGACATAAGAGTAGTGATGTGGTTGAAGGTCGAGATGCATTCTAAATCTTATGACTTGCTTGTTGGACTGTTGAATCTTATCGATTATCTATTGCCTGGGCTACCTTTTGTTCATGTTGTATCATCATTCTCGCACTTCTCTTGCATATATTGTTTGCGTAGCATTTCTACTGGGCTAGTGTAGCTCAAGCCTTATTTCTTTTCAGGAACTAATTCTGGACAGTAGCGAGCATGGTTGGAGTGCTTGGTTGATGGACACGTTTTGAAAAGCTAACATTGTAGAGTTACTTAGACATCTTTGTAAATTTCTTTTGAAGATGTGTTTGTAACTTCGGTGATGATTCTTTTGACTACGGAATATTTTGTAAACTCTAAACTCTTTGACCTTTGATGTCTATTCTGATTTGGGCTCGTTGTGCCTAAGATGTAATATTTCGAACTCTTGGACTTGGAGTATGGTTATGGGAAGTTAATGATATTTTGGTATCGTACGGATCATTGTGAGGTATTTGTTTAAGAAACTCTTTATATTTTATGTTAAAAATGGAGGACGTGACAAACTACCCCTTGAATTCCTTGATGGTTATTAGGTGAATACCCTGTGAACTCGTTGATGGTTGGGATTCTTGTGTTTTGTCGCTTCAATTAAAAAAAAAAAAAACCTTAGACGGCTAGGTGCATATAAAGTGGGAGTAGTGGATTGTTGAAAGTGAATTTTTCTAACCGTAGTATTAATTGTTGGGTTGCGAGAATTTGACAGTAAATAGATAGGCTTTGGCAAGGGTATGATTGCTTGATTGGTATTGGCATGCATTGGGCTATGGCTATACATGTGACTGCTTGGGTTGGTTTGAGTCTATGGAAAGGGATTGTTATAGTTTGTTTGGTGATTAGACAGTGAAGTTATGGAGTGCACTGGTGGTGATTTGAGAGTTTAATGCATTATGGTATCGCTATCGTGAAATTATGGGATGGTTAGGAAAGAGAAAATTTGAATGTATAAACTTATGAGATTAGAGTTGTTATTGAGCCGTTGAAGTAAAGGAGTATTACCGACTTGATCATAAGTAGTTTTGGAGTTATTAATTTATTTGCTGCTAAAGGTTTAAACTCTTACTTTTGGGGATAATTTAGAGACATGATTTTGAAATGACAAGGGAATATTTTGTTGTGTTAAATTTTGGGTTAGTATATGGAGTTGGTCTTCAAGTTGTAAGTTGAATGTTAGGATCTTTAGGCGATGATGTGTATTGTATGTTATTTGGGAAATGAGACTAGCAGCTAATTAGTTCGATTATTAGTTTTGAAGACACCATTGAGTTTGGGTAATTGATAAAGGCTATAGATATGTGTATAATGACCATTGAAATTTCTGGATGATTCAGTGGAGTAAAATCTTGGTTATAGTTGAGCAATATTATAGTTAGCCGTCTTGAACTTTGGTTGAGGTGATTAGATTAGAGTGCTTTTATTGACTAATTCTGCTCTAGCCATCATTGTTGAATATGTGGAATAGATATGAATTACGCGAGCCGTGTTGGTACCCAAAAATTTAAGCTGGATTTGATAATTTATTTGGACTCTTGCGAAGACTTATTTGAGAATGGTTCAATGAATCTGTTTGAACAATATGGTCACCATAGGATCTGTGATACTAAGGTAAATATTAATATCTTTGAGGATTAAGAAGTTGGATAGCAGAAGTTTGGGTTTTTGAGGTTGTACAGATAATAGTAAGCAATTGCAGATTTCGAATACTTAGAGATTGGCTTACTCAGTTTGGGATGGAATTAGTTTGATTCTTCCCATGACTAGTAGTTAATTATCTTAGATAGTCATTTTAGGTGAAGCTAGAATGTAATTTTGAAGATAATCTTGTCGATTTGTCTTTGGTTCATAATAAGGACGGTAGTAAGATGTTGCCCAAAAAAAAAAAAAAAAAAGTCACCTTGGGAGGACCCATATGTATTCTGGAAATTTGACAGTTATGGAGTTGGATGGGGAAAGAGACAATTTGATAGCTAGTGATGGAATATTCAATCTTGACGTATCACTTCAATATAAAAAGAGAGAGGATTTTTGAAATTTTTTTTATTGACGGAACTTTACAAGTATACTTTTGGGGATTGATGATATAAGTAGTTTTATAGATTTAGTCTGTTTGGGTTAGTAGTTTTTTTTTGAAAGCCATAAAATTTTGTTGCAACAAATATTCATTAATTGGTTGTTTTGAGTACATTGAGTACGCTCAGCTCAAGTGTGGTTAGTGTCTTGGTAAGAATTGGATTCTTGTAAGTGATGTGGAACCGCCTTTTATTAGGTATTTATTGGAGGATGCACTATTGTTTGAAATATTAATTTTGGAGTTTGGAGAATATGGTAGGGTTGGCTATGATGGTCTTATTCGAACATTTCATTAGTGTTTTGTGCTATGCTTTGATTGCCTATTGAAAACTATGTTGGTGTGTAATGAAGAGGTTGATGAGATGAACCATTTTGGAGTTTTCGAAGACATGATGACATTGGTTAGAATATTCCTTTTGTTTGAATTGCTCTATTGACGCCAGATTTTACGTATGGGTGGTCCAATTGGAACAAGATTAGATGCACTTGGATGTAGTAATGTTGGACATAATGAGGCAATAACTATTGAATGGTTGGCAAATTTTTGGAGTTCTTGGATATTCGAGATGTTCAATCTCATGGAGGCATGATTCTTTTCGAAGTTCCAAATAACTACATGCATTTTTTCTTTGATCTTGATATGAGTGACATTGAGTTGTAAAAAGATTGGAATGGTTACATGAATGTCGAATTAGGGGTTGTGGTTCATCAGCTCACTTAGTCAATGCATTTTGTTGCTATTAAGATGACATATACATTGGATTGTTTGGCACCGTCGTATGTTAGGGAGATTGTTAGACTTCATGGTGCACCTGTATCAATTATGTCAGATCGTGATCCCCATTTTGTATCTAAATTTTGGATGCCTTACAGATAGCAATGGATACTCGCTTATTATCATTTTTAGTTTTGCTTAATGATGGTCAGAGTGAGAGAACTATTCAGACTTTGGAAGATCTATTGAGAGCATGTAGCTTAGAATGGAAAAGAAACTAGGATGATCAATTACCGTCAATGGAATTTGCATACAATAACAGTACCATTCGAGTTTGGGAGTTGCTCCTTATGATGCTTTGTATGGACGGAAGTGTAGATCCCCTATATGTTGGTATGGGTTTGGAGAAAGGCAAGTTTTAGGACCTGACTTGGTGGAGGAGGCAACTCAAAAGATTGTTGCCATTCGAGAAAGACTTGTAATAGCTCAGAGTAGACAAAAAAGTTATGCGGATAATCGTTGAAGGGATTTGGAGTTTGGGGTAGGAGATATGGTGTTTCTTAAGGTGTCCCCATGGAAGGGAGTTATTCGGTTTGGCAAAAAGGGAAAGTTGAGTTCTCACTATATTGGGCCTTTTGAGGTTTTAGAGAGGATTGGTGAGGTGGCTTATCGTTTGGTGTTGCCGCCTAGTTTGGCTCGGGTTCATAATGTTTTTCATGTATGTATATTGAGGAGGTATGTGCATAGTCCGTCCCATGTGATTGATTACGAACCACTTCATGTTCGGGATGATTTAACCTATGATGAACAATCGGTTGAGATTCTTGACACAAAGAGAAGGTACCAAGCCAAAAAAATAATAATTATTATTGGTTGAAGTATTGTGGCACAATCACGTGGTGGAAGAAGCTACTTGGGACTTGAGAGTAGATATGCGAGTTATACCCATCTTTTTGTGGATGAAGTTAGTATGCAATTTCGAGGACGAAATTTATTTTAAGGGGGGAAGGATGTTATGGCCTAGAATTTATTTTTATTTAATTAATTACGTTGCCATTTATTAATTGAGTATATTGGTTGGGTTCTAATTAATTATTTTGCGTGCGCTATGGGTATTATTGACACTTTTGTAATCTTTGGAATATGAGATTGATTTTAAATAAAATAGTGGTACTGGATGGTAGTTTTATAAATTTGTATAACATTCTATCTAAATTCTAATTAACTACTTAGCTATAATTTAGGGTGCAATGTGTGTTAAGTGGGTAGTTTTGTAAAGTTACTTTTAAGGAGATATATACACGGCGTAGGGTTATATCTGGAAAGAACGTTTGAGATAGAAAGTTTGAGAGAACTTTGCGTGAGAGAGAAGCCGCAGTCGAGGGTTCAGTTTGTGGTGATCGATTGGGTAAGCAATTCTTGTTCTCTTTATTCTTGCTTTATTTTCGTCCTTTTGTTGTAGATGGGTTGGATTAGAGTTTGATTTTTATTGGGTAGTGTAGGGCAGCGGAGAGAGTTTGAAGGGTTTGTATTGGTTTTGCAAAGTTTTAATGGCATCGATTGTTTCCTTTTAAATCTACTGGACCGTAGAGTGTTGGAGGTGACTTGGGTTAAGGTTGAAGTGTGGCGGTGCGGTGCGTGGCAGCCGTGTGGTGATTTTGTGTGAGGTGTGTGGTGCGTGGCTGTGAAGGATGAATTGATGTGGTGATTTGTGTCATTCTTTTGCTGGTAGTATATATAAACGAAGTCTAGTTTTATATTAGGGTTGATTTTGGAAGGGGAATCAGGTATTGCTCTTGGGAAACAAATAAACCTGGGGGTTTCGTGGGTGGATTTTTGGAGGCTACTGGTGGTTTAGGAATTAGGAATGTGTTGGGTTGGGATAATTCAATAGTAGAGGTGTTACTAATTTGTATTGTCAGTATTATATTCAATTAGTTAGTCACTTGTATAATCTATTTTTGTTCACGTTAGCCTCGTTTTGCGTTACTTGGTTGCAGTATCTTTTAGACCCAGGTGAGTAGTTAAGCATCTTATGTACTTGCGAACTTTCCCGTATCCCTTAAATTATTGTTTTAGAAAATTAATAATTGAAATTGGAGAAAATTACCTTTATATCCCTTCGACTTATGTGAAAAGTTCAACTTAGTCCTTACAGTTTCAATTTCACCCAAATAAACCTTCGACTTTAAAAATTAATTCAATGTGATCCTTCCGTTGGCCCCCGTCTGTAATTTGGACGGAAAAGCACCATGTGCCCATCACGTGACCCACCCCCAGGGGCATATTTGCCCATTCCCCTCCCTCCCCTAACCCTAATCGATTTCCACTCATTCTCTCTCACTCTACCTTGAGACGACTTTCAAGACACGAATTTCAGACGAACACAGACGAACCCAAAAAGCTGAGACGACGAAGGGACGAACGGGGGATTCGAGGTCGAGTAAGAGAGAGACTACGACGGGGGAATCGTGGTCGATTTCGCAGACGATCTTGAAGCATGGCAAGGAACAGTGACAAACCCCTAGGTGAGTTATTCATTCGGTTATGTGTAGAATAAACGGCATAAATTTTGGGAAGAAATTGATACAAGTTGTCCTTTTCAGTAAAGAAAAACTTTTTTTCTGAACAGATATGCTTTATTGGGTTCTGGATTGGGTTGTTTGCATGTGTCGGTCGGTTTCCTTTTGGTTTTTTGAAAAGCGGTGGGTTTTCTTTGTCTGTTATAGTGGTCCTTTTTTATTGTGGTCCCATAAACATTGTTTAATCATGTGCAGGAGGCCATTTCACTATACAGATTCATCATGGGGGAAAGTTCTTTAATAGGCCCACAATCAGGTATGAAGGTGGTTGTGTTGATTCCTGTGAAAAATGTATCCCAGATGTAATGTCTTTAATTACTGTTGGTGAAATTGTCGGGGCACTGGGGTACACGGGTTTGATAAATTATTACTATGTGATGACTGGGAAAAACATTAACAATTGGTTGAGAATGTTATTGACTGACAATGATGTAATAGAGATGATTAAGCAACTTCCCCCAAGTAGGACAGTGGACATGTATATAGAACCAATTATTCCTATTGAATTGATGGAAAGTCAAACTGATGAGGGGGGTACAACTCCAACTCCAACTGATAAAGGGAGTCCAACTCAAACTCAGAAGGGCTATCCAACTCAGACTGATAAAGGGTCTAGTATTGATAAGGGGACTAGAACTGATAAGGGGACTAGAACTGAAAAGGACTGTCCAACTGAAACTGATAAGGGTTCTAAAAGTGATAAGGGGGGTCCAAGTCAAATTGGTAAGGGTTCTAGAAGTGATAAGGGGGGTCCAAGTCAAACTGATAAGGGGTCTAAAAGTGATAAGGGGGGTCCAAGTCAAACTGGTAAGGGTTCTAGAAGTGATAAGGGGGGTCCAAGTCATGATGTCAACTATGAAGATTTTCTGGTTGATGATGCTTTTTTTGAAGATGGTTTTTGTGATGGTACAACCTATGATGGGGTAGATGTTCAAGATTTAGGTGATAGAACTAGTGAGTCTGATGTGTCATTTGAGGTAAATAATGACTATGAGCAGTCTGATGATGATGGGTTATATGAGGCTAATGTTGATGAAGAGGCTGAATGGGCAGAGTTTGACAATAGTAAAGGGAAACAACCAGACTTGAATGAAGACTTAGATGATGATGATGATGGTAAAGATTATGGAGATGATTCATCAGATGATCTCCATAGTGCTTGTTCAAACTCTGATGATGATAGGAAGAAAGACAAGTTTCATGAGTATAGAAGAGAAACTGATTTGGGAAAGGTCCAGTTTACTGTAGGGATGAAGTTTCCCTCAGCAAAAGAGTTTAGAGAAGCTGTGAGAGAGTATTCAATCAAAGAAGGGAAAGACATTAAGTTTGTAAAGAATGAGACCACAAGAGTGAAAGCTAAATGTGCTACAGAGGAATGTGGTTGGAGTGTTATGGCTTCACTTTCTCAGAAAGGTGAATCATTTCAGGTCAAAAGCCACAAAAGTGAACATGATTGTCTCAGATCATTCAAAGTAAGGCATGTAACCTCAATGTACCTTGCTGAGAAATATGTGGACAGTATAAGATCCAATCCTGACATGCCTTTGGATCACTTGCAACAAAGAGTGAGGAAGGATCTTGTGGTTGACATTTCCCACACTCAAGCATATAGGGCTAAGAGGAAAGCACTTAACCTCATTGAGGGAACTAATTTAGAACAATTTGCCAGGTTGAGGGATTATTGTGAAGAGTTAAGGGATTGTTGTTAGTTACTATGGGGATAGATGCTAATAATCAGTCATTCCCATTTGCATATGCTGTTGCTGAGAGTGAAACCAAGGACACATGGACCTGGTTTTTGGAGTTGGTGGTTCAAGACTTAGAAATTCAGAACACAAGTGCATGGACATTCATGACAGACAAACAAAAGGTAAAGCTTCACTTGTTTGTTTTCATTTCATCTTGTTTAATGCTGCAAGAGTATATTTAATTTCATCTTCTCATGCTTCACTTTGTAGGGTCTGGTTCCAGCATTACAAGAAGTGGTGCCAAATGCAGAGATGAGATTCTGCACTAGGCACTTGTATACAAATTTCAGAGATTCACACAAGGGGATGGAGTTGAGGAAACAACTATGGGCAGCAGCTAGAGCTACAACAGTCACAGAATTTGATAAAGCAATGGATTTGATGAGGACTACTGATGTGGAGGCATACAAGTGGCTAGCAGAAAAACCAGCCAGTCAATGGTCCTAGTCTCACTTTTCCACTTTTAATAATTGTGACATTCTTGTGAACAACCTATGTGAGGGTTTCAACAAAGACATAAGGAAGGCTAGAGATAAACCAATTATAACTATGTTGGAAGGGATCAGGTGCTACTTAATGAAAAGAATGGCCAAAAGGAGAGACAACATAACCAAGTGGGAACACAACATAAGCCCCCTGTCATTAAAAAAATAGAGAAGTATAAGAAAAGAGTTGGTGGTTGTAACCCAATATGGTGTGGTGAGGGACATTTCCAAATACATTGCTGTAGGAGATGGGATTTGAAAGGTATCCCATGTGTCCATACTATTGTTGCCATTAGTTTCCAACATGAAAACATACTAGATTACTGCCACCCTTGCTATGGAAATGAGACAAATGCCAACATCTACAAGGGTATCATTTACCCCATCAATGGTTGGACCATGTGGCCTTCAAGTGGATGTGTCCCAGTTCTCCCTCCCAACTATGGCAGACCTTCTGGCAGACCAAAGAAATCTAGAAGGAAGGAAAGAGAAGAGCTAGAGAATCCTGATGCAGATAAGCTGAAGAGACAGAATACTTCATTGAGGTGTGGCAAATGTGGTCAATGGAGCCATAATATCAGGAGCTGCAAAAATGAAGTCAATCCTGACATTAGGAGGAGGCCTAGTGGAGGGTTAGTATTCAGTAGGCCAACTGGAAAGCCAAGAGGAAGGCCAAGGCAAGGAGGAAGCCAAGCCTCTAGTAGCAGAGGAAGGGGACTTGTTGCTGCACCAACTGAAGGAGGCCAAGCATTAAGGGGTAGGGGTGATGCTGGAAGGGGTAGGGGTGGTAGTGGAAGGGGAAGGGGAATGACTAATGGTGGAAGGGGAAGGGGAAGGACTGATGGTGGAAGGGGAAGGGGAGATACTGGAAGGGGCAGGGGTGATGGTGGAAGGGGAAGGGGAGATGCTGGAAGGGGCAGGGGTGATGGTGGAAGGGGCAGGGGTGATGGTGGAAGAGGCAGGGGTTTTGGAAATACTTCACAACCACCACCTGCTCAAACTTCACAAGCACCAGCTCAATACTAAGTTAGAACTTGTTTCTCATTTTGATTCCTTGGCATTAGATATGACAGACTTCGGTCATTGTGCACAATTGGTTGTATTTTGTTTGCCAAGTAGGTAGGTTCTTGTAATGTGTGTATATTGAATAGTTGGTTGGCAGGTAGGTTTTTGTGTTGATTGGGTATTGACTTGTTGGTTGCCAAGTAGGTTTTTGTGTTAACTGGATGTTGAATGGTTGGTTGGCAAGTTGGTGTTTGGTTGATGTATTGACTGATATTGAATGGTTGTATTGCACTGAATTTGGCAGGTACCAACTGTCTTCTTGTACAATGAATTGTCTTATTCATGAACTGTCATATGGTTTGGCAATTAGGTGTATTATTGAACTGCCTCTTGTCTATTGTAATGACATGTAATAAGTTTTCAAAGACACAAAAGTGGCATGAACACAGGTTTCAAAAGCCACAAAAGCTGATTCATTTCACTTGCATTGCATTACATTCCTGAACTTGCATTACATTCATTTCAGTAGGATAACGAAAAAACACAAGACAATGGTGATGAGGCACATGGCCATCATCATCTTTACAGTTCCTAGCTGCCTTTCAAGCACTGCCATCCTAGCTGCCATTGCATTATCAACCCCACATCTTGCATTTTCATCCCTTTCATCCCCAGTTGTTGCATTTTCAGTCTCATCTTCATGGAAGAACCTCCTCTGGGTTGGCACATTTGGGACTGTGTTAATTGGTTTGCACCAATCCCATATATCACATACTCCATTTGGACATGAGTAATACTCCCTCCGTCCCGGTTTGTTTGTCCCCTTTTTGACTTTTTGAGAACGTTTGACCTCTCAAAGAATTGTCTATAATTTTCAATTCGTAATGTTTTTAATATGCAATATGGATCTTGTTTGATAGATCTCAATTAGTTTTATTATACAAAATCTTCAAAATCATAAAAAACATTATAAAATGTAAGATATAAGTATATTTTTGAAAGACACGAATTTCGACAATTGGACAAACAAATTGGGATGGAGGGAGTATAATTTTCCTCTGTTTCGTTCTGAATTAGTCACTCTGATGACTGCCTGGAGCTTGCAATAGCAATATTTACTTCTATATCTAGGCATCATTGCATGTGTGCTTGTTGTTGAAGATGAATAATCCATGGTGAGAGATAACCTGTAAAACCAGAGAGAGAGAGATGGGAGATGGAGATGGGAATACCCTGTAAATTGAGAGAGAGAGAGAGAGAGAGAGAGAGGGGAGAGGAGAGAGAGAGATGCTACCTAACTTGTGTAGAGAGAGAGGGAGAGAGAGAGAGGAGAGAGAGATGGGAGATGGAGATGGGAATACCCTGTAAACCGAGAGAGAGAGAGAGAGAGAGAGAGAGGGATATGCTACCTGCAGAGAGAGAGAGAGAGAGAGAGAGGTCTGCTGGGTGAAAATGGCAGACTAAATGGAGTCATTTCCCTCCAATGGATATAGGGTTAGGGGAGGGAGGGGAATGGGCAAATATGCCCCTGGGGGTGGGTCACGTGATGGGCACATGGTGCTTTTCCGTCCAAATTACAGATGGGGGCCAACGGAAGGATCACATTGAATCAATTTTTAAAGTCGAAGGTTTATTTGGGTGAAATTGAAACTGTAAGGACTAAGTTGAACTTTTCACATAAGTCAAAGGGATATAAAGGTAATTTTCTCTTGAAATTGGGAACATGTATTTGTTTTATTTGGTTCTTGAAATTGGCATGCGGATTGGTGAAACTATTTATTATTTGGATAATCTTTTGGTGAGAACTTTGTGGATATTGATGGGAACATATTTGGAAGTCCAGGGAAATTAATCCTCTGTGTGTGGGTGACTCTGGCCATTAGGGAAGAGACCGGATTAGGCCGGTGACCCTAATGCTCAACGATTGTTATTGACCGGATCATTCTTAGGGAAAAGTTCCACGGGCTGCCTACTCGTGGTGACTCAAAGTTTTGATATTGGATCCAATTTTTGAGAGATTTATTCACTGGCACTTGGTCTATTTGGTATTGGTTGTGGTTCCCCATTGTTGTTGGAGATTGTATCGAGATCACCATTAAGATTTATCGGTGAATCGTTCGTTGGATTAATTGATTATTTTATTGGTCACCTGTATGCCAAATTTATGTTGACATGGTAAATTACTTTGATCCCTATTTCAGAACTTTCTTCTAATATACATGCTTTAATACTCACTGAGCTCGTCAGCTGATGGATTTATTCCAACTTCTTTTTCAGGCTAGTCGGGATTTAGGCAAGGACTCTGGCAGCATCTCGGGGATTTCTTTTGTTGACCTCCTTAGGGTGTCTCATTCTAGTTTTATTTTTTTTAAATCGCTTCCGCATTTGAAGCAATTGTCAGATAACAAATTCTTTCTATTATTGTTGGATCTCTGGATATTGTTTGGTTCATGGGATGGATGTGCCCCATGTTTATGATGAGACATATTTGGCTTTGGATCTGATTAATAATGAAAATTGATCATTTGAATTTTGGTTACTTTAATTTATTTAGGCTGCGTGTTCCATGGGTTAGCCTTATGGTTCATGGCCGGTCACTTCTCATTTTTGGGGTGTGACAGCCCGAGCATTAAGAGGTGCTCGACTTCTTCAATAACAGCTTCGGAATGTACCGTGGAGGACTGCCTTGGCTTCTGCATGACTGGATGTCTACTTTTATCAATGCTAAGTTTGTGGCAGATGAACAAAGGATCGATGCCAGGCATCTCATATGGCGTCCACGCAAACACCTCGATGTTTCTTTTGAGGAAGTCCACCAAATGCTCCCGCTCGGAATCGCTGAGAGATGATTCGACAAGGAAGAATCGAGAGCCATCCTCGTTGATGGGAATGGTGATCAAATCTTCAACTGCTTTTTCGTCGGCCCTTATTCGGACGTCTTCAAGTACTGAGGCGTCAGGGACCTTGATGAGGTTTACCCGAGCCGTCTTTTTGTTGCTTTAAACAACATTGACATAACATTTCTTGGCAGCAAGCTGGTCTCCATAAAGGTCTTCCTGATGGCCATAAGCGCTAATGAATCGGACTACTTGGTGATAGGTGGAGGCAATAGCCTACATTTTGTGAAGCCAGGTGCATCCAACGATGGCGTTGTAAGGGCTTGGGACATCCACCATGACAAACTCCATTTGGTGTGTCACCGACCCAACGCGGACAGGAAGGGTGATCAGTTTGAGGGGCCATACTGGGGCTCCATTGAAAGCAATTAAGGGGACCTCAAAGGAGCAGAGGTCAGTCTCCAAGAGCTTTAAATCTTTGAACATGGAGAAGTACATTACTTCAGCTGAGCTGCCCTAGTCAATGAGGACATGCCAGACGTTGAAGGCTTTGATGCGCAGTGTTACCACGAGGGCGTCGTTATGCGGGAGTTGGACTCGATCTAGGTCTTTCTCGGTGAACGAGATAGTCCATTTAGAGCCATTGTCTGTGCGAGCGTGCTTTGGCTTGGGACCAACCAGCATGGCTTTTTTAGATGATGAGGCTTCATTAAGTTCGACGCGGATGATCCATGCGGCTTCGGTATCCAGGGGGCCATGGATGACATGGATTGTTTGAACCTCTTCTTCGGCTTGGCTTTTGACCTGCTGTGCCCGAGCCCTAGTTTTTTCATGGTCAATGAGGTTTTTGAGGTGACCGCCCGCGACAAGCTGCTCCAAGTAAGCCTTGAAGGGCTTGTAAGCAATGGTGAAGTGGCCTTGCTCATTGTGGTAGCTGCATCGGACAATCGGGTTCTTGATCTTTCCATTCTTGGTGCCAAGCTTTTGGTTCGGGAACGAGAAGAAGGGCTAGTCCTTAACTTGGTCAATGACCTTATAGATTGGGACGGTGAAGACGGTTTTTTCCGCAATGAAATCACTCGGCTTCAGTCCCCGCTTCAATGCTTGCTTTATATTGTTCACCAGTTTCTTGGGGGTCGGGGCGTGCACGGCGGTTGTGACAACGACCGAGACGGTAGGGACTTTCAAACCTGCAGACTTTCCGATCCCCTTCAACCTTGGATTCAATTAGCTGGCACTACCCTTCAATACGTGTCATGAGCTCTTGCATGGACCTCGGTTTATTCCGAGCGAGGTCGTCGTACACTTGCTCATCCTGGGAAGTGAGGCCGAGCTAAAAGCCGCGGGCCGAGATGACTTCATCACACCTTTCGATCTCGTTAAAGAGTTCCCAATAACGGCCAACATATTGGCAAAGCATTTCGTCGCTGCCCTTGTGCAGGGAGAGAAGAGAGTTGATTTTCTTTACGTGCTTGTTGCTCATCATGAACCGAGCGTCATAAAGGGAGTTAAATGAGGAAATGGATCTGGGAGGCAGTTGGTTGAATCATGTAAGGCTAGGTTCCCGAGGCTCGCAGGAAACACCTTGCAAAGGAAGGCGTCGTCCGAGGGACCGTTCTTGAGGAATAGTGACATGACGAACTTGTACTGCACCAAGTGAGTGTAGGCTTCAGATTTTCCATCGTACTTGGCAAACTTGGGTTGGGTGAATCCTTTAGGTAAGGGGGGGGGGTGACTGAATCGATCTCTTTTGTAAACGGATAGGTCGTGAGTCTTTTGAGACGTGCATCACGATGAGATTGGATCGAACGATCGGGACCGTCTGGACGCTCGATCGTGGTGCACTTCTTAGGAATAATGTAGACACCCCAATTTGGCCTAACGATTATTTCAAGTCTCACCTTGGGGACCATCCCGATGATGAAATGGATACAGTGATTGCTGATTGCCTTCTCGAGAACCTTAGGACTTTCGGTAAGAATTTTGAGCCACTTAGAGGACCCAATCAGAGCCATACAGCCTTTCAGAGAGAAAATACAGAAGCCTAGGAGAATCCATCTGTCGGCCGTAATATCGATCTAACGGCCTTAAAATCATTTCCTCACCCGAGCAACCTGTTGCTAGAAAATCTCCCTGAGAGATCAATCCCTCGGCCGCAACATCCATTCTTCGGCCGTGTGATCTATTACTCGGCTGCCAGATCGTCCTTTTTCCAGACTCTGGAACGTTCTGTCGATCGTTTGATCCAACTAAACTACCTCTCCGATACGTTCGGGCCACGTTCAGAGATTGCAACAAAGAGTTCGAATTGCATTGCAATTGCAATCGTGCCATTTGATTGGCCGGAGTGAGTCATCCCTATGCCTATTTAAAGGAGCCTTTGGGCTCCGAAATTGATAAGTGAAATTACTCACCCAAGCTCCGATACTCTGCACAAATACTCTCTCAAAACCTCTCTTCAAAAGCCATCCATCCGACGATCAAACCCCGAAGTTCAAACCCTAACCCTAGGGTTTTCCGAGAAGTAATCAGTCAATCACACCCAATCCGAAGCAATCAAGCAACTGAGGGATCAAGGTGGTGAGGCCCAACGGCCTCTGGTTTGTTTTATTTACCATATTTATGCTTAATCGTAGCGTTTTGATTATCCACTAACTTTTCTGTCTGGTGTTTGGAAGAACACCGACCGGGGCTTCGATCCCTCGGCCGATACATAAAACCAGTGTGATTACTTGGCCGTGACATCCATTCACCGGCCGAGTAATTGATTTCCTAGAACAGCTTCGTTTTATTTTCTGCTTTCTGATACATGTTTTATTTATCGCATTGGCTCACCTTATTCACTGCTTAAAGGCTTAAATAAACAAACTATGTGTTAGAGTTAAACAAAGCACCTATACGTCTTATGTTGAATGATTATGGGCCAGTCTCTCGACTGGGCAAAGAGGGGTGCCTAACACCTTCCCCTTGTTGTACTTTTGGCTCCCGTACCCAGAATCTCTGTCTATTTTCCTAATTTTAATAAACTGGGTGGCGACTCTGTTTTGATAATAACCGCCATCGTGTGGCGATGTTCCTAGCCATGGGAATGTCCAAGATTTTGGTTTATGAAGCAAACAACCAATCGAGCAAACAAATGTGATCAAATGTGATCAATCTGTATGGCAATACCCCGTCTGGGAGGTGTCTATAGTTTTTGGCGACTCCGCTGGGGACTTGAGAGCCATAACCAAAAAATTCAACATAAGACTAATACATGCCTTGTTTAATTCATCTATCATGTGCATCGAGTGGGCAACCCTTTGAGTTCACCTGATATCCCGGCATGACACGGGCTATGTTGGGGGTTCCAGCAAACTCCACAGTCACTCGTACCTAGTGGTATATCAAAAAGGGAATCACTCAATCACCGCCTATGATGGGCTGGTGAGAGGATTGGTGCCCTTTGACAACGGAGCACCCTGAGACTACCAAAACCTCGCATGTATTAGAAAGTTATAGAACTTATCAAATTAAGACAGGAACCTACAGGCTAGGAACCTGTTTGCATTTTACTTGCAAAAGTTCTTCCTCACACCCTGTATCATTTATTGTTGTAAATAACTCTTTCTGTGCAGAAGGGTTGGGATTGAAAATCCCAACCCTACACAAGCCAAATATTGACTTCCAGGTATTCTACTTTTCAAGCAGGCACAATAGGTAGATTAAAGAAGCAACCTCAGCCAGTTTTATACTCTTACAATACCCGAAGTCACGCCAAACAGAGGTCTTTACAGTCATCTCATCGGTCGCCTTCGCCTGTCAAGACACCCTCACCGCAACGGTCCCAATCAATCTTGGGAACTTCGCGGTCATCTTCTCAACAAACCCGATTATCTACTCAATCCCGAGCTTCGCCAAGCGATCCCTCTACCTACATCCCAAAAATGGCGGACAATGATGCTATCATCATCGAGCTCTGAGCCCAAATCGCCTATTTACAAGCCGAGAAAGCAGCAAGAGATGCTGAAGACAAGAAGAATGAGGAAGAAGCAGAAAATCCTCATGAAGTTACAGAAAATCCTGAACTGGTCAAACAAGTCAAGGAGATCAAGCACGCTTTGGCTCGTTCACAAGGAGACCAAATTCTAGATTTCGAAGGACTCTGCCTCTTTCCAGAATCTCAACTGCCTAAACGGTTCAAAATGCCAAATATCGAGAAGTTCAATGGGACTGGTAACCCTACCAGCCATGTTCGCCATGTTATCAATACCCTGAAGACTATGGGCTTAACCGATGAGCTCATCGCTCAACTGTTTCAAAGAACTCTCACTGGAAACGCCCTCGATTAGTTTCTCGCTTTGGAATTTGTGCACTATCAAACTTGGCCGAAAATTGCCAATGCTTTTGTCAAGCAGTATGCATACAATGTTCAAATTGAATTAACTACTCGAGACTTGGAAATGACCAAACAAGAAGCCAATGAAGACTTTGCTACCTTTGTGGCAAGATGGAGGGAAAAAGCTGCCAAAATGAAAAACCGTCCTTCCGAGGAAGATCAAGTGAGGATAGTTGTCAAGAATCTGCAATCCAAATACCTCACCCATATTTACACTCAGGCTATCACTGATTTTAAACATCTGCATGCCACTGGGCTACAAATCGAAGATGGAATCAAGATGGGCCTCAATGAGAAAGAAGAAACTCCTTCACCCAGAAAAACCTTTCCAACCCGTACATCTCCTGCCTCCGTCAACACCCTTAACTCAGCCTTACCACAAGACCCCTTTCAAACTAACTTATCTAGAAATACAAATAGCCCCCGTCACAGCTTTGACCCTATCTACATGACTCCATCTCAAGCCTTAGCCATCCTAAGCCATCAAGGGCATCTCAGGCTCTTGAATAATCCACCTCCTCAGCCACCATATGGCCCAAGCTATGATGCCAATAAACAATGCGCTTACCACCAACACCCTGGACATGAGACAGACCGCTGCATGCGTCTTCGTCATGACATCCAAGATCTCATTGATAGCCGAGTTATAAAACCTCCCAAGCCCAATGTGCAAACCAATCGACTTACTGCTCATAATAACGAACCACCATCTCAAAATATCAATCTCATAAGCCTATCCAATAGCCCCACATATAATCCTACCCGATACATTATCCCAAACACTGAAGCCAAACCACCCCTGATCTTCTCTAAAGGTGGCGAATGCTTTGCGATAGGAGGAAAACCCCACATCTATGCCATTGATGATGGGGATTGGTGGTTGGACATGCGTCAAGCCCTGCCAAGTGATTGGGAAGTTGGAAGAATTGAGCCTGCTGATCCTTGGGGCACCCAAGAAGAAGAAGTGGGTCACCTCACCCGAAGCGGAAGGGTATATAAACCTCCCAAACTAAGTGGGGAAAGTTCAACCTCAACACGAGTAATGGAAGAAGAAGAAGAAGAGAGCCAAATGACCGAACCTGAGGAAGACAGAGTGCTAAGACAACTAAAGAAAATCCAAGCTGATATCTCTATCTGGGGACTGCTTATGTCCTCCTACGAGCATCGTAATTCCTTCTTCAAAACCTTGGCGAAAGCCAAAGTTCCCATCGACATCACCCTCAAAGATCTGGTAGGTTTCATAATGGCGTCAAAAGCTCCGAAACCAACGATAGCCTTCACTGACAAAGATCTACCTCCTGAAGGGCCTGCACACAACAAATCTCTCTACATTTCACTTAAATGTCTCACTAAATTGATCCCACTGGTCTTGGTGGATAATGGGTCTGCTTTAAACGTATGTCCTCAAAGGACCCTTGATAAGCTAGGAGTAAGCACCACCGACATACGCCCTTCAAGTCAGGGCGTAAGGGGCTATGACAATTCAAAAAGAAGAGTGATTGGGTGCGTCACAGTGCCAGTAGAAGTGGAGAGGATCAAAAGAGACGTGGAGTTCCATGTGATGGATATACCGGCCACCTTCAATCTTTTATTAGGAAGGCCTTGGTTACATGACGCTGGGGCAGTGCCTTCCACTTTGCATCAGAAGGTCAAATTTGCAGTAGATGGAAGAGTCATAACCATTCTGGGGGATTCATCGATCCGAGCCCATTCCGACACACCTGTCCAAGAGGTAGGGACCGAAGAAACCTTCCTTACTGGATTCAGTCTTGAGGAGGCGATTGCTGTGCAAGCCTTAATGGCTGAGAGAAACTTCTACATAAGCACCCCTGCCATATGGATGATGAAGAAACAAAAATACCTCCCCGGGTTGGGTTTAGGCAAAAGATCACAAGGTATCCCACAAATGATTGATCCCCCGCATAATCAATACGCCATTGGTCTTGGCTACACGCCGACAGAAGCCGAGATAGAAAAGAAGAGAAGCATGGAAAAGACTAAGGCAAGAGGAAGCAGGATCAAAGAAGAAAAACTCATGATCCCAAAAACACTCAACGGTTGGTTTGTAAGAGAAGGAGAAGACTTCCCATTTTGTGGTTTTTGCAGAAACATGGGAAGACGAAATTACCAAGCAAAGGTACCCTGGAATGCAAATCTTCTTTGATCAAGAATGGACTGACAGTGATGTGGAAGAAGAACCAATGGATTCAACGTCTATTCCAAAAGACTGGGTCAAAGTATTAGCTGAATTTGACCTGAAGATTCTGTTTGGCAAAGAAAATGGTAAAGAAGAGTATAAAACTGTGAAAGGCAAAAGAGCAACTCCGGAGATACCGCAGTAAATCGCATGAAAACATTACTTTCATTTCCTAAAGACAAGCTGGGACACAATTTGGGGCCCCTGTTTGGGCATTTTCTATAACTAAATAAATTCCCATTTTATCATCTTATGCTTATGATTCAATCTTTAAATGCAATTGCTATACGCTACAGTCGCCAAAAATGAAAGGATCTTAAGAAATCTAATTCTTTGTGTTGCTAACAAAAAGGAAGGAAGGGACGAGCCCTGATTACTTAAGAACTAGGTTTTTGTCAAAAGCTTAGGAAGAAGACGCTATCTCCGTGAGAACACTTAGGGTTAGCTTACCTATTGTGAAGGTACAAATGCAACAGGAGATTCATGGGAACATCTCCATCAAATTCCTCTCCAAAATACCAAAACCTTCTTGAGAGAAAAATGCTCGTTGGGTAACTTAAATACCCAAGCAAAAGTAAGAGTAAAGCCTGCTAGGGCAAGAAAATGCAAAAACGCAGCCTAGGCAAAAGTTAAGGCATTCAAAGAAAAGCTCGCTAGGAACTCAACCTCCATCAGGTAACCTAGGCAAAACTTAGAGCATGAGAAAAGAAAAACCAAGAGTGAAAACCCAACCCACAAAGGTTGTAATCTAGGAACTACGTAAAAAGGCCTAATTCCCTGATAGGGATACGTAGGCAATCTCACAACGAGGTGCGGCCCAAATATTTGGAGAGAAGGAAAAATATCAGCGAATTTGTACTCAACGATAGGTATAGCTAACCTTGCGTATTGAGCTCACAAAAGATGAGTTAGTCATTTTCCAGGGAATTGACCAAAAACAAGGACACATGAGAGTCATCGCTCGTCCTCTCTAACTCAAAAGTCGTCGACATACGGAACAAGGTATTCCTAAGAATCCTAAAGCATGGCAAAGAGACTATGGAAATAGAAAAAGCAAATAAAAAGCATGGATCAAATTCAAGCGTAAGAAGGAAGGAATGCCGCTTGGCTAAAGCAAAAAAGTCCAGCTCCCTCAGGAAATAGAAGTAGCGGCCGAAGAATGGAATTCTCGGCCAAGCAATCCATTCCTCGGCCCATGTTTTAAACCTTTTTTTGACACTCATAAAACTTTAAAACTATTGCATACAAGTCTGAAGTATCTTGAGACAAAGCACAAGTCATAAATACTTGCCGCACATGCTGGAGTTGCTTCATAAAAATACAAATATCAACTATTTGTTTTGGAGCTAACAAATACAGGTACAAGAAAAGAAAGCTAGCTACTGCCCACGACCCCTCTTGGGCGCAGGACGAAAACGCTCAGGAACTGGGACGCTGATCCTCTGTCCCTCACCAGCTTCAGCATCTCCATCACCAGCTCCGGTACTCCCACCCTCACTAACTCCAGCACTCTAAGTAACCGACACCGTCGGCACCCGCTCCGCTTCAAGCTGCAAAGACACAGAATATGGACATTCAGTTTCACATAAAACGTGGGATGGAAAAAGAAGAGATCAAAGGATATATACCGCGACTATCCGTCTTCGCTGCCGTCGGGCCAAGGCCTCTGCACTCTGGAATGCACGCAACCATTCCTGAACAACATTAGCAGGCACCTGCAGAGGAAGCAATTACATATACAGCAAAGCAAGTGAAGAATACTGAAGGAAACTAAAGCAGAATCTACAATATTACCTGCTGAACTCCGGCAGGAAGCACGTAGAGCTGCGTAGTACACGGTGTCAGCGTCAAACGCTCCTCCTCTCCGTTGGCATTATGGAAAGAGATAAAGCTGGGGGCCCGTGGCCAAACGAGGGGAGCAGCAGCAGCAGTAGCAGTAGGTAGGGTCAGCGAGGCCAAACGGAAGGTCGAGTAATCTCCCGCCTGAAGAAAGCTCACGGCTGGCTGTCTCTCAAGAGCAAGAAGCAAACTCTCCCCTGTCAATAGATGAGTAGACCTCATGCCAGCTGGAGGAGGAAGAGGAACAAGCTGCAATGCCTCAGAGCGTGGGAAGTACTGACTCGCCACCTTCTCCCCAAGGTACCAAGCTCTCAAGAAGGGCCCCTCCAGGAGGAAACGTTGGATGTCCAAAGCCCGTGCCGAAGTCAACTCCAAAGGAGCATCGTCAAGCAAAGTGCCCCACGGATCGAATCGCACCTGTAATAAGGGAAGTAACATCAAAATAACAAGAATGAAGAAATTGCATGAAAATCAGAGAATAAGGAAACATCATACCTGATCCACTGTCAGGCGATCCAAAACTCGCCTCCAAGCTAGCAAATCCATAGCAGGCGACCGCGTCTTCCGGACCCCTTTCAGCCAACGGGCCGCTCGTGGAACAAACCTAGGCTCAATATGCCTAGTCGGAGGAGGGAACTGCAGCAAATATTCAAAGGCCCAGAGCTACAAGATAAAAGACGAGCATAAGATATAAAAAACGAAGCGACAAAGAATGACAAAGAAAGCTAAAGTATATACCTCAAGAACGCGGTGATGCCCACCCAGCGACAAACTTACACCTCGGGAATAGGCACTCAGGTGCCCATACAGCGTAGCTAAGGCAAGAGTCCCCCAATCAAACTCTGCTATAGTATCCAAATTGACCAAAGCGGCCAAAAACTGGACATGCACCGAATTCTCCTTGTTGCAAATAACAGAGTCTGCCCAAGGAGATAAAGAAGGAAAGCCCGTACCAGCTGAGAAAGGGAAACCTCCGTCAGGATATCAGCTTGATCAAACTCTTCCCGAAGCCAGGAATAGGTGATGTGACTGCTCTCTGACACAAGAGGAACCTTCCCCAAAAGGTAGTCAAAAGCACCCTCTCGCTCATGAATCCGAGGGTCAATCGGAAGAGGATCACCACCAACTCTCAGACCTGTAAGCAAAGCAAAATCACCTGGAGTGATCGTCATTTCTCCGGCCTCGGGAAGATGAAAGGTGTTGGTGGTGTCCCACCACCGTTTCACAAGCGCTGTGGTCAAACCCAACTCCGCCTTCGGAAGGTGAAAGCCCCGTATTAGCTGCTCAAAGCCAGCCAAAGCAACCATGTCCTTAGCATCCCGAGGGAGCCTCTCGTGCCACTCAAACACCTGGGGGCAGCTTCCCCACACGCACAACCTCTCATTCGCCTGACAAAAATACAAAGAAGAAATCAATACAAAAAAAAAAAATATCGCCTATACAGGGGGCAACTTCTAAAAACTCAAATTTCCTATCAAATATCAAATTATCACTTCGCAAAATCTCATAAAATCCATTTGACAGGATAAAATTTTACCTTCCTATTGGTGAAACCAAGGTGCTGCTCCGGCTCCCTGTGCAAGACCTCAGGTGGGACATCGCTGAAGGGAGGATGATATCGCAATGAACCGCCACGCCCAACCATGTGAACCTGAGGGGCGTATGTGACAACGTCAAACGGTGGTAGAGCACCACCGCCTGCATCGGTAGAAACCTCGAGCTCTGTCTCAGGAGGAATGGGTTGCGAGGAGCTCCCTCCAACAGTGGGTTTGCGCCGACTCGAACGTAAGACACGGGAACTTGAAACCCCGCCAAGAATCGCGGCCTCAACGGCCGGAGCTTTGCCCGTGTCCCTAGGCGCGACAGGAACATCAGATGACGGAGGAGGAGGCGGTGATGAAGCCATGACAGCCAAGAAAAATGACAGCCGGAACCGTGGTGGTCGGAAAACCGACGGCGGAAGGGTAGGAAACGGCGGCGGCCGATGAGGAGAGAGAGGAGGGAGCGGCGGCGATCGCTAGAAACGGGAGAGGAGAATAAGGGATAGAGAAAGAAAGGATGAAATGACCCGTGAGATCGATTAAGTTTAACTTAAATCGATTTTCTGACTGTTGACTATCTCACGGCTGAGACATCGATTCCTCGGCCGAAACATCAATCCTTCGGCCGAGAGATCGATCTCCTGGCCCTCCAATCAATTTCCCTCAACAACGTCAGATCATGCTCAGTGCATTGACTCAAGCCATTATGGGATTTTGGGTCCATGACCAACAGAAGCAAAATCAAGTCATCATTGGGGGCACCCCCGAACCAGTACAACGTAATCAGAACTAGCCTTGGGGGCATGCCCAAGCACCAAAGATCTCTCTCTCCACAAACTGATGGCCAAAGCCCTTGCTATAGCAAACCAAGACACTCAGCAAGCTCCATCCTCATTATCTCAACATCTCTATATTCAGCAGCTACAAACTCATTACCACAGTAGCCTTACACTTGCTATCAGCAGCTCTACGCTTGCCACCCCAGCAACCATACAACCATCAACTCACATAGCGGCTCTTCACCTGTACTCACTATCACTCGGCGGCTCTGCGCCCATCATTCAGCGGCTCGAAGCCCATTACCGAATTCACCAACTCGCCAACTATCTCAACGGCTCTACGCCCATATTCACTCGCTCAACAGGCTCTAAGCCCAATCAACAACCAGCGGCTCCAAGCCCATCACTCAGCAGCTCCATGCCCGTATTCCCCATCTCAGCGGCTCGAGGCCCATTATCATAACGGCTCTATACCTGCATCAACTCAGCGACTCTACGCCCTCACCCGTCACTCAGCGGCTCTAAGCCCACTATCTTGATTGGCTCTAATCCGTAACAACCAACTCAGCAGCTCTATGTCCATGTTCACTCACTCAGTGGCTCCAAGCCCTCGACTCAGCAGCTCTACGCTCACTACCACAACAACGGGCTCTACGCCCGCTATCTCAACTGGCTCGAAACCGTAAACAAGCAAATCTCAACAGGCTCTACGCCACCCCAACAATCAAGACATCATCATTCTCAGGCTGTATGCCTGAATGCTCAAAATCAAATATTTTGAATGCTCGAAGCTCTTCGAATGCCCAACCACTGTGTACTGGATGCTTAAGGTTTATGCCTTGAATGCTCAAGCTCTACGCTTGGATGCCCAACCACTGCGTATTGGACGCTCAAAGCCTGTACTTTGAATGCTCGGATTCTGCCGTCTGAATGCTCAAGCTCTACGCTCTGAATGCTCAAGTCCGGAACTTGAAAGAAGCTCTATGCCTATATCAAACACACACGCACGGGCCCGTGCACATTTGCATCAATTGCATCTTCATTATCACATCGAGTCTGCACCATCATATCTGTTCACATCTAACAACCACCATCACACATATACACTCTGCATATCTCTCATGAAACAGGTCAACCCTGCAATCAGCCGGCTCTATGCCTCGGTTTTATTGATCGGTCCAGTACCTCGATCCTTTGTCTCTACGCCAAAACTTATGATGAGAAAGCTCCGTGCATAGACCATCAGAATGCAACCAGCTCTAAGCTTCGGTTCAAGTCACGTCAAGCTCTAAAGCTCCGACACCTCAGGCTCCCGCCTTATGATCAATACCAGCTCCGCGCTTCGGTTCCATCAAGCTCTAAGCTCACCTCAGGCCCTCGCCTTATGACCACAGTAGGCTCCATGCCTCGATTCTATCACCATGACTACAATCAGCTCCGCGCCTCGGTTCTTTCATCCCAAAGCTCCGTGCTCTAGTTACTGGCCTTGCGCCCCCCATATCTCAAAACAAACCGGCATCCAATTCATCCCCAGCAGATGGCTTGGATTCCACCTCGACTACATCAATTCCTTCCAGCTCATTCACAAGGATAGGCTACTCTACCGAGCTCCCCTCAATCAAAGTAAGGATGATCAAGAAAGGCGAACGCACCTGCCATGTACTGATCTACCCCAAAATACTAAGGAAACTTTCCGCAAGAAACTCCCCGGCAGCCCAGCGCTCCTTCAACTACTCTTCGCCAAAACCCTGGCTCGATCTAGGTACGTTACACTACGGCTTTTTAAGCCCAAAGGTACGTCTTCTGTCTCTAACCCTCCAAACTTTTTATTTTTCTTTATTGCCCGAACTACGGTTGGTCTGAATTTCCCTTGTGGAATACGTAGGCAGCCTCCCGGCCCGACCATAACAAAATATTTTTCAATAAAACCCTTGGAATAGTGGTTGGACCAAATTGAGTTGCTTTTTACAGCTTTGACTATTACTCAAACATGTCTCGCGATCCGTCTGAGCTCAGTCAAAGAGAGGCATCTGTAGACACCCCAATTTGGCCTAACGATTATTTTAAGTCCCACCTTGGGGACCATCCCGATGATGAAATAGATACAGTGATTGCTGATTGCCTTCTCGAGAACCTTAGGACTTTCGGTAAGAACTTTGAGCCACTTAGAGGACCCAATCAGAGCCATACAGCCTTTCAGAGAGAAAATACAGAAGCCTAAGAGAATCCATCTGTCGGCCGTAACATCGATCTAACGGCCTTAAAATCATTTCCTCACCCGAGCAACCTGTTGCTAGAAAATCTCCCTGAGAGATCAATCCCTCGGCCGCAACATCCATTCTTCGGCCGTGTGATCTATTACTCGGCCGCCAGATCGTCCTTTTTCCAGACTCTGGAACGTTCTGTCGATTGTTTGATCCAACTACACTACCTCTCCGATGCGTTCGGGCCACGTTCAGAGATTGCAACAAAGAGTTCGAATTGCATTGCAATTGCAATTGCAATCGTGCCATTTGATTGGCCGGAGTGAGTCATCACTATGCCTATATAAAGGAGCCTTTGGGCTCCGAAATTGATAAGTGAAATTACTCACCCAAGCTCCGATACTTTGCACAAATACTCTCTCAAAACCTTTCTTCAAAAGCCTCAACCTCCCGAAGGCAGCCATCCATCCGACGATCAAACCCCGAAGTTCAAACCCTAACCCTAGGGTTTTCCGAGAAGTAATCAGTCAATCACACCCAATCCGAAGCAATCAAGCAACTGAGGGATCAAGGTGGTGAGGCCCAACGGCCTCTAGTTTGTTTTATTTACCATATTTATGCTTAATCGTAGCATTTTGATTATCCACTAACTTTTCTATCTGGTGTGAGGAAGAACACCGACCAGGGCTTCGATCCCTTGGCCGGTACATAAAACCAGTGTGATTACTCGGCCATGACATCCATTCACCGGCCGAGTAATCGATTTCCTGGAACAGCTTCGTTTTATTTTCTGCTTTCTGATACATGTTTTATTTATCGCATTGGCTCACCTTATTCACTGCTTAAAGGCTTAAATAAACAAACTATGTGTTAGAGTTAAACAAAGCACCTATACGTCTTATGTTGAATGATTATGGGCCAGTCTCTCGACTGGGCAAAGAGGGGTGCCTAACACCTTCCCCTTGTTGTACTTTTGGCTCCCGTACCCAGAATCTCTGTCTATTTTTCTAGTTTTAATAAACTGGGTGGCGACTCTATTTTGATGATAACCGCCATCGTGTGGCGATGTTCCTAGCCATGGGAATGTCCACGATTTTGATTTATGAAGCAAACAACCAATCAAGCAAACAAATGTGATCAATCTGTATGGCGATGCCCCGTCTGGGAGGTGTCTACAAGTAAGGTGGTCCGACTTCGGGTAGTCCTTCGGTTGCTCCCTGATTTCTGGGGGAGTGTGTTCGCACCACTCCTTTCATCTGTCGGACCTGTAGCTATCTCGAAAGTGGTGCTCGAGGCGCTCGGTGACTGGGCTTTTTTCACATCTGTTTTGAGGCGTTCGTGGTACCCCTTGTTTTGGATCTCCATGAGGCTGTTGTCCTCTCATTCGATTTTTGTGAAGCTAGGGGTGGGCTCGGTATGCCCCTTGCTCCCTCTGACAGGATGGGTGGAGGAGGCGGAAACACTTCTGAGGCTCTCGAAGGCAGATCGCTTCACTGGGTGGTTTTTAGGATTCAGCTTAGGGGATCGGGAGGGCTCCCCGCACCGCCCATTCTTGTCGATGCTGGCCACCTCTTCTGGTGGGTCGAGGCGATCCTTTGCTGCGGGCCTTGATCTGTGTTCCACCAAAGGGCTCCTTCCACGGCTGTGGAGTGGGCTGTGGTGGCTCCTTCGTCCGTCGCGGAATCTGCCAGAGTGAGAGGGAGAGATCTGAAGGAGGTTCTTGATCTCCACCAACTCGTCCTTAATGTGCCTGTCCCGATCCACGGCAGTTGTGAGGTCGTCGATCTTTCACTCTAGGTGATGGATGTAGGTGTGGATATCGAAGGACGGCTCTGCGCCTGGTGTTGAGGAACTGGCTCTGACTTCGATGGAGATGTGTTGCTTGCCCAGGGCATTGGCTCCTCCAGAGCCTAAAGTGAGGGCTCCAAGGGGTCTGAGCCTAGCCATTGAGTCGTTAAGAGGTGGGTCTTGTACCATTACAATCTTGATTCAGGGATTTGAATGGAGTTTTTGAAAGGAGAAGGAAAGGAAGGCTGAGAAAGCGGTTAGGTCCCTAGAGGAGTCGCCAATTGTAGGGGTTCGGATTATCGGGACCTTGACCGTGAGGGGGTTTCGGTTCCTTCCTCAGCTACTCCGCGCGCTCACCATGAGACCTGCAACAAGTCACTAGGGTTGTGGAAGCCCAGTGACCCTCCAACGATCAAGTTAGATCTAGGGAGAAGAATATAGGTCTGGAGTTAGGGTAGAATGACATACCTCTCTAGGCTAGAGTCCCTTTGCTTTTATAGACTTTGCTTTGCTTGGCCTTCAAGCAAGTGCATGGAGGGCACGCTCGGGTAACCGTCTCGGGTGACGTCATAGGCGACGTATGGGATAAGGCAGTTATGGAGCACATGGCTAGATCAGCCCTAATGATGATCCTTGTGTTGTAACCGTTTCGGCCTACGTCATGGTGATGAGTATGCCTGAGGGTCTTGATTGCCCGAGGATAGTGATTGTATCCGTGACATCATGCGTTGTTATTCCGCGATGCTCTGGGCACTTCCCTTGGTTGTCCGAGCTCCTTAAGATCTAGCCTCGGAGCTATGCAGTGATAAGCATTAGGGACGAATCCGAGGTGTGCAGTAGTAAATGTCTCGGGGTCAGTCCGAGCCCGCTTGTTCCAGGCCACTACATTGAGCATTAAAGTGACAACGCGATCGAGATAAGAATTAAGAAAAATGGGAATACAAATTACAAGACACGACATGACTCCACTTGTAGCATCTCATGAAATGATGAAACACACCCAGGCATATATAGTGGAGTTTTCATATATAGTGGCGTCCCCATATTCTTCGCTTCCCCATGCCACATGAAACATGCACACACCCGGGCATCTAAAGGCTTCGATCTTCTGATGCATATAAATACTAACATAAATATATGGAGCAAGCATTTTAACTACATCGATCGATCCTTACAGTTAAGCTTATTAGTATAGATTTATCATCACTAGTTTCTTTTTGGTTTTTGGGGAGATGTTGGATCGTATGTTGTATGTTGCTTTGCTAGTAATTGTGCTCTTAGTTTCACTTCATTCTCTTCCATTCACAATGGCTGCCCAGGTTTCTCCAAGCTGTAAGCACCCTCCTCATCAAGGCCGGCCCAAGGGTTTTAAGTGCCCAAGGCCAATAAAAAAAAAGTGTGCCCTTAAAGAGTTAATACTTAACAATTTTTACAGCAATAATCACAATACAAGAAAGCCAAACGAATATAAAGATAGTTGACGTTTAGGCATGATGCACCTAAGTAAGAATTAAAAAAAGAGGCTTATAACATTATTATTAATGATGCACTAACCGATAATCAGATATTTTTAAATTTAAGCACACCAACTAATGTCAACTAAATCAACACAAATCTAAGCACCACTAGCCAGGGCTCTGCATTTAACAATATACGTACAAATCTAAGCACCACCAGCCAAGGCTCTGCATAAGAAGAGAATACTTACCAATTTGAAGTCTCGCAAGTCGCAAGCGAATGGAAGAGAGATACTCTAAGACTCCGCAATGTGTAGTATACTAGTATATACTGGTCCTACATTTCAATTTCCAATAAGCTTAAACATAAATCAAGTGGAGAATAAAAAAAAGCCCTAATATCACTATCACTACTCAATTGAACTTAGAAATTAAAAAAAAACCTGTAAAATTATTAATTAAAGAAAGTCTCACTTCTCATAAGCAATATTAAATTACAGACTTCAACATTTAAGCAATATAAAATCACGTTTAGGCATGTTGTCTGTTGAAAGCTCTGAACTTTCGAAGAACTACGATTCGTCGATGGCGAGAGGCCCAAGAACATACCACTCAAATGCTTAAACTTATGTGGTCCTGCTTAAACTTATGTGGTCCTGATTTGGCGGTGTAAATTTTTTCAAAAGCCCTAACAAATTTTAAAACCCCTAAATCCCTAATCGCAACCAGTCAACCACTGAACCACCCATTCCTCCTCCAAGGAATTGGGCATTTGGGCCTCCCCTTCTTCTCCGGCACCCACTCTGTGTGCATATTTAAGAGAGAGAGAGAGAGGGAGGGAGAGGTACCTATTCGTAATCGTATCAATGGTATCATTCGTCGCCGAAGCCAGCGACAGGTGGGACCGTGGGGGAGGAAGTTGCTGCAGTGTTCGATTCTACGGTTTGGGTTCTCCTTTTGATTCAACTGGATGCCGATTTTGGTTTTCGAAATTCCGATTCGTTCTTCATTCTTCTTTTCTTCGTATTTTTTTTTGTTTTCTGTTGGGCAAAACGAATGTGAGAGCCGAGAGGTGAGAATTGAGAAAGCTGAGAAGTGATTTAATTAAAAGGACCATTTGGATCACTTATTTGCAAAAATGCCACTGTGTGTTTTTTGGGCCTCATTAGATTTGTGTGGGCCGCCGGTAGATTTAATTTAGAATGGGCCATTTTTTTCCATCTTTTGAGCCTAAAAAGACTTATACTCAAGCCCAAATAGCAAAATTAGTAGAGTGCCCCTAAAATTTGCCCTTTTTAGGATGCCCAAGGCCCAGGCCTCTTGGGCCTTGGGGTTGGGCTGGCCTGCTCCTCATGCAACTCGATCTCTATTAAATTTTTAGTATTTCTATGCGAGGCTATGGGATGTTCTTTCTTCTGGATTTCATTGTCATTAGATTCCTTCGAAAGTACTGCCAAATGAAAATATTTTCTGACAGGTAAACACTATTTGAGCTACCCTTGACAAACTTTTCACCTTTCAATAAACAAGGAAATTTAGGACGAAGAAATTTGATAAATACCTTCTTTTTTGGGGGGTAAGCAATTTGATAAATAACTTTGAAAGTTTTTAGTTTTGTATTCTCAGCAAGAAAATTATTGCGCCGCTAGCTCTTACCTGCTAGAATATATATCGGAAAAACTTAAAACCAAAATAAATCGGTAACGGTATTTACATACAGGGTAATTTCGATATGTCTTTTTGCCTTGAAATAGTTAGTAGTCCATATTTGTCGCATTATTTTGCATATTGTTTTTTATTGTTCTCTTACGTTTGTTGTTAATGTCTATACAAATATGATAATTTAATACTATTCAAGTAAGTGCATATATATACTGCAGTACTCTCTCAAATATAGGAGTGCGTATATCAAACTTGAACATATTCAAGTTTTCATCTATGTACAATTTAGTTTTCGATTTTAACTAACTGGAAAACTTAGGTTGACTAGTATGCCGTTAATCACATGAGCAGATCGATCACTTTCTATATTCTCAATATACGAGTCAACTTTGATTTTGAAGTTTGATCCGATCTGGTTGGTTCATTTCCTTTAACAGAAGTTTGCTCCGATCTAAATATCTGATCATTTGTTCATTTATTTAAAAGATTTCATGACTTTGTTATACTCTGATCTCATATTTGCTCAGTATTTTGCCCCTTAATAATTTGGAAAGGATTTGCTTTAATTAACTGTAGCACACACGATGTGGTGCTTGGCGTTGCAGGGCAAAGGTTGAGAGTGCTGACTGTGATGTCTGGAAGTATTTCACCTCATTATGGCCGTGGTCATGCGATCGACAACCCTGATCCTGATCCTGGTGATTAGCCATGATGATTAAGAGTGCTTGCTTCTTAAAACTGTTGCTGGAGAGAGAGAGAGAGAGAGAGAGAGAGATGATGATGAAGACACTTGTGTAAAAAGGCATATGCATAATGCATTGGTGATTATATATCAAATTAAGTTCCCAAAAATGTCCACCAAGTCATTATTATGAGTCTGACCAAATTAAAATTTTGATCAGTCGAGTGGATTTATCCTAGATCCTCCATCAAAATCAAGATTGCCAAGAACACAATTAAATAAATAAACAAATACCAAGTTTACGTGGTTTGGTCTCAATATCTACGCCCTTGGAAAGAGGGATTCCACAATATATGAAGAAGAATCTGACTTCTCTACAGTCTGTTGTTTGACTGCAGAGTGCCGTCCGTGTGATCCTCTGTCCCCCTCCCGTGTCGCCCATCTTCTGTCCCCTTAATATTATGCTGCCAACTATCCTCTGTAAATCTCAACCCTCCATCTAATTTACGTGGCACTTGGGATCCTCTGTCCCCCTATCGTTTTTTTGGTTGTCTAATCTGTTCACGTTATTACTGGCTTGAGTCAAACTTTTGGGACGTTATTATCTCCCTCCTTATTTTGTATCTTGTCTTTTTTAGTTGATCTCTGATCAACTGCTTGTGGGCTTCGTAGCAAATGAATGTCGCGGGGTAAGGCCCCAACGGATTCAGATGTTGCCTTTGTGTTGTGATGCTTTTTAATTATCTAGCCCTTTCAATTGTACTTATCCTATTTATCAATAAAATTTTTCTTCGCCATTCAAAAAAAAAAAGAGGTAGTCAACTACTGTGGTATCACTCTAATCATCCACATTAGCCGATTGAGCTAGAGTTTCGTGTGTGAAATTCCTATCGACCCAATAATCAAGAAATAATAGGAACGAAGAATCAATGATGAACAAGGGATATACGTGGAAAACTCCTAAATGGAAAAAAACCATGGAAATGAATCAAACACTGTTAGAAATCATTGTGTAGTTATAAGCAATCTTACCCTACGATTTGAACCTCAAAATCGCCCTAAGACCTACTTATTGAATCCTCATTCACTACACCTAGTATTTAATTGCCGCCGTCTTGAATCCTCAAGCCTTCCAAATATTCTTCCAGAAATCCATCGGAAGCAACTCCAATTTTGTTGAGATAAAATTGTGAACGCCTTGGAGTTTGATTATGCTTCGACATTCCAACATTTGAATGGCAACTCCAAGATTCAAATGTATATTGGTTACAGCTACCTTCTTTTGTTACAAAGGAAGAAAATAAAAGGCAGATTGTTCCGATAGATAGCAGATTGATAAACTGATCAATCCGTTCCAATTGAGCTCCCTCCAACCGATTAATTTGATCGCGAAGTCGTACTGCCTTTGGTCCTTTGATTCACTCACTCTCAATTACAAATAAAATAAACATTTCTACCACTCTAATCCTATACAGACTTGCTACACTTAGAAAAGATAAAAAGAAATTACAACTCGATAAAGAATAAAATACAAAAGATCGAAAATATGTTTTGTCAATGGAATTGCCAACCAAAAAATAACGCCGCTTTTTGGAGCTAACAAAATTGTAAAGGTACTACCACTCGTGGATCCAGGGTTCAGTAGAGCCGACCACGAGCCCAGTTCAGGTCAGCACATTAATGAGCTTTAAGATGTGTTCTAAACTCATATATATATATATGTACAAACCTAGTGGAACCCGAACTTAACTAGGATAGATTAGTTTGTTTGACCTTCAATGCAATGTGCAAATGTGAAATCCATCAAAGCTGTCTCAAGTAGGAGGAATTTTTTTGGTGCCAGGTGGGTATATCCCACGTGGTACCTGCTCGGCACATCTGGGCCGTTCAATACACTTTTTGATGATTCGGATTGAAACTCTCTCTCTCTTCTCACCCCAACACTTTCTTTCTCCTTTTTTCTCTCTCCAAATCCGAGCCGTCCAAAAACACTATGGACAACTCGAATGCGCCCAGCAGGCACCACGTGATACCTACTTGGCTCTGAAATTTTTTCCCTCAAGTAGCACAATCCCAGTAGTTTCTGCGATGGAAATATCACTCACACTTCCCTTGACAAATAAAATTTGTTAAAAAATGAAGATTGATCAGATATATTGTAACAAGAAGATGGACCACTCACCACTGGCTGATTTAGAGAGAAGATGTGACCACAGAGCAAGGAAACACACCAGAATCCAAGGCAAGCACCAAGTGCACTCTCTTTTCTTCCCAAGCCAGTTTAATGAACACTTTAATCGGTGTCTGATAACCCTTTCTTAATTTAGGCTTGAATTTTCTTAATTTTATGAGATTTGAATAAAATTTAGCATTTTGAGCATACGGGCAGTTCTTGGTTCATGGGGAAAATTCTAGCTGCACACAAAGCTTTCCAGGAATTATTTTATCTTGGAAGTGGAACGTCACAAAACTCGATCGGTGCTTAGGACAACGCTTTACGCATGACTCGATCACATAAGTGTGTGATTTTCTATTATTTAAGTATGGTCTGGTTATTTTATTGTTGTGTGGTATTTCCAACTGAACTAAGACAAATAATAGAAAATTAATTGTAAGTCCGGCCATTATATTCACCCACTTTTTTCTTTCACCATTATACAGACAAATTAATCATTTCAGTAACTAAGACGAAGACGTTGACCTCAAGTCAAGTCCTACAGGTGATCCTCGTTTCTCCTCTAATTTTACTGTTTGTGATAAGAAAAGGGACCCAAGACAACTCCTAAATTCCAAAGTCTATTTGTGAACATCGAAATATGGGGACACTTACCCATAAGTAAGTGCCTATAAATTACAAGACTTGATCATCATCAAATACACACCAAAAGGGGAAAAAAAAACCTAAACATGGGGCTTTTGCACAAACTAATATCCTTTCTTCCCCATTACCGCTATCAAAGAGAAGCTTTTTCCTCTACTATACTTGCAAGTCTATTGTTGTGTTTCGGAATTAGGGGAAACAAAGCTTCGACAAGTCCAAGCTTCCCGACAAAGCTTCAAACAAAGAGGCTCAGCTCTGTTTCTTTGGTCCTTTTTGTTATACTTTTTCCCTCATCAAATTATACTGACTCTTCTTCTGTTAAAGAGGTTAATGCTCTCCTCAAATGGAAAGAAACCCTTCAAACTTCCAATAGTTCTGTGCTAACCACATGGATACTTAATCAAAAAAATGGCTCCAGTTCAAGTTCTAGTAGTCCATGCAACTGGTTTGGGGTTTCTTGCAATGCTGAAGGAAGCGTCACCCGGTTGAACCTCACGAATTCAGGTGTAAAAGGTACTCTCAAAACCTTTTCATTCCCTTCATTTCCTAATCTTGCTTATCTTGATCTAAGCATGAATGAACTCTCTGGTCCTATCCCACCTCAAATCAGTTTACTCCCGCTTGTCTATCTTGATTTGTCAACTAATGAGTTTTGTGGAAATATTCCACCAGAAATTGGTCTCTTAACAAATCTTGAAATACTCCATTTCGTACAAAATCAATTGGAAGGCTCAATTCCTCGAGAGATAGCTAGGCCAGTTGACGTCTCTTTCAGAGCTTGGTTTGTACACCAATTATCTTAGTGGTCCTATTCCTTCTTCTTTGGGCAATTTGAGCAACTTGGTTTCTATATACCTATATGAAAATCAACTTTCTAGCCCCATCCCTGAAGAAATAGGAAACCCCACCAATCTAAAGTTGGTTTACATGGATAATAATAGGCTAACTGGTCCCATTCCATCAACTTTTGGAAACTTGAGTCGCTTGACTGTGTTGCACCTGTTTCACAATCAACTATCTGGTTCAATTCCGAATGAAATAGGAAAGTTGAAAGGATTAGTTAGCCTAAGCTTCCAAACCAACAATCTTAGTGGCTCAATTCCACCATCCTTGGGTAATCTGACCTGCCTCACTCTCTTCCATCTACACATGAATCAACTTTCCGGTTCCATTCCTAATGAATTCAGAAACTTGAAGTCTATCGTCGACTTAGACATGAGCGGTAACCATCTCAGCGGTTCCATTCCTGCTTCGTTTGGAAACTTGTCTGAATTAGCACAACTATTTTTTAGTGTAAACAACCATTCTGGTCCTATTCCACAAGAATTTCGCAATTTGAAAAACTTGGTTGTGCTGGAAATAAGTGAAAATCAATTTTCCGGTCATCTCCCAGATATTTGTCTCGGAGGGAAGCTTCAAAATTTCACTGTTGACACCAACCAGGTAACGGGTCGTATCCCTAAAAGCTTGAGAGACTGCTCAAGCCTAGTCAGAGTCCGCCTTGAAGGAAACCAACTCATTGGAAGCATATCAGAAGATTTTGGGGTCTACCCACATCTCCACTACTTGGATCTAAGTCGCAACAAGTTCTATGGTGAAATCTCTACAAATTGGAGCAGGTGCCCAAGATTGCAATCCCTGCGGATGGCAAGGAACAATATCACAGGCAACATACCACCGGAGTTCGGAGATTCAGCTCAACTACACAGGCTTGATCTTTCTTTGAATCATTTGACTGGAGAGATTCCAAATGAATTAGGGAAGTTGAGTTCTCTATGGGAACTGTATCTAAATGACAACCAGCTTTCCGGTGGTATACCTAGAGAAATTGGATCACTTACTGAATTGGAAAGGCTTGACCTATCCAAAAACAGGTTAAGTGGTCCTATAGCAACTGGAAATCTAGAGAATTGCATCAAACTGAATACATTGAACTTGAGCAACAACCATTTTAGCGGAGAAATCCCAGGTCAATTGGGAAAGATATCTCCCTTGAATAAAATGGATCTCAGTCGAAATTCATTGACTGGGGAGATACCATCGGAGATCGCAGGTCTCAAGAGTTTGGAGTGGTTAAACCTTTCCAACAACAATCTGTCTGGCTTAATTCCAAAAGTCTTCGAAGACATGAATTGGCTGGTGCACGTTGACATATCCTTCAATGAGTTGGAGGGTCCCATTAGCAAAGCCTTCACCAATGCTGCCATAGAGGGCCTCCAAGGGAATCAAGGCTTGTGCAGAAATGTCACAGGATTGCAGCCATGCAAAAATCATTTTTCAGAGAATAGACACACTTCACAAAATAAGGACCACCATATGCTTATTCTTGTAATCGTGCTCCCTCTCAGCGGGGTGCTTTTACTTCTATGTGTATTCATCGGATTTCTAACCATTTTCGATCGAAGAAAGAGAAAGTCACAAAGATATCACTCCAACTATGAAGATGTCTTCTCTATATCAATCTACGATGGAAGAGCACTGTACAAAGATATCCTAAAAGCCACAAAGGATTTCGATGCTACGTATTGCATTGGAAAAGGAGGATATGGAGCCGTCTACAAAGTAAAACTTCCATCAGGCAATACAGTTGCTGTGAAGAAACTTCATTCCTTGTCTGAGATGGACGATCGTCGTGGTTTCTTGAACGAGGTAAGGGCACTAACTGAAATAAGGCATCGCAATATAGTGAAGCTTCTTGGGTTTTGTTTGCATATTCAGAATTCTTTTCTCGTTTATGAGTACCTCGAAAGGGGAAGTTTGGCTTCTATTTTTAGCAGAGATGAAGAAGCTAGAGAACTGGATTGGCCAAAGAGGGTGAACATTGTCAAGGGTGTAGCACATGCTTTATCATACATGCACCATGATTGCACACCACCAATTGTTCACCGTGACATATCAAGTAACAACGTTCTAATTGATGAGGAGTATGAGGCTCGCGTTTTGGACTTTGGCACGGCTAAACTTCTAAAGTTGGATTCCTCCAATTGGAGTGCACTTGCAGGCACATACGGATATGTTGCTCCAGGTAACGATCGCTTTACATATAAGTTCTTCTAGACTAAAATTGAAAAAAAATATAATAGAGTACATGTACATGATCAACTCCGTAGTAGCCCACCCGATAAATAGTCAATTATGCTTCATAAATACCAAAATACATTTGTCACGCCTATATATGTTTTTCTTTCTCAAATCCAATTCCATACTCGGATCCGTATTCAGCCTAACTGTTGCTTCCCCTCCTTTCCTTTTCTTTATTCCTACGTTGAGGTTGCAAAGACACAACAGGTCCTCCTTAAGGAGCATACATTTCATGTATTCATACATTAACTATTTATTGCTTAAGAACAATTTCTTAGTTTCATCGGAAGAGCTATTACGAACTCTTATTAATCTCTCTCCCCTTTTGCAGAGCTTGCTTACACAATGAAGGTAACTGAAAAGTGTGACGTGTACAGCTTCGGAGTGTTGGCATTAGAAGTGATCAAGGGAAAGCATCCGAGAGATTTTGTTTCCTCTCTATCAGCACTGGCTTTTGAGAATGTACAACCGAGAGACGTATTGGACCAACGCCTTTCTCCTCCGTCTTCTGAAGTTGAGGAGGTAGTGATGTGGATTATAAAATTGGCAATTGCATGCTTGCATTCCAATCCACAGTCTAGACCCACCATGCACATCGTTTCTCAACAGTTGTCTACCAAAATAATCCCTTAGAGCCTTGAAAATTCTCTCAAAGGTGAAACGGAGCCCCTCTTCGTGTGAGTATAAGAAATACAGATACCGAATAAACCTAATGCTCTATTTAGCATAGGGCATTGAATGTAAGATCCTTCAAGATTTATTCTACCTTTGACGATGATTTGTATTATCATACTACTGTATAATGTTGGCTTGTACTTTTAGTGCGTTGCGAAGTTTGAGAATTTAACAAAACTTTGTATGGTTTGGATTTTTACACTTTAATTATGACTATGACGCTAGTCGACGACAGAGACAAGAAGCTAATTCGATATGGAATTGTACCACGGGGCAAATGGCAGCAAGTGCGGAAGTTTTCCCATTTTGTTAGTATGCCTTATATTTTTCTCTCTCAAGTCCAATTGGAACACGCCCAACTCCACTGTTGTGGTTTTGGCAAAATAAGTAAAAGTGACTTTTGGTTCTGTCTTTATTCAAATTTCTTTTGCGTTTTTTAGTTGAGGGACTTAGATAGGGTCCGGTCCTCTAGAGATACTTAAGTCCTCATCCTAGTTGGTTAAAGTAATTAAGTTGCCATCCTTTGAATTGAAATAAACCCCAAACCACTACTACAATAATAGATATGCGTCACACTAAGAAGATTCACAAAGATCACGATTTTTAGTAAAAGCGTGATAAAAAGTGGTGCTTAAAATTTTTTATCACAGTTTAAGTCCAAAACTGAGATAAAAAGTGGGTTTTAGCGCGGAATAAAAGACTTCGCTATTGCGGCGAGATAAAAGAAAAACAACCTCACCCTTGCGGTGTGATAAAAGATTTTAGGGCGAAAAACAATGAGATAAAAGATCTCGCTCTTGTGGCGAAATAAAAGAGAAAAGATCTCACCCTTGTGGCGTGATAAAAAAGAGAAAAGACCTCACCCTTGTGGGGTGATAAAAGATTTTAGGGTGGAAAAGAATGAGATAAAAGATCTCGCTCTTGTGCCGAGATAAAAGAAAAAAGACCTCACCCTTGTAACGTGATAAAAAACTTTAGCGCGAAAAAAAGCGAGATAAATTATCTCACTCTTGCGGCGAGATAAAAAGCCTACCCATTTTAGGCACGCGGTCTGAATTTTCACGTGGGCGGGCTGGTACTCATTTAGGCGGACTTTGAAAAGTTAATGTGATGAAAACGATGTCGTTTAAGGACTTTGAAAAGTTTTTTTTTTTTACAAAAGGTAAGAAGATAAGCCCTAATTACACTCACTCCTAAAGATCTTTACGTTTCATCTTCACTACTACAATAATAGATAAAGGTCACAAAGGAGGTTCACAAAGATCACAGTTTTAGTAAAAGTGTGATAATAAATTGTAAGCTAAACATTTAATCTCAGTTTAAGTCAAAAGCTGAGATAAAAAGTGGCGCTTAATATATTTTATCTCAGTTTTTTAAAAACTGTGATTGTAGATAAAAGACATAGCTCTTGGGGTGAGATAAAAGATTGACACCTTAAAAAGATATCACTCTTGCGGTGTGATAAAAGATTGACATGCGAAAAAGAGCGAGATAAAAGACCTCGCCCTTTTTGCGAGATAAAAGACCGAAGCCTAAAAAAGATCTCACTCTTCTAGCGTGATAAAACACTGACGTGCGAAAAAAAACAAGATAAAAGGCCTCGCTCTTATGGCGAGATAAAAGAGTGAAGCCTAAAAAATACCTCACTATTGCGGCGTGATAAAAGACTGACTCTTTCGGCGAGATAAAAGACTAAAGTCTAAAAATGATCTCACTCTTGCGGCGTGATAAAAGATTGACTCTTGTGGTGAAATAAAATATTGAAGCCTAAATTTTACTCCCTCCGTCCCACTTTGTTGCTTCCGTTTCCTTTTTTGGACGTCCCAAAAAATTGTCTATATCTCACAATCTATAATGTTTTTTATGATTTCGAAAACTTAGTTTAAAAAAATAAATTGAGATCTATCAAACAAGATCCATATTGAATATATAAAATGTTGGAAATTTTACGGAATTTCAGATGAATGAAATCGGGACAAACCGGAGGGTCTCTCGAGGCAACCGTGCGTGTTCCGAGCTCGTGGAATCCTGATGCACCACAATCAATAGACGTATTGATGTGTGGATTTCGTAACTCCTGTAACCCTCTCCATGATGGAGTATTGATGCTGGTAACCTCCCTCTTGAATTGGCTGAATTCATTTCAGATTTGAAGGCTGCATTATTCCTCTTCAGCCTCCTTCACCCTATAAATAGGTGCCTCACGTTCTTGGAAAAAACACAGAAAAACACACAGCAATCCAGCATACTCCTATATTCGTTCTTGAGAGAGAGAGGCAGACGATAGTCAGTTCGCCAAGGCAGTCGACGGCGGTGTTCTGACGGCTTGCGGTTTAGCCGAGCCAACCCTGGGAGAAAGTCGCCGACGCAACCTACAACACCCACGGTAGGCGGCGAATATTTCTTAAGGTGACTGTGGTAACACACAGGCCTCGGCTCGTTGTTCTGTAAAAGGAAAAACAGTTTGAATCTCGTTCTTCATATTCTGTATATTGTTTTGTTTCTTGTAATTCGATTAATTCCTGTAATTTTATTATTGGAAATGAGATTGTTCTCTGGAATGTTTCGTGGCTGCCGATATTTTTCCAACATAAAATATTATAGATTATGAGATATAAACAATTTTTTGGAACGTCCCAAAAAGAAAACAGGTGAAACAAAGTGGGACGGAGGGAGTAGATACTTTGAAATTTTTAATTTTTTTAAACAACTAGTCTAAGAGATATAAAACTGTGAACTTATATGTTTTGCTTTACTCACCTTTTAAGTTTCTTGGGAAAACTTATGTGTGTCCACATCTGGTTGGGATATTTGGATGATAGTACACAAGTTACGCTTGTCGGAAATCGGGGGTTTAAGTTAATTAAAACCTAACTTTAGATATTAAATTATGCACTTGGTTGTCTCGTGGACTCTTACAATTGATGTAGTGTCTCGGATTTATACTATGTACTTCATATCTGATGTAAAAATGATCTCTTCTATTGATTGACCAAAAAAAAAAAAGAAAAGAAGTTACGAGCTTTAGATCAATTGAATGCGTACAATGAGATTTCTATCACACGTTAAGGCTTCCAAAAGTTATCGTACATGGAGGGGTAGACTTGACGTTGGGCTCGGGTCCCGGTCACAACCCAACATGTACTGAAATTCTACAGTTGTCTGGACCATAAGGAGAATGATTGATGATAATGATTTGCAGAAGTTGTCAAAATTGATCGGTATCAACGGCCATGTGCAGCCAATAAACATGGAATATATAAAAATTATTACTCCTACTACATAGCATTGGGAAGAACCGGGAGTTTTCAATCAATTATCACCATTAATTTTATGGGCCCGCATAGACTTGACTATGGTGGCTATTGGTCACCTTCTCTTCCCATGGAAGCCTCAAGGAGGCCAGATGAGAGGCCCAAAATTATTCAAAAGGGGGCAGAGCACACGCGATGCGTACTTGTGCAAGTCGAATTTTGTATATTTTTGTGAAAATTTGATCAAACAAATAATAAACGGGATGCTATAAAAAAAAGTTTTCTCACTTTAGGAAGTAAGTATAAATATTTTTGTTTTCCTGATGTAACAGAAGTTCTTGGCTAGCTTAGTAGTAAGGACTTGGGAAATCAACCAATGGCGCGTGGGTTTGAAACTTGGCAATGACAAGAAAAGATGGTCTAGTAGATACAAAGAAAAGATCACGCGTAATGGTTTTCCATCTCAGTTTGTGGTGTGATTATTTTAAACTTTCAATCACGGTTATAGATCGTGATCTAAAGTGACTTACAATCACACCCAAAAAAGAGAAGCGATCACGTCCAAGAGAAATAACCACGGCTTATAACCGTGATAAAAGAGAAACGATTACGTCTGTTGGCCGTGATTGTTTTTCTCTTTCAATCACGGTTTATAACCGTGATAAAAGAGAGTGACTTACAATCACACCCAGATCCACCACAGTAGTAGGAGCGTGATGAAAAACTTACAATCACGGCTAATAATTGTGATCTTTATGGTTTATTGTTGTAGTGCTTCATCTTCACGCCCAAAGAGAGAGAGAGAGAGAGAGAGAGAGAGAGAGAGAGAGAAGGCAAATTCCATGACTAGGTTCCATCAGTGCCCACTTGTTTCTTAAAACGACGGGCAGGCTATTCCACTAGTGCCCGATTTTCACATAGGCAAGTTGTGATCTTTATGGTTTATTGTAGTAGTAAAATTTAGTTATTTCGGATGTCTTTCAAGTGTTTGACACATTAGGTAAAAAAATAATTATATTATTATGGCTTAGCCTTGTCTGAAAAGGATTAAAATCTAATTGAAAAGCCACTATTGAAATTGAAATTCAATATAAACACAAAATTCATGTGAAATGGTTAGTTTATAAAAAAAAATGTAAAGTTTGTCTATAATGTTACAATCTACAGGTTGTGATAATTTTCATAAAATTTGTCTATATCATGTTTATTGCATTTCCAAAAATTCAGCAAATTTTAAGGGGGAAAAAAAAGTTTTCTCACTTTAAGAAGTAAATATAAATATTTTTGTTTTCCTATTGTAACAGAAGTTCTTGGCTAGCTTAGTGGTAAGGGCTTGGGAAATCAACCAAGGGTGCATGGGTTCGAAACTTGGCAAATGCAAGAAAAGAAGGTCTAATAGATACAAAGAAATGATCATGCGCAATGATTTTTCATCTCAGTTTATGGTGTGATTATTTTGAACTTTCAATCACGATTATAGACCATGATCTAAAGTGACATATATACAATCACACCCAAAAAGAGAAACGATCCCGCCCAAGAGAAACAATCACGGCTTATATCTGTGATAAAAGAGAAACGATCACGCTTTTTGGCCGTGATTGTTTCTCTCTTTCAATCACGGTTTATAATCGTGATAAAAGAAAGTGACTTACAATCACACCCAAATCCATCACGGTAGCAAAAGCGTGATGGAAAACTTACAATCACGGCCAATAGCTGTGATCTTTATGATTTATTGTAGTAGTGAACCATCCTTTCTCTATCCTAATTTTTCAAATATTTCACTCTCCAAATCTTTCTTAATTTGCAAGTGGAGTGCAGTGCAGTTGGCCTCCCTTACATACTTGCATGCACATAGGCAGAGTTTGATCCCCGTAAGCTCCCTCCCCCTCCCCCAAGTCCCATAGGATAGTGTAGATTAGGATTAACGACACAATAACAACAACAACAACGACGACGACGACGACGACGACGACGACGACAACAACAACAACAACAACAACAACAATAATAATAATAATAATAAACTTTCCTAATTTATACCAATTTCTCTCTCCTATCTTTCAAATCTTCTTCTTCCCTAATCTTTCATTTCTTTCTCTCTCCTAATCTTCTCTCCCCTAAAAGGCTAAAATCTCAAAACATAATTTGAACTAAAATTGGTAAAATAAATGAGTTTGCATAAATATTGCATGATAATACATGACGTATTTTGAAAAATAATCGAGAAAACCACGCATTCAAAATTGACCATATTTATAATGGATTTTTTTGCAAAATTACCATGACAAATATGATAAACATTATAAAATTCGAACAAACCCCAACAAACTCAAACTAACATTAATGACAAATATGATAAATTCAGTATCGACATATGATACTCCCTCTGTCCCTTTTTTAAAGTCCAGTATTCTATTTTGGATTTTTCGGCCCTTAATAAGTATCTATTTTGTAAAGTTAGAGGGTAAAAATTGATACATTTTTTCATTTTGCCTCTAAAAGTAGATTCCATTTTGTAAAGTTTGTGAGTAAAAGTAAATGATGATGTCTCTTAATAAGTGTCCATTTTATTAATGAAATAATGTAAGTAAAATACATTAAATTAATTAAAATATTATATAGGTATATGAAGGTACATAGTGACTCTAAAAATAAAATAATAAAAACCCTAATAACCCTATTAAGGGTGTTGGTAATATTGATGTAAATAGAGATTTGAGTGAATAAATTTTGATGTAAGTTAAACTAATTATTAAATTTTATAGTTGAATGATTATGTATAATAATTACTTATAAGTATTATCTTCTCTAGGTTTTAGAGAGAGAAATTAGGATTTCAATAATTCAAAAGGTAAAAGAAGAGACGCCTCCCTTACGTAGCCTAGTCTTAGCTCGTTACCGCCGGAAGAAAGGTAGAAACCTCCTATCTACTAACCTAAGTATAATATAAATATGTTAGTCGATGGAAAATTGAAAGGGTGAATTATTTTTACGATATCGCAAGTTAAAAGTTATAAAGTATGTATATATCAACTTTGAAAAATTCTGATATGAAAATGTTGTTATTATGGAATGTCCACTTGATTATGATTGTCTTACAATAAGTTGTCATGCTGAAATCGAATTGTCGAAATTTGAGTTATTTTGATGTTAGCAAATTCAATTAGTAATTACCGACATTATTGCTGAATGATCGCATGTTGATTTGCCTGAATTAAATTGTACAAATGCCTGAATTAGGATTTTTGGACTTCGCATAATTTGTAGCAAGCTTGTGAATGCGAGGAAATGATGCATGTATACGAGACACGAGAAATGATAAACAAAAAGAAATGAGAAAACAAAAAATGAAAAGATTAATAATTGTGTGAGCATGAGAGCCTGGTAGGTCCATTGAAGATGGTCAGCGAAATCATGGCTCGGGTGTGCGTGTGTGAGTATGAGAGTACGGTAGATCCTGAAAGAATGATCGGCGAAATGATGGCTTGGGTGTGCGTGTGTGACCTAGGAGCCCGGTAGGTCCTGAAAGAATGGTCAACTGAACTAGTGTCGTGTGTGCGTTGTGAAATGTTAAATGATTAAAGATTGGGAGCCCGGTAGATTCTGAAAGAGACGAACAGCGGAATCAATACTTTTGGGTGGCAAAATCTGAAATTAATCTGGAAGCCCGGTAGGTCCTGAAAGATGGAGCATTGGAACCAATGCTCGAAGAAATTAAGATAATGGAAAGTGAAATTGACATACTTGAGAAATGATGATACGAATTACGATACACTGCGTTGACAATAAAACTCTGACATGACATTTGACACCTTTATTTAATTGTGGAATGATTATATTTGTTGAAATTTTAAAATTCATGTAATGTTATCTCCGATGTTTTCGTTCAAATGATAAAATGTTATATGTTATTTTTGTTAAAGTATGAGACATAGGATTAAGAGTTAGCTGTTGAACTTAATTGCTCACGGTGTACGTTACTTTTGTGACCCTGACATGTTATGTCATCGAGGAAGAAGAACGTCAAGAAGAGAAGAAGTTACCTTAGTACCCTACCCTGAATTTGAATAAATGTAATTTGAAATTCAAGACATATTTGAGATTGTAATAATCTAACTATCACTTTTATTTAAGTAAATGTTAAACTCAATTTAAATTTATTTAAATTATCGTTCCTAAAAATCGGGGCGTTACATATACATTAGCTGGTGGGACTCTACCCAAATGTGGGTTCTCACATCTTGTGGATTGTTTCTCCGTCATCGTGGTTTCTTGTTCCCTTGTTCCATTATATATTTTGGTACGAGTCCCATCTTGATGTAATGGTTTTTTTGGTGATTTATAATATCAATTGTTATCGTTGTAGAAAAAAAGAAGTAATTGGGGATTACTTTATTAACATAACATTACTGAAACTTTACTCAAAACTTTCGAAATGTTACACTATTAATATTTTGTTCGGTTACATCGTAAGTATTATTTAGTTTTCGCGTTTGCAAAGTACTTCAATCATTTTAAATGGCCTTGATTGGCGTTTTTTTAAGACTATACCATTATCTTACACTATATACTGCAATAATTAATACTTAACTGATCACATGGCTATTGCAAGAATTCATGTTACCTTAGAACTTCTCAGATGTGATTAGGTTATCTAATACGGTGAACTTTTGTGAAATTAGACTGTTAAGACATATGACGAGATAACATTTAACCTATACAATCTTATTTTATTTTCTCGAATTCTTGATTATTCAATATTAAGGTTTCAAACTTGTAGGTTATTTCGTCGAAAATGGAAAATTAACTATGTTGAAAAATTGGGAGAAAAATATCTAGCCTTTTACACTTCTACAAACTTACGAAAAATCCGTGTATAACATGGGCCTTCGCTAGTAGATATAAAAAGGCTAGAAATGGATCATTGATCACTAGTAACTCTTCGAGATAGCTAGGTTGTCTCACAAAATGTGGGTCCAATAAAAGTATCTTACCAATAAGAACTTCTCGCATTATAAAATAATTCAGACTGTTCGGGATAATTGCTGAAAATGGGCTCGACAAACATACAAGCTGCATTGGACTGGATAACATAAATAAACTTCTCGCATTATATGTTTACAAGCTTTATATATGATTAAACTCGATCGATCGTGATTACAACATTTACTGTTGAGAATATTTGGAAACGTTGCATTCTGAAAAACTAATGGTTGTCTCTCCTAAATATAGGAATATCTGGAAAATACTCATTCACTAACGGAGGGGCCGGGTATATATCATGAGGGTGGCGTCGAGGATATACCATAACCATCTGATGGATCTCTTCTTGGAGTTTTCGTGTCAGAGTACCGATCGACGAACGCTTCGACTTAATTTGCGGCCGTGAATACTCTTGGCTTGACGCAATACTGCAAATCCATTACAAAAGTGTAAAACGATATATAACTCCTTCCATAGTTGGCATGATGGCATCCACTTATACTAGAGGTGGCAATTCAAACCCATATTTCTTAACCCGTCCAAACCCGCCCACTTATAACCCAACTCAATCCGCCCATATTGTGTGATGGGTTAATATGGGTTCAACCCATATCAACCCATATTTATATGGGTTTAGATGGGTTGAGAGTGGGTTCAATATGGGTTAGAAATAAAAGACCCAAACTTGGGTTTGGAAATTAATTTTCCCGAAAGCAGGACTCTCTTCTTTCGTCTTCTTCGTCTTCAATATTAGCCCCTAAGAGCTGATGTCTAGCTCCCCGATCCATTGGACTATCTTCTTTTAGGAAATCACGGCATTTCCGAAATTTTTTAAATTAAAGCTAGTATAAATACTGGAGATAAAATTAGAAAAATTATTCATTGTCCGATAATATCGTAGTTGTTAAAAAACAAATTAAAATCAAATGTATTTATAAGATCGTACATTGAATTTGGAATTTTTGCAGCATTACATGAAAATTTTTATGTCGACATTCCGCTAAACGAAAAAACTAAGGAAACCAACGGTGGGCCCCGCATGGAGATTAAAAAAAACCCACTCTCACAGAACCTCAACATAGAGCAACCAACATATTGGGTTACATCTCTCTCTCGCATGGAAATTTTTTAAGTCTTATACCGTTGTTCAAGAAATAGGAGGAAATTAAGAGTCATGTTGGGTTACATCTCTCTCTCTCTCCCATCATATTCATGCACACGTGTTTGTGTACGTGTGTTTCTTTTCTAAGCAAATTTTTTTTATTAATCTTTATAAATGATTACTTAAGGATTAAAAGGATCAATAGCACATCGGCAAAAGCCATCCAAAACCTAAAAGAAGGCAAAACGCTAACTGACCACCAAAAATCTCACAGAACCTCAACATAGAGCAACCAACCTAAACCTGAACCCCCAACAATAACAAGTCGAAAAGCCAAAGAGCCAAACAGACATAATCAAAACCAAAGCCAAAAAACCCACCAGCAGCACCAAAAAAAGAAGAAGCAAAACACCTCAAATCCATCCAATCTCTAGATCAAAAGGCCATAGAGAGAGAGGCATCCTCCACGAAATTAGCATCGTCCTCTGAGATATCCTCTTCCTCAATTTACAATCGTGTACGTGTGTTACCTACATGATTTAATTAGCATCAATATACAAAAATACCTGATATTGTGTGATTGTAGACAGAGAAGAGGAAAGTAAAGGGATTCGATTAACAATTTTTTCGTGTAAGTTGGATTCTTTTGGGGGGTGTGTGGTATGGCAGTACTTCTAGACTTGGAGTGAGAGTGATTGTAAACCTTTTTTTTTTTCTTACCCTTTGGTCATAGTGAAAGAAACAGTAGAAACTTCTATATATGTTTGGATAATAAATTACTCCCTTCGTTCATTTTTAAGTGTCCTGTTTCGTAACTCCAACTTATTAAAAAGATATCATCATTATACCTTTTACATTAACTTTTTCCTCCACTTTCCCTACTTACTCATCATCATTACACTTTTACTCAAAATGGAATCAACTTTTAGGGACAAAATAGACAATGCACTGACTTTTACCTACTAACTTTACAAAATGGATACTTATTAAGGGACAGCCAAAAATGAAATACTGAACTCTAAATAAGGAACGGAGGGAGTAGTAAGAAAAAACACTTTCGTGACACACCGTGAAGATAGAAATCACATTCAACCAACTTGGTTAATTATCGATCGACCTTTTTGATGAACTCGCATAAAGATCTCATTATTATTATTCGACTTGTTCGGTTTATGTGGTTCGATGAGCACTTCATTGGTATTAAAATTCAAGTCAAGCAGAGGTTGATAGTCCCATTTTCCGATCAAATTTCGAAGATCCGAGCCGTTTAATGTGTTCAGAACGTGATTTTAAGAATACTCAATGAAATCAGCAAAAAAAATAATAAGGAAGGGTTTGAGTTGAACAGTTTTTATTTGAACCATTAGATAAAATACAAAAAAAAACTGCTCGGATCAACCCATTTCCGGTCTTTTTTTTTGCTGATTTCTCGCGAGTACACTTAAAATCACATTCTAAACATATTGAGCGGCTCAGATCATCGCAAAGTGGTCGGGAAAGGGACGTCCTTAACTTAATAAGTTAAGAGCGCCTTACCTGAAGTTTTTTTTTGTGTGTGTATATATATATATATAGCGGTTCCAGAGACCCTTAAAAAAACCCCCAAATCTTAATTTCATAGTTCCCGATCAAATTTTGATGATCCGAGCCGCTCAATGTGTTCAGAACGTGATTTTAAGGGCGCCTACGAGAAATTGGCAAAAAAAAAAACCGGGAAAAGGGCTTGATTTGAGCAGTTTTTTATTGAACCGTTCAATAAAGTTTAATAAAAAAACTGTTCAGATGAAGCCCTTCCCGGTCATTTTTTTTGCTGATTTCTCGCGAGTACCCTTAAAATCACGTTCTGATTACATTGAACGGCTCGGATTATCAAAATTCGATCGAAAACTTGGGAGGCTTTTTTTAAATGTTTTTTTAAGGGTCCCTGGAACCGGGTATATTATATATATATAGAAACATATCTCTCACAGAAAAAGAAGTAGTGATAGAATTGAGGATGCTTACCATTGCATGGATTAAGCCCGGCAGCAATTGGGAATGGAAGAGAAATTAAGAGCAGAAGAAACAAAGCAACACACACCTTACGATCAAACATCTCCACAACCCAGAAAGAAATTTGCGATCGATGATGATAAACTTATTTATGCAAGCTTAAATGTTAGGGTGTCAAATGGACAGGCTTGGGCCAAATTGAGCAAGTTATGAGTGGGTTGGGTCTTTAATGAGTTATTAACCCATTTATAACCCATTAGTTATGAGTTCAATTACACATACCCAACCCGACCCATTTATTTAAAATCAAATCCGATCCGCCCATTAACCTAATTACATATATATTAAAATTTTAAAATGATTATAATACCCATGTACACTAAAATGACCATATTACCCCTTTAAATCTAAATGACTAAAATACCCATGTATATTAAAATTACCATATTACCCCTATATACTAAAATGACTAAATTAATTTTTTCATCTTTATTGAATTTTTTTTTTTTTGCTTTTGGTCATAATTTTAAACTTCTTAGACTCCTTTTGTCGTAACGGATGATTAGTCCAAAAATTATTTTGAAAATCTAACAAAAATTTAGAAAAAACGAACAAAACACACAAAACGAAAAAAAATCACATTAGAAACCGAAGGGATCTGAGCCATTCGATTCGCGATCGACGGTTGGCCAGATGGAAACGGGAGAGTATAAAAAAAACAGAGTCGAGAGGGAGAGAGATCATTTCGTTTGTGTATCAGACTCTCTCTTTCTCTTCTTTCCTCTCCAGTCTCCACTCTGTTTTTTTTTTTTTTTCCTCACAGTTTTCTGGAGCTCGTGACAATTTGGATGAGAGAGAGAGAGAGAGTCGATACAGTCAAAGCATGAGAGAGAGGACACAGTCATTTAGCTTGGGTGGTTTTTTTAGCTTGGTAGTACAGTCAAACTGTGGCAATTTTTTTTCCGTTCCTGTGGTGGGTCATGTCTAGACCCATTGGATCATTTAACTTGGTCCAGTTCAGACCCAATTAAGACCCATTAGTAAATGGGTTAGATGAGTTTTTTTTTTTTTTTGATCAAAAGCCCATTTCAATAACAGCCAAAAAAGGCTAAATACAGCGAATCCATCATAATACAGAGAAAGAGAACCTATAACAAACCATCACCGAAGGAAAAACAATAAGAACAGGTGACCCAGGAGCAGCGAAAAAACCGCAAAAGCTATCAACTAGACCTGTGCACGACTCACCGCCTCAAAGGGTCGGGACACGAGGGGCCAGCCATCTAACCACTAGCCGCCCCGGCCTGATAAAGGAACCCTATCAGAGATAACCTATATAAGCCGATGGAAACAGGAATAATAAACAGACAAAAAAGACAAACACGACCACCGTGGATGGAATCCACAAAGCACGCCGGCCGCCTCCAGCCGAGAGGAACCACCCGATACCGACGATGGAGGCACCGACTGGATCTCGAACCAAAGGAATGGAGAAAAATCTCCAGCAAGCCTACGCTGTCACGACAGGCTCCGGACACGGAGACCGAAGTAGAAATCCCGGGCAGGATCTCCGATCACCGGCCATACGGCGCCGATGGCCGTGGAAACTCCCTTGCCGATCACTCCCTCTGCTGCCGACAAATCATGGCCTAGGGCCACGCCCCGGAGCCTTATTCTGTCCCCACCAACACCCACTAATCAGCCGCAACACCACCTCGCAGCCAGACCAAACCCCGGCCACCAAACAGCGCCACTCCAGATTAGAAGAGAACCAGTAGCAAACAGCAACCAAAACATTATTTACCCACCACCACTCCCACCGGATCTAGGGAAAACCCAGACCGGTAACAAATCCGGACGGGGGAGACCCGCCGGAGGCCAACCGGGCTAAGCCGGGAACCAAACCAGACAACAGGAAAACAAAACAGAACCCCCCGTCCCCTCCAAACCCCATTATTCAGGCCCCAAACTCTGAAAACCACCACCTCCAACCTCCTAACACCCCTGCTGCAGCAACCAAACACCAGAACCAAGAAAAGGCAGGGCGGCCGAGCTCCAAGCAGGCAGGAGAGCCACCGGCCCCCAACCCACCACCGGCCTATCACCACGCCATTCCGACTGATGGGAGGCAGAAAAAGGAAAAGGAGGAGAGAAGGGGGATCAAGCCGGGGGAAGGGGGGGGAGGAGGAGAATGGAGGGAGGAAGGAGGGGGGGAGGCGGGAGCCCCTCCCCCCGAAACCCTAGCCGCACTCGAGAGTTCTAGAGAGAAGGGAGAGAGAAATTTCTAGAGAGAGAGGGAGGAGAGTTATATTATGGGTTAAATGAGTTTAAACCCATTATAACTCAGCTAACAAATGAGTTGGATTGGGTCTATATATTAGTGGGTGGATTTGGATTCAATTTGGGGAAATGACGGCCAATGACGTGTTTTGCTAATTAATATCCGCTAAGAACATTTTCAGTATTAACAAATGTTCTTAGCTTGTTCTTGACGGGTATTAATTATCAAAACACGTCCTGAACCGTCATTTTCCCTTCAATTTGCCACCTCTATTTAAATGTAATTAGGATGCTGTTAATTAAATGCTTGCTCCATTAATTATGGTGTTATATTTATACGCATGAGATGAAAGCATTGGGTGGTGGCTAGGGTCCACACGGCTTCCCAAGTGTGTTTCACAGGGGAACCATAGATGATAATCAACCCGTTTCACTGCGAATCGAAATGCTACAAGTGAGTCCACCAGTAATTATTCATTTCTCCGGGAGGATATGCTCTCAAATTTAACGAGGGTACACGTGGCCCACATTCTATCATAACAAGATAACCAAAAAAAAAGGGTCCACCTAGACTTACTCACATCAAGTGTGGGGTCCCCAAAGCAACCAAAAAAAAAAATTTAAGGGTAAATTTCACTTACCTCCCCTGAGGTTTCTGACAATTACAGACACCTCCCCCCAGGTTTTAGAAATTGCACTTACCTCCCCTTTGGTTTAGTTGTCGGCTGCACATACCCCCAACCGTTAGTCAGCTGTCACTAAAGATGACGGAAATTGGTGAGGTCAGCCAAAAGTGGAGATTTATTTCCCATTTTGCCCTCATCTCTTGTCTTTAGCTTTTTATACTCTCTTTTACATTTCGAAAAATGTAATAAACATATATCGAAACACCACATGTTGATGATATATGTACACACCAACAATAGAGAATACATGTTCAACATTTTGGGCTCACCAAAAGTGACGTCTTTTTTGTTGTCTTTTCTAAACTTTTTTAAGTTTTGGGAGAAAAATTATTACTTTTTTTGGTTTCTCTACATAAGAGGAATCTTAGAAGTAGAAAAATATGGACCAATTTGAAAATTATTTAAATCTAAAACAAATTAAATGAAATGAACAAGATAAACCAATTTATTTGGATTATTTTGGGTTTTTTTCAAAGTTTGAAAAATATGGTCCATGGTATTTTAATTTTTTTATTCTACTCTTTGAGACGAACCAAAAAATTAAAAATAATTGACTTAAAGTTTAAAAAGGTTCACTAACGACGAGAAAAAAGCCAAAAAAAATAGTAAATTTTTTTAAAATTTTAGGGTCCGTAGATTTGTAATAAGTGAATTGGTGGTTCTAAGATACGGTGGTGGTTCTGGAATATTAATCAACTTCTTATTTATTTTTTTGGTTTCAGGCTACACATGTATAAACTCATGTATAAATTTTTGGCATTTATGTGAAATTAAGCTTAGTTTGGCATGAATGAAAATTTATTTCTTTGCGTTTTCAGGAAAAAAAACTTGCTTGTATCCTCAACTTGTATAACTATAATTAAGTCACTGAAAATAACCAAACATAACTCTTTTAAAACCCACCTTAAAAGCTAGTATGTTACTTTTTTGAGCCAACGAAAAAATAAAAAGAATATTTGGCATCTCAAATTAATTTTTGCTACAAAGACAAAAGAAACTACTAAAAAGGTTTTTTAACTATGTTTACATTTTTTTGGATTTTTTTAGTTGTTACAGTACTTGTTAGGGAACTTTTATTACCTTTGATTCAATTTTATACTTTTCCATATATAGAATGATTAAGGAATTTGGTAAAGAACTAAATAAGAATAAATGAAAATAAAAAGTTTTAAAATTTTATTTTTTCAAACCCCATATAGAGAAGAAGTGATTGATCAAATGTTAAGGTGGTTTTATTTTGTATTTTTTGAGTTATTTATTTATTCAAATAGATAACATTGTAGTAAGAAAATTTGTGAAGGGGTAAAAAAGTAAAAGTGCAACTTCTGTTAGCAAAGTTACCCGACAAACTCTGACAGGGGAGGTAAGTGCAATTTCTAAAACCTAGGGGGAGGTGTCTGTAATTATCAGAAACCTCAGGGGAGGTAAGTGAAATTTACCCAAAATTTAATGATATAACCAAAAATACTTACACACACAATCACACATATCGCTTGCATCAAGTGTGGGGTTCACATGGGAAGGATTTTGTTCACCCTCCTTGAAAGAATGCGAACATTACCCTCCCTGTGATTGATGAAAATTATGTAGAGTCTACAGAATCAATACACTTTTTAATCATAATGAATTAGTTTGTGATGGTCCATCCAAACAATTTTCACCAATCATACCGAGAGAAAGAGGGAGGGAGAGAGAGGTGAGGCGAGTGCTACTGTAACTCTCTGGGCGTAGCAAGTTACTGTAGCGGATGGGGAAATTCTTATCATAATCCAAAAAATTATAATCTAAACGCCAAAATCTAAAATTTTAATGAATGTTTCCAAACACCCCTAATGAAAAGATATTAGTACTAACTTCTAACAAAGAAATTATAATATGGAAGTCTTCTTCTAGTAATCCACTCACGTCTCCACTAGGCCTGTCAATGGGCCGGATCCTATCAGACTCGAATCCGATAATGGTAATCTGAATCCGAAAAATTCGGATCCGATCCGAAAACTATTTTACTTCAAAAAATTTAGCAAATTTTTTTTTTTTTCAAAAAAATACAAATTTTCTTTCAAAAACAGTAAAAAAATAAAAAATTTCAAGTAAGATACAACTTCTTAAACATTTTTTTTCCAAAATAAAAAATTTATAGTTTTCTTATTAAAATTTTAAAAATAAAGTTTGGATCGGATTGATAACAGATTTTATCCGATCCGATCCATATTTGGATTACCGAATTCGGATTATCGGATCGACGTTGTCGGATTCGGATCGGATCCAGTCCATTGATAGGCTTACACCTTCTTTGGTGCGCCAAGCACCCAAAGTCTAGCTTTGTGCACCAAGTCACGAGTTTTAGCAAGTCTCCACCTTCTTAATTTGGTGCGCCAAGCACCCAAAGTCTAGCTATGTGCACCAAGTCACGAGTTTTAGCAAGTCTCCACCTTCTTGGTGCGCCAAGCATCCAATGTCTCGTTGCGTGCTCCGAATCATGATTTTTAGCACCCAGTCATGATTTTTAGCCAGTGGGATGGAATCTTTGAATCAATCTATCTGATACGATATAGTATTAAAGAGGTACAGGTTAGGGCTTCGGGTCCTCTCTTAATATTTCCATTCGTCATACTGGGAGACACAACTACTGAGAGTGAGAAATGAAACATAGATTAATACTATTAACTCAATCCTTGATGTTTCAAGGCACAGAAAGAACTCATAATTCCACCTTTGAACTAATTAAGATTTAGGTACTCTTGTAGTACTCCACCCAAGGCTCCACTTCTTTGGTGCGCCCAGCACTTCACCTCCAAGCATCTAAAGTTTGATAGTTTGCGCGACAAGCACTCCAACTTCTTTGGTGGGCCACCAACCACTCCTCCTTCTTTGGTGCGCCATATATCTAAAGTTTGGTCGCATGCGCGTCACACTCCACCTTTTTTGCCAAGCATCTAAAGTCTGGTCGCTTGCGCGTCAAACACTCCTCCTTCTTTGGTGTGCCAAGCATCTCAAGTTTGGTTGCCTGCACGTCACTCCATCTTCTTTAGTGTGCCACCAAACACTCCACCTTCTTTGGTGCGCCAAGCATATGAAGTCTAGCTGCCTCCCCGGAATTGAAAGATCATTTTGAGATTTTCAAACATATTGATCGGAGTCATGATTTTTAACAAGTGGGATCATATATTTAGATTATGAGTTTAAATTATACACAGCTTCCGTGTATCGATCCCTTGTTAAACGGTTGTCCACTAACAAATTGACACCTCACCTGATATTTAATGATTCTATTTTTTTGCTAAGCCAGTTCAAGATAATGGGAAAGAGGATAAGACACAAGCATGTTTGTGTAACCATAGTTTGTGATAAATGATTCTACGTGAATAGCTTTAATGGGCCCGGGTAAGTGGTGTTTTCACGAGTGGCTCTAGGATTTTCGGTCAACGGTTACAAAAACATAGAGAACTTTTTGTATACATAGCTCTATGCAAAATAAACGTATTTATTTTGTTTGAAAAGTTATTGGGCCTAATTTATTTTGTTATAGTTCAGCTATGTTATCTAGTTACAAGCTTGATGCGGACGGCAAATTGAACTATATTAACTCGAGAACGAGTTTCTTCAAGTCGGGGAAAATGATGCATGCCAATATTCTAATTAATCTAGAAATCTACACTACAAGAAAAAGTATATTCGGTGACAAGAAAGTGGCGACAAAATCTAATTTCGCAGCTAAATGAGTACATTTGGCGACAAAAAATAAATTCGTCACCAATTATATCTATTTAGCGACGGAAACAATATTTTCATCACCAAAGGTACCCATTGGACGATGAAATACATTTTTTTGTCGCCGAAAGCATAAAAAAAGAGACGAAATTATTTTTCGACGCCAAAGATAACCATTTGGTGACAAAAAAAATATTTCGTCGCCAAATGGGGGGTCATTTGGTGACGAAATATGTTTTCATCCCCAAATTGTTATCTTTGAAGAACAAAAATTATTTTCTATCCCTTTTTACGCTTTCAGCAATGAAAAATGTATTTCGTTGCCAAATGAGTACCTTTGGTGACGAAATTTATAAATTATGCTTTGTCACCAAATATATTTTGGGCATAGCTTTTTGCTCAGAACTCCGATTGAGATAATTCAAATGAGGTTTGAATAATATCCTAAAGCGTTGTAACTTTCATGTTTATCAAAATTGCTAATTTTAATATTTAAAGTTTCAAAATGATGTTCGAAATATATTTTAATGTTAAACGTATATGTTATATACTCCTATTAGATATTTCAAATATATACTGAAAAATGTGTGTGGTGAGTTTCAAATATATACACCTCAACACACTGTTTACACCCATTTTTGGCCAAAATTAGGAAAAGGATAGAAGAATGGCCTTGGAGGTAGTTTTAGGCTTTGAGAAGCCTTATAAATCGATCACTTGCAGAATTGGGCCTTTGGAAGAATTTAAAGTGGCCACAATTAGGCCAAATTGAGTTTGGAAGGGCAGGAGAGAGTTTAAAAATTGATTAGGCCGCATTAATATTTGGAGCATGGCCTAATTAGTCAAGGCCCAAATTGATTTTCAGATCTGGGCCCATTTTCAGGCCTTGGCCCAACCAATCAAAGCTCAGAGAAGTTTTTCAGGCCTATTTAGTCCAATAAGGCCAAGATTCGTTTTTCAAGTCTGGGCTCAGTTTTTCGGATTTATTCAGGCCTAAAACTGACCAAGTCAAGGAGGCCATAAACTGCTTAGTCATGCTTGGGAAGCAAATTGCTCACAAGCAGCTTAAAGGCCTAGAATGTTCTTGGTTGACAAATCTGGGTAAGCTGCACAAGCAGCTCAAAGGCCTAGAATCTTCTCACTAATAGACCTACTTGCAAGCAGCTTGATGGTCTAGAATATTCTACCAAAGCAGGCTTGAGCAAGCTGCTCACAAGCAGCTCAATGCCTGAATTGATCCCATCCTTCAGCATGAAGCAAGGCTTGGGACACATGGCAGCCATGCATGGAGACGGCTCAAGCAGCTCATGCCTGCACAAGCAGCTGTAAGCAGCTCAAAGGCTTAGAAGGTTCTCTCTAAAGCAGCTTACAAGCTGCTCAACCAGGCTTGGTGACTGAAGTTGAAGCAAGTGGGCCCTCAAAAGGGACTCAAGAGCCAATGAAATGGCTGAAAGGCCTGGAAAAATTTCGGCCTTTAACCTTGGTGGGCCCAAGATCTTCTCTCCAGACATTCAAGCAGCTTACAAGTAGCTCAAAAGGCCTTTCAGGCCTCAGCTGAATTCTTGGAGTGAGGAGCAAGGCTTGGACATGTGGCAATCACTCATTGGAGGAAATAGAAGTAGCTCAAGCCTAAGCCTTTACCAGGAGGACACTTGGCAGCCATGCATGAAGGCCTGTGGAAGCAGCTCAAGGAGCTCAAGGCCTGGAACTTTGCCTATAAATACCAGAGTTGAAGGCCTTGGCAAAGGTCCCCGACCAACAACCCCAGCGGTTTATCAAATTTATCTTTCAATTATCATTCCCAGCAAATGTCTTTATCTTTTAGTCCAATCTAGCCCAGCCTAGATTTTATTTCCTTTCATTTCCTTGTACCAACTTCATTGAACCGTTAATGAAGTTCTTGTAATTTCATCGCACCTTGTTTTCTTTCCTTTCCTTTTCTACACGATTAGGAAATTCTAAGTCCTTATCCCGACAAGGCAAAACCACGAACCACATACGACCTCACCCCTTAGGTTGTACGCAATTGCTCTACAAGAAGTCAGATTTGAGGCATTCAGGCCTTAGCACGAAATTGGACTGCAATCCAGTCCTGGCACGCCCGCACAAGGCCTAGAACTGCACTACTCGCTGTTCCTAGGCCTGTTTTTAATTTGGAAACAAATATTGGCACGCCCGGTGGGACCCTAATCGTTTCAAGGGGTATGATCACGCCGATTCATTCACATGTTGATTCAATACGTTGAATTGGATGTTGAGATTCAGCATTGTGAAGAAGAAATTTGTTGGCGCGATGATAAGGTCGATGAACTTGAAGATGAGATCAACCGTCTCAACATGGAGAAGTATCGACTCAATCCTACGGAGGGTTGGTTTCTTGACGCACAACACTACTACAACGATGCAGTTAAAAGGCTTGAAGAGAGGTTGACAGACTTGAAGATGAGGAAAGCCAACTACGCCTTGAGGTAAACCATCTTCGTATTGCCAAGTCACAAGGCTATTCAAATATCAAGTATTCAGGCCTGCCCGAACAGCCTGAATTCCAAAATGGTGGCTTTGGTGATCCTCATACTCAGAACTTTGGGGGCCAAGTTGAAGAAAACATCAACATTCAGGCCTGTACCATTGCATCCAACGAAGAACTCTCACAGGAGTTTATTGATCCCTTGGATGCATGTTTGCATAGGCTAGAAGAATCCAACAAGGCCATTACCAACTCTAACCAGGCCATTATCAACTCCACCAAGGTCGTTATCAACTCCACCAAGGCCATTGATAAAGCGATCGCTAAACTCAAAGATAAGTTGTCAACTCCTACTCCACCACCGGTATCGCGGTTTGACACTTTAGGCTCGAGTTCAGGCCTGAAAGTGTCTAAACAAACCTCTAGCAAGATCACCAGGCCTCTAGGTTTTCTCAGGCCTTAGCTCCCAAAAGCCCAACACTCGGGGGGCAAGGAGGCCAAGGAATTACACTCAGGGGGCAAAATTCTCAGTCTAGGGCCGATTATACCCCTAATCGTTTTAAGGGGTATGAATGCGCCGATTCATTCACATGTCGATTCAATACGTTGAATTGGATGTTGAGATTCGGCGTTGTGAAGAAGAAATTTGTTGGCGCGATGATAAGGTCGATGAACTTGAAGATGAGATCAACTGTCTCAACATGGAGAAGTATCGACTCAATCCTACGGAGGGTTGGTTTCTCGACCCACAACACTACTACAACGATGCAGTTAAAAGGCTTGAAGAAGAGGTTGACAGACTTGAAGATGAGGAAAGCCAACTACGCCTTGATGTAAACCATCTTTGTATTGCCAAGTCACAAGGCTATTCAAATATCAAGTATTCAGGCCTGCCCGAACAGCCTGAATTCCAAAATGGTGGCTTTGGTGATCCTCATACTCAGAACTTTGGAGGCCAAGTTGAAGAAAACATCAACATTCAGGCATGTACCATTGCATCCAACGAAGAACTCTCACAGGAGTTTATTGATCCCTTGGATGCATGTTTGCATAGGCTAGAAGAATCCAAAAAGGCCATTATCAACTCTAACCAGGCCATTATCAACTCCACCAAGGTCATTATCAACTCCACCAAGGCCATTGATAAAGCGATGGCTAAACTCAAAGATAAGTTGTCAACTCCTACTCCACCACCGGTATCGCGGTTTGACACTTTAGGCTTGAGTTCAGGCCTGAATGTGTCTAAACAAACCTTTAGCAAGATCACCAGGCCTCTAGGTTTTTCTCGGGCCTTAGCTCCCAAAAGCCCTACACTCGGGGGGCAAGGAGGCCAAGGAATTACACTCAGGGGGCAAAATTCTAAGTCTAGGCCTTCAAGGATTCCCGAACAGCAACAAGGCCTGGATGATAAACCTCAGAGTGATCACGACAACGATTTCAGGCCTGAGTGCAACAGCCAACATTCAGGAGTTTTTCAAAAACTTCTAGATGGAAAGCTATTTCCAGGTCTGGAGGAGCAAAACGATAGGCCTGTTTTGGCGCAAGGGGAACAAGATCTCAAACCTGAGATAAGCCAAAACATCGAAGGTCCAATCTTGAGGCAAGATCAGCCCATTTTCTCCTCTCAAGAGCTTTCTGAAGTCTCTGAAGGGCTACCGCATCCAAATTCAGTCCTGGGCGATGAGCAGATCATTGATGCAAGTCAGGAACGATCCAGGCCTGCCGTTAGCCCTATTGGTAGGTCTGACTTGCATGTTGCAGCCATTCTAGAACAAGAGGAACGACATGAAGAGGAGGAAAATGACGACACTCCAGGGCTTGATCACGATTCATTTGTGATTGGAGATCCCCCTCCTCCCTCAGTTAATGAAGGCCTTTTTGGCATTGTCCGACCTGCCAATAAGCATTGCAAGCATAGGCCAAGTATAGGCCTTAAAGCTGTAGAATCGCGCCCATGTTGGATTTGTGGGGCACATCAAAAGCGAATGTTATTCACTTGGCTGACACAAAAATATCGTGGTTGTGGGAAGGGCTAAGTGGAGAAAAGCCCTTCGAAGGCTGAACAAACATCTCTAAATTGTTCGGCAATGGCCTACCAATCATTGAGTAGGCCTTATTAAAGTTCTAGGCCTTTTCCGCAAAGGTGGAGGCCTTTTTATTTCATCGAGCAGGCCTTTTCTTGGTTCAGGCCTGCCAATATATTTTCAGTCATTGCTAGGTTTTTTCATGGTTCAGGCCTGAACACATGCCTAATACTAGAATAAACAGGCCTTTTTGCAGTAAAGGAGGCCCTTTAAGCTCTTTCTTTAGGCCTGAGCCATCTTTTTAGGCCTTTCAACATATTTCCAAGTCTTGTTGTCAAACCTTTCATAGGTTTGGAGCTTCTCTGCAACCGGGGCTGAAGAGAGGCCATGTATTGGTGCATGAAGGCCTTTTCCACAAAGACGAAGGCCTTTTGAGCTCTTTAAGTAGGCCTGAATCTTTATTATGAACACTCTAAGTGAGAGTTCAGGCCTTCTAAATATATTCCTAAACCCGAACAAAGGCTCTATTGGTGTACACATGCCTAATAATAGGCGATATTCACAGCCTTGAGATTTAGCTCTGATATAGGCATGATTATCATCCAATCACTCTAAGCAGCCTTAGAGGATGCAGATTGAGGCCTTTTATCTATAAGAAAGGCCTTTCACAGGCCTATCTAACAAAAAGATAGCTAGTAGACTCATTCTAAGGTCTGAGTTTAGAGAATTTTGTCAAAGGCCTGAATGAAGCATGGAAAATGCCTAATGCCTACTAAGTCCATAGGCAAGGCAAACGAAAGAAGACATGCTAAAATAGGAATCGAGTCTTGTTTGTATACCAAAAATGGTTTTACTTTTTATACACACCTTGATCCTAAAAGTAAAGAATCAAGGCGTGAGGGGGCATTGTTTACACCCATTTTTAGCCAAAATTAGAAAGAGAATAGAAGAATGGCCTTGGAGTTAGTTTCAAGCATTGAGAAGCCTTATAAATCGGTCACCTGCAGAATTGAGCCTTTGGAAGAATTTAAAGTGGCTACAATTAGGCCAAATTGAGTTTGGAAGGGCAGGAGAGAGTTTAAAAATTAATTAGGCCGCATTAATATTTGGAGCATGGCCTAATTAGGCAAGGACCAAATTGATTTTCAGATCTGGGCCCATTTTCAGGCCTATCTAGCCCTATAAGGCCAAGATTCTTTTTTCAGGTCTGGGCCTAGTTTTTCGGATTTATTCAGGCCTGAAACTGAAGAAGTCAAAGAAGGCCATAAGCTGTTTAGTCATGCTCGGGAAGCAAAGCTGCTTAATGGTGATTACAAGCAGCTCAAAGGCCTAGAAGGTTCTCTCTAGCAAGCTACTCACAAGCAGCTCAAAGGCCTAGAAGGTTCTTTCTAGCAAGGTGATTGTAAGCAGCTCAAAGGTCTGCAACCATTTTTCTTCAACATGAAGCAAGGCTTGGGACACATGGCAGCCATGCATGGAGGCAGCTCATAAGCAGACAAGCAGCTCAAAGGCCTAGAAGGTTCTCTCTAAAGCAGCTTATAAACTGCTCAACCAGGCTTGGTGAATGAAATTGAAGCAAGTGGGCCCTCAAAAGGGACTCAAGAGCCAATGAAATGGCTGAAAGGCCTGGAAAAATTTCGGCATTTAACCTTGGTGGGCCCAAGATCTTCTCTCCAGACATTCAAGCAGCTTACAAGCAGCTCAAAAGGCCTGGAGATTCTGCACAGCCAAAATTCCTTTTGCCCTTTTACAATTTTTTATGCAGAAAATGAGAGTTTTTTCAGGCCTCAGCTGATTTCTTGGAGTGAGGAGCAAGGCTTGGATTGGTGGCAATCACTCATTGGAGGATGTAGAAGCAGTTCAAGCCTAAGCCTTTACCAGGAAGACACTTGGCAGCCATGCATGAAGGCCTGTGGAAGTAGCTCAAGCAGCTCAAGGCCTGGAACTTCTGCCTATAAATACCAGAGTTGAAGGCCTTGGCAAGGGTCCCCGACCAACAACCCTAGCGGTTTATCAAATTTATCTTTCAATTATCATTGCCAGCAAATGTCTTTATCTTTTAGTCCAATCTAGCCCAGCCTAGATTTTATTTCCTTTCATTTCCTTGTACCAACTTTATTGAACTGTTAATGAAGTTCTTGTAATTTAATCGCACCTTCTTTTCTTTCCTTTCCATTTTTACACGATTAGGAAATTCTAAGTCCTTATCCCGACAAGGCAAAACCACGAACCACATACGACCTCACCCCTTAGGTCGTACGCAATTGTTCTAGAAGAAGTCAGATCTGAGGCATTCAAGCCTTAGCACGAAATTGGACTGCAATCCAGTCCTGGCACGCCCGCACAAGGCCTAGAACTGCACTACTCGCTGTTCCTAGGCCTGTTTTTAATTTGGAAACAAACATTAAATGGTTGAAAGATAATTGAAATTTAATTTCGCTAAGCCATGGGCTTGAAGTTCGTGGACCAACAACCCTAGCGGTTTATCAAATTTATCTTTCAATTATCATTCCCAGCAAATGTCTTTATCTTTTAGTCCAATCTTGCCCAGCCTAGATTTTATTTCCTTTCATTTCCTTGTACCACCTTCATTGAACCGTTAATGAAGTTCTTTTAATTTCATCGCACCCTGTTTTCTTTCCTTTCCATTTCAACACGATTAGGAAATTATAAGTCCTTATCCCGACAAGGCAAAACCACGAACCACATACGGCCTCACCCATTAGGTCGTACGCAATCGCTCTAGAAGAAGTCAGATCTGAGGCATCCAGGCCTTTGCACAAAATTGGATTGCAATCCAGTCCTGGCACGCCTGCACAAGGCCTAGAACTACACTGCTCGCTGTTCCCAGGCCAATTGTTATTTTTCGAAAACAAACATTGGCACTTCATTTCCTTGTACCAACTTCATTGAACCGTTAATGAAGTTCTTTTAATTTCATCGCACCTTGTTTTCTTTCCTTTCCATTTCTACATGATTAGGAAATTCTAAGTCCTTATCCCGACAAGGCAAAACCACGAACCACATACGACCTCACCCCTTAGGTCGTACGCAATTGCTCTAGAAGAAGTAAGATCTGAGGCATTCAAGCCTTAGCACGAAATTGGACTGCAATCCAGTCCTGGCACGCCCGCATAAGACCTAGAACTGCACTACTCGCTGTTCCTAGGCCTGTTTTTAATTTGGAAACAAACATTGGTACGCCCGGTGGGACCATAATCGTTTCAAGGGGTATGATCACGCCGATTCATTCACATGTCGATTCAATACGTTGAATTGGATGTTGAGATTCGGCGTTGTGAAGAAGAAATTTGTTGGCGCGATGATAAAGTCGATGAACTTGAAGATGAGATCAACCGTCTCAACATGGAGAAGTATCGACTCAATCCTACGATGGGTTGGTTTCTCGACGTACAACACTACTACAACGATGCAGTTAGAAGGCTTGAAGAAGAGGTTGACAGACTTGAAGATGAGGAAAGCCAACTACGCCTTGAGGTAAACCATCTTCGTATTGCCAAGTCATAAGGCTATTCAAATATCAAGTATTCAGGCCTGCCCGAACAGCCTGAATTCCAAAATGGTGGCTTTGGTGATCCTCATACTCAAAACTTTGGGGGCCAAGTTGAAGAAAACATCAACATTCTGGCATGTACCATTGCATCCAACGAAGAACTCTCACAGGAGTTTATTGATCCCTTGGATGCATGTTTGCATAGGCTAGAAGATTCCAACAAGGCCATTATCAACTCTATCCAGGCCATTATCAACTCCACCAAGGCCATTGATAAAGCGATGGCTAAACTCAAAGATAAGTTGTCCACTCCTACTCCACCACCGGTATCGCGGTTTGACACTTTAGGCTTGAGTTCAGGCCTGAATGTGTCTAAACAAACCTCTAGCAAGATCACCAGGCCTCCAGGTTTTTCTCTGGCCTTAGCTCCCAAAAGCCCTACACTCGGGGGGGAAGGAGGCCAAGGAATTACACTCAAGGGGCAAAATTCTCAGTCCAGGCCTTCAAGGATTCCCGAACAGCAACAAGGCCTGGATGATAAACCTCAGAGTCATCACGACAACGATTTCAGGCCTGAGTGCAACAGCCAACATTCAAGAGTTTTTCAAAAACTTCTAGATGGAAAGCTATTTCTAGGTCTGGAGGAGCAAAACGATAGGCCTGTTTTGGCACAAGGGGAACGAGATCTTAAACCTGAGATAAGCCAAAACATCGAAGGTCCAATCTTGCGGCAAGATCAGCCCATTTTATCCTCTCAAGAGCTTTCTGAAGTCTCTGAAGGGCTACCGCATCCAAATTCAGTCCTAGGCGATGAGCAGATCATTGTTGCAAATCAGGAACGATCCAGGCCTGCCGTTAGCCCTATTGGTAGGTCTGAGTTGCATGTTGGAGCCATTCTAGAACAGAAGGAACGACATGAAGAGGAGGAAAATGATGACACTCCAGGGCTTGATCACGATTCATTTGTGATTGGAGATCCCCTTCCTCCCCCGGTTAATGAAGGCCTTTATGGCATTGTCCGACCTACCAATAGGCATGCAAGCATAGGCCAACTATAGGCCTTAAAGCTATTAGAATCGCGCCCACGCTGGATTTGTGGGGCACATCAAAAGCGAGTGTTATTCACTTGGCTTACACAAAAATATCATGGTTGTGGGAGGGGCTAAGCAAAGAAAAGTCCTTCGAAGGCTGAACAAACATCTCTAAATTGTTCGGCCAAGGCCTACCAATCATTGAGTAGGCCTTATTAAAGTTCTACTAGGCCTTTTCCGCAGAGGTGGAGGCCTTTTTATTTCATTGAGTAGGCCTTTTCTTGGTTCAGGCCTGCCAATATATTTTCAGTCATTGCTAGGTTTTTTCATGGTTCAGGCCTGAACACAGGCCTAATACTGTTATAAACAGGCCTTTTTGCAGTAAATGAGGCCCTTTAAGCTCTTTCTTTAGGCTTGAGCCACCTTTTTAGGCCTTTCAACATATTTTCAGGCCTTGTTGTAAAACCTTTCATAGGTTTGGAGCTTCTCTGCAACCGGGACTGAAGAGAGGCCTTGTATTGGTGTATGAAGGCCTTTTCCACAAAGACAAAGGATATTTGAGCTCTTTAAGTAGGCCTGAATCTTTATTATGAACACTCTAAGTGGGAGTTCAAGCCTCCAAACATATTTTAGGCCCGAACATAGGCTCTATTGGCGTACACATGCCTAATAAGAGGCGATATTCACAGCCTTGAGATTTAGCCATGATATAGGCATGATCATCATCCAATCACTCTAACCAGCCCTAGAGAATGCAGATTGAGGCCTTTTATCTATAAGAAAGGCCTTTCATAAGCCTATGTAACAAAAAGATAGCTGGTAGAGTCATTCCAAGGTATGAGTTCAGAGAATTTTGTCAAAGGCCTGAATAAAGCATGGATAATACCTAATGCCTACTAAGTCCATAGGCAAGGCAAACGAAAGAAGACATGCTAAAATAGGAATTGAGGCTTGTTTGGATGCCAAAAATGGTTTTAGTTTTTATACACGCCTTGATCCTAAAAGTAAAGAATCAAGGCATGGGGGGGGCATTGTTTACACCCATATTTGGCCAAAATTAGGAAAAGCATAGAAGAATGGCCTAGGACGTAGTTTTAGGCTTTGAGAAGCCTTATAAATCGATCACTTGCAGAATTGGGCCTTTGGAAGAATTTAAAGTGGCCACAATTAGTCCAAATTGAGTTTGGAAGGGCAGGAGAGAGTATAAAAATTGATTAGGCCGCATTAATATTTGGAGCATGGCCTAATTAGTCAAGGCCCAAATTGATTTTCAGATCTGGGCCCATTTTCAGGCCTTGGCCCAACTAATCAAAGCTCGGACTAGTTTTTCAGGCCTATTTAGTCCAATAAGGCCAAGATTCGTTTTTCAAGTCTGGGCTCAGTTTTTCGGATTTATTCAGGCCTAAAACTGACCAAGTCAGGGAGGCCATAAGCTGCTTTGTCATGCTTGGGAAGCAAACTGCTCACAAGTAGCTTAAAGGCCTTGAATGTTCTTGGTTGACAGATCTGGGTAAACTACTCACAAGCAGCTCAAAGGCCTAGAATGTTCTTGGTTGACAGATCTGGGTAAGCTGCTCACAAGCAGCTCAAAGGCCTAGAATCTTCTCAATAATAGACCTACTTGCAAGCAGCTTGATGGTCTAGAATATTCTACCAAAGCAGGCTTGAGCAAGCTGCTCCCAAGCAGCTCAATGCCTGAATTGATACCATCCTTCAGCATGAAGCATGGCTTGGGACACATGGCAACCATGCATGGAGACAGCTCAAGCAGCTCAGGCCTGCACAAGCAGCTGTAAGCAGCTTAAAGGCCTAGAAGGTTCTCTCTAAAGCAGCTTACAAGTAGCTCAAAAGGCCTTTCAGGCCTCCGCTGAATTCTTGGAGTGAGGAGCAAGGCTTGGACATGTGGCAATCACTCATTGGAGGAAATTGAAGCAGCTCAAGGCTAAGCCTTTACCAGAAGGACACTTGGCAGCCATGCATGAAGGCCTGTGGAAGCAGCTCAAGGAGCTCAAGGCCTGGAACTTTGCCTATAAATACCAGAGTTGAAGGCCTTGGCAAAGGTCCCCGACCAACAACCTCAGCGGTTTATCAAATTTATCTTTCAATTATCATTCCCAGCAAATGTCTTTATCTTTTAGTCCAATCTAACCCAGTCTAGATTTTATTTCCTTTCATTTCCTTGTACCAACTACATTGAACTGTTAATGAAGTTCTTGTAATTTCATCGCACCTTGTTTTCTTTCCTTTCCATTTCTACACGATTAGGAAATTCTAAGTCCTTATCCCGACAAGGCAAAACCACGAACCACATACGACCTCACCCCTTAGGTCGTACGCAATTGCTCTAGAAGAAGTCAGATCTGAGGCATTCAGGCCTTAGCACGAAATTGGACTGCAATCCAGTCCTGGCACGCCCGCACAAGGCCTAGAACTGCACTACTCGCTGTTCCTAGGCCTATTTTTAATTTGGAAACAAAATTAAATGGTTGAAAGATAATTGAAATTTAATTTGGCTAAGCCATGGGCTTGATGGTCGTGGACCAACAACCCTAGCGGTTTATCAAATTTATCTTTCAATTATCATTCTCAGCAAATGTCTTTATCTTTTAGTCCAATCTAGCCGAGCCTAGATTTTATTTCCTTCCATTTCGTTGTACCACCTTCAATGAACCGTTAATGAAGTTCTTTTAATTTCATCGCACCTTGTTTTCTTTCCTTTCCATTTCTACATGATTAGGAAATTCTAAGTCCTTATCCCGACAAGGCAAAACCACGAACCACATACGACATCACCGCTTAGGTCATACGCAATTGCTCTAGAAGAAGTCAGATCTTAGGCATTCAAGCCTTAGCACGAAATTGGACTGCAATCCAGTCCTGGCACGCCCGCACAAGACCTAGAACTGCACTACTCGTTGTTCCTAGGCCTGTTTTTAATTTGGAAACAAATATTGGCACGCCCGGTGGGACCCTAATCGTTTCAAGGGGTATGATCACGCCGATTCATTCACATGTCGATTCAATACGTTGAATTGGATGTTGAGATTCGGCGTTGTGAAGAAGAAATTTGTTGGCGCGATGATAAAGTCGATGAACTTGAAGATGAGATCAACCGTCTCAACATGGAGAAGTATCGACTCAATCCTACGATGGGTTGGTTTCTCGACGTACAACACTACTACAACGATGCAGTTAGAAGGCTTGAAGAAGAGGTTGACAGACTTGAAGATGAGGAAAGCCAACTACGCCTTGAGGTAAACCATCTTCGTATTGCCAAGTCACAAGGCTATTCAAATATCAAGTATTCAGGCCTGCCCAAACAGCCTTAATTCCAAAATGGTGGCTTTGGTGATCCTCATACTTAGAACTTTGGGGGCCAAGTTGAAGAAAACATCAACATTCAGGCCTGTACCATTGCATCCAACGAAGAACTCTCACAGGAGTTTATTAATCCCTTGGATGCATGTTTGCATAGGCTAGAAGAATCCAACAAGGCCATTATCAACTCTAACCAGGCCATTATCAACTCCACCAAGGCCATTGATAAAGCGAGGGCTAAACTCAAAGATAAGTTGTCAACTACTACTCCACCACCGGTATCGCGGTTTCACACTTTAGGCTCGAGTTCAGGCCTGAATGTGTCTAAACAAACCTCTAGCAAGATCACCTGGCCTCCAGGTTTTTCTCAGGCCTTAGCTCCCAAAAGCCCTACACTCAGGAGGCAAGGAGGCCAAGGAATTACACTCAAGGGGCAAAATTCTCAGTCCAGGTCCTCAAGGATTCCCGAACAGCAACAAGGCCTGGATGATAAACCTCAGAGTGATCACGACAACGATTTCAGGCCTGAGTGCAACAGCCAACATTCAAGAGTTTTTCAAAAACTTCTAGATGGAAAGCTATTTCCAGGTCTGGAGGAGCAAAACAATAGGCCTGTTTTGGCGCAAGGGGAACGAGATCTTAAACCTGAGATAAGCCAAAACATCGAAGGTCCAATCTTGAGGCAAGATCAGCCCATTTTCTCCTCTCAAGAGCTTTCTGAAGTCTCTGAAGGGCTACCGCATCCAAATTCAGTCCTGGGCGATGAGCAAATCATTGATGCAAGTCAGGAACGATCCAGGCCTGCCGTTAGCCCTATTGGTAGGTCTGAGTTGCATGTTGCAGCCATTCTAGAACAGGAGGAACGACATGAAAAGGAGGAAAATGACGACACTCCAGGGCTTGATCACGATTCATTTGTGATTGGAGATCCCCTTCCTCCCCCGGTTAATGAAGGCCTTTTTGGCATTGTCCGACCTACCAATAGGCATTGCAAGCATAGGCCAACTATAGGCCTTAAAGTTGTAGAATCGCGCCCACGCTGGATTTGTGGGGCACATCAAAAGCGAGTGTTATTCACTTGGCTTACACAAAAACATCGTGGTTGTGGGAGGGGCTAAGCAAAGAAAAGTCCTTCGAAGGCTGAACAAACATCTCTAAATTGTTCGGCCAAGGCCTACCAATCATTGAGTAGGCCTTATTAAAGTTCTACTAGGCCTTTTCCGCAGAGTTGGAGGCCTTTTTATTTCATTGAGTAGGCCTTTTCTTGGTTCAGGCCTGCCAATATATTTGCAGTCATTGCTAGGTTTTTTCATGGTTCAGGCCTGAACACAGGCCTAATACTGTTATAAACAGGCCTTTTTGCAGTAAAGGAGGCCCTTTAAGCTCTTTCTTTAGGCTTGAGCCACCTTTTTAGGCCTTTCAACATATTTTCAGGCCTTGTTGTCAAACCTTTCATAGATTTGGAGCTTCTCTGCAATCGGGACTGAAGAGAGGCCTTGTATTGGTGTATGAAGGCCTTTTCCACAAAGACAAAGGATATTTGAGCTCTTTAAGTAGGCCTGAATCTTTATTATGAACACTCTAAGTGGGAGTTCAGGCCTCCAAACATATTTTAGGCCCGAACATAGGCTCTATTGGCGTACACATGCCTAATAAGAGGCGATATTCACAGCCTTGAGATTTAGCCCTGATATAGGCATGATCATCATCCAATCACTCTAACCAGCCCTAGAGAATGCAGATTGAGGCCTTTTATCTATAAGAAAGGCCTTTCATAAGCCTATGTAACAAAAAGATAGCTGGTAGACTCATTCCAAGGTATGAGTTCAGAGAATTTTGTCAAAGGCCTGAATAAAGCATGGAAAATACCTAATGCCTACTAAGTCCATAGGCAAGGCAAACGAAAGAAGACATGCTAAAATAGGAATTGAGGCTTGTTTGGATGCCAAAAATGGTTTTACTTTTTATACACGCCTTGATCCTAAAAGTAAAGAATCAAGGCAGGGGGGGTATTGTTTACACCCATTTTTTGCCAAAATTAGGAAAAGGATAGAAGAATGGCCTAGGAGGTAGTTTTAGGCTTTGAGAAGCCTTATAAATCGATCACTTGCAGAATTGGGCCTTTGGAAGAATTTAAAGTGGCCACAATTAGTCCAAATTGAGTTTGGAAGGGCAGGAGAGAGTTTAAAAATTGATTAGGCCGCATTAATATTTGGAGCATGGCCTAATTAGTCAAGGCCCAAATTGATTTTCAGATCTGGGCCCATTTTCAGGCCTTGGCCCAACTAATCAAAGCTCGGACTTGTTTTTCAAGCCTATTTAGTCCAATAAGGCCAAGATTCATTTTTCAAGTCTGGGCTCAGTTTTCCGTATTTATTCAGGCCTACAACTGACCAAGTCAGGGAGGCCATAAGCTGCTTAGTCATGCTTGGGAAGCAAACTGCTCACAAGCAGCTTAAAGGCCTAGAATGTTCTTGGTTGACAGATCTAGGTAAACTGCTCACAAGCAGCTCAAAGGCCTAGAATGTTCTTGGTTGACAGAACTGGGTAAGCTGCTCACAAGCAGCTCAAAGGCCTAGAATCTTCTCACTAATATACCTACTTGCAAGCAGCTTGATGGTCTAGAATATTCTACCAAAGCAGGCTTGAGCAAGCTGCTCGCAAGCAGCTCAATGCCTGAATTGATACCATCCTTCAGCATGAAGCAAGGCTTGGTACACATGGCAACCATGCATGGAGACAGCTCAGGCCTGCACAAGCAGCTGTAAGCAGCTCAAAGGCCTAGAAGGTTCTCTCTAAAGCAGCTTACAAGCTGCTCAACCAGGCTTGGTGACTAAAGTTGAAGCAAGTGGGCCCTCGAAAGGGACTCAAGAGCCAATGAAATGGCTGAAAGGCCTGGAAAAATTTCGGCCTTTAACCTTGGTGAGCCCAAGATGTTCTCTCCAGACATTCAAGCAGCTCAAAAGGCCTTTCAGGCCTCAGCTGAATTCTTGGAGTGAGGAGCAAGGCTTGGACATGTGGCAATTACTCATTAGAGGAAGTAGAAGCAGCTCAAGCCTAAGCCTTTACCAGGAGGACACTTGGCAGCCATGCATGAAGGCCTGTGGAAGCAACTCATGCAGCTCAAGGCCTGGAACTTTGCCTATAAATACCAGAGTTTAAGGCCTTGGCAAAGGTCCCCGACCAACAACCCCAGCGGTTTATCAAATTTATCTTTCAATTATCATTCCCAGCAAATGTCTTTATCTTTTAGTCCAATCTAGCCCAGCCTAGATTTTATTTCCTTTCATTTCCTTGTACCAACTTCATTGAACCGTTAATGAAGTTCTTGTAATTTCATCGCACCTTGCTTTCTTTCCTTTCCATTTCTACACGATTAGGAAATTCTAAGTCCTTATCCCGACAAGGCAAAACCTCGAACCACATACGTCCTCACCCCTTAGGTCGTACGCAATTGCTCTAGAAGAAGTCAGATCTGAGGCATTCAGGCCTTAGCACGAAATTGGACTGCAATCCAGTCCTGGCACACCCGCACAAGGCCTAGAACTGCACTATTCGCTGTTCCTAGGCCTGTTTTTAATTTGGAAACAAACATTAAATGGTTGAAAGATAATTGAAATTTAATTTGGCTAAGCCATGGGCTTGATGGTCGTGGACCAACAACCCTAGCGGTTTATCAAATTTATCTTTCAATTATCATTCTCAGCAAATGTCTTTATCTTTTAGTCCAATCTAGCCCAGCCTAGATTTTATTTCCTTTCATTTCCTTGTACCACCTTCATTGAACCGTTAATGAAGTTATTTTAATTTCATCGCACCTTGTTTTCTTTCCTTTCCATTTCTACACGATTAGGAAATTCTAAGTCCTTATCCCGACAAGGCAAAACCACGAACCACATACGGCCTCTCCCCTTAGGTCGTACGCAATCACTCTAGAAGAAGTCAGATCTGAGGCATCCATGCCATTGCACAGAATTGGACTGCAATCCAGTCCTGGCACGCCCGCACAAGGCCTAGAACTACTCTACTCGCTGTTCCTAGGCCATTTGTTACTTTTCGAAAACAAACATTAGCACTTCATTTCCTTGTACCAACTTCATTGAACCGTTAATGAAGTTCTTGTAATTTCATCGCACCTTGTTCTCTTTCCTTTCCATTTCTACACGATTAGGAAATTCTAAGTCCTTATCCCGACAAGGGAAAACCACGAACCACATATGACCTCACCCCTTAGGTCGTACGCAATTGCTTTAGAAGAAGTCATATCTGAGGCATTCAAGCCTTAGCACGAAATTGGACTGCAATCCAATCCTGGCACGCCCGCACAAGACCTAGAACTGCACTACTCGCTGTTCCTAGGCCTGTTTTTAATTTGGAAACAAACATTGGCACGCCCGGTGGGACCCTAATCGTTTCAAGGGGTATGATCACGCCGATTCATTCACATGTCGATTCAATACGTTGAATTGGATGTTGAGATTCGGCGTTGTGACGAAGAAATTTGTTGGTGCGATGATAAAGTCGATGAACTTGAAGATGAGATCAACCGTCTCAACATGGAGAAGTATCGACTCAATCCTACGATGGGTTGGTTTCTCGACGCACAACACAACTACGACGATGCAGTTAGAAGGCTTGAAGAAGAGGTTGACAAACTTGAAGATGAGGAAAGCCAACTACGCCTTGTAGACACCTCCCAAACGGGGCATCGCCATACAGATTGATCACGCTTGTTTGGTTCCACTTCATAAACCAAGATCGTGGACATTCCCATGGCTAGGAACATCGCCACACGATAACGGTTATCATCAAAATAGAGTCGCCACCTAGTTTATTAAAACTAGGAAAAATGGACAGAAATTCCGAGTACGGGAGCCAAGAGTACAATAAGGGGAAGGTGTTAGGCACCCCTCTTTGCCCAGTCGTGAGACTGGCCCATAATCGTTCGACATACAATGTATATTTGCTTTATTTAATTCTAACACATAATCTGATTTTTAGCCTTTAACAGTTGATAAGGTGAGCCAGTACGATAAGTGAAAGCATGCATCAGAATAAACATAAAACAAATATGTCCCAGCAAATAGATCCCTCGGCCGGTGAATTGATGTCACGGCCGAGGAATCCCACTGGATCTATATATCGGCCGAAGGATTGATTCCCCAGCCGATGTTCTTCCTCACACCAGAATACGAACAGTTAATAGAAAGAACTAATTAAAAGCGAGAGACGGAAATTAAATCAAACCGTAGGCCGTTGGGCCTCACCACCTTAATCCCTCAGTAATTGATTGCTTGGATTGCGATTGATTGTAGATAATAGTGGTTGATTGTTGTAGTCAACTTCACAAAACCCTAGAACAAAGTGAGTTCTTTGGGGGTTTTTACTCTCGGATGCGGCTACTCACGGGAGGTTAGGGCTTTTGTAGAGGATTGATAGGAGATGATTTCTGTAGAGTTTGGGGACAGATCATGGAGTGGAGAGATGTGTATTTCGTGGTCGTTATTTCGGAAACCCTAAGGCCCTTTATATAGGCAATTGGTGACTCACTCCGGCCAATCAAATGGGAGTGAATCAAAGTGGAGTTCTAGGGCAATAAGACCTCTATGGTAAGTGTATTCGTAGCCCCGAAGTAATGGTTCATGGCTGCTAGGGTTTGGGCGAACGGATTGAAAAGCTGTTGAACATTCCAGAATCTAGAAAACATCGGTCTACCGGCCGCCCAAAGGATTTCACGGCCGAAGAAAGGATTTCGCGGCCGCGGAAAGGATTTTCCAGCAAAAGGCCAAACTTTGCGGGCTCGCTCCGGACACTCCCGAACTCGGTTTTGCGCGTTCTTTAGACCGTTGGAAAGCTTGTTGAGTCTTCTTTCTAACCCAAGTGGTTTGGATCAAATAAATTTAGTACATCAAAAGATATGACAATTTTACCCTTAGTGGGTCAGAAAATGGATTGTTTTGGTAAAATTCTCGTATCTCCCTCGTTTCAAATTGGTTTAAGGCTTATTATATATCAATAAAGAGGGTTTTGAAAGTACTACAAGATGGTGGAATCCAACCACAAAAATAAGGAAGTTTAATTTATGAAAAATGGGCTGAAAGCAGACTTATTTGAAGATCGACGATGCTACCAAGGCTAAAACGCATTTCTATCCACTCTAAGTATCGCTTGGCACTCCTATCACGTATTTCAAAGTGTTCCTTAATCCCTTAAGAGTTCCACAAAGTTCCTAAGGCTTTCATGAAGTCAACCACAACAACCACATATCATATTCAACATCGGGATGGTCCCCAAGGTGGGACTTGAAATAATCGTTGAGCCAAATTGGGGTGTCTACATGCCTTGAGGTAAACCATCTTCGTATTGCCAAGTCACAAGGCTATTCAAATATCAAGTATTCAGGCCTGCCTGAACAGCCTGAATTCCAAAATGGTGGCTTTGGTGATCCTCATACTCAGAACTTTGGGGGCCAAGTTGAAGAAAACATCAATATTCAGGCCTGTACCATTGCATCCAACGAAGAACTCTCACAGGAGTTTATTGATCCCTTGGATGCATGTTTGCATAGGCTAGAAGAATCCAACAAGGCCATTATCAACTCTAACAAGGCCATTATCAACTCCACCAAGGCCATTGATAAAGCGAGGGCTAAACTCAAAGATAAGTTGTCAACTCCTACTCCACCACCGGTATCGCGGTTTGACACTTTAGGCTCGAGTTTAGGCCTGAATGTGTCTAAACAAACCTCTAGCAAGATCACCAGGCCTCCAGGTTTTTCTCAGGCCTTAGCTCCCAAAAGCCCTACACTCGGGGGGCAAGGAGGACAAGGAATTACACTCAAGGGGCAAAATTCTCAGTCCAGGCCTTCAAGGATTCCCGAACAGCAACAAGGCCTGGATGATAAACCTCAGTGTGCTCATGACAACGATTTCAGGCCTGAGTGCAACAGCCAACATTCAAGAGTTTTTCAAAAACTTCTAGATGGAAAGCTATTTCCACGTCTGGAGGAGCAAAATGATAGGCCTGTTTTGGCGCAAGGGGAACGAGATCTTAAACCTGAGATAAGCCAAAACATCGAAGGTCCAATCTTGAGGCAAGATCAGCCCATTTTCTCCTCTCAAGAGCTTTCTGAAGTCTCTGAAGGGCTACCGCATCCAAATTCAGTCCTGGGCGATGAGCAAATCATTGATGCAAGTCAGGAACGATCCAGGCCTGCCGTTAGCCCTATTGGTAGGTCTGAGTTGCATGTTGCAGCCATTCTAAAACAGGAGGAACGACATGAAGAGGAGGAAAATGACGACAATCCAGGGCTTGATCACGATTCATTTGTGATTGGAGATCCCCTTCCTCCCCTGGTTAATGAAGGCCTTTTTGGCATTGTCCGACCAACCAATAGGCATTGCAAGCATAGGCCAACTATCGGCCTTAAAGCTGTAGAATCGCGCTCACACTGGATTTGTGGGGCACATCAAAAGCGAGTGTTATTCACTTGGCTTACACAAAAACATCGTGGTTGTGGGAGGGGCTAAGCAAAGAAAAGTTCTTCGAAGGCTGAACAAACATCTCTAAATTGTTCGGCCAAGGCCTACCAATCATTGAGTAGGCCTTATTAAAGTTCTACCAGGCCTTTTCCGCAGAGGTGGAGGCCTTTTTATTTCATTGAGTTGGCCTTTTCTTGGTTCAGGCCTGCCAATATATTTTCAGTCATTGCTAGGTTTTTTCATGGTTCAGGCCTGAACACAGGCCTAATACTGTTATAAACAGGCCTTTTTGCAGTAAAGGAGGCCCCTTAAGCTCTTTCTTTAGGCTTGAGCCACCTTTTTAGCCTTTCAACATATTTTCAGGCCTTGTTGTCAAACATTTCATAGGTTTGGAGCTTCTCTGCAACCGGGACTGAAGAGAGGCCTTGTATTGGTGTATGAAGGCCTTTTCCACAAAGACAAAGGATATTTGAGCTCTTTAAGTAGGCCTGAATCTTTATTATGAACACTCTAAGTGGGAGTTCAGGCCTCCAAACATATTTTAGGCCCGAACATAGGCTCTATTGGCGTACACATGCCTAATAAGAGGCGATATTCACAGCCTTGAGATTTAGCCCTAATATAAGCATGATCATCATCCAATCACTCTAAGCAGCCCTAGAGGATGCAGATTGAGGCCTTTTATCTATAAGAAAGGCCTTTCACAAGCCTATGTAACAAAAAGATAGCTGGTAGACTCATTCCAAGGTCTGAGTTCAGAGAATTTTGTCAAAGGCCTGAATAAAGCATGGAAAATACCTAATGCCTACTAAGTCCATAGGCAAGGCAAATGAAAGAAGACATGCTAAAATAGGAATTGAGGCTTGTTTGGATGCCAAAAATGGTTTTACTTTTTATACACGCCTTGATCCTAAAAGTAAAGAATCAAGGCATGGGGGGGGGATTGTTTATACCCTTTTTTGGCCAAAATTAGGAAAAGGATAGAAGAATGGCCTAGGAGGTAGTTTTAGGCTTTGAGAAGCCTTTTAAATCGATCACTTGCAAAATTGGGCCTTTGGAAGAATTTAAAGTGGCCACAATTAGTCCAAATTGAGTTTGGAAGGGCAGGAGAGAGTTTAAAAATTGATTAGGCCGCATTAATATTTGGAGCATGGCCTAATTAGTCAAGGCCCAAATTGATTTTCAGATCTGGGCCCATTTTCAGGCCTTGTCCCAACTAATCAAAGCTCGGATTTGTTTTTCAGACCTATTTAGTCAAATAAGGCCAAGATTCATTTTTCAAGTCTGGGCTCAGTTTTTCGGATTTATTCAGGCCTAAAACTGACCAATTCAGGGAGGCCATAAGCTGCTTAGTCATGCTTGGGAAGCAAACTGCTCACAAGCAGCTTAAACGCCTAGAATGTTCTTGGTTGACAGATCTGGGTAAACTGCTCACAAACAGCTCAAAGGCCTAGAATGTTCTTGGTTGACAGAACTGGGTAAGCTGCTCACAAGCAGCTCAAAGGCCTAGAATCTTCTCACTAATAGACCTACTTGCAAGCAGCTTGATGGTCTAGAATATTCTACCAAAGCAGGCTTGAGCAAGCTGCTCGCAAGCAGCTCAATGCCTGAATTGATACCATCCTTCAGCATGAAGCAAGGCTTGGGACACATGGCAACCATGCATGGAGACAGCTCAGGCCTGCACAAGCAGCTGTAAGCAGCTCAAAGGCCTAGAAGGTTCTCTCTAAAGCAGCTTACAAGCTGCTCAACCAGGCTTGGTGACTGAAGTTGAAGCAAGTGGGCCCTCAAAAGGGACTCAAGAGCCAATGAAATGGCTGAAAGGCCTGGAAAAATTTCGGCCTTTAACCTTGGTGAGCCCAAGATGTTCTCTCCAGACATTCAAGCAGCTCAAAAGGCCTTTCAGGCCTCAGCTGAATTCTTGGAGTGAGGAGCAAGGCTTGGACATGTGGCAATTACTCATTAGAGGAAGTAGAAGCAGCTCAAGCCTTAGCCTTTACCAAGAGGACACTTGGCAGCCATGCATGAAGGCCTGTGGAAGCAACTCATGCAGCTCAAGGCCTGGAACTTTACCTATAAATACCAGAGTTGAAGGCCTTGGCAAAGTTCCCCGACCAACAACCCTAGCGGTTTATCAAATTTATCTTTCAATTATCATTCTCAGCAAATGTCTTTATCTTTTAGTCCAATCTAGCCCAGCCTAGATTTTATTTCCTTTCATTTCCTTGTACCACCTTCATTGAACCGTTAATGAGGTTCTTTTAATTTCATTGCACCTTGTTTTCTTTCCTTTCCATTTCTACACGATTAGGAAATTCTAAGTCCTTATCCCGACAAGGCAAAACCACGAACCACATACGGCCTCTCCCCTTAGGTCGTACGCAATCGCTCTAGAAGAAGTCAGATCTGAGGCATCCAGGCCTTTGCACAAAATTGGACTGCAATCCAGTCCTGGCTCGCCCGCACAAGGCCTAGAACTACACTGCTCGTTGTTCCTAGGCCATTTGTTACTTTTCGAAAACAAACATTAGCACTTCATTTCCTTGTACCAACTTCATTGAACCGTTAATGAAGTTCTTGTAATTTCATCGCACCTTGTTTTCTTTCCTTTCCATTTCTACAAGATTAGGAAATTCTAAGTCCTTATCCCGACAAGGCAAAACCACGAACCACATACGACCTCACCCCTTAGGTCGTACGCAATTGCTCTAGAAGAAGTCAGATCTGAGGCATTCAAGCCTTAGCATGAAATTGGACTGCAATCCAATCCTGGCACGCCCGCACAAGACCTAGAACTGCACTACTCGTTGTTCCTAGGCCTGTTTTTAATTTGGAAACAAACATTGGCACGCCCGGTGGGACCCTAATCGTTTCAAGGGGTATGATCACGCCGATTCATTCACATGTCGATTCAATACGTTGAATTGGATGTTGAGATTCGGCGTTGTGAAGAAGAAATTTGTTGGCGCGATGATAAAGTTAATGAACTTGAAGATGAGATCAACCATCTTAACATGGAGAAGTATCGACTCAATCCTACGATGGGTTGGTTTCTCGACGCACAACACAACTACGACGATGCAGTTAGAAGGCTTGAAGAACATGTTGACAAACTTGAAGATGAGGAAAGCCAACTACGCCTTGAGGTAAACCATCTTCGTATTGTCAAGTCACAAGGCTATTCAAATATCAAGTATTCAGGCCTGCCCGAACAGCCTGAATTCCAAAATGGTGGCTTTGGTGATCCTCATACTCAGAACTTTGGGGGCCAAGTTGAAGAAAACATCAACATTCAGGCCTGTACCATTGCATCCAACGAAGAACTCTCACAGGAGTTTATTGATCCATTGGATTCATGTTTGCATAGGCTAGAAGAATCCAACAAGGCCATTATGAACTCTAACCAGGCCATTATCAACTCCACCAAGGCCATTGATAAAGCGAGGGCTAAACTCAAAGATAAGTTGTCAACTCCTACTCCACCACCGGTATCGCGGTTTGACACTTTAGGCTCGAGTTTAGGCCTGAATGTGTCTAAACAAACCTCTAGCAAGATCACCAAGCCTCCAGGTTTTTCTCAGGCCTTAGCTCCCAAAAGCCCTACACTCGGGGGGCAAGGAGGCCAAGGAATTACACTCAAGGGGCAAAATTCTCAGTCCAGGCCTTCAAGGATTCTCGAACAGCAACAAGGCCTGGATGATAAACCTCAGAGTGATCACGACAACGATTTCAGGCCTGAGTGCAACAGCCAACATTCAAGAGTTTTTCAAAAACTTCTAGATGGAAAGCTATTTCCAGGTCTGGAGGAGCAAAACGATAGGCCTATTTTGGCGCAAGGGGAACGAGATCTTAAACCTGAGATAAGCCAAAACATCGAAGGTCCAATCTTGAGGCAAGATCAGCCCATTTTCTCCTCTCAAGAGCTTTCTGAAGTCTCTGAAGGGCTACCGCATCCAAATTCAGTCCTGGGCGATGAGCAAATCATTGATGCAAGTCAGGAACGATCCAGGCCTGTCGTTAGCCCTATTGGCAGGTCTGAGTTGCATGTTGCAGCCATTCTAGAACAGGAGGAACGACATGAAGAGGAGGAAAATGATGACACTCCAGGGCTTGATCACGATTCATTTGTGATTGGAGATCCCCTTCCTCCCCCGGTTAATGAAGGCCTTTTTGGCATTGTCCGACCTACCAATAGGCATTGCAAGTATAGGCCAACTATAGGCCTTAAAGCTGTAGAATCGCGCCCACGCTGGATTTGTGGGGCACATCAAAAGCGAGTGTTATTCACTTGGCTTACACAAAAACATCGTGGTTGTGGGAGGGGCTAAGCAAAGAAAAGTCCTTCGAAGGCTGAACAAACATCTCTAAATTGTTCGGCCAAGGCCTACCAATCATTGAGTAGGCCTTATTAAAGTTCTACCAGGCCTTTTCCGCAGAGGTGGAGGCCTTTTTATTTCATTGAGTTGGCCTTTTCTTGGTTCAGGCCTGCCAATATATTTTCAGTCATTGCTAGGTTTTTTCATGGTTCAGGCCTGAACACAGGCCTAATACTGTTATAAACAGACCTTTTTGCAATAAAGGAGGCCCTTTAAGCTCTTTCTTTAGGCTTGAGCCACCTTTTTAGGCCTTTCAACATATTTTCAGGCCTTGTTGTCAAACCTTTCATAGGTTCGGAGCTTCTCTGCAACCGGGACTAAAGAGAGGCCTTGTAGTGGTGTATGAAGGCCTTTTCCACAAAGACAAAGGATATTTGAGCTCTTTAAGTAGGCCTGAATCTTTATTATGAACAATCTAAGTGGGAGTTCAGGACTCCAAACATATTTTAAGCCCGAACATAGGCTCTATTGGCGTACACATGCCTAATAAGAGGCGATATTCACAGCCTTGAGATTTAGCCCTGATATAAGCATGATCATCATCCAATCACTCTAAGCAGCCCTAGAGGATGCAGATTGAGGCCTTTTATCTATAAGAAAGGCCTTTCACAAGCCTATGTAACAAAAAGATAGCTGGTAGACTCATTCCAAGGTCTGAGTTCAGAGAATTTTGTCAAATGCCTGAATAAAGCATGGAAAATACCTAATGCCTACTAAGTCCATTGGCAAGGCAAACGAAAAAAGACATGCTAAAATAGGAATTGAGGCTTGTTTGGATGCCAAAAATGGTTTTACTTTTTATACACGCCTTGATCCTAAAAGTAAAGAATCAAGGCATGGGGGGGCATTGTTTACACCCATTTTTGGCCAAAATTAGGAAAATGATAGAAGAATGGCCTAGGAGGTAGTTTTAGGTTTTGAGAAGCCTTATAAATCGATCACTTGCAGAATTGGGCCTTTAGAAGAATTTAAAGTGGCCACAATTAGTCCAAATTGAGTTGGAAGGGCAAGAGAGAGTTTAAAAATTGATTAGGCCGCATTAATATTTGGAGCATGGCCTAATTAGTCAAGGCCCAAATTGATTTTCAGATCTGGGCCCATTTTCAGGCCTTGGCCCAACTAATCAAAGCTCGAACTAGTTTTTCAGGCCTATTTAGTCCAATAAGGCCAAGATTCGTTTTTCAAGTCTGGGCTCAGTTTTTCGGATTTATCAGGCCTAAAACTGACCAAGTCAGGGAGGCCATAAGCTGCTTAGTCATGCTTGGGAAGCAAACTGCTCACAAGCAGCTTAAACGCCTAGAATGTTCTTGGTTGACAGATCTGGGTAAACTGCTCACAAGCAGCTCAAAGGCCTAGAATGTTCTTGGTTGACAGATCTGGGTAAGCTGCTCACAAGCAGCTCAAAGGCCTAGAATCTTCTCACTAATAGACCTACTTGCAAGCAGCTTGATGATCTAGAATATTCTACCAAAGCAGGCTTGAGCAAGCTGCTCACAAGCAGCTCAATGCCTGAATTGATCCCATCCTTCAGCATGAAGCAAGGCTTGGGACACATGGCAACCATGCATGGAGACAGCTCAAGCAACTCAGGCCTGCACAAGCAGCTGTAAGCAGCTCAAAGGCCTAGAAGGTTCTCTCTAAAGCAGCTTACAAGCTACTCAACCAGGCTTGGTGACTGAAGTTGAAGCAAGTGGGCCCTCAAAAGGGACTCAAGAGCCAATGAAATGGCTTAAAGGCCTAGAAAAATTTCGGCCTTTAACCTTGGTGGGCCCGAGATCTTCTCTCCAGACATTCAAGCAGCTTAGAAGCAGCTCAAAAGGCCTTTCAGGCCTCAGCTGAATTCTTGGAGTGAGGAGCAAGGCTTGGACATGTGGCAATCACTCATTGGAGGAAGTAGAAGCAGCTCAAGCCTAAGCCTTTACCAGGAGGACACTTGGCAGCCATGCATGAAGGCCTGTGGAGGCAGCTCAAGGCCTGGAACTTTGCCTATAAATACCAGAGTTGAAGGCCTTGGCAAAGGTCCCCGACCAACAACCCCAGCGGTTTATCAAATTTATCTTTCAATTATCATTCCCAGCAAATGTCTTTATCTTTTAGTCCAATCTAGCCCAGCCTAGATTTTATTTCCTTTCATTTCCTTGTACCAACTTCATTGAACCGTTAATGAAGTTCTTGTAATTTCATCGCACCTTGTTTTCTTTCCTTTCCATTTCTACACGATTAGAAATTCTAAGTCCTTATCCCGACAAGGCAAAACCACGAACCACATACGACCTCACCCCTTAGGTCGTACGCAATTGCTCTAGAAGAAGTCAGATCTGAGGCATTCAGGCCTTGGCACGAAATTGGACTGCAATCCAGTCCTGGCACGCCCGCACAAGGCCTAAAACTGCACTACTCGCTGTTCCTAGGCCTGTTTTTGATTTGGAAACAAACACACACATAGATGGATCAACTCGATCAATTCGAACCACCAATCTCATTTATCTCATCAGTTTAATGGAAGATGTTTGCTATTACGTTCCGCCTTGTTTTGCTTCTTCTTCTCTTACTTTTACTTAATTCTATTCCATTCCTGATGGCGGCATGCTTCTCTAAAAGCGGTAAGCATATCAGTACTATGATGTTTTAAATCGAAAAAAAAAAATTCGTGTGCGCGAAAGCTTGATCTATAATGACTAAAAATTCATTAAAACGCCACTGTATGTAAAAATGAGTAAAGATAATTTGAGTCTTTTTAATGTATGGTACTTAGAGGTGCTTCGGTTTAAATGACAACAAGGCAGGTCAAGACTAGCTGGGGTGAAACCAAGTCAATTAGAAGGTCAGAAACGGCTGTTATGATTCATGAGCTCGTAAGAGCACCGTATCTTTCCTTTTTTTGGTCCAAAAACACACTGAATCGAAACCCAATTTTGATTTTTTTGCGATTTTCATGTGTGCTGATCATGTATCAAATAAAGTCCGATGAACAAGATTTCTAATTTGAATGAGGTTTTCGCCGAACTCTACAAAATGAACGGAGCCGATCATTAAAATGTGATTGGAAAGTGGCCGAAAAATGCGAAATGCACCAGAGGGGATACCAACCCCCTTGGTATCCCCGGTGTACATAAAAGTTTCTCAACATATCATATACTCTCCCGTTTCTAAATGAGAGTCTATGTTACTATTCTGGACACTTCAAAAAATTCAATCTATAATTCTAAAAATATCCAATATGAATCTTTGGTTGATAGATTTTAGTTAGTTTTAAAATTATAAAAAAATATTATAAATTGAAAGATATAAACAAAATAACAATAACAAAAAAAAGTGAAAGTAGACTCTTATTTAGGAACGAAGAGAGTATATATATCTTATATTATCTTCATAGTCCATTCCTTTTGTCTAATCTATTTTTCTTATTTCTTCTAGTCCCCACTAACATTTCCGACTCGTAGCTTTCTTTTTCCATTCGTCATACTGGGAGACACAATTACTGAGAGTTAGAAATGAAGCATAGATTAATACTATTAACTCAATCCTTGATGTCTCAAGGCACAGAAAGAACTCATAATTCCACCTTTGAACTAATTAAGATTCAAGTCCTCTTGTAGCACTCCACCTTCTTTGGTGTGCCCAGCACTCCACCTTCTTTTGTGCGCCAAGCATCTAAAGTTTGGTCACATGCACGTCAAGCACTCCATCTTCTTTGTCAAGCATCTAAAGTCTGGTCGCCTGCGCGTCAAGCACTCCTCCTTCTTTGGTGTGCCAAACATCTAAAGTCTGGTTGCTTGCGCGTCAAGCACTCTACCTTCTTTGGTGTGCCACCAGTGGCGGGCCCAGAATTTGTCTTACGTGGGGGCACATTGTACTAATTAATAGCCTTAAGAAAAAATCAAAATTAAGCGCAAATTTAGCCACAAACTATGAAAAATTGAATTGTAAATTTCAATCATCGAGTAAAAATCAAGTAAAGAAATGAAGACCTAATTTTTTCAAACAACCAAAATATATACTACGAACCTTAAAAGGAAAGAATAAAAAGTCCTAATTTATGTAGCCCCAGATAAAAAGTCCTTTCAATAAAATTGTTACTTTTGCCGATCAAAAAAGATTTATGTAGCTCCAAATTTAATTGATGATTGGTGAGGAAAATGGTGAGGTGACCGGCGATGACCACAGAGACGAGCGATTGACAACAACGAAGTAAACCGAGCGTCGAGCGAGTTCTCCCCGTTGAGTATTCTGTGTGAATTTCTTGTTCTTCCACTAATTTTTACCTAAAAAACACTAATATTTACCTAAATAAAAAATTGTAAATTAAAAAAAAAAAAAAAGGGGGATGAGGTGGGGACACGTGACTTGATGTGCCCCAAGGTGAGTCCACCACTCTGCGCCACCAAGCACTCCACCTTCTTTGGAGCGCCAATCATCTGAAGTCTTGTCGCCTCCTCGGATAATGATGCTATATTTTTTTTTGCTAGGCTAGTACAAGATAAAAGGAAAAGAGGATAAGACACAAGCGTATATGTTTTGTGTAACCATAGTTTTGGAGGAAGGTAGGAGAGTAATTTCACATACCAACTCACCTAGACAATTGCTCGTGTAACCATAGTTTGTGATAAATGATTCTTGGTGTGTAGTTTTAATGGGCCCGGGTAAGTGGTGTTTTCACGAGTGGCTCTAGGATTTTCGGTCAACGGTTACAAAAACATAGAGAACTTTTTGTATGCAAAATAAACGTATTTATTTTGTTTGAAAATTTATTGGACCTAATTTATTTTGTTATGTTCAGCTATGTTATCTAGTTACAAGCTTGATGCTCTTCAAGCTAGGGAGAATGATGCAGGTCAATATTCTAATTAATCTAGAAACACTACAAGAAAAAATATATTCGGTGACAAAAAAGTGGCGATAAAATCTAATTTCGCCACTACATTAGTATATTTGGTGACAAAAAAATAAATTCATTACCAATTATTCCAATTTAGAGACGGAAAAAATATTTTCATCACCAAAGGTACCCATTTGACGATGACATACATTTTTTTGTCGTTGAAAGCATAAAAAAAGAGACGAAATTATTTTTCGACACCAAAGATAACCATTTGGTGACAAAAACAATATTTCGTCACCAAATGGTTATCTTTGAGGACGAAAATTATTTTGTCTCGTGTTTTACGCTTTCAGTAATGAAAAATGTATTTCGTTGCCAAATGAGTACCTTTGGTGATGAAATTTATAAATTGCGCTTTGTCACCAAATGTATTTTGGGCATAACTCTTTGCTCAGAACTCCAATTGGGATAATTCAAATGAGGTTTGAACAATATCCTAAAGCGATGTAACTTTCATGTTTACCAAAATTGCTAATTTTTCCGCTAAGAAAATTTTCTTTTAGTACTTTTTGTACGTCTTTATTCAAAAAAAATTCGCACTTGTTCGTTTTGCATCAATTTTTTTTTGACATTTTGATTCGTCTTAACAAGATGAATCGGAAAAATAAAAAAAAATTACATTTACCCAAATTTTTTTAACAAGGACCACTTTTAAGTCAAAAAAGTTAAAAAAAAAAGTCAAATTTTTTTTTACCTTAAAAGTGGTCCTTCTTCAAAATATTTGGGTAAAAGTAAATTTTTTTTACTTCTCCGATTCGTCTCGACGAAACGAATCAAAATGTCCAAAAAATTTGACGCAAAACTAACAACTGAGAAAAAAATTCAAATAAAGATAAAAACCTAAAAAGTTCTAAAAGTACTTTTAGGCCTTAGTGGAACAAGAATTAAATGCATTAGATATTGCAAATATATACTGAAAAATGTGTTTGGTGTAGTTAAAGTTTCAAAATGACGTTCAAAATATATTTTCATATGAGAATTTTTTTCCATATGAAAACTTCTTTTGTGACAAAAAAAATTCGTCACGTACTATTCATTTTTGGCGACAAACTATTTCGTTATCAAAATGCACTATAGGTGACGAAAAACAAATTTCGTTACCAGGTGGCAATAGACGACAACCTTTAGTTGACAAAAAATATTTCGTTACCCATACTGATTTTTCGTCACCCATACAATTTGTGACGAAAAATCATGCAATCTATGATGATTTTCATTTGTCTTCAAAGACCAAATTTCTTGTGGTACTAGGAATTTTATTTTATTATTTCAAATTTAGTATTTTAGTAGGAATTTTGTATTTTAGTCAAGATTTGCTAGAAGTATTTTAGTTAAGATTTGTTTCAATCTAGCATTCCTATACGTAGAATGCTTTGTCAGGAAGTATTAGGGTTGATTTTATTTTCATATGTTTTTTTTTTTATAGTATTTCAGTAATGCTACTATTTTAAATAAGGATGTAAGCCTTAGAGAAAGGGGAGTTGGTATTGAATTAATAAAATCGAGAGTTTTTCTCTGCTCGTATTTGTGTTTCAAAGAGGGAATCTTTAACATAACCAAGTTCGTGATACCTTCTTGCAAATAGTTTCGTAAAAGGAGTCCGCGATCGATGCATCAGTTGGTATCAAGGCCCTCATTCCAATTCTGACTATAGTCAAAGGATGTGCTGGAGGTCGAGGTGGAAGAGGAGGTCGTACAACTTACGTTGATGAAGTCTATAAGCGAGATGAGGTTGCTAGAGATGCATGCTCGAATGAAGGAAGGGTTGGCCGACATATCAAAGCAATGCTGGGTGATCATGTCCAACGCATGGAGGCTTTAGAAGTTGCAAACTCACCTCGCTGTTGTTTGGTTAAAACCTCGGAGTCCGAAGGAGGAGGAGGTGTCGGATGACGTTTTTATCACCAAACCTTCGGCTAGTAACCATCAACCGAGGGGGAGGACAAGGGCAGTCAGGATTTCAAATCATGATCAGAGACTTTGAAAATCTGGTATAAAGATCACTTTTTTAAGTTCCAGGGAGGTATGACATGCACCAAGAAAAATCCTAGAGGTTGATGAGGCTAACATTGGGTGGCTTTTTACTTTATACTAGTGTCACACGACGTGCTTCACACGAATCACGTGCTCAGTACAAAGCTTTGAATTAGAGTTTTTACCATGTGGTTTGATTTGGATTGTATAGTCGTTAAAGATTCATAAATGGTATATGAAAGTTATGTTGTTGTAGTAGATAGAGGAGTTGTAGGAGCTCGAGTTGTAATCGACAATTTTGAACATGTGAACATGGCAAATCTGCGCGTCGGAGTATCGGCGTCAAGTTGTGTACCAGTGCCAGTCCAAGTTAAGTCACTGACCATAATTGCTCAATGCCTTTTTGTTTGGCCCATAATTATTGCCCAGTGCCTTATGGTTGGACATTCAATGACACTCAATTTGGCAAATGAGTGTTTTCTAAAAGGGACGTAAAGGACTAACCCAACTATACCACTCATGCAGCTCAAATAACTACAATTAAAAAGGAAAACCAAAGCAGAACATTACAGTCACCACTTGCCAATAATCACCCAAAGAAAATCCCTCAACCAAAAACTCAACCAACTGATCATGAAAATTAGTATTACCACTTGCCAATAATCACCCAAAGAAAATCCCTCAAACAAAAACTCAACCAACTGATCATGAAAATTAGTATTACAACTGAAAACAGGTATTCAAAACCAGTATTTTAAGAAAAAAGTCTAATGCAATAGAGACTAAAAACAAAAACCAGTCTCAACTGAATTGCTAATTTATTTGCATCTTTTAGGATTACCTAGTTGATGCAAAACATTATACGATTTTCCGCTCATGGAACTCAATATCTATGAGTGCACAAAGGCTCTCCATAAGTCTTTAAAGTGAATGGATGTCACAGAGGTTCTCTTTGTTAGGAAAATAGTAGTATTATTTCTGTTTGAAATTGTCCGTGGCTAAAGGCATGGCACAACATAATGTGACACCAATGTCAATGAATAACCCTCCCTACTTCATCTTCCAAATAAGGTTCAAACCGAGGGCACCCAATCACATTCACACAGTTTCAATACTATACATGATTCAATCCACCCTACTGACCACAGACAACCCAACCAGTCCACAAGTCTGTGCTATAATTGGTCATCACAGACCGGCATAATATGTGTTCCTATTTATCAAAATTATCACACAAAAACGATACCAAACGAAAACATCCAATTCCACCTACACAAAAACTCACATAGGTAGAACCATTTTCAACATAATTTGTTACCATTGTCTAGATGAAAAGGAAAGAAGAAGATGCATAATTACATAAAAATTTCAGCAATCAAAGATGCTATTTTCAACATCTAAGCCAAGGTTACATTATGCAGAATCACCATATTCCCATCCTAAAACAAAATTACGAAACCACAAAGAAAGGCACTCTCAATATACCAAGGGACCCCAATCAGACCCTCTAAAACCTTGAAGACTACAGAGAGATGTACCAATTACGATGATGACAGCTTTGTCAAAGTTTTTTGGTCTTCAAAAGCACATGTAGCTGCAAAATAAAATGACAAATTGTTGTTTAAACTAAAACCACCACATCCTAGTGAAATTAAAGTATGATAGAAATTGAGCACCAATATGTAAATTCAATTCTAAGGAAGCATTCTCTCCTACCACTCCCACAGTCCCACCCATAAAACTACCAACACTACAACTTAGCACAACCAGCGTTCAAAGACATGCCTTTGGACATGCCAATAAGAATTTCAAGCATATATACTCTTCAGCTATGTAAAAGTTACAAGGTCGTTCACGCATGTAATCTGTGAAAGAAACCAACTCATTTTTGAAATTAGATCTGGAATTGCAATCCATGAACAAGTAAATGCACATATGCAGAGTTGTGATGTGTGCAGTGTGCCTACAACTTAAAATAGCTGAAAGAACCATACCTGTTCACATGCATTTTCCTTTCCTACTACGCTTAAATTCTTTCAGCTATTTTCTTTTCCTACTGCGCTTAAATCCACGTTCATCTTCACTAAGATGTAAGGTAAAAACGAAGGGGCGAGGATCCAGATTAGTCACAACGGAATGAAGATTGCAAAATCAATACGATTCCCTTTATCCTCACAGATCACAAGTTTGGCCCTCTCAAATGAATGTAGCCTAGAGTTTGAAGATTTGTTTTTACTTATTAGGCTTTTTAAAGGATAAATAGATCTATTGACACGTTAGAAAAATCACGTCTTTTGAGTTATCAGGATGAATTATGAGTTCTATAACATAAGAAATATTGTGCTAAATAATGTGTCCATGGCATCCCATGTTTCGTATGACTGGATTGGAGTGACGATGCATACTGGATATCTTTAGTTATCTTAATGTTGATCAGCTACATAATGTCATTGTAGATTCATATTATGCTTTCCCATTGTCGAATGGAGCAATCAAACGCGTGATAGAGAATTTGACAACATACAGTGGATAGTTTGCTCAAGGCTCCTTCCAGTTGGGCAAAGTATGCTTCCAATAACATCTCCAACTCTTCAACTTTTGGCTTCTGGCCACTTAAGTCTGCACTGCTACTTCTATTGCCCCCTCCTCCGTCTTCATCGCTGAAAAATAACAAATAGAAAAAGAGACATGATCGAACAGCATACAAACTTGTATTCATTTTGTCTCATAGTTTTAAAGTGTGACAAAATTTGATTAGTATCTTGCCTGTCATCCTCGGCATCATCTTTGGGTTCCGGTTCTTCGGCATGCCACTTATTATGCTTATAAGTAAGGTACATTTCCGCCATATCCATATCATCATCTAGTAAATGTTCAAGTTCATCTCTCACCCAAGGACATGATTGTATGTATCATTCCAGTTGCATTTTGAAAAAACTGATTAAAAGAAATAGAAGCTCATCTCAAGTTGTGCTAATTCCAAAAATGACAAATTCTGAGCTCGATCATTATACAACTCGTACCTTATTGTTCTTTTTTTTTTTCCAAGAAAAGGTACCTTATCATTCTTGAAATCAAGACATAGCTATTACCTTCTGGAACAACAAGATGACTCTTTACAATTCGAACGCGTTGGAGATTAAGCGTGTAGACACTTACTGATAATTCATCCAAAGCTGGATATGCTTCTTGCTTGCTAGCCTGAATTAAACAAACCAAACAAATGAAACGAAAATCGTGAATTTTTATTTATTTATGAATATGAGTTTTTCATTTAAATTCTTTTCAAAACATACCTCAGATTCTAGACACTTGCAAACAAATTTCTGGCAAATTTCAAGCACTCTGAACTCAAAAGGTAGGTCGACCTTGGAAGTACCACCATTTTTTGATGGGAAGGCTGGTGAATCCTCCATTGACTTTTCAGTCCCCTCATTACCCTTTGCACAGAAGCATGATTAGTTTATTGAAACCGTATTCAATTGTCTTTCATACACTACCAAAAACCCATCCATACCAATATATGAATGCAAAATTGCAGTTTGGTAGCTCCTTTTTTTGAAGTTATGCAACGCTTATACCATCCCGGAACTGATCAATTACGGCACACAACAACCTTTTCAATCCCCCATTTGTAAATGCATCAATTTTTTTTCTCCATTTCGCTCCTATGTCCCCGTTTAACTACCTTTGTATAAGTTGCGAACCATTAAGGGTTCGAATTTTGAGATTTTCATAGTACATCCTTTCTCAAATTTATAAGAGTAGCCCAATCAAAAGGTGGTCATACAAAAACAAAATCCTTGCTTCAACTTGCTTTATTTTGAATAAAAATTTGGAAATCGGTCAAGAACTACATAAAAGTAATGCTTCAAAATAATTGTTCTCATTCTCTGAAGAACATTTGCATGTCATATCATCATGTCCCCAAGTCTTGAACATCACATTGTGACATTAGAAACAAAAACACATATAGAGAATCGCCAACTTCTTTAGCTAAGAACCATAATGATCACACGGTTTAATTCAGTTATTAGTGTGTTTCAGATAAGCAGACATAGGAACAATATCATCGGCAGTTACTTTTCAATCCCTATAGTTGAGATGGTATGGTTATATATAGGTTAGGTATTTGTGTATATGCCCCTTCTGTTATGTATTTGTCTTCTCCTTTCCTTACATCAAGGATTTTTCTTCCTAAAATTAGGGTTTCTCTCTTTATTCCTGACAGTCTGTTTTTTTTTGGTAGATGTAGTCCCAATTTGATCACTTGGCTTTCTGGGTTCTCAATTTCTTTCTGAATTCCGTTTTTTTCTATGCGATTCACTATTTTTACCATTTTCAATCACAAATCATCTGTTTTGAAACAGGGTTTCTCTACCTTTCTGATTCCCAATTAATACACGTTTCTTTCAATAACTATGAAATCTCCTAAAAAATAGAGAACAAAACCGAAGAGAAAACACCCGATTCGGAACTACAGATTACTGAGAACCCTTTGTTCAGCAGGAAATTCTCATTGCCATGGGTTCACACAAAAATATAGCAAAACGAAGGTGGAGAGAAAGAAGGACCTCGGAGGCGATCGATGGCAAAAAGCTCAAAATCTTCACATCTAACTTGGAGCTCCCAAACCGGCAGCACAGTACAGGCGGAGGGACAGAACGCCGTCGGCGGTGTCGGGAGTTCTCCTCCTCCTGAAACCACCGAAACGATGTGAATGGCAATCGGAGGTCCATTTTAGTTTTTTCTTGTCTAGCTTATAACCAATTCCAAATGGAGAAAGAGATATTGGAACCCTAATTTCAAAAAAATCCCCAAATTCACATCTAATGGAACCCAATTTCAAACAAACTCCCTAATTTCATGTCAACACAGAACCCTAATTTTTTTGGAACACAGAGAGGGAGAAAGGGAGAGATACCTTGACGTGGCGTCGATTGTATTCACCAATGCTGGGCCGAGCAGATTTTGGCTCCTGTGGTGGTGGCCGGAGGTGCAGGTGGAGGCTGCTCCGCTAGTTGTGCTCGCCAGTGCTGTTGCTCGCCGGTGCTCGCCGAAGATGACCCACCGCTGAGCTCCTCCCTAACTTTCCTCTCCAAATCTTCTCCTCCTATAGCTGATCGGCCATCATCTGCTCACAGACGCCCGACTGGCCGTCTATCGCGGAGATGGTGGCGGACGGATGGATGGAAATGGGAAGAAGATGTGGACAAACGAATTGGAAAAAACAGGAAACCTTGATTCCAGGCAGGATTCCCGCACGCACAGTAGACGGAGGATGCAATTTTACCGGAAAGCCCCCAAGCCCAACACCACTACGTGACAAAATAGTGTAGAAAAATCGGGACGCAGTCGGAAAACATCGAAAGTCCGAAAACCCGTTAAAGTAATTCGTAAATAACCTAAATAGTGTCTATTGCCCACTATTTTTTAGCGTGAAATGACGAAAACGCCCAAAACCCTAAAGAATTAAATTCAATCGGCTAGTTTCCGAACCCGGGGGCATTATCGTCCGGAGATGGCCAAAGTGTAAGCCACAAATTGGAACTTGGTTCCTTCATAGGTGGCCTGTGGATATTATTCCAGATCCAGTAGTGAATTGTAGTAAGCCACTAGTTTTTGACGAAGAACCGGTGGAAAAAATTACAAAAGGATAGAATAAAAAAATATTACAAAAAAAGTTGTTACAATGTTGGCGTTGCTGCAAACTGAATTTGTTGAATCGTTTTGCAAATTTATTGAAGACACTACATACAAGAGTCAGTGTGTTTCGATCTGGGAGAAATGTGGATTTTTTTATTTGATGGAAATTATTTCTTCACACTTTTTAGACTCTTGTTTACAGTTTGGGTTAGAAAAAATCAATTTGAAGTACAAGTTTGATGTGGACAAGTTTCGGCGAATTCAACTATATAAATTCGAGGACGAGTTTCTTTAAGTCGGGGAGAATGATGTAGGCCAATATTCTAATTAATCTAGAAATCTAAGAATTTTATTTTATTATTTTTAATTTACTCGCTCCGTCCCCTTTTTAAAGTCCAATATTCTATTTTTGGTTGTCCCTTAATAAGTGTCCATTTTGTTAAGTTAGTGGGTAAAAGTTGGTACATTTTCCATTTTGCCCCTTCAAGTAGATTCCATTTTGAAAAATTAGTTGTAGACACCCCAATTTGGCCTAACGATTATTTCAAGTCCCACCTTGGGACAATCCCGATGATGAAATGGATACATTGATTGCTGATTGCTTCCTTGAGGACCTTAGGACTTTCGGTGAGAACTTTGAACCACTTAGAGAACCTAATTCAAAGCCATACAGCCTTTCAGACAGAAATACGGAAGCCTAGGAGAATCCATCTGACGGCCGTAACATCGATTTAACGGCCATAACATCAATCCCTCACCCGAGCAACCTGTTGCCAGCAAAATCTCCCTGAGAGATCAATTCCTCGGCCGCAAGATCTATCCTTCGGCCGAGACATCCATTCCTCGGCCGTGTGATCTATTACTCGGCCGCCAGATCGACCTCTTTCCAGACTCTGGAACGTTCTGTCAGACGTTTGGTTTGATCCAACTACACTACATTTTCGATGCGTTCGGGCTACGCTCAGAGATTACGACGTAGAGTTAGAGATGCATTGCAATTGCAATTGCCATCTCGTGATTTGATTGGCCGGAGTGAGTCATCCCTATGCCTATATAAAGGAGCCTTTGGACTCCGAAATAAACACACGAAATTGATACACCTACACACTCAATCAAGCCTCAAAACTCTGCACAAATACTCCCTCAATCCCATACTCCAAAAGCCCTAACCTTCCGAAGGTAGCCGTCAATCCGGCGATCAAACCCCGAAGTTCAAACCCTAACCCTAGGGTTCTCGATCAAGCAATCAATCAATCACGCCCAATCCAAAGCAATCAAGCAACTGAGGGATCAAGGTGGTGAGGCCCAACGGCCTCTGGTTTGTCTTAATTTACTGCATTTTGACTAACCGTAGTGTTTTGATTTTCTGTTAAATCTTTCTGTCCGGTGTGAGGAAGAACACCGACCGGGGCTTCGATCCCTCGGCCGGTACATCAAACTAGGCGGATCCCTCGGCCGTGACATCAATTCACCGGCCGAGGGATCCATTTCCCTGGGACAGTTTCTGCTTGTTTCCTGCTTTTCTGTGCATGCTTTCAATTACAGTCCTGGCTCATCTTTATCTGTTTAAAGGAATAAATAAACAGACTATGTGTTGGAATTAGACAAAACATCTATATGTCTTATGTTGAATGATTATGGGCCAGTCTCACGACTGGGCAAAGAGGGGTGCCTAACACCTTCCCCTTATTGTACTTTTGGCTCCCGTATCCAGAATCTCTATCTGTTTTCCTAGTTTTAATAAACTAGGTGGCGACTCTATTTTGATGATAACCGTTATCATGTGGTGATGTTCCTAGCCATGGGAATGTCCATGATCTTGGTTTATGAAGTGGAACCAAACAAGCGTGATCAATCTGTATGGCGATGCCCCGTTTGGGAGGTGTCTACAGTTTTTGGCGACTCCGCTGGGGATATGAGAGCCATAACCAAAAAGTTCAACATAAGACTAATACATGCCTTGTTTAATTCATCTATCACATGCATCGAGTGGGCAACCCGTTGAGTTCACCTGATATCCCGGCATGACACGGGCTATGTTGGGGGTTCCAGCAAACTCCACAGTCACTCGTACCTAGTGGTATATCAAAAAGGAAATCACCCAATCGCCGCCTATGATGGGCTGGCAAGAGGATTGATGCCCTTTGACAACGGAGCACCCTGAGACTACCAAAACCTTGCATATTTTAGAAAGTCATAGAACTTATCAAACTAAGACAGGAACCTACAAGTTAGGAACCTACTTGCATTTTGCTTCCAAGTTCTTCCTCACACCCATTGTATATGTATATTGTAAAATTTCTCTTTTGCAGGTTAAACCTTAGGAATCTTTCTAAGTCAAATAAACAGTAGGTAAGATTAATCAATCTAACTAAAGCAAAAACCTTTTTCAGGAAAAATGACTGCATCACTGTTCATGTCTGATTCGCACTTTCAAGTTGTCACCAAGCTGTCTGGCCCGCTCCACTTTGCTGTTGAAGATTTCAACCCCTCTGAATACATCACTCCAGTAAACCAACCAAAGCCTATGGTGGCTATCATTGAAGACAATCATGTCATGTTCGCTGGAACGGTTTATGAGGAAGAGGTAAAAGACCTGATTGAAGAAGAAGGGCTTCGCAGGGTTCCAATCTACTTTTATGACCCCTATGCACCTACCGATGATTATTGGCCAATAGACGAGGTCAACAACCTCGAGATTGAAGAGGCAAAGAAAGAAGAGGCTGTCGACAATGACCCACTAGACGAAATATCACTAAACCTACTCTTTGATGAGGGAGTCACCAACAATGAAATAAGGGTGATCCACCCCATCATAGATAGCTTTGGTAATTGGTGGGGCTTTGTGGGCACACGACGAGTCGACAACAGCGACGAAGCTGAGGTTGAAGCGCAATTGGAGGAGATAACAGCAATAGCAAATCAAATGGCCCTCCAAGACTTGCAGGGTGACAATGATGAAAGTGCGAATCAAGGTGACAGTGAAGTACTGGTGATCGACCTTGGTGATGAAAAAGACTACTCTGAGCTGATTGTGGATGCTGAAAAAGGGGCTTACCCTAACTGGACCGTGGAACATACTCTAAAATACAAAATGAAAAGCGCTAATTCTGATCTTAGTTCTGATTCCGATTTCGACTCCGAGTCGACTCAGTCCGAGTCAAGCTTTTCATCCTTTGAAACTACTAAGTCTAGTGAGGAAAATCTGGTCAAAGTACCAAGGCATAGCATTTACTTTGAGTTCGACTTTGAAATGTCTTTTGATAAATTTGGCAATGAAAAGGAAGATTTAGAGTATTTCACTTTGCCTATGATCAATTGTATGAATTCCGACAAACCAAATTTTGAGGAAGAAATTCCAAAAGAAATTCTAGAATTCATCGAGAGAGAAGAAGAAAGGCACGCTAAACCTTTTTCTGAGGAAATAATCACAGCAAACATAGGCTCTGCAAACGAGCCCAAAATGGTTAAAATTGGTGCCGCACTATCTCCTCAAGAAAGTGAAAAACTAATCCTTCTGCTAAAAGAATACAAAGATGTTTTTGCCTGGTCTTATGAGGACATGCCTGGAATAGACCCTGAAATTGTTCAACATAAAATTCCTCTTCATCCTGATGCAAAACCAGTTAAACAAAAACTGAGACGTATGCGCCCTGATTGGGTCCTAAAGATAAAAGAAGAAGTCACTAAACAAATCAACGCCGGTTTTCTCATAGTCACCGAATATCCACAATGGGTAGCAAACATCGTTCCCGTACCAAAGAAAACTGGAGGAATCAGGGTCTGTGTAGACTTCCAGGATCTCAACAAAGCCAGTCCGAAAGATGACTTCCCATTACCTCATATAGACGAGCTAGTGGATAACACCGCAGGCCATGCATTGCTATCTTTCATGGACGGATTTTCTGGGTATAACCAAATCCTTATGTCTCCTGAGGATAGAGAAAAAACCACCTTCACTACGCCTTGGGGAACTTACTGCTACCGAGTAATGCCGTTTAGGTTGAAGAATGCTGGAGCCACTTACCAGAGGATGGCCACAACACTGCTGCACGACATGATGCACAAAGAGGTCGAGGTGTATGTCGACGATATGATAGTCAAATCAAAGGAAAGGGAAGGACACTATGGAGCACTCCAAAAGTTCTTTGAGAGGATTATGAATTATAAGCTACGTCTTAACCCTCAAAAATGCACTTTTGGGGTAACAGCTGGAAAGATGTTGGGTTTCCTCATCACTCAAAGAGGAATCGAGGTAGATCCTCCCAAGATACAGGCTATCATGGAGATATCACCACCTAGGACAGAGAAGGAAGTAAGGAGCTTCTTAAGGAAGGTACAGTTCATCAGCAGGTTCATTTCCAAGCTCACAACCACCTGTGAACCTCTTTTCAAGCTACTGAAGAAAGGTACGGATTTTGAATGGAGCCAAGACTGTCAGCAAGCGTTCGAGGCAATCAAAGAATACCTTCAGAATCCACCTGTATTATCGCCACCCATCCCTGGGAAGCCATTGATTCTGTATCTCTCAGTAACAGACACGTCCATGGGATGTATGCTAGCGCAAGAAAACGACGTCAAGGTAGAGTGCGCCATATACTACCTCAGCAAGAAAATGATGGATTATGAGACAAGGTACACTCCCCTCGAGAAAACCTGTTGGGGGCTAGTATGGGCCACAAAGAAACTGAGGCACTACCTGTTAGCACATCCGGTGGTGCTGGTCTCTCGTTTAGATCCAATCAAGTATCTTTTCGAAAAGCCAGCACTTATCGGAAAAGCTAGCTAGGTGGTTATTGCTGCTAGCAGAGTTCGACCTCAAATACATGACAAGGAAATCAGTAAAAGGAAGAGCTGTGGCAGAATTCTTGGCGGATCACCCTGTGACAGAGGCCGAGGCAGAGGACTTCATGTTCCCCGACGAGAATATCTTATGTCTCTTAGACGACACCTGGCAACTTTACTTTGATGGAGCATCAAACCAATGTGGATATGGCATAGGGGTATTGCTAGTTTCCCCAAACGACTCTCACATCCCTTTGTCATATAAACTAAGGTTTGAAGTCACTAACAACCAAGCTGAATACGAGGCTTGTATTGCTGGAATGGAGGCAGCCCTGGAGCTAGGAGCAAAAAGGGTAGAAGTCACTAGGGATTCAAACCTGGTGGTATCTCAAGCAAGAGGAGACTGGAAGGTCAAGGAGGATACACTGAAGCTATATCACTCTGTGCTGGAAGATCTAATTCCACAATTCGATTCTGTTATCTTCACACACACTCCTCGAGTGAGCAATAGATTTGCAGATGCACTGGCGACATTGGCGTCTATGGTCGAAATACCCCTGGGATTCACAATGCGGCCTCTCATGATCGAACAAAAGGTTAAACCAGCATGTGAGTGTACCTTTACCGAGGAAGGTGAAGACGATGGCAAGCCATGGTACGAAGACGTGAAGGAATTCCTGGAAAAAGGAGAATACCCATCCGAGGCCACCTTGAAGGACAAAACGGCTCTGCGGAAGTTTGCTGCCCGATTTATAATCTATGGAGGAGCATTATACCGAAGGGCACACTTGGGTCCAAGTCAACTTTGCATCACAACGGAGGACAGCCACAAGGTAATGGAAGAAATACATGAAGGAATTTGTGGGCCACACATGAATGGGGCAACGATGGCAAAAAAGATCCTGCGTCAGGGATATTACTGGACTACAATGGAGGCTGACTGCGCTGATTATGTCCGTCGATGTTACAAATGCCAAACTCACGCTGATCGTATGCGTATTCCCCCTACAGAATTATACAGCATGACATCCCCCTGGCCATTCTCCACCTGGGGGATAGACGTTATTGGGAGTATAAATCCAAATGGAAAATACAAACATCAGTTCATCCTGGTGGCTATCGACTATTTCACCAAGTGGGTAGAAGCAGCTTCTTATGCTACTCTCAAAGCCACTCATGTGGCCAAATTTATTCGCACTAATATCATCTATCGATATGATGTACCTCACGAGTTCGTCTGTGACAATGGATCACACTTCAAGGGGGCGACAAAGAAGCTTTTCGCCGAATTTGGGATACAAAATCATCGGTCATCTACTTACCGACCTCAAACTAATGGAGCAGTTGAGGCTGCAAACAAGAATGTCAAGAGGATTCTGCGGAAGACTACCGACACCTACACCGACTGGCCGGAAATGCTGCCTCTGGCACTATGGGGATATCGAACAACTGAAAGGACTTCAACTGGGGCCACTCCCTACTCTTTGGTCTATGGAATGGAAGCTGTCTTGCCTATCGAATTGGAATTACCTTCGTTGAGGGTTCTAGCTGAGACTGGGATGATCGAAGAAGACTGTGTTCAAAACCGCTACGACGAGTTGGCACTACTAGACGAAAGGAGACTGAGGGCTTTATACCATGTACAAGGGTATCAACGCCGCATTGCACGAGCATTCAACAAAAAGGTGAAACCTAGGGACGTCAAGGTAGGAGACATGGTGCTCAAAGCAATTCGTCGCCACGTCTCAGACCCAAGGGGCAAGTTTAGACCAAACTGGGGAGGCCCCTACCTTATCAAACGCATACTTTCTGGAGGAGCAGCATACATTGCAGACTTGGATGGAATGGAATTCGCAACGCCAGTCAACATTGACAAGCTAAGGATGTATTACCCATGAGAGATGCTCGTTGGGCCGAAAACCACAAGGGTGGGCGACTCAAGCAAAAATTAGAGTAGCCTGCTAGGTCGAAAACCTGCAAGGGCGGCTTAGGCAAAAACTAAGGCATAAATAAAACGCTCGCTAGACCGAAAACTCGCAAGGGCGGTTTTTAGGCAAAATTTAGAGCACAAAAGGAGAGGAAAATACCCGAGTGGACCCTGACTAAAAACAAAACAAAACCCCTTTGTTGGAACTACGTTTATGGCCTGATTCCCTCCATGGGATACGTAGGCAATCTCTAAGTTTGAGATTCGGCCACTACTATCATCATCACTTCCAAAATTTCTAGGTCTATCCTAAAGCATGTTCGCTATCAAATCATGGCAATAACATCTTCAAATAAAACGACCAAATGTTTTATTATTTCCAAAGAGAAAGGTTAAGCAAACCTAAACAATTCTTAATCCATGAAAGCTAGAATCAAACAAACATCTTTTGAAAAACATAAGCAAAGCGTCAATCTCTAGGTCTTCCTTCTCTTAGCACTACTATCCTCCAAAAGGTTTTTCTTCAACCAGCGTTTGTAAGAACCCGATAGCTTGGCAACGAAGCTCTCAGCAACCTCCTGCATCACTCTATTTGGCCAAAGACGCAGCATATTGCGACGGAAGTTGGCATCATGGATCTTAGAAACGGTGTACTCGGGGTCACCCAAGATTGCGGCTTGTTCAGCCCCAAACTGCCTTTGAAAGAGAGCAGGGAAGTAGAAAACGACTCGAGTAATGCCAATCACTGCCACACCAAAGTGGTTCATAGTACTCACAGTCATACTCTCTATACCATACCAGGGGCAGACCCATTGAATCCAATCACCCCTACAAGTCCTCATCCACGCTTCCCAAGCAGCCTCAGTTGGGAACTGTTTAATCATGTGACGCTCCGTACACTGGTCTGGATTGTAAGGAAGTCGCTCCGCGCATCCCACACTTTTAGCTTCTCAAACAACCACACCTAGAGAAAAAGGGAAAATTGTGAGTTGAGAGAACACGTGAGTCAAAACAAAAGAGTGGTGAGTGAAAAGATAAACTTGACAAAATAAACAAATAAAAGAGCGAACCTGCAATAGCAAGGGACTGCCTGAGAACTGAGCTGTAGGACTACCCTTCATCACATCTAGATCCATCAAGGTCTCTGCCAACACTAAGCCAGTGAAACTCGCACGGTTTCCAATTTGTTGAGCAAGGTTAAGCAATATAGGATCAGCATGACCAGAGGAAGGGCCAAGCAAGTAGTAATGAAGGAGACAAATGCACAATGCATGAAAGCACGACTTTTGTAGGGAAACTTGGCGATGAGCCTCAGCTGTACCAAAACGCTGAATAAGTTGCAGAATCTCTAGCCTTCCTTTCACTAGGAAGAATTTAACTTCATGTTTCTGAACTTGGAGTAAATCCTTCAGGAGATCACCCCGGTTGAACAAAGGATTAGGGGCAACAAAACCTTCCCTGTCTGAATGGCCCATAATGGCCGCAAATTCCTCGATAGTAGGACACAACTCCTCTCTCTTAAAGCGAAAGACGTGAAAATCAGGGTCCCACAAACTAGCGGCTGCCCTAAGGAAGGCAAAATTCACGGGAATGTGACGAAGGGAAAAGAGGAAGTCCATGCCAAAGGACTTAAAGTGCAGGCGGTCAAGGCCATTAAAGGAATCCAACCACTGATCAAGGACTGGTTGTGCTATGTGCAAAGAATTGCTGCTGACAATGCTATCGGGTTCGTAGAACGCGTACTTATAGGACTAGGTCGAGTCTTAGTTCGAATCGGAATCGGATTCTTAATCCTCGGAAATTTAGTCGGTCTCTCGGCCGGCACTTCGATAAGACGGCCGTGGGATCAATCCATCGGCCCGTGAGAATCAGGGTTGACCCACAAGTCAAACCCAGGCAAACAAAACGATCCCTCGGCCGCCAGATAGAAGTTTCGGCCGCGTAATCATTTGGTCGGCCGCCAGAACGGCTATTTTATAGACTGTTCCCACGGTTCAGTTCGTTTCATTGGATTAACGAGAATATCACACGCAAACAACGTAGAAACAGCATGTACAATCACAATCGCAGAGCAAAAGGTTTTTGTTTCATATATCGAAAGCTTTTTACATCACAAGGTGGATCATCCCACATTTCCTAAACAAACTATACATCGATTTCCTGTCGAACTAACCTATGCAGGAAGAGAAACAAAGAAAGAAACAAAAAGAGGAAGCAGAAGAGGATGTCGAACCCTCTGGTGGTCCGAACAAAAGAGACCAGCTGCAAAAAAGAAGAGGAAACCCCTGGGGCGATGTATACCAAAGGAGTACTACGGTGCAGAAGGGACACCACATGGCCCAGAAAAACCACCACACCGCTTACCACCGCCACGCCAGGAGCTCCGCATCACGGAAGCAAGCCACCCATGCGAGGGTCCCAAATCAAGCATCAAGACAGGACCAAAAGCAAACGCGGTCTCCCTCCACGCGCGCAAGCCACGTCAGCGTATCATCCATAGCCCAGAGCTGTCAGAAACAAAGAGAAAGGGTGAGAGGAGTTTTCGGTGGGTTTCTCGGATGAAGAGAGAAACCGAGGAAAGAGAGAAATGGAATAAAACGGCTGAGGCCGTGACCTTTTATAGGCCCCTGGAAATGAACCGATTAAGCGGCCGAGACATCGATTCCTCGGCCGATACATCAATCCTTCGGCCGAGAGATCGATCTCCTGGCCCTTCTAATCCATTCCTTTCAGCCCCAATGGATTTTTGCTCAGTGCACCGACTCAAGCGATTACAGACTTCTAAGTCCTCAACCAACCAAGTAGCCTTGGGGGCATCCCCAAGCCAACACAATATAATCAAAATTAGCCTTGGGGGCATACCCAAGTATGAGGAAAATCTCTCTCCACAAACTGCTGGCCAGTAAAACAAAACACTCAGCAGCCTTGAGCTCAAAACTTCAGCGGCTCCAAGCCCATTATTGACAGGCTCTACGCCCATATCAACTCACTCAACGGCTCTGTGCCTATACGAACTCAGCGGCTCCAAGTCCACTATCCTAGCAGGCGCCAAGCCTATACCCATCATCTCTTCAGCGGCTTCAGGCTCACCATCTCAACTGGCTCGACGCCCATAACAATCAATTCAGCGGCTCGAAGCCCATTACCTCAGCAGGCTCGAAGCCTTTGTCTACCATCACCCAGCAGCTTGAAGCCCTTTATCATAGCAGCTCAAACGCCCGTATCAATTCAGCGGCTCCGAGCCTGCTATTTCAATTGGCTCAAGGCCGTAAACAACCAATTCAGCGGCTCCAAGCCCACCGTCTCAATTGGCTCGAAGCCATAACAACCAATCTCAGCGGCTCTGCGCCCATTACTTTAACAGGCTCGAAGCCCATTATCTCAACAGGCTCGAAGCCTATATCCACCGTTTCAACTGGCTCGAAGCCATAACAATCAACTCAGCGGCTCCAAGCCCTCGACTCAGCAGCTCTATGCTCGCTATCACTCAACTCAGCAGCTCCAAGCCCATTATCTCAATTGGCTCGAAGCCATAACAACCATCTTAGCGGCTCCAAGCCCATTATCGACAGGCTCTACGCCCATTATCACGACTCAACGGCTCAAAGCCCATTGTCTCAACTGGCTCGAAGCCGTAAACAAGCAACAGGCTCTACGCCGCCCCAACAATCAAGACATTTATTCTCAGGCTCTGCGCCTGAATGCTCAAAAATCTAACATTTTTTGAATGCTCAAGCTCTACGCTTGGATGCCCAACCACTGTGTACTGGATGCTCAAGTTATACACTTGAATGCTCAAGCTCTACGCTTGGATGCCCAACCACTGCGTACTGGACGCTCAAAGCCTGTACTTTGAATGCTCGGATTCTGCCGTCCGAATGCTCGAGCTCTACGCTCTGAATGCTCAAGTCCGGAACTTGATAGAAGCTCTAAGCTTAAAACAAACACACACGCACGGGCCCGTGCACATATTGCATTATCACATTGAGTCTGCATCATCATATCTGTTCACATCTAACAACCATCATCACACATATACACTCTGCATATCTCTCAAGAAACAGGTCAATCCTGCAATCAACCGGCACTATGCCTCGGTTTTATTGATCGGCCCAACGCCTCGATCCTTTGGCTCCACGCCAACACTTATGATGAGAAAGCTCCGTGCACAGACCATCAGAATACAAACCAGCTCTATGCTTCGGTTCATCACGTCAAGCTCGAAGCTCTAACACCACAGGCTCTCACCTTATGATCAAATACCAGCTCCGCGCTTCGGTCCTATCAAACTCAAAAGCTCCGATACCTCAGGCTCTCGCCTTATGATCAACACCAGCTCCGCGCTTCGGTCCTATCCAATCTCCTCAGGCCTTCGCCTCAAGATTGCAACAGGCTCCACGCCTCGATTCCATCACTCTTCAGGCTCTCGCCTCATGACTACAACCGGCTCCGTGCCTCGGTTCCCTCATTTACGCAAAGCTCCGTGCTCTAGTTACTGGCCCTGCGCCCCCCATATCTCAAAAAACAACCGGCGTCCAACTCATCCCAGCAGATGGTTTGGATTCCACCCCATTACATCAATTCTTCCAGCTCATTCGCAAGGATAGGCTACTCTACCGAGCTCCTTTCAATCAAAGTAAGGATGATCAAGAAAAGCAAACGCACCTGCAGTGTACTGATCTACCCCAAAATAACTAAGGAAGCTCTCCGCAAAAACTCCCCCGGCAGCCCCGCGCTCCTTCAACTATCTTCCGCCAAAACCCTGGCTCAGTCTAGGTACGTCACGCTACGGCTTTTTAAGCCCTAAGGTACGTCTTCTGTCTCTAACCCTCCAAACTTTTTGCTTTTCTTTATTGCCCGAACTACGATTGGTCTGAATTTCCTTGTGGAATACGTAGGCAGCCTCCCGGCCCGACCATAACAAAACCTTTTTCGAAAACCCTTGGGATAGTGGTTGGACCAAATTGAGTTGCTTTTTACAGCTTTGACTCTTACTCAAACATGTCTCGCGATCCGTCTGAGTTCAGTCAAAGAGGGGCATCTGTAGACACCCCAATTTGGCCTAACGATTATTTCAAGTCCCACCTTGGGACAATCCCGATGATGAAATGGATACATTGATTGCTGATTGCTTCCTTGAGGACCTTAGGACTTTCGGTGAGAACTTTGAACCACTTAGAGGACCCAATTCAAAGCCATACAGCCTTTCAGACAGAAATACGGAAGCCTAGGAGAATCCATCTGACGGCCGTAACATCGATCTAACGGCCATAACATCAATCCCTCACCCGAGCAACCTGTTGCCAGCAAAATCTCCCTGAGAGATCAATTCCTCGGCCGCAAGATCTATCCTTCGGCCGAGACATCCATTCCTCGGCCGTGTGATCTATTACTCGGCCGCCAGATCGACCTCTTTCCAGACTCTGGAACGTTCTGTCAGACGTTTGGTTTGATCCAACTACACTGCCTTTCCGATGCGTTTGGGCTACGCTCAAAGATTACGACGTAGAGTTAGAGATGCATTGCAATTGCAATTGCCATCTCGTGATTTGATTGGCCGGAGTGAGTCATCCCTATGCCTATATAAAGGAGCCTTTGGGCTCCGAAATAAACACACGAAATTGATACACCTACACACTCAATCAAGCCTCAAAGCTCTGCACAAATAGTCCCTCAATCCCATACTCCAAAAGCCCTAACCTTCCGAAGGTAGCCGTCAATTCGGCGATCAAATCCCGAAGTTCAAACCCTAACCCTAGGGTTCTCGATCAAGCAATCAATCAATCACGCCCAATCCAAAGCAATCAAGCAACTGAGGGATCAAGGTGGTGAGGCCCAACGGCCTCTGGTTTGTCTTAATTTACTGCATTTTGACTAATCGTAGTGTTTTGATTTTCTGTTAAATCTTTATGTCCGGTGTGAGGAAGAACACCGACCGGGGCTTCGATCCCTCGGCCGGTACATCAAACCAGGCGGATCCCTCGGCCGTGACATCAATTCACCGGCCGAGGGATCCATTTCCCTGGGACAGTTTCTGCTTGTTTCCTGCTTTTCTGTGCATGCTTTCAATTACAGTCCTGGCTCATCTTTATCTGTTTAAATGAATAAATAAACAGACTATGTGTTGGAATTAGACAAAACATCTATATGTCTTATGTTGAATGATTATGGGCCAGCCTCACGACTGGGCAAAGATGGGTGCCTAACACCTTCCCCTTATTGTACTTTTGGCTCCCGTATCCAGAATCTCTATCTGTTTTCCTAGTTTTAATAAACTAGGTGGCGACTCTATTTTGATGATAACCGTTATCATGTGGTGATGTTCCTAGCCATGGGAATGTCCATGATCTTGGTTTATGAAGTGGAACCAAACAAGCGTGATCAATCTGTATGGCGATGCCCCGTTTGGGAGGTGTCTACATTAGTGAGTAAAAATGTAATGATGATGTCTCCATATAGGGTAAGTAGGGAAAGTGGAGGTAAAAGTTAATGTGAAAAGTGTAATGATGATGTTTTCTTAATAAGTTGGAGTTACGAAATGGGACACTTAAAAAGGGACGGAAGGAGTAGTATTTTACTAACAATTTTTTATTTTAGTCATGATTTGCTAAAAGTATTAAGTTTACTAGTTTGTTTTGATCTAGTATTCCTATTACGTAGGATGCTTAGTCAAGAAGCATTAGGGTTGATTTTATTTTTATATATTTTATTTCTTTTTTAGTATTTCAGTAATGCTACTATTATAAATAAGGATGTAAGTCTTAGGGCAAGGGGAGTTGCTATTTAATTAATAAAATTGTGAGTTTTTTTCAAATCATATTTGTGTTCCAAAGAGAGAATTACTTGACGATTTCCTAATCCTAAATTAATGGGTTGCCTCAAGCATAGGGCAGAAACCGACGCAGCATAATATCCGGTAAGTCCGGAGTCGAATCCACAGAGACGGTGATGTGTGCTGACTAAAAACTCGGGTTGTTATAATTAAAACGAGCTCTTAGGTAGCCACCATTTGTTGTTTTGATTGAGATTAATTAAAACCTAAGAAATTGATTCAAATATTTAAAAGGAGGTACGATCGTAGGGTTCATAGCACTCGCAACCAGTCCGGATTAACCTGCTTCATTCAGTGTTCTTAAAAACGTTCGATTTTAGTGAGAAAAAGATACCCCAAAAGATGCGAACCCTTACGGTCGCCGTTTACTCATGCGCAGCGAAGAATGAGTTTTGGACCCTCATTCCCCCGTTCACATGGGCTCTGACGATGCCTGGGTTCGTCTCACGAATATTCTTTACTAATCTAAAATTGCTTTTTTTTCATTGTTTAAAAACATGAGCAGTGCCCGAACTGATCACGGCGTGCTAATCACCCCACAACCCTATCTATACAACTACTCACTATGCATTGAATAAGAAACACAAGAAACCCTAATTTGAAACATGATTCTATTACGCGAGATGAAAAATAAACAAAAGATCTAAGTTAAACAAGAACTAACGAACAACTTTAATGAAGGACGAAAATTAATACGAGTTACCGGAGTGCGAGTAATTAAACAAAGCTTCAAATAACTTGAAAGGAACAAAACGCGGAAGAAAAAACTATCGGAACAGAGAAATCTCGGCAGCCCCGTTCCTTTCTCTGTGCACATGAGACCTCTTCCTTTTATAAGCTGCTGCTGCCGACTTCACTTGTAAAAGCCCTCGTTGAGAAATCAGTCACTTGGGCCCAGCCTTGGTCAAAATAACTATTAAACATTAGACCCACTTGGAAGACCAATTGCAAGTCCAATTAGTATAGTTTCGGGGCCCACCAATTTTATGACTTGTATTATTCTGCTAACCCATTTTACTTCCATTACCACGTACACAGCATCATAGTAGGAGGAGAAAAATTGTAAGACACAATCCAAGCTTCTTTTACTTCGATCAGCAACTAAACAATGCACATTAAAATATTAAAACCTCCGAATCCTTACAACACAAAAATCAAGCATTAATCTCCAAGTAATATTATATAAATAGACTTAACAATGATAAATTAGGGGGTGCGTTTGTGAACATTTACGCGCTTATCACACCCCCCAACTTACACTTTTCTAGTCCCGAGCAAAGAAAATAAAATGCAACTAAAGAAAACAAATTAAAACCGATAGTTCTTTTAAACCCCCAGGCGGCCCCGGTAGGAGGAGTGAAGTCTCGTGAGGGTTTTCAGCAATGATCACCCACAAAACACCGTGGATCCCTTTACTTGTAACCCAAAAACCTGCAATGCGACTCATTGATATGCCAATGCCAAGAATATTGCATATGCGAAATTAGTTCTGGAGGCTATCAAAACATAGAAATGAATCATGGCACCCAAGCTTAGCGTGTTTGAGCAAGGACCTTAACCATAAGTGAACCACAACCAAGTACTCTCTCCGGACCGAGTTTCGACTTCAATTCTCACGTACCGTGTCATGCACTCAACAAAAGAAAACGCTCGAAACAAAGTGCATTTAATAAACTCTCAATGTGTGCAGACGGAAGTTATGCAATAAAGAATCAAAGTACCCCGCACACTTTAGACACGAAGAGAAAGCTTTTTAAGGTAGACACATGATCTCATGAAAGGAATGTCAAGAATTAAAGACTATCTCTATCCATCGATCCACAACCCATTGCCCATAAGATCAGGACTTTTATTCGGTTATATCGTTGGGTAAGGAAAAGTGCTTCAAGGTTAGGATAAATCATAAGCAAGTGTCCGAGAATAGGCTAAAACAACATAGGGCAAGTGTAACATTGTGTACCCTCTTATCATTCTTTTCAACTCCGCCACATCTCTCTTATATTTCACCCTTCACACAATTCCCCTATGAAGTTCACACGTTTCTTTCTTCAACAAATGCATGGGTGTCTTCCCCTTTTTCATTCAAGTTCCATATTTTTTTTTCTTTTTAGCTATGGGGAAAAACACACCACATTTCAAGCACATCTTTCTCAAATACAATTTCTCCATTCTCTTCAAAAATTTACCTTCACATGATTAACTTGTCATTCTCAAGACACAATATGGTTGGTGAAGCTTAACAAGAAAAAGGCTCATGCAAAAGGCACAATGTGGCTTGTAAGGGATTAGTGTTTAAGAAAAAGAAACGAACCGGCTCAATTAGCAAAGATGGCCTATTATCCTCTCCTATGGGCAATACAACCAAGTAACGGTCCAATCCCAAAGAATAAAATAACAGGCATGTATTAAGTCTCAACACTTGACGACAAAAGATAATGAGATCAATAACGATTAAGCTTCTTTTTTTTAATGACAAACAAAAGAGTTTATACGACACCACTACAAAGAAAGGTAAGGCACTAAAGCTCACATGGGCATAAGTCTCCACTAATCTAGCCATTGAAAGCACTCAAGTCACAACTCACAAGCAGTCAAGGTCCAAAAAATGTGCAGTGCAAAGATGCTAAGAGTTTATGCCAGGATAAATTTCTATCGCCAAGCTAGCAAAAAGAACTACCATGCAACATAAATATTCAAAGAATGCCCACAGATTCTCAGCACAAGCAATTAAGGACAACAACCCAAGCATTATACGTGCCTGAGTTGACTATCGACGCATATCAAAGCTTATTGAGTTTCAAATCGATTTAAGGACAAATTTGATCACGCATTTACATCCAATTTATTTTACGATGAGAATTATCTAATTACTTAGGCCATAGGATGGTATTCATCCCATGACCGAGCATATAATGACTACCCCTCCATTGACAAAAGACTTGCCAAGGAAAAGGTTAAAACTACCATAAACATAATTATTATTTTTAGGTGATTAAGAAAGATCGCTACTAGTGCGTACCAAAAAGATGTGTACGGCTGAGTTGGCCAAATTAAAGGCACTCAACCTTCAATCTTTATAAAAATCACAACTAGGACTAATCTTAGATTTAGGACTAATAATAAGGGTATGTTCCACTAAAAATAAGTACATAATTTTCTAATAAGTAGTTATGTTTTGAATTAAAGGTGATGTATTGTGAGCAAAATAATCTATCTCGTAAAACGAAAATTAAGTACTTCAAAAATAAACAGGGCTTATAGAACTTCAAACTTCATTCAAATGAAAAATTGAAAAGAGAGCTTTGTTTACAATTACAAACCGTAAACTTTATTGAATAGGGAAATTACAAACTACAAGTACCGTGCACAAGATCCAATGAAGAACGAGCCAAGAAAAAAGAGGACAAGGTTCCAATTTAGGCTAAGGACCAAATGAGAGGTCTATGGTTGTAGAGAGAGACTGGGGAGGTGAAGAATGACCAAAACATCTGATATTTTCCGCCTTATAAGGGTCTTGAACCAACCACAAAAACACACGGAAAGACCAAGTCAATTTTTTTTTTTTGGCAATTTTCCCAAGGTCCAAACATCTGATATTTTCGTTCAGTACGTTTTTTTTTTTTTTGGCATTTTTCCCAAAAACTTCTCAGTTAGTGCTCTCTCACTAAATTTTTGCATAAATTTTCATTTGTAATTTTTCTTACTAATTGGAGAGGAATGTGACTTATTTGGGCATTAAATTTTCCCACAAATTTGGTATTTTTACTACTTGTTTCTTTTCAGATGATGGCGCGTGTAAATAAACATATAAAGTGAATTCACAAACATGTCGATTTATATACTTGTATGAATAAGTTATGGATTAATCATTTTCCTACACTTAGGGTGGAAAGAGGGATGTCCCATTGCCCACGGCATCCCCGTAAATTTGTCAAAGCAAAATTGTGGTATTTGCTAGGGGAGAAAGTGGAATGCAATAGCTTCCCTTATTGGAGCTGCTTAATTGTTAATTTTATTTTTTGACAGTGTTCACCAAGAAAAAAAATGGGCTACAACAGCTCCTACTCTTAGAAATTTGAATTCATGTTGCCGACAAAGGGAGAAAGCGGGGTGTAGTCGTTTCCATAAATTCAATTGGTTTCACCCCGTATGCAAATCCTGGCTCCACCCATGATCATAATGCTTTTGAAAAGTATTTAGAAAGAATTACAGCTACATGAATGTGGGAAGATACAGCTACATATATTCTTGTAAGCGGGATGTAGTCGTTTCCAGAGTGAAGATACAGAGCATTTTGTTTGGAAGTTGGAACGGGACCATTTTAGCCTAGACCATTTGTCAAGCCACCTTTGTTTGGAAGTTGGAATGTGAGAGATATTGTTTGTTTGTTTGTATGTGTAAGTATTTGTGGTTGTAGATTTATTGGTGGTGTAAATCGTCGTGCATACCACGGGTTCATTTTTTCTCTCAATCGGAAACGAGGATCAGTCGTTGATGGACGTTGACTTGAGGTCAAGGTCTTTGTTCAAATACTGACAAAGATTGGACATATCATCGATCATAATACTTTAAATTTTGAAAGGTATTAGAAAGAATTACAGCTACATGAATGTTGGAAAAAACAAGTAACTAGGTGTAACGACTTGACTAGCATATGACGCCTTCGCTTGCAGCTTGCACAGTGAGAGAGTCGATTGCGGTACTGATTTATGAAAGAAAAAAAAAACGTAATGACTTCTCATCATTGTAAAAAAGAAAACAAAGAAGTAGAGATGAGAGCAGCCACGATATCAATGGAAGAGACGACATGGTTGAATAATTACCAGAGATTGATTTGATGGCAGACGGATGATAATAGAGTCAGTGGCGGAATCAGAATTTGGATTGGGAAGTCATTCTATTTGATGGGAGCCCACTTCTATTTTTTACATAGTGTTTATAAGAATATATGAAGAGAAATCATGTTAAGTCAACAACAGACTTTGTCCAGAAGTTTTTTTAGTTCAAGCAAATAAAAGCCTGAGTCAATTGTCTAGTGTTCTCGAGATAAGGGCCATCGAAGTGTTATGTTTAGGATTTGAATCGTCCACTATGAAAATGCTACTTTTTCCCCATTTGTGTTAGAAACCAAATTGTTCGGACACCAATAAATGCCTAATCGACTTTTATTAGTGTAAGATGGAGTATATTTTTAAAAATTTGGGATGTCACGTGTCACATCGCCTCTTTGTACAGCTCCGTCCATTAGTAGACCCGTAATATATAAATGTGAATAAAAGAAGAGTGATAAATTAGTAGATACACTTGAAGCCTGTTCTTCCTGAACTTTTGTTTTGGTATTTATTTTGTCTTTTACTTTTGTGAGTTTCACCTTAAACCATTTCAATTGGCTATTCGTCTCGACGAAAGGTGTTTAAGAAGTAAAAAATTATGGCTAAAAAAGAATTATGAGAGCAAAAGTTTAGGAAGAACAGGCCCTTGATGCAAATGAAGATTCATAGAAGAATGTCTAGTGGTTTGATTTTCTTTGAAAAAAAGGTTTAATTCACCATCACAAAGTATGGTAGAATTTATTTGGCAAGGGAGTTGGAGACATCCCAACTAAGAAACTACTGCAAATTCTTGCATCCCATTTTTGGGCTTAGTCAGAACAAATTCATCTAAGCCCAAAACCAACCAAGTCCAAATGGATTATTCCAAAGTCCAATGAGGCAATTCTAGTGGAGGAGCAAATAATAAGGGGTTCTTCTAGGCCGGCCCTAAAATGTCAGCGCCTACCCATCAAAGTTCACTGTTTGTCAAACCCATTCCCATAAGCCCCGTTTCAAGTGGAGTACCGAAAATACCCCACCTTTATTACTACTAGGACGCGTACAAGTACAACTGCTGGTCTTCGTCGTCCTCGGCAGTTAGCAGTTTACGAAGCCATGACCCGCGCCAGCAGCTGGGCGACGGCCTTGGCAACGATGTTCTCAGTCCGCCGGACGGTGGAGACGCCGTTCGGTAGCCGGGAGTTTGGGTGCAATGGCGACATCGCCGGAGACAACGAAGTTGACGATGATGGTGATGACGATGGCAGGTGTGGGGTTTTAGATCTATTGTTTTAGGGTTCCAATTCACCAACATTGAAAGAAATCAGAGAAACTAGAGAAAAGAAGAAGATCGAAAAACAGCAGAAGAAGATCGGATTGGAAAAAATCAGAATCGTGAAGTCATCTTCCTTCTTCTCACCTCTTTAAGCTATGCTGTTCCATGGCTTTTTCTTTTTCATATGTACACGGAAAAGTGGTGCTCGGATCAAGCACCCTACACACCTCGGATGCCGTTGATTCCTGCGTTGGGCCCCTTGGTTTTTTTTATAGAATTTTTGGACGGCTCGGATCGGCCGTCCGATGGCCAGAGACGGCCCGGCGCGGCCGCCGGACCGAATTTCCCTCCCCGGCCGGTATTTACCTATACAAATTCTACTAAACCTAGGACACCCCTTCTTATTTTCAAGAACACCCCTTCTTATTCAACAAAAAATAAGCTCTTTTTTGTGTTCTGGAACACAGTCTAAGAGTAGTTGCAACTTGCGTTGGAATGTGTTGAAGTTAAGTTAGTGTGTAACAGGAGCGCACCATTTTATCCTCCTGATTTTTTTGTCATTTTTAGCATTTTTTTTTAATTATTCAGGTTGCAATTTGTAATACTCATACATCTTTATTTGGGTGTGAATTATGTTTTTTTTCAAAGGTATAAATTCTTAATTTGGGGATGTGAATTCTTCATTTCGGTGTAAATTCTGCCTTTTTCGAACGTGTGAATTCTTCATCTAGATGCGAATTGTGTCTTTTTTGAAGGTGTGAATTCTGAGGATATGAAGAGTGCAAAAGAGTGTGAACAATTCATACCTCATTTGAACAATTCATACCTCATTTGATCAATTCACACCATCCGAAATAAAACAATTCACACCCCTCAAAATGCAGAATTCACATATCACTACTCACCCCCCAAAATAAAAGAATTCACATCTCTCAAATGAAAGAATTCACACCCTTCTAAACAATTCACACTCTTCAAAATACAGAATTCACAACTCTAAAAAATGCAAAATTCACACATCACTACTCACTCTCCAAAACAAACAATTCACACCCCTCAAATGCAGAATTTGTGGGGGCGCGATTTATCCTTGAACCTCCTGAACCCCCTTCCCGATACTTGAACCGTGCTGATCTTGAGCGACGCCGCTGTGTACCTGCAAACCGGAGGGTGGTGTTCCTCCGGGTAGAAGCTCCGACGATCTAGTCAGAATCGGAGGGAGGAAGAAGAAGAAGTTTGAAGAGAGAGAAATGTGTTTAAGAGAGGAGAATGTCTAACCCCTTCCCAAAAAGGGGTAGCTTGCTATTTATAGGCAAAAGGTTTGGAGTGCTGAACAAGGTGGAGGTGTGCTGCACGCGCGTTGCTACGCTCGGATGACGTCATATGTCAGAGGCACTCGATGGATGTTTGACTTCAAGATCTGCAGACCCATGCTGACCCACGTGGGCCGGAGTCAGAGATGTCCCATCGGTTATCAGAAAGGCGTGCACGCATGTTTCTGTCACTGTCAGCGGAAGCTCCCTAGACGCCCTACCGCCGCCGGGTTCAGCCGAAGAAGTAACCCGAGCGGAGGATCTGCCGAGCGCAAGACTTGTTCGCCAGACCATTCCTTCGAACAGGAGGAGTGGCCATCCGAGTGAACAAGACATATGCCGAACAAAGGCGCTGTGATACCTCTCGGAGTACCGGATAACGCTCGGCGAACACCCGCGAGGCCGATTAACGTTCGGCGAGTAACAGGGATGACGTGTCGCGTTTGACTTTTCTCACACAGACGAACTGAGACAACTGGACCGTGGGCCCACAAGGTTAACCTGTTGACCCCTTTGGTCCTTCGGATATTTCGGCCCACTACAATAGCCCCTCAACTCTTGCTTTGCATGTTCTGAAGGAAGGAGGAGTTGACAATAGTGGCCGAACAAATAAGTATGCCGAACGAAGAAGTACCCTGCGAGCCGAAGGATCACTAACTTCATTCCAAGCCGAAAGAAGAAGTATGCCGAACGTTAGCCGTTCGCTTAACCCGAAGCAGACAAGCTCTGAACCCGCATTTAATGCTTCTGAAACCGCCAATTTCAAATTTAATACGTGTCATTAATCCATTGGATAGCGAAACGGCGTTGTACAAGGTTCTCCACGTGTCAGTCATCGCGCGAGCATCAATCTCCCGCTTCAATCTAACGGCTGGGGGCTCTGCGTTGTTTCGAATTCTCCCCTTGGTATAAAAGGGGTGGAAGGAGAGAGAAAATCACTTTTTCTCTCCTTCCATCAGACGCTTCAACTGCTCTTCGACGGTTCTCGCCCCAACATCGCTTGAAATCTGAAGATCAACACCACGAATCACAGATTTCTCTTGATATTCAGGTATATCTTACTTCTCTCGATGCTTTCTCGCATTTTCAGTCGTTTTCACGCATATTTCGACCACAAAAGTAGGTTTTTCTTTCGCTCAGTCTGTCATCGTTTCTACACGCTGTAGAACAGGTTGAACATGTTCATGTGTTCTTCCGAGCCCATGAACATGTTCGACCCGTGTTTTCGAACACAAATCAACTCCGAAGAACAAGTAACCAACAAATCAACTCCGAAGAACAAATCAACTCCGAAGTACCGAACAAATAGTCACTCAAACTGGCATCCGAAGCATAAGTGCGCTCGGAATCCTCCTAACGATATATAGTCGTTCGGGGTTGGCATGTTTGTTCGGTCAACATAGGGCACTGAAACTAGGCACCTTTAGGAGCAACGACCTTGCCCTTCGCTAACGGTCTTATCCCATGCACTTTGTTTTAGGTATGGAGTCGCCGTCAACTTCCTCGGGAGAATCCTATCGTTCGACCGATTCTAAGGCTTCAGGCTTCGGCGAGATGGACCCCCGAATAGCCGAAGCGATTAGAGCCAAGGCTCGGAAGTACCGCGTGGGATCTGGATCCCCATACGCCGGAATCGAGGGGATCAATTTCCCCTCGAACGTGGCGCCTCTTCGGTCATTGGCCCCTGATATCGTCGAGATTGATGATGACGATTCTTCGGAGAAAGCCGAAGAAGACCAAGATGACGAAGAGGAATTAGAAGAGGAGGCAGCAGATGGGGACGAAGGAGACCAATCCGAGAGAGGCACACCTGCCGCTTCATCTAGTCGGCCGGAAGGAGAAGCTGCTGCCCTCGACGAATCATCTTCTGCTGTTCCGAAGAAGAAGGTCAAGAGGAAGATTATTCCCTTGGACCCAGATTTGATCCCCGACCAAAGGGATCCCTGCCCTTACTGGGATTGTTTCCACGATCAGGATCTCTTTCGGCGAGCCTACAAAATCCCGAACGACGTTGTGATTACTCCCGTCGAAGGGCCCCGAATCTTGTTCAGTGACGAGCACGTCACGGTTCCCCTAATGGCAATCACCGAGGGAGGGCTTCGGTTCCCGATGCATAAGATCTTGAGACAGATCCTGCATCGATTTAGCCTCACGCCGTGCCAGCTGAGCGTGAACTCTTACCGCATCATTCACTCGGTGATTAAGCTCGCCGAGGTGAAGATGTTCAACCTGGAGTTCTACCACCTTTTCGAGAATTACATGATGTCGAGGAACGTTAGACGTTCTCGATACTTCTTGTGCTCTCGGAGAAATATGAAAAAGATCATTCCCGAGGGAATGTACGACTCAGAGAAGTGGGCTTCGGACTACGTCGAAGTCCGAGGCAACTTCCAATATCCCCCGCTCGAGTATGGGCAATTCGAGATCGCAACCCACAGGGGAGATCCTTGTAAGCACCTTGCACTTTTTAGTTTGCTTTCTATTTCTCCTTGTACTGCTTTCCATTGTTTTCCAACTTGCAACTGATATTCTCAACTTGTTCAACTTTTTAACCTCGGCAGATACTTCGAAGCTCAACAAAGTCCTGTTAGGGTTAGCGAGGGGGTGCGGGCTTGCTTCGAGCCTTTTGACGATTCCGAGTGCAGAAAGAGACGCCCCAACCATCCTCCAGTATGACCCATCTTACGGGGGAAGAATCCGAAGAAAGGTGGTGGAGAAAGAGGAAGCGGCGGTGCTCCCCGAAGAACTCCTACCGAGCAAGGAAAAGCCGCACCGAGGAAAGATAAGACTGCCAACCGAGGACGAAACGATGCCTCCCCGAAGCATGAAGGCCGTGTTACAGAAGAGGCTGGATGACGAGGCGAGGGAGTTGGCCGAGCAGAAGAAGGGCGGTGCCCCTGGGGCTTCAGGCTCGGCCCCGAGCAAGAGTAGCACCGTTCCTCAGGCACAAAAGCGGCCCCCTTCCATTACTCCCTCATCCGAGGTTGCTCCTCCGGCGAAGAGGACAAAGTCTCATGCCACTAAGTCATCTGGGGTCGGCCTTCCGAGGGTAGAGGAGAAGGAGAAGAATAAGGCCGACGAGGGTGAAACGAGGGCTTCCTCGGATGCTGATGTTCCGTGGGCCCCGAGATTTGTCATTCCGGGCAAGAAGCAGATTCTCAAGTCTGACAGCCTCCAAGAGGATCCCTCCCTCGCTTTCACACTGCACTCGGGGCTTATGCTCCCGAAGGACATCATTGCTCCCCCATCGCTGAAGACAGCATTGAGTGATTACTATTTCCACGTTGGGAGAGTAAGTCCAAATTTCCACTTCCTCTTTCCTTTGTACATTTGTCGTTTCTGCATCTTGAATAACTTACATTTCTTCACATTTCCAGGCGACACAATCGATCATGAGTGCCCAGCTGCACCTCTCCGAGCATGACAAGCAGACGAAGTCGCTGAGGCAAAAGGTGGAGCTCGGCCAGCTGACGCTGGAGGAGTACAAGAAGACTCTGGACCACTCAGAAGGTGTCCGCCGAGCCCAGGAGGTCCAGATAAAAACCCTCAACGAACTGGTCAAGGGCCACCAAGATGCCGCCGAGCACACTAGGGCCGAAGGAAAAGCTGAAGGCCTTGAGGAGGGACGAGCCCTGGGTAGGAAGGAGGTGGAAGAGGAGGTGCAGAAGCTGCTCCAGGAGCAGTTCGACAAGGGGTACTACCAGGCTGAGGAAGACGCCGCGGACCAGATTATGGTCCTTCGGACTGAAATGAGGGAGGCGCAGCACAGAGTAAGCTTCAAGCTCGGATTTAACACGGGTTTCGACGAAGCTGGCGTTGAAGCTGACGACGAGCGCCGAAGCCTCATTGAAATTCCTCCTCTCCCAGCCGAAGAAGCCGTGGCCGAAGAGCCTATTGTCGACGAGGCTCTGGCAAGCCCCACCGAGCAAGAGAGCGCTGCAACTCCAGCTGCTGATTCCACCAACCTTCCCCCAGTCACTACCACTCCTGAAACATAAGACTTGTTAATTTTTTCCCTTTTTGTTTCAGTAGATTTCATTTGGAACGGTCGGCACCGAACAATTGGTTTTAGCCGAACCGTATGTAATTAACGCAGGTAGAGGGTGGCCAAGAACGATTTACCATGGCCACTCCTCGGTAAGGTTGTCCAGGGATGGCACCGAACGATACACCACCCGCCATCCCCTGGTGACATTTGTTTAGAAATTTTTCCAAGTGTTCATGCTCGGTGAAACCACTTTTTGTAACGCAACAATTTCATGTTAGTATTCTTGTTCGGTGTATGTGCTTTTAGCATTTTTATAATGTTTTTCTTCAAATGCCCGCAAACAAGTACAAGTACAGTTGCTCGTTCAACCGAATGTGTTTAAGGGGTCCGAACGATGGATGCCACCCGACCAAACGAAGTACTTTTCTTGGGGGTCCGAACGATGGAAGCCACCCATGCGAATTTGCTTTCATCTCATGTTTACCCATAGGAGCCCCCCTGTCTTAGTGTATTACCAAAGTGAGGGAAAACACTAAGGCAGGAAAGTGGGTAAACAAAGGAACACAGGTGCCAAGCCCCTACGATGGAGAACCGAGGCTAAGAGGATTTCGCCCAAATCATGTATCCGAACGATTGTAGGGTAGAAGTGCCACGTTCCGAAGGTTATGGGCGAGATAGTATATCCAGTTAACCGAGTGTGTAACCCGAAGAAACAATTATACAAGAACATGAAATTTCTATTAATAAAGGCGCCCGAGGGCTTACATTCCGAAGAAAAATAAATTTAACAAAAATAAGAGGGCGGAGACCCGCCGAAGCTACCCGTGGAACTTCCGAAGTTTCTGGGCGTTCCAGGGGTTTGCAATCGGTGTTCCATCCATTTCGGCCAGCTTGTAGACGCCGTGGCCAATCTTCTGAACCACTCGGTAGGGCCCCTCGTAGGGATCCTTGAATTTTGTCAGCTTCTTCGCTTCGACCACCATCCGAAGGACCAGGTCTCCGACGTTAAACGGCTGAGCCCGAACATTTTTGTTATATCCCCGAGCAACCTCTTGCTGGTAAGCAGCGTGCCGAAGATTGGCGTTATCACGAAGCTCCTCGGCAAAATCCAGCTCCGCACCAACCAAAGCGTTGTTATCCACCGGATTGAAATTCTCAGACCGAACGGTAGGGATAAGTGTGGAGAGGGGCAAGACCGCCTCCATACCATACACCATGGAGAATGGTGTTCGGCCAGTGGAACGCCGAGGTGTAGTGCAGTAGCTCCATAAAACTTGTGGAAGCTCGTCAACCCACTTACCGAGCTTGTGATCCAAACGACGTTTCAGCCCCCGAGTGATAGCCTTGTTAGATGCTTCGGCCTGGCCGTTTCCCTGGGGATAAGCAACGGACGAAGTATGAATGGTAATGTGATGCTCTTGGTAGAAACTTTGGATCGCCGAAGCTACGAACTGAGAACCGTTGTCTGAAAGAATAGCGTATGGGACGCCGAACCTGGAGATGATGTTCTTCCAAATAAAGCGTTCGACATCCCCGGCTGTAGTTTTTACTAATGGAGAGGCTTCGACCCACTTTGTGAAGAGGTCGGTGGCAGTGAGCAGATACTCAAATCCCCCGAGTGCCTTCGGCAGCTTTCCCACTATATCGAAGCCCCAGACAGCGAACGACCAAGGACTAGTGATCATCTTGAGAGGAAAGGCTGGCTGATGAGGGATGGAAGCATGTTTCTGACACCGAACGCAGCGTTTCACGTATTCCTCGGATTGTTTAACCATCTTAGGCCACCAATAACCCTGTGTTAACGCCCGCTGGGCCATCTGTTCGGCCGCCCGAATGACCTCCACAGCTACCCGAGTGAAGCTCATCAAAAATGCTCTGAACTTGGTCTTCATGTACGACACGCAAATCTGGACCAGTAAATGTTCGACGATACAGATTTCCATTCGGATCAAGGAAGTAGTTAGCTGCTCGGCAGTGAATCCTATGAGCTTCTTTCTTGTTTTCGGGGAGGGTTTGATGCTTCAGATAGGCGACGATGGGATCTAACAGACTTGGTCCTAAGGCGATAGCGTTAACCGAGCAAGTGACGGGTTCGAAGCTCGGTGAATCGATCTCATCGAAGATAATTGTGCGGCTACCTGAAGTTCGGTACACCGAGGCGAGACCAGCTAGAGCGTCTGCATGTGCGTTATGTTCTCGAGCAATCCACTCTATCTCAACGCGTCCAAACTGTTTTAGCAGAGAGAGAACATGACTGACGTAAGCATTCATCCGTTCATCTTTGGCTTGATAATCGTCGTTGAGGTGGCCCACAATCAGTCTAGAGTCACAAAAGACATGGACCGAATCGGCTTCCATCCGAAGGGCAAGCTTCAACCCAGCGATGAGAGCTTCGTACTCGGCTTCGTTATTCGTGGCAGGGTAGCCGATGGTGACCGAGCTCTCGTGGACTGTCCCAGCCGGAGAAACGAGAACAATACCAGCCCCAGCCCCGTTGATGTTCGAGGCTCCATCAACCGTCATCCTCCAGGCGTCCCCAGAGAACAGCTTCATTCCTTCCTCGGTCTTTTCGTTCCCAAGGTGAACCGAGCCCGAAGCGATTCGGGGGGTGGGTTGCTCCATTCAACAAATTCCTCTTCCTGAGCAATCCGAGCCTCCTCAGCAGCAGCTGCTAGAGCGTTCTCTTCGTCCTTCAGCCCAGGCGTTAGCTCGGTGAAGAAGTCAGCCAAAGCTTGGCCCTTGATTGCTGTCCTTGGTTCGAACTGAATGTCAAAATTAGCAAGGTCTTGAGAGAATTTCAAGATCCTGCTGGAGGAGGTGGTTTTCCGAAGAACGGCCTTGAGAGGAAACTCAGTGAGAACCACGATCCTATGACATTGGAAGTAGGGCATAAGGCTCGTTTTGGCTGAAACGAGCGCTAGAGCCAACTTCTCCATAGGCAGATACCTCGTCTGAGAGTCCATCATCGTCTTGCTCGTAAAGAAAATCGGCAAGTGGTCCATTCCTTCTTTCCGAACGAGCACAGCACTCGTCGCATGATCCGAAACAGCAAGGTATAGATATAGATCTTCGTCGGACTCGGGAGTGACGAGGAGCGGAGCGTGGGAAAGATAGTCCTTTAAGGATTGCAAAGCCTGCTCACACTCCTCAGTCCACTCAAACCTACGCCGACTAGTCTTGATGGCTTGGAAGAAGGGCCTGCAGAGATCACTTGAACGTCGAATGAATCGGTTTAGTGCTGCAATCATCCCTGTCAATCGTTGAACCTCTTTGATCGTAGTTGGAGCTCGGAGGTTTTGCACGGCGGTAAGCTGGGTTGGGTCAGCTTCTATCCCTCGGCGGCTAACCATGTACCCGAGGAATTTGCCCGAGCCTACGCCGAAGGCACATTTCTCTGCGTTGAGGCGAAGGCGGTATTCCTTAAGGATGTCAAAGATCTCTCCCAGATCCCGAAGATGGTCAGTGCCGAGCTTGCTCTTGCACACCATGTCGTCAATGTATGCTTCCAGGGTTTTGCCGAGCTTGGGGAGGAACATGTTAGTGATTGTTCGTTGGAAGGTCGCCCCGGCATTCTTCAATCCGAAGGGAACGACGTTGTAGCAAAACGTCCCTCGGGGAGAGATGAACGCCGTCTTCTCTTGATCAGCTTTGGCAAGGGCAATCTGATGATAGCCCCGGTATGCATCCATGAAGCTCAGGCGCTCGTACCCAGCCGTTGCATCCACCATTTGCTCTATCCGAGGAAGAGGGAATCGATCCATTGGACAAGCATCGTTGAGGTTGGTGTAATCGACGCAGACCCTGAGCTTCCCATTTTTCTTTGGAACAACGACGGGGTTAGCGAGCCAAGTCGGGTATAATATCTCCCGAATGGCTCCAGCTGCCAGCAGTTGATCCACTTCGGCCATGACTGCCTCCACATGCGAGGCCGCCGAGCGACGAACCTTCTGTACTACGGGGCGTCTGTTCGGATCCACATTTAGTGAGTGGGAAGCGAAGGACAGGTCCACCCCGGGCATTTCCTGAGGAGTCCAAGCAAATACTTCCATGTTTGCTTTTAAGAAATTGAACATGTCCGTACGCTCGGACTCACTCAAGGAACTGCCGACGAGGAAGTATCTTCCCCCATCCTCGGTTATCGGCATCCTTACGAGTTCTTCGGCCGACCTTTCCTCGGCAGGTAACCCCACTTCCTCGGGCTCGGGGACGTCAGCCCTTTCAACACATTGTACCTCCAGGAAGCTCCGCTCGTTAGTCACTGTACTGACATAACATTTCTTTGACTGGATTTGGTCTCCCCGAAGGCTCTCCTGCCTTCCATTCCAGCCGATAAATTTCATAACCTGGTGGAGGGTAGAGGCGACCGCCTTCATTCCGTGTAGCCAGGTTCGACCGAGGATGATGTTGTAGGGGCTAGGAGAGCTCACCACCACAAATTCGACATCAATCACTCGGGAGCCGGCTCGCACAGGAAGAGTGATCAGCCGCTGAGGCCACACAGGTGCTCCAGTGAAACTAACGAGGGGTGTGCTTGCTGTCCGAAGCTGGTTCGGGCTGAGACCGAGGCTTTTGAAAGTAGAATAGAACATAACTTATGCCGAGCTCCCCTGATCCACCAATACTCGTTGAACTTTGGAGGAGCCAATCGTTACCGAGACGACCAGAGCGTCGGTGTGAGGCATTTGGACCCTTGCAAATCTTCGGAAGTGAAGGTTAGCGGGCCATCAAGGCTAGGATCGACCCACTTTCTCTTCGGTGAGATTCCCACGTTGCAAACGGCCAAGGCAGCAACGGCTTTGTCAATTTCAGAGTGTAGCTCGGCCGCTCGTCCCTCGGACACAATGCCTTGAATGACTCCAACAAGATTTCCCGCTAGAAGAGGCGGAGGAGGGGGCAGTGGATTTCGCCGAAGGTCGATCCACTGATTGAGGTGTCCTTCCGCCGCAAGCTCCTCCAGATGGCGTTTGAATGGTTGGCACTGGGTGGTGTAATGGCCACGCTCCTTGTGGTATGTACACATCCCAGCGCCACTGCCCGCTGTTCCTAAGAGTCCCGTCGGCCAAACGAAGAACGGCATCTGCCCAATGATACTCAGCAATTTGTAGATTGGTTCGGTAAACGCAGTTCGCTCGGCAACATATTCGTCCGGCCTTGGCTCCTTCTTTGTCTGCTGCCACTGTGGTTGCTGCGGGTGTTGGGGAGGTTTGCTCCGATTGTTTGGTTTGCTGGACCCATCGCCATTTGGACCCGATTGCCCCTGCCGAACGTTAGCCACTTGCTTCTTTGCAGCTGTTGTCTTTGATGTTTCCGTTCCCTTCGGCATGTTACGTTCAGGCCACCACCTCCTCATGCACACAATCTTTCTCGATAATCAACATAAGCTCCCCCATTGTCTTCGGTGGGTTTCGGGACAAATCTCTGAACATTGCCGAGGTTGGATCCAACCCGTTCATAAATGACTCGGCCGCCACGCTCTGATCACAATCGGGAATGAGGTTGTACACTTCCCAATATCGCTCGGTGTATAACCGAAGGGTTTCGCCTGGCGCCCTCTTCATATTCACCAGCATTGAGAGTGTCTTCGGCTGGATGTTGCTTGTCACGAACCGCTTGGTGAATTCCAACTCCAGCTCGTTGAAGCACTTAATGGACTTCGGCTTGAGTTGGTTATACCACAACATTATAGGCTCGCTTAATGTAAGAGGGAAAATTTACACATAAGCGCATCGGAGAAGTTGTGGAGGCTCATCGTTTGTCGGAATCGGCAAACGAACGCGACTGCGTCCTCCTTGGCCTCGTAACGCTTGAGCTTCGGCAGGACAAAACGATCCGGAGGTCGCTCTTGCTGTATGGCGTCGGTGAAGGGAGAGGCCTTGGCCTTACCGAGCTTGGAGTTATCGACCACCTCCGGGACGCTCGGAACAACGGACAGAGGAGCTTCGAGGCGGTTGGTTCGGTCGTCCCGAGATTCCCTGCGGTGGTGTCGAGGCCGCCTATTCTCCTCTCGCTGCTGGTGCCTAACGCCTTCCGAATGTTCCGGTTGCTCGATTCTTGGATCCTCAAGACGAGCTCGCCGAGGACCGAAAACCTCGTTGACCGGTCGGTATATCGTAGGCATTCCTGTAAATTGGTCGTACAGAACAATGGTGTCATCTTGCCTTCGTTGTTCCCCACTTTCCGCTCGGCGGTGGCTAGACGAGCCAGCCGGGCGTCGCCCTCCCTGGTAGCGATCCGTGTGTGATCTCGATTGCTCGGTACGCTCAGGGCGTTCATTGGTCCGAACGCGCCGAGGCGGCTCATTGAGATCCAAGGGCCTTTTCCCATCCGCGTGCTCCTGGTATCGTCGGGAAACATTGTTCGTTCTCCCGGAAGCTTCCATCCTGCGCGTCCCTGCTGTAGAGCTAGTCGCCGAAGAGCGAGTGCTCTCGTCGCGAACGATACTCTCCAACCGTGGGAGAAAGGCCGTGGGTTGGATCCTGGAAGCAGGTTCGAGCCGATCAAAAATAGTACGACGCTCGGACGGGGCACCTTCGGACGTGTGCGCCTGTCGGGATTTCCTACTTCGCTTGCGAGTTCTCTTCGGTCGACTTGGTTCGGCAGGGTGGCCATGCACAGGAGTCGTGGCCACGCCTCCGTCCCGCTCTTCAAGCCGTTGTTGGAGGAGTGCAATCACCGCAGCCTGACGCTTTTGCTCCGCCAAAGCTGCCTCAAGCTCGGTTGGGGGGTAAGAGAGTTGTCGTGCGACTGGCAAGGTGGTTCTCGCAGCTTGGCTGGGGTCAGCATTTATAGAACCAAACCCAGATAAACCGATGGTGAAGTTCTCCGGACCCGGAGGGGGAAGACGTTGTGCCATTACTCGAAGGGGTGGCGGAGTACGGCGGAGAAAGGAGGAGGAGGCCTGAGATGGACCACGGCCCACGTTGTTTTGCTAGGAAAGACCTGTTCCGTCCCCAGCAGAGTCGCCAATTGTGGGGGCGCGATTTATCCTTGAACCTCCTGAACCCCCTTCCCGATACTTGAACCGTGCTGATCTTGAGCGACGCCGCCGTGTACCTGCAAACCGGAGGGTGGTGTTCCTCCGGGTAGAAGCTCCGACGATCTAGTCAGAATCGGAGGGAGGAAGAAGAAGAAGTTTGAAGAGAGAGAAATGTGTTTAAGAGAGGAGAATGTCTAACCCCTTCCCAAAAAGGGGTAGCTTGCTATTTATAGGCAAAAGGTTTGGAGTGCTGAACAAGGTGGAGGTGTGCTGCACGCGCGTTGCTACGCTCGGATGACGTCATATGTCAGAGGCACTCGATGGATGTTTGATTTCAAGATCTGCAGACCCATGCTGACCCACGTGGGCCGGAGTCAGAGATGTCCCATCGGTTATCAGAAAGGCGTGCACGCATGTTTCTGTCACTGTCAGCGGAAGCTCCCTAGACGCCCTACCGCTGCCGGGTTCAGCCGAAGAAGTAACCCGAGCGGAGGATCTGCCGAGCGCAAGACTTGTTCGCCAGACCATTCCTTCGAACAGGAGGAGTGGCCATCCGAGTGAACAAGACATGCCGAACAAAGGCGCTGTGATACCTCTCGGAGTACCGGATAACGCTCGGCGAACACCCGCGAGGCCGATTAACGTTCGGCGAGTAACAGGGATGACGTGTCGCGTTTGACTTTTCTCACACAGACGAACTGAGACAACTGGACCGTGGGCTCACAAGGTTAACCTGTTGACCCCTTTGGTCCTTCGGATATTTCGGCCCACTACAGAATTCACATTCTCCAAAAATGAAAAGAATTTACACCCCTCAAATGAAAGAATTCACACCCCTTCTAAACAATTCACACCCTACAAAATATAGAATTCACACATCATAACTCACTCTCTAAAATACACAATTCACAAACTAAAATGAAAGAATTCACACCCATCAAATGCAAAATTCACTCCCGCTAAAATGAAAGAATTCACATCCCTTCTGAACAATTCACACCCCCTAAAATGAAATAAATTCACACCCCTCAAATGCACAATTCACATCCAAAAAATACACAATTCATACTCTTAAAAAACAAAAAAAAAAACAAAAAATTCACACAATTTTCTATTCAAAATGGGTCTTGTTTGATAGATCTCTTTGAGTAAATTCTAAAAATATAAATTTTACAAAAAAATGATATATATAATAAAAGATATTAAATTTTAACTTTGTAATGCAAAAAATAAAAAATATGTCCACATCAGAGAGAAAAGGAGAGAGAGATTGGGGTTGGCTCGAGAGAAATGCAGAGAGATTGGGGTTCTCTCTGTTCACGTGGGTTTGTCGGCGGGAATGGTACGCGTCAGTACAAATTTGATGCGTCACCTACCAAAACTAAGGGGTGAGGGCAAACTAGTAAAAGCACTTTATAATGGGGCCGCATGAGATACACAGTTACACACTACAAAAGCAGAAAGTCTACTGGTGTACAGGTTTGTTGTGGGGCCCACTACGGGTCCCACACAAATGATCCAAGCCGTTCATTAAATGTAAAACAGTTTTTCAAGGGCCCCCGTGAAAAATCAGTTCAATCCGATACTTATAAATGCTCAATCCAAACATCTAACTTTTGATTTAGATTTCCGGATTATAAAACATTATTTGATTGGATCGAGTATCTATAAGTATCGGATTGAACTGATTTTTCTCAGGAGCCCTTGAAAAACTGTTTTACATTTAATGAACGGCTCGGATCATTTGTGTGGGACCCGTAGTGGGCCCCACAACAAATCTATACAGAATACCAGTAGCCTTTCTGGGTTGGGAAGAAACCCCAACAAATAAATAGATAAATAGGACCGGCCAGTAATTTTCCGTTTGGGCTTTGCCCTCGTAATGTATCATCCAACTTTTTGTTGGATACCCTTCTTCTTTCTCCGTTTTTAATAAAATTTCATTTTTCGCCGATAAAAAAAAAACACATACGATTGTACCAAGACCTAGAGTGTTATATTTTCTTTGTCAATCGGTAGAAATATTATTAATCACTTTAAGCCCAGTTCGAAATATTACCTTGCCAGGTCATAGGAATCTCAATAGATATGGCGACTAGTACATGAGACACCTCTTTTTTTTCAAAAAATGAGAACAAATTGACCTATTAAAAGTTGATTACTATGGTAATGGTTGGAGAGAGATAGAGAGATGAGAAAGTAATAATTGGAGAAATAGGGTAATAATTGGAGAAAGAAGTAGGATAATGATTAAAAACTAAACTAAAAGGTTAACCGAACAAAGCCTAGCCTATATCTCTTTGTTCTTTTCTTTTCATTTCATTTGGCGAAGACTTGGTATAAGGGATCCTAGTGTATACTCCATTGGATTGTACCTTGTTCATCGGTGTGGTTGGCTTGACCCTCTTGTAATCTTTCAATTTTCTCAATATCGTTGTCCAAGTCAAAGGTTTACGGCGATCGTTGTAGAAATTATGTGTGGTCTTTAGGCTCTGCAAACGTGAAGTTAAAGCTAATAACACTCTCAGTGGTCCATAAAATTGGCGATGAAAAAAAATGCCAAAAAATAGTGACGAAATTCCTTTTTCATCGCAAATAGTACCCATTGGTGATGAAAAAATAATTTCATCGCCTTTTGTAACAAATTTGGCGACATTACTTTTTTGTCACCGATGTTTACTATTTGTGACGGAAAATTTTTTGTTGCCAATTTTCGAGACAAAATTACTTTTTCGTCACCAATGTGTACTACTAGCGGCAAAAAAAAAAAATTTGTCGCCAAATTTCATCGCCAATGTGTACTATTTGCGACAAAAACCAAGTTCGTAACTATTTTTGGCTGCCTCAAGCTTACTCGATTTCTTGTAGTCATACCTTAATATAATTTATTCATTTTTACACCAGCTTAAAATTTGTACGTAGGAGTACTTAAACCTAGCCTACTTGTGCCTGTGCACACGGCGGGGTCCCAATTTAATTTTGGTGTCCAAATCCCTATATCCCTTGAAAAATTTCATTTTTTACAAAAAATTAGCCCCACATAGTACACAAAATCCACCCACATCAGATGACTGCAGCCATGTACACTTATACAAAAATGCTAGAACCAGAGTACCCCCTTACATATCCATTTAAACACTCACACTCACATCCAAACATTTGTGTCCAAAGTATTTCCCCTATTGCTATATAAATAGATGGAGTACCGAAGCTTATTCGGTCATTTGTCTCACCATCCTATTATTATCTGAAGATGTTTCCTGCAAAGGTCTGCTTTATAGTCTTTCTAGTGCTCTTACTTTTGCTTCATTCTATTCCATTCCTGATAGCAGCCAGAGTCCCTCAAAGCAATAAGCATCATCAATGGTGGAACTACATATTCTTTAAGGTGGGCTATAACCCAGGTGAGTTTAGAAAAAAGTAAAAAATTTATATGTAAAATTTTAGCCCAATAAGTTTTAGCACACCTCGTTTTCTTTTTGTTGCACAACCCATCGTATCTGATTATCTTCATTAGAAGAGAACTTGTTGAAGATATCGACTCAGATTCGATAATAAATTATTTCTACTCTCTAAAACTACGTAGGCACAACTTCATTAATAGGGTAAAACTTCAATTGTGTACGGTTTTTGTATGTTTCTTTTGTTTATTATATTGTACATTTACCTACTTTTGTACAAGTTTACTAGACATTACTTACCAAAAAAAGTTTACTGGACATTAATTATAAAACTTTTTTTTCATATATTAGTTTATTAAATTTTGAGTTAGCCCATGGCAAATTAGATTCGTGCATGGTTCCACCCTTGAGCATCATCTTCAACTATATATTCTATTAGCTGTATATATTACTATATACTCCCTCCGTCCCTTTTTAAGTGTCCTACTTCGTAATTCCAACTTATTAAAAAGATATCATCATTACATATTTCATATCAACTTTTACCTCCATTTTCTTTCCTTACCCTCTATGGAAACATCATCATTGCATTTTTACTCATTAACTTTTCAAAATGGAATATACTTTTAGGGGTAAAATGGAAAATTCACCAACTTTTACCCACTAACTTTACAAAATGGACACTTATTAAGGGACAGTCCAAAATGGAATACTGGACTCTAAAAAAGGGATGGAGGGAGTACTTATTGGACCTGAATATAATCTCTTTGTTAACAAATGCATGTCTCGCCAAGAACATCGAAATCATTCCAAAAAAAACTCATTGAATTATATCATTCTTTGATGTTGAGTATATGTACAACAAGGTTTTGAAGTTTTGATAAAAGATCAGGATTTTTGGACTACCTTACGTGCACTTATATTAGTTTTTGAGAGACAAATCCCAGCATCCGCTAGTAGAGAGCTCATTTACAACTGGAACTAAAGTTTTGTCTCGGTTAGTCTGAACTACTAGGCTAACCCCTGAAAAATGCTGCCAACCCCTTGACAGCCAGACCATGGGGTTTGATTTGAAATTTCCAGTAAACATCTATGCATTGTTATTTTTAGGGTTAATGATTCAATTTTTTTTTTGAGAATAGGCAGACCAAATACAAAAATATGTACCAAAGTTCAAAAGAAAAATCAGATAAAATGACACAAAAAACAATTAAAGATAGTTGTTTCAAACTTTTTTGTTTTTAGTGAACTCATTTTTTTCCATTTTGCAGTTTTTTTTATCTAATTTTTAGATTCATCTCGTTGAGAAAAATTATTAAATTCAAAAAACATAACACAAATCCAACAAAAACTTAGAAAAAAAATGCACAAAAGTAGAGGGAAAAAGAATTACTTTAAATCAGATGTTAAATACATGTAAATAGTAACTCATTACTACTATATATGCATGCTGTCGTTGTAGGAGTGACAGGACGGAGATTAGGTGAAACGGACCCAAGTGATTCGGTTGCATATGGAATTGCCCATCCTCCCTATTCTCTGAATTAATCCATAGGGTGAAGCAAGTTTGAAGATCACGAAGTCGTCAATGCGCTCATGTTTATCCTGCAAGGTTTTTTGCAGTACCTTTAGCAATCCCCTATGTGTTTTAGGGCCGGTTCTTGCTGTTGTGTATGGTTTTGTGGATCTTTGTATTTATTGGCCTCTCGCCAACTTCTTCTTTCTTTGGTCTCGATCTAGGTGCCAACATATATAGTTACGATGTAGGTCGTTGATTGTGATGTTTTTTTTTTCCCGTTTCCTGTTAATCTTTGTAACTTCGGTTCATTAATAAAAAAAATTTGCCGATCAAAAAAAATTGAGTAACCATAACGACGGGGAGTGAAATGAGCAGAGCTGCTTCAACAAAATAAATTGCTAGCTGAAGCCAAGGAAATTTAATTTCTACTACTAGCTTTCATACCCTACGTGTAATCCTGATGCAGCGCAGCCTCCTTTTATGAAACTATTTGCAAGAAGAGATCACAAACTTGCTTATGTTAAAGATTCTCTCTTTGAAACATATACACAATTAGATATGAACAAGAGGTACTCCCTCTATGAACACACGATATGAGATAAATCTCGATTTTCTTAATTCAATAAACAACCCACTTTTAATGTCACCCTACAACTTATTTTATACTAGAAAACTAAGACCGAAAAGAATCAGCAAAACATGAAACTGAATCCTGGTAAATCGCTAATTGACTCAATAATTACCAAAATTAAAAGATTTGAGATATTCTCAAATCTAAATATTAGAGAATAAAAGAAAACTTGCCAAAACAAATGACACTTAAAACGGAATATTCAAAAATAATTTATTACCAAAATAATAAAACTAGATATCTATTTCTTAAATAATAAGTTGTTTCCATTCTGCATCATTCTCCCCGTCTTGAAGAAACTCGTCCTCGAGTTTATAAAGTTGGATTCGTCGTAACTTGTCCGCATCAATCTTGTACCTCAAATTAATTTTTCGAACCCCAAACTGTAAAGATGAGTCACGAAAAATAAAAGCAATATTGTTTGCCACAACTTGCTCTAAGTACGCAATCTAAATATTTTTCTTCACAACAGCTTCAGTATATTCCCAAAAAGAATCCTCAAATTGATTACCCCAACCAATCTCACCACCTTCAAGCATGGTAACAACTTTTTTTTCCAATTTTTTCTGATTTTTTCCTTTTGTAATTTTCTCCACCGGTTCTTCGTCAAAAACTGGCGGTTTACTCCAATCCACAATTGAATCTGGAATAATATTTGATGTGAATGGTCACTCAATGGTAGCTTCATTCACCATTGTCCTCCCCCTCGTCTGATGATTACCAGCCAAAGGTTTGGTGATAGAAACATCATCCGACATCTCCTCCTCTTTCAGAAACCGAGGTTGAACCGGACGACAGCGAGGCCAGTTTGTAACTTCTAGAGCCTCAAGACGTTGCACAACCGTCTCAAGTTCCGCTCTTAGCCATTGAAACCCTTCCTCCATTTGAGCATCTCGAGCAACTTCATCTCGCTCATAGACTTCATCAACATAAGCTGTATGACCTCCTCTTCCACCTCGACCTCCAGCACGTCCTCCGGCCATAGTCAGGATTGGAACGAGAGCTCTGATACCAACTGATGCAGGCAGCCTCCTTTTACAAAACTATTTGAAAGAAGAGATCACGAACTTACTTATGTTAAAGATTCTCTCTTTGAAACATAAACACAAATAGATATGAACAAGAGGTACTCCCTCTATGAACACACGATATGAGATAAATCTCGATTTTCTTAATTCAATAAACAACCCACTTTTAATGTCATCTTACAACTTATTTTATACTAGAAAACTAAGACCGAAAAGGAATCAGCAAAACATGAATCCGAATCCTGGTAAATCGCTAATTGACTCAATAATTACCAAAATTAAAAGATTTGAGATATTCTCAAATCTAAATATTAGAGAATAAAAGAAAACTTGCCAAAATAAATGACACTTAAAACGGAATATTCAAAAATAATTTATTACCAAAATAATAGAACTAGATATCTATTTCTTAAATAATAAGCTATTTCCATTCTGCATCAAATCCAAATGAGAATGGTGTGTCGTACATGTGTTTAGTACATCATAAAATCAAGTAATGCTATTAAGTTTATGCGTATAATTAATGTACCCAAGAAAACCAACTAATATTGTTTGCGGCCAAAGGTAGTATTCCTGAGTGTCTAGTCCGAAGCGTAGGGCTTTTTAGTTGCTTGCAAAATAACTCGGTAAGACCGAGATCAATCCACAGGGAACGGTTTAGTGGTGCGAAAAGCTTAATCGGTCTAAGTGGTGGTTTGTAGCTATAGGTAGCGAATCCTTGAGTTTGATGGATTTTTGGTGAATTTGACACTAGAATTTTCTATTTTAAGCTAAAACTACGGATTGGAAGTATTTAAACGGAAGGCTTGGACCAAAGTTTTTTTTTTGTCACACTTTACACATCAGTAGGGGTTAGCTAAGTGTCAGTATGTTAGTCAATAGGAGGTTCAGAGGTTGTCTACAACCTTGAACCCCAAACCCGCCCCTCGTGGACCAAGGAAATACACTGTAGGGAGTAAATCCCGAACAGGTGCAAGATGGCCCGAACACGTGGTATGTAGGACCACGGTATAGTTGTGATAGGGACAGTCGCCGTGCAATACGGTGATCGGCGATAGGGACCAGTGATATAAGGAATCATTGGTCCAGAGAATCTGTACCGGGTCAAGGTCCAGAGAGTATTGGATCGAGAGATTGACGAAGGAGCAGTGACATGAGAAGTCATAGGTCCAAGTAGTCTGTTCGGCAGAAAGAGAGCCGAACAGGAGGGGATTTGTACGAAAAGCAGTCCCAGATGCAGGAAATATTCCAGAAGGTTCTAGAAACAGGGATATTCCGTGTATACTATAAGATCCCAATAAAATAGGATCTAGGAGAGATACCCAACGGGAATGGGAGGTTCGGCCAGCTATGGAAAGGAGTCCTAAACGGACTAAAGTGATGAACTGATAAGGGAATGAGAATCCGAGATATTCTGGGTTTCCTATACGAGATAGAAAACCTAGGGCAACATGGATACTTGAGCAGCAAGCATCCATGAACCTATAAATATAAAGCAAACAGAGAGGAAAAAGGTACACAATACATTACAGTTATACGCATTCTCTTATGCTTAATTAGGGTTTTCCATTAGTACGTGATACTAACTTAGGCATCGGAGGGCCTTTGCCACGAGAGGCAAAGGTGCGCTCACCCCTTGTCTGTTTTGCAGATAAGAACTCCGGCGACGTATTAGGGTTCCGGCGAGGATTACGAAGTAGCCGTTACCATCTTGTGCTGCTTAAACCACTCTTAGTTTTCCTGCACTTACAATTGGCGCCGTCTGTGGGAAACGAAAGAGATCCCTCTGAAAAGCGACCGTGATGGAAGAAGACCCAAAGACACCACATGACCCAAAACACCAGTTGGGAGGAGGAGGCGACCAGTCCCCACCGGATCCTCCGAGAAAGCCCGATGGTGGGCAAGCCAAGAAGCCCACAAGCAAGGGTAATCCCCTGACCGTCCGTGACGATTCCAAGAACAAGGAGGGAGGGACGGCCACAGGATCCACGAGAAGGAGTAAGTCCCATCGTGAGGGAGAATCAGTGGCGCATTCAAGGAGTGCACACAACCGTGACGATGTCTTGGATAAAAAGAGACAAGAGATCAAAGAGTACGCTCGTCTGATTAAAAAACGAGAGTATGAGATCCAGGAATTGCAACGGATACGAGAACATCCGGAGGACTCTGGACTGTCACGAAGAAATTCCAGAGGAGACAGGCTGGCAATAGTGGAACACAAGAAGGCTCCTTCACGAGGAAGGAGGAGCAGGTCCAGAAGCCCGACCCCGAGAAAGAAAAGGGCTTCTTCACGAAAAAGAAGGAGCAGAAGTCTTACCCCCGAAGAGGGAGAGATTAGAAGACATCACAGGGATAGGTACGAGAGGCCTGATTCCGATTGGAAAGGAGTACTCCCAAGAAGGCAAAGGAACAAGAGGAGGGAACCATGTCTGCACGAGAAGCAGCACGGAAGGCCCTCAGCAACATAGCTTCATCCCCTTTTGCAAGAAGATTGCAAGAGGCAAAGCTTCCGAGCAGGGTGAAGCATGGGGCATTCGTTCTTTACGAAACAAACACTGACCCCGTGGCCCACATACAGCATTACCGGCAGGCAATGTTCATGCACGACGGAGATGATGCGATCATGTGCAAGATGTTCCCATCAAGTTTGGGAAAGGTAGCTTTGTCTTGGTTCCACAAACTAGGGCCGAACACCATACGAGGATGGAGACAGCTAGCCGAAGAATTTACTGCTCGGTTTCTGACGAGCAAGAAAGCACCAAAAACCTTTGAGAGTCTTTCTGTCATGAAACAAGGTGAGAACGAGCCAATCAGGGACTACGCCAAGAAACACTGGGAGACTTTCAACGAGATTGAAGGTTGCAGTGAGGAGTATGCGATAGCCACCTTCAAGACAGGGTTACCTGTTCGGGGAGAACTCCGTAAATCCCTGAACATGACCCCGGTAGGTACATTGGCAAGACTGATGGAACGAATCGAACAGCATGCCAGAAACGAGGATGACATATTACGAGAGGACAACAGAATGGTTGCCGAACAGGCGAAGGGTTTGCCGAAGAGGACAGACAAACCAGAGCCCAAAACCTACAAAGAGAGGAAGGAATACGGGCAGGTCAAGAAAGAGCCGTTCAAAGAGAAACATGCTCCAGACCCTAAGTCTTTCTTTTCGGTGACAACTGTTTGGAAGGAACCAATCTATCGGATTCTTTATAAAATAAAGAATCGTCCATATTTTAAGTGGCCCCCAAGGATGGAAGGAGATAAAGACGCAAAAAGGGCTACGAGTCAGCATTGCAGTTATCACAAAGACTGGGGCCACATGACGGAAGATTGTGAGATGTTCAAGCAACACCTCGATGATCTGGTTTCGAGGGGTTACCTGAAAGAGTTTATTCAGGAAGAGCACAAGGGTGCAGAGAAAGCATTGGAATTGGATTACGAGCAAAATCCAAGGGGCGTGATCCATATGATACATGGGTTGGCCACGCCTTATACGAGAAATGAGGTGAGGTTGCTCCAGAGACAAGTAAAACACGATCAGCATGTGATGCAGTTGGAAAAGAAACGAGGACGTGAGGGAGAAGAATGCAATGGAGGCATAGTCTTCACGGATGAGGACCTGGGGGGAATCCAGGTGCCACATAATGATGCCCTGGTCATAACCCTACGAATTGGGGAATATGACATAGAAAGAATCTTGGTGGACTCAGGAAGCTGCACAGAGATACTGTACTATGACGCGTTCAAGAAGTTGGGTCTAACACAAGCGGACTTGGTGCAGTCAATAACCCCTTTGGTCGGATTCAGTGCAGGAGCAGTTTGGCCCTTGGGCAAAATAACTCTTCGTGTTCGGGCAGGAACGGTCGTGCTGAGGACCGATTTCCTAGTGGTAGATGTACCATCTTCTTATAACGCGATTATTGGAAGAACGTGGCTACACAAGATGAAGGCGGTTTCTTCCACTTACCATCAGATGGTGAAATTCCCAGGATCGAATGGTATAGAAAGGATAAAGGGGAATCAGAAGGTTGCCCAGCAGTGCTTGATTTCTATAATCAAGAAGGCACCTAAAGCGAAGTTGGTCCAAGCAGTTGAGGTCCCGGATTAGCCGACCATTGAGGATGTCGGAGGGGACCCTGCCGAGAAAGTGGTGGAAGGCTTGAAAAAGATCCAGATCAACGAGAATGATCCAGAAAGGTATTTTCTGATTGGGGAAAACCTGAATGAGACCGAGGAGAAAGAATTGGTGGGGTTCCTCAAGGAGCACGTTGATGTGTTTGCTTGGGTACCCGAGGAGATGCCTGGAGTGGATGCAAACGTGATTTGTCACCACTTGAATGTGGATCCACAACATAAGCCTGTGATGCAAAAAAAGAGACGGTCTGCCGTACAGCACGTGGACGCTGTCATCGAGGAGGTGGACAGGTTTCTCGAGGCAAAGGCTATACGGGAGGTATACTACCCAGAATGGTTGTCCAATACTGTGGTGGTAAAGAAGAAAAATGGGAAGTGGCGAGTCTATGTCGATTTCACCGATTTGAACAAAGCATGTCCCAAGGATAGCTTCCCCCTTCCCAGGATAGACCAACTTGTTGATGCAACGGCTGGGTATGGGCGGATGAGTTTCCTTGATGCTTATCGAGGGTATCACCAGATAGCCATGTACGGTCCCGATCAAGAGAAGACTTCCTTTATCACACCAAGGGGGCTGTACTGTTATAACGTCATGCCCTTTGGTTTGAGGAATGCAGGTGCAACATACCAGAGGTTAGCAACGATTACGCTAAAAAAGTTGCTCGGCAAGACCATGGAGGTTTACATAGACGACATGGTAGTCAAAAGCAAGGAAAAAGAGAACCACATTGTTGATTTGAAGGAAGCCTTTGAGATACTGAGGGAATATAAGCTGAAACTCAACGCCTCGAAGTGTGCGTTTGGGGTAAACTCAGGAAAATTCCTAGGGCATTTGGTGACCATACGAGGGATAGAGGCAAATCCTGATCAAATTATTGCGTTGCAAAAGCTCCAAAGTCTGAAGACCACGAAGGAGGTCCAAAGGTTAACAGGGATGGCAGCGGCTCTAAATAGATTCATCAGCAGGTCCAGTGACAAATGTAGACCTTTTTTCCAATTGCTGAAAAAGAGGGAAGGATATGAATGGGGAGCAGAGTGTGAGCAAGCGTTCCAAGACCTGAAGGAGTACTTGGCAGCAGCTCCCCTATTATCCACGCCCGAAGAAGGTGAGTCTTTAACTTTGTACTTAGCAGTTTCTGAACATGCTGTGAGTGCAGTGTTATTGAGGGATAAGGGATCCGAGCAAGTCCCCGTCTATTATGTGAGCAAGACATTGCTGGATGCAGAAACGAGATATCTACCTCTCGAAAAGTTGGTCCTGGCATTAAGGACGGCGGCGAGAAAATTGCCCCATTATTTCCAGAGTCACAGGGTCGTGGTCTATACTGAATTCCCGTTAAAGTCTTTGCTACGAAAGGCGGACTTCTCGGGACGTATCTCAACTTGGTCGGTCGAGTTAAGCCAGTACGACATAGACTACCAGCCGCGTACCGCAATAAAGGGGCAAGTTCTGGCAGATTTTGTAGCTGAGTTTTCGCCCACGGTGGCTCCCCAGCCTCCTATGAGACAGGAGCAGGGAAAGGAACAGGGGAAGGAGCAAACAACGAGAAAGAAGAAAGCTCCGGCCGAACAAGATCCCATGGAATGGAAATTATTTGTTGATGGCTCTGCGTGTAATACAGGATCAGGAATTGGGGTAGTACTCTTCCCTCCTGAAGGAGCAATGATGGAGTTGTCCCTTCGATTGGGGTTCAGTGCTTCAAATAACGTGGCAGAGTATGAGGCACTCTTGGCAGGGTTAAGAAGTGCAAAGACCCTGAAGGTAAAAAGAATACGAGTACATTGTGATTCACAACTCGTGGTGAACCAGTTGTCCGGGGAATACGAGGCTTGGAATGAGAAGATGGTTGCCTACGTGATGGTCGCCAGAGATCTGCTTGACACTTTCGAGAAGGTGTACATTGAGCAGATAAGTTCTGGGCAGAACGCCCATGCTGATTCTCTTGCCTGGTTGGCTGCAGCTGTACCAACAGAATTCAAAAGACGTGTGGCAGTAGATTATCTTGCTGAGCCGAGCATTGGAAGAAGTGTGGAGTTGGTCTTGGACGTGAACCAAGGACCTAGTTGGATGGACCCAATAGTGGAGTTCCTACGAGATGGGACACTCCCCACAGACAAAAAGGAGGCTCACAAGATAAAAACAAAATCTGCACGATTTTGGCTGTCACCAGAAGGGAAGTTGTACAGAAAATCTTTCACTGGCCCATACTTACTTTGTGTACACCCAGAGATGGTGCAGAAGTTCCTCCATGAGATCCACGAGGGAATGTGTGGAAGTCATGCTGGGGGGAGGTCCATTGCCCACCGAGCAATAACCCAAGGGTACTGGTGGCCCCACATGCAGGAAGATGCAAAGGTGTATGTGAAAATTTGTGAGAAGTGCCAGAAATTCTCACCGATGATCCGAACACCAGCCGAGGATCTGGTGCCTTTGACAAGTCCTTGGCCCTTCGCACAATGGGGGATAGACATCGTGGGTCCACTTCACAAGGCAACAGGAAACAGGAAATTTATGTTGGTAGCAACAGACTATTTCACCAAATGGATTGAGGCAGAACCATTGGCTAAGATCACTGAGCCTATGATAGAAAGGTTCATGTGGAAGAGCATAATTACTCGATTTGGGGTCCCCTATTCACTGATTACGGATAACGGGTCCCAATTTCAGAAAAAGTTCAAGGCTTTTTGTGCCCAGTATGGGATAAGGAATTATTATTCGACCCCAGCCTACCCACAGAGTAATGGGCAGGCAGAGGCGTCCAACAAGACCATACTTGATGGGATCAAGAAGAGGTTGGACAAGGCAAAGGGGAAGTGGCCCGACGAACTGCCACTCGTTTTATGGGCGCACCGAACAACTCCTAGGAGGTCTACGGGAGAGACCCCCTACTCATTGGCATATGGGACGGAGGCTGTGATCCCATTGGAGGTTGGTCTGCCGACCAACAGGACCACTTTAGTTGAAAGTGGAGGAAATGACAGAGCCCTGGAGATTGCACTGGATCTTGCCGAGGAACGGAGAGAAAGGGCTCTGGTACATTTGGCCTCATATCAGGAGCAGCTGATGAAAAGCTACAACAAAAATATCCACCCCCGAGAATTTGGTATTGGAGACCTTGTGCTTCGTAAGGCGCTCGGCAATACCAAGGTGGCCAACGAGGGCAAGTTGGGAGCAAACTGGGAAGGCCCATATAGAGTTACAGAGATTGTGGGCATTGGGGCTTATCGTTTGGCAGACCTGGACAGGAACCCGGTGCCGAGGCCATGGAATGTCCACAATTTGAGGAAGTTTTTTGTTTGAAAAAACTTCAGTTTATTTTTTATTCTGTTTTAAGATGCACATCGTGATTGTGTGGGAATTACAAATAAAATTCCTTTGTTTTTATTTTTGTTAGTTGCAAGGGGTACGCATAACGCCCCCTTGAGTTTTTTGAATTATGAATAAAATTCTGATTTTGATATAAGACATTGTTTTTTTATCTTCGTCATGATTAGAATATGAAGTTAGGCTTGGTCCTTGCTCCTCACTTCATATTGGGGAGCAAAGGGATAGGTTTATGCCAAATACGAATATATTTGAGCAGATTCAAAACTTTGCAAGTACGAATATAATACAGGTATGAACAAACCTGGTGTGCATACGAAAATATGCATAGCTGCCCCAAATACGAAAACATTTGGATAGACTAAGTACGAATACACTTAGACTTAAGAACGAACATCTGGCGTGCATACGAAAATATGCATAGCTGCCCCAAATACGAAAACATTTGGGAATCTAAGCACGAGTAAACTTAGATGGTTTCTAGTCCAAACCAATGAACAATGGGGAGCAAACGAATGTATGCAAATTTATCTAAGTATGAACACACTTAGAATTATTTCCAAGTACGAGGAAAACTTGGGCAGCATACGAATACATACGATATTGTCTAAGTACGAATACACTTAGGACTTTTTCCAAATATGAGGATAACTCGGAGAACATACGAAGACATGCTGTTCAGTGGTATGAATAAACTTGGGTAGCATAGGGATGCACCCAAGCAAGATAAAAAAAGAAGAAGAGAGAAAAACACTCAGAACACCTAAGTACGAGATACTTGGGCAATCGAAATTAAAACGGTTGACCACGAAAAAGGCCACCAGCAATGTTAAGAAGCCACGAAGGGCCAAATACTTAAGTTAAAAGTATTGAAATGTATCTGTACCACGCAGGGCAAACTTACGGCCACGCAGGGCCACCATAAGTATCCAAAAAACATGATTGGGAAAAGTTCCAAGAGAAGGGAAGTCATACCTGCTGGTTAAACGGTAGGGTTCTCGACGGTAGGGTTCTCGACGATGGGGGAAGGAATCTGTGCAGGAGTAACCTCAGTGTTTGTGCCCACGTCAGTTGGACCTCCACTGGCTTCCTTTTGGCCAGGGTGGGTCTCTTCCACATTTATAACAGCTTCTGCATCTTGATGCTCGGAGGCGTCAGTATTGAGCCCCTCATCCAGATTATCCCCTTCCTCAACATATTCCTCCTCGTCTTGGGCCACCATGGTGCTCGGAAGATCAATTTCCATCCACAAAGGAGAGGACTCAGCTGTTCCAGACTTCCTGAGGCCAGCAGTCCACCCAGCAGCAAATATCTGATCCTGGATCCCAGGCATCTGGCCTTTGTAGCTCTCAGTAGCTACATTGATTCCTTCATTGTAGCCCTGCTGGTGGGACGCCTTGGCCTCGCCTTTGCTCGCTTCCAGCTCTATCAAGGTCTGGTTCAGACTATCTTCAGCACCATCCAGCTTAGTCTTAAACTCATTTGCTGTACTTCGAGCCTGGTTTCTCTCTCTCTCAAGCCGGGCAACGGTGGTCAGGAGCTTGGCATTGTCACTGGCCAATTTTGCGCGCTGGGGCTCTGAGTGGCCCAACTTTTGGGCCATGGCCACCATCTTTTGCGCAGCCTAAGCATATTGTTAGTGGCTCAGTAATACAGCAGGGAGATGGCCAAGTTGTAAGAATAAAAGAAAAAGAGGATCTACCTTAAAACTGTGCACCATAAATGACCCGAGCAGGTTGTCCGGCGAATTGACCACCTCCTTCTGCATATCCCCCGGAAGCATGAGAGCTTGGGATAGGGCCAGTGCAGTCCCTTCAGACTCCACACTATCCCGGACAGTGACAGTCTTGTTGCCGTGAGTAAATTGGGGAGCCCAGATTAGAGTTTGGGTCATAGGTGTCTGAGTCGAAGGCCCCCCAGAGGACCCAATTCAAAGCCATACAGCCTTTCAGACAGAAATACAGAAGCCTAGGAGAATCCATCTGACGGCTGTGACATCGATCTAACGGCCATAACATCAATCCCTCACCCGAGCAACCTGTTGCCAGCAAAATCTCCCTGAGAGATCAATTCCTCGGCCGCAAGATCTATCCTTCGGCCGAGACATCCATTCCTCGGCCGCGACATCCTTTGCTCGGCTGCCAGATCGACCTTTTTCCAGACTCTCGAACGTTCTGTCAGACGTTTGGTTTGATCCAACTACACTACCTTTCCGATGCGTTCGGGCTACGCTCAGAGATCACGACGTAGAGTTAGAGATGCATTGCAATTGCAATTGCCATCTCATGATTTGATTGGCCGGAGTGAGTCATCCCTATGCCTATATAAAGGAGCCTTTGGGCTCCGAAATAAACACAGAAATTGAGATACCTACACATTCAATCAAACCTCGAAACTCTGCACAAATACTCCCTCAATCCCATACTCCAAAAGCCCTAACCTTCCGAAGGTAGCCGTCAATCCGGCAATCAAACCCCGAAGTTCAAACCCTAACTCTAGGATTCTCGATCAAACAATCAATCAATCACGCCCAATCCAAAGCAATCAAGCAACTGAGGGATCAAGGTGGTGAGGCCCAACGGCCTCTGGTTTGTCTTATTTACTGTCTTTTTGACTAATCGTAACGCTTTGATTACCTGTTAATTTTTAGTCTGGTGTGAGGAAGAACACCGACCGGGGCTTCGATCCCTCGGCCGGTACATCGAACCAGGAGGATCCCTCGGCCGTGACATCCATTCACCGGCCGCGGGATCCATCTCCCTGGGACAGTTTGTTTTGCTTCTGCTTTCTGATGCATGCTTACTTATCGCACTGGCTCACTTTGCTTACTGTTTAAAGGAATAATTAAACAGACTATGTGTTAGAATTAAACAAAGCATCTGTACGTCTTATGTTGAACGATTATGGGCCAGTCTCACGACTGGGCAAAGAGGGGTGCCTAACACCTTCCCCTTATTGTACTTTTGGCTCCCGTATCCAGAATCTCTATCCATTTTCCCAGTTTTAATAAACTGGGTGGCGACTCTATTTGATGATAACCGTTATCATGTGCGATGTTCCTAGCCATGGGAATGTCCATGATTTTGGTTTATGAAGTGAGCAACCAATCGAGCAAACACAACGTGATCAATCTGTATGGCGATGCCCCGTTTGGGAGGTGTCTACAGCACCGATCAATAAAGCCCCCGTACGATGCCCTATAGCTCAAGAGCACCTGTGCTGCTCTTGCTCGGCCTGCCAGATAGGTACCCTGATCATTGAAATTTAGGGCCTGATCGATATGTGCTACATGAACTTGGGGCGTGATGATGGCATGCCCTTGGTTGACATTTTCGGCTGCAACACGAGAGGTTGACAGTTAGAAAATAAGTGATCAAAATGCAATATGAAAAATTGCTAAGTAATTCTACGAGGAAAAAAGAACTAACGTGGTTGCCCGAATCTGTGAGGGGCATGGAATCCTATCACTCTGCCATCCTCATTCCTGGGCTCGAAGTTCCCAGTGACGATTAGAAAATCATCGTCGTCTCCACGAGCGGAGTCAGGCAATTCGAGCACGAGACGTCTCCTGGAATCTCTACTCTTTAAATAATAGGTTAAGGCATCCTTGGTCCGAGAAATGCTGTACAGGTGATGAATATCATGCAGACCTAAGGATGTGCCTGACATCTGGTTTAGGGTATTGATACCCATAACGACGCGAAAGAAGTTGGCAGACACCTGCATTGGTGATAATCTATAGAAAGCTAGAACTTGTCGGAGTAATGGAGCCAAGGGGAACCTAACACCGCCCTCAACGACGGCCACTACGGGAATGTGAAGGGTGTCATTATCTGGGCTTTCCCGAAGGGCATCCTCATGGGCCAGTGCAGTGGCAACATCGTCAGGGATCTCATAACGAGACCTGAATGTCGCCATGGCCTGAGGTGTGTTACAATGACGGCAGGAATCTCCCCATTATAAACGGGAGTGAAATAGACGAGTAATATGGGTACGAAGAGACCCTGAAAAAATCCCTAGATCGACGAAAGATAGGGGAAGAAGGAACGATGACTTACGATTGTGGTGATCAGAGTCCTAGATGCACAAGGAAGAAACCTCGAGATGGTGAACAGGGCTCCAATGTCGGGTACGCTTGAAAGCTCTGGTTGCAGAGGGAATCGAGACAGAGAAAGGGGGTTTCGAAATAGGGTGAAAACCCAAATGTACCCCAATTAGTAGGGTGGCGTATGCGAAACGTCATCCAGACGCCGTTTGGGCGTTCCGTTTCCCAAAAGATGTCCATTCGCATTTAATGAAAGCGGCACGATGAGTGCCACGTGGAAGGGTTGGAGCAGGAAAAGCCTGTCCAGCCCAAACGACGAGACGTTTTTGGACTGGTTTAATGATGATATCTGCACCAGTTTTTGAGGAATGCAGGGTCAAAAAGACGAAGCTCAGGTTCTAAGAAGCTTTGCTCGTCATAAACGAAGACATAACGAGTAAAGCTGGGGAGCGATTGTAGGGAGTAAATCCCGAACAGGTGCAAGATGGCCCAAACACGTGGTATGTAGGACCACGGTATAGTTGTGATAGGGACAGTCGCCGTGCAATACGGTGATCGGCGATAGGGACCAGTGATATAAGGAATCATTGGTCCAGAGAATCTGTACCGGGTCAAGGTCCAGAGAGTATTGGATCGAGAGATTGACGAAGGAGCAGTGACATGAGAAGTCATTGGTCCAAGTAGTCTGTTCGGCAGAAAGAGAGCCGAACAGGAGGGGATTTGTACGAAAAGCAGTCCCAGATGCAGGAAATATTCCAGAAGGTTCTAGAAACAGGGATATTCCGTGTATACTATAAGATCCCAATAAAATAGGATCTAGGAGAGATACCCAACGGGAATGGGAGGTTCGGCCAGCTATGGAAAGGAGTCCTAAACGGACTAAAGTGATGAACTGATAAGGGAATGAGAATCCGAGATATTCTGGGTTTCCTATACGAGATAGGAAACCTAGGGCAACATGGATACTTGAGCAGCAAGCATCCATGAACCTATAAATATAAAGCAAACCGAGAGGAAAAAGGTACACAATACATTACAGTTATACGCATTCTCTTATGCTTAATTAGGGTTTTCCATTAGTACGTGATACTAACTTAGGCATCGGAGGGCCTTTGCCACGAGAGGCAAAGGTGCGCTCAACCCTTGTCTGTTTTGCAGATAAGAACTCCGGCGACGTATTAGGGTTCCGGCGAGGATTACGAAGTAGCCGTTACCATCTTGTGCTACTTAAACCACTCTTAGTTTTCCTGTACTTACATACACCACTCATAACCCAAGTAATCCAATAGTCTCACTAATTTATTTACAAAATCAAGTCCCACAGGTAATTTGTGTGCTCGATCAGAAGATTATACTAAGCAAGCGAATTCCTCTAAGAAGTTTGCAACGGCCTACTCTCGTATGTCCTGTACAATATTGTCCCCTTTGAACGCCAAACTCCATCAGATTTTCCAGTGAGGTCCCATTCGTGGATTACTCTTATAAGGCGAGCACGCTTAACTGTGAAGTTCCAATGAGTTTTGATGTCCTCACGGCTTTAAAAGGCCTTGTACAATGTAGGATGACGATCTATTATTTCACTACTACAATAAACCATAAAGATCACAGCTATTAGCCGTGATTGTAAGTTTTCCATCACGCTCCTGCTACCGTGATGGATTTAGGTGTGATTGTAAGTCACTCTCTTTTATCATGGTTATAAACTGTGATTGAAAGAAAGAAACAATCACTGCCAAAAGGCGTGATCATTTCTCTTTTATCATATGACTTACACTTCACCAAGCGATGTGAGACCACCCCCGGCTGACCTCTATGGTCACCGGTTAGACAGCCCCAGCACGGGTTCTAACCGCCCTCAGACTAGTCGACCACTACTTGAAACTCCTGGGGCGGGGCATCACAATCTCCCCCACTTAGGAAGACACATCCGCGTGTGGGGTCGAGATTCTGTCCCACATTTCCGGTTGGTGCAGGCTCTGATACCATATATAACGACCTGCTCCCTGTAGACACCCCAATTTGGCCTAATGATTATTTCAAGTCCCACCTTGGGGACCATCCCGATGATGAAATGGATATAGTGATTGCTGATTGACTTCTTGTGAACCCATGGACTTATGGTAAGAACTTTGAGCCACTTAGAGGACCCAATCCAGAGCTATACAGCCTTTCAGACAGAAATATAGAATCCTAGGAGAATCCATCTGTCGGCCATAACATTGATCTCACGGCCTTAACATCATTTCTTCACCCGAGCAACCTGTTGCTTGAAAATCTCCCTGAGAGATCAATCCCACGGCCGCAAGATCTATCCTTCGGCCGCGACATCATTTCCTTGGCCGCCAGATTGTCTATTTTCCAAACTCTGGAACGTTCTGTCGATTGTTTGATCCAACTACGATACCTCCCCGATGCGTTCGGGCTACGCTCAGAGATCATCACGAAGAGTTAGCATTGCATTGCAATTGCAATCGTGCGTTTTGATTGGCCGGAGTGAGTCACCAATTGCCTATATAAAGGGCCTTTGGGTTCTGAAAATAATACATAAAATTCATATACTTTCACACCCCCTCAAGCCACGAAACCCTGCAGAAATACTCTAAAAAACCCTCTCTTCAAAAGCCCTAACCTCGCGAAGGCAGCCGCTAATCTGACGATCAAACCCCGAAGTTCAAAACCCTAACCCTAGGGTTTTTTAGAGAAGCAATCAGTCAATCACCCTCAATCTGAAGCAATCAAGCTACTGAGGGATCAAGGTGGTGAGGCCTAACGGCATTTGGTTTGATTTATTTATCGTCTTTATACTTAATCATAGCATTTGATTATCAGCTAACCTTTTCTGCCTGGTGTGAGGAAGAACACCGATCGGGGCTTCGACCCCTCGACCGTGACATCCATTCACCAGCCGCGGGATCCATTCCCCTGGGACAGCATTGTTTTGTTCAGGCTTTCTAATGCGTGCTTTCAATTACAGTCTTGGCTCACCATTAACTGCTTAAAGGCTAAAAACAGACTACGTGTTAGAATTAAATAAAGCAAGTATATGTCTTATGTTGAACAACTATGGGCCAGTCTCACGACTGGGCAGAGAGGGGTGCCTAACACCTTCCCCTCACTGTACTTTTGGCTTCCGTATCCAGAATCTCTATTGTTTTCCTAGTTTTAATAAACTGGGTGGCGACTCTATTTTGATGATAACCGCTATCGTGTGGAGATGTTTCTAGCCATGGGAATGTCCGCGATCTTGGTTAATGAAGCAAGCAACCAAACGAGCAAACAACGATCAATCTGTATGGCGATGCCTCGCTCCAGGGAGGTGTCTACAGTTTTCGGCGACTCTGCTGGGGACATGAGAGCCATAACCAGAAAGTTCAACATAAGTCTAATACATGTTTTTTTTAATTCATTTATCATATGCATCGAGCAGGCAACCTCGTTGAGTTCACCTGATACCCTGGCATGACACGGGCTATGTTAGGGGTTCCAGCAAACTCCAGAGTCACTCGTACCTAGTGGTATATCAAAAAGGAAATCACTCAATCACCGCCTATGATGGGCTGGTGAAATGATTGGTGCCCTTTGACAACGGAGCACCCTAAGACTACCCAAACCTTACATGTTTTAGAAAGCCATAGAACTTATCCAACTAAGACAGGAACCTACAGGCTAGGAACCTACTTAATTGCATTTGCTTGCAAAAGTTCTTCCTCACACCTTGTATATGTTGTTGTAACATCTCTTTCTGTGCAGAAGGGTTAGGGCTTGAACTAAAAGCCCTAACCCTAAGTCTTTATAGCCAAGCACTAATGGCGTTGCCTGCAAGGTATATTTTTGGTAAAAAGCATCATTGCTTACTTAACACTCTCGCTTTACTTAAAGCACCGTGTAGACACCTCCCTAGAGCGGGGCATCGCCATACAGATTGATCGTTTGTTTGCTCGTTCGGTTACTTGCTTCATAAACCAAAATCGTGGATATTCCCATGGCTAGGAACATCGCCACACGATAGCGGTTATCATCAAAACAGAGTCGCCACCCAGTTTATTAAAACTAGGAAAAATGGATAGAGATTCTGAGTACGGGAGCCAAAAGTACAGTAAGGGAAAGGTGTTAGGCACCCCTCTCTGCCTAGTCGTGAGACCGGCCCATAGTTATTCAACATAAGACATATAGATGCTTTGTTTAATTCTAACACATAGTCTGTTTAATTAAGCCTTGAAACAGTAAATAAGGTGAGCCAATGCGATAAGTAAAGCATGCATCAGAAAGCAGAAAAGCAAAACAAACTGTCCCAGGGAGATGGATCCCGCGGCCGATGAATGGATGTCACGGCCGAGGGATCCTCCTGGTTTTATGTACCGGCCGAGGGATCGAAGCCCCGGTCGATGTTCTTCCTCACACCAGACTATACGATTAACAGATAATCAGAAAGCTATGATTAAGCATAAGAACGGTAAATAAAACAAACCAGAGGCCGTTGGGCCTCACCACCTTGATCCCTCAGTTGCTTGATTGCTTCGGATTGGTGGTGATTGACTGATTGCTTCTTTGAAAACCCTAGGGTTAGGGTTTGAACTTCGGGGTTTGATCGCTGGATTGATGGCTGCCTTCGGGAGGTTAGGGCTTTCGAAGAGAGATTTTAAGAGAGTGTTTCTGCAGAGTTTCGTGACTGATGGTGGTGTGTTGTGTGTTTAATTTCGTGGGTGAAGCCCTCTTTATATAGGCATAGGGATGACACAACTCGACCAATCAAAACACACGATTGGAATTGGAGTTGCAATGCAATACTAACTCTTCGTTGTAATCTCTGAACGTAGCCTGAACGCATCGGAGAGGTAGCGTAGTTGGATCAAACAATCGACAGAACGTTCCAGAGTCTAGGAAAAGGACGATCTGGCGGCCGAGCAAAGGATCTGGCGGCCGAGGAATGGATGTTGCGGCCGAGGGATTGATCTCTCCGGGAGATTTTCATGCAACAGGTTGCTCAGGTGAAGAAATGATGTTGAGGCCGTGAGATCGATGTTACGGCCGACAGATGGATTCTCCTAGGCTTCTGTATTTTCTGTCTGAAAGGCTATTTGGCTCTGGATTGGGTCCTCTAAGTGGCTCAAAGTTCTTACCGAAAGTCCTAAGGTTCGCAAGAAGGCAATCAGCAATCACTGTATCCATTTCATCATCGGGATGGTCCCCAAGGTGGGACTTGAAATAATCGTTAGGCCAAATTGGGGTGTCTACACACTGCGAAGCATGGATTTCTAGAACGAAATCAAACACTGGTTGCCCTGTCGGCAATTGAACTAGGGGTTGCTCTAGCAATCTTTGCCTTGCGAGGCTAAAGGAAAGAGGGAGTGTAAAGTAGGAGAGCAGGTTATGAATGATTGTATGCAAAGTCAAGGATATTATGGATAGAACTTGCAATACTTATTTCTCCATGGATGATTCAGCATGACAAGTGTAGGACTTTGGTTCCCATTTCCAAATCGGCCTAGCAACCTATCTTTCAAAATTCAAAATTTTGAGCATGCTTACCTCAACGAGTAGGTAAAATTTAGGAGGTTGTCAATGTGCTAGCAAATAATCAAGTGGATTTCAATTACCTCAATCACGTTTTGAGAAAGAATCTTCCCTAACCAAGAATTGAAAGAATTTTCAAAACTTTTTGCAATGCCTAGTCTAATGACAAGTTTTTCTGAAACATTCAAATAGCCGCTAGCACAGCGAAGGACTCTGAGTCTACTTTCTGTTGTAGTCATATGCTCAACCTTTTTGGTTTGTCTCATAATATGGATTGGCTTGGAAGTGGGATCTTAAGTTGCAGCAATGAGTCTTAAGAATCATCCATATCAAAAATGGCTGGCTATCTATAGTATCCGATAAACTCATGCATACAAACGAATTGCAATGCATGACTCATCCATAATCTGTGTAAGTAGCTGTGGTGCTATATATATACATATCGTTTTGATTGCCTCTTTCTAACTATGCAGGGGCCAAACCAAAAGAGGAGTCCATCCCCCTCATTTCCTTTCTTTGTTCATCGCATGTCATTTGGTTGCACCACCACTAAGGGCAGTTTGCATATTAGAAAATGTGCCGCATGGACAATTAGTTTTGGATATCTCAACTTGAGCATGATTAGGTTTCTCCTTCTCTTAGATTTGGAGTTTGATCTCAGACATGATGGTAATGGCTGACGAAAAAATTGAAGTTTTAATCCAACCAAGTTTTGAGCAATGGCAGCCATGTCCATCACGTCTTGGCTTAGATTTTAAAACAATCTTTTCGTACCTAGCTAACTCTCACTGCCATTTTGGCCCATGTTTTGCTTGTCTTGAAAAATTGATATCATTTTGCTCATCATGGTTTCTGGCCAATTGTCACACTCAGCATGAAATGTGGGTCTTAAATTCAAGTCTCCTCGAATATGAACTACGAATGGCCTGATTCTCTGTTGGGATATGTAGGCACCTTTTTGTCGGCCACAAATTTGAAAATGTTCCCTCCTGTGCTAGTTCGCTGCTATAGAATGCTCATGATAATATTGAGTATTGAAAACAATCCTTAGGGATTTCAAAGTAATCTTATGGCATCTTTTGGAACACATCATAATCACTTGAATTGTCAAAAGCGCAAAACGAGTTTTTCAAAGCTATGACCCGTGTTGAGCTAAGAAGGAGTTGACACATCTCTGCACCCTCACAGAGATCACTTGTGAGCAAATCATGCTGTTGAAGAAGAAAAGAAAGGAAAAATGAAGAGAAAAAAATGATAAGCTCGCTAGATTGAAAACCCACAAGGGCAGTCTAGGCAAAAGTCAGAGCATGAACAAAGTGAGAAATTAGCCGTGTCTCCATGCATCTACTATGTGTCTCAAAAGATTGTCCTCAATCTTAGAAAATCCACTTGGTTAAACATAGAAGCCCCTAATCTCTTAGTTAGGATCCTTGCCACTGTGTCGTGTGTTTCAAGATGAAGAAATGCATTCATTTCTCTATCCCAAACACTTATCCCTTGCTAGCCACGTTGAACCTCTGGATAATTTCTTTGAAAAGCCTGCTAGGCAGCCATCCACTACGCTGGGGCAAACAAAAAAAATACAAGGAGAGATCAATGAAAAATGAGTATCCCGTCATACAAGGGGCATTTTGAAGAAAACATTTCTTCTAATACATATAAAGGACATTTTTAAAGAAAACAACTCTTTCACACAAAGTGAGGCAAGAGACGACAAGAGTTGATAAAAATGTTGAAGATGGCTCCTAGCCTTTGAAACCCAAGCATGAGTAGAAAGTAGGTTTGAGCCATTATATCATTTCTTTCTTAAAAGCCACAACCCTAGCCTACAATATGGTCCGTAATAAAGTCCTCTCGGATTGAAAAACATGACTTAGTAAGCAAAGTCCTAGACACTAGGGGCATCACCAATATGGGACTTAACACGAAGGGCAAGAATCCTGGAGTTTGCATCATCTTGGCAAATCACACAACATGGAGAGTTACATGAGACAAGGGGCATGGCTATCTTCCCCTTTATGCACTTTTCTTGAAGGTATCCAACCTCTAATGAGGGTCTCAGTAGGCGCTTATCGATCCAACTCAAGTCTGCCAAATCAAACTTGAAGCAACAAACTCACCTAATTGACTAAGGGCATGGGTTTACAAAATAGTTTTGTGTCCTTTGATGATTGAATGATGTGAGTGTGGAATATATAGATGAAATGATATGATTTTGAAATCCTCGAGGAAAAGTTTTCAAAGTTGATTTTATCCTAAGCATTCTTGACACAGCAAATACAAGCGCAGTCGCTTTTTGCAAATCATGAGGAAATAACATGGGTCTCTCATTTCATGAGGAGTACAACAATATGGTCCCTTGGCCAAACAATGTTTTCAGTGGTGCCACAAGAGTATTGCGGTCTTTCAAATCACTTGGCTAGTGTAAGCAATAAGTCGTTGTCAGTCTCCTTAAGGCAAAAGGAAGCATTAGATCAAATACGCGAAAGTTGAGATGTCCAAAATGCATTACGGATTTACATGCATATCAGTATCACCCTATCTTTTGCATTTTTCTCTTGATCCTTGTATTTCATGGAAGTGGTTGTCTTGATTGCACGAGCTAACTCCAAGTATGAGCTATTTTTATGCTCAAGCAAAGCAGGTTCATCAAGGCATCATGACCATCGTCTCTATGCAAAGAGTGAAGTGAATCATGGATCCAGTTGGACAAGCTCCCTGCGACAGCCAATCCACCTTGCCTTTATTACTAAGTTTACTAACAATTTTGCAGGGGGCAACAAAGAGATACACTGTTAAATCTCTCTCCCTGCCAACACACTTGGCCTTCAAAAAGAAGAAAGCTCAACCTGAGGGGCATCATATCCTGGGAGGACACCTCAACTCTTTTGTGAAATGCTGTCACACAGCATTGTCAAAAGCATACCAAGATCTCTTGCACTCATATTCATTATCACATACATCACATATCTTTGTACTAGGGGCAATTAGGTTGTCATTGTCATGCACGGTTAAGCTAGAATCAAGCATCCATTGCCTAAACAGGGGGCTTCTATTTCTTCCTGAATGTTCAGTTTAATATGCATACATACTCATTGGAATCTATGTCACCCGAAATCGTTCAAACTCTTGAACTAGGGTTCTTTAAGTATGGTGGACCTGCCCCTAGCAGTCAGCATAAAAGGACTTCGGCCCGTGGTCGACTACAAGCCGGTTGCATGTTGTTTTCCTATCCATTGTTATCTACTAATCTATTCAAATATGGATTGCAGGATTCTCCACATACTGGGTTGGATTTTGGTACTTGAAGTTGTTAGGACCAACCACATCAAGTCTTGTGCTTATAACCGAAGGAGCCAAGTCAAAAGAAGCTGGAAGATAGCCTCGTAACTAGTCCTGAGTAGACTCTACAATTGGCACCATGTCAGTAGCATTAAAGTGGCTTCGTACTTCGCATCTCCATAGCTCCTTGCTTCGCGCTTTCATTTCCATGTCAGGAGCTTTGCCTTCATAACTCAGAAGCTTCGCACTTGCTCTTCAGTAGCACCATGCACATGCCTTGTCGTATTCGTGGCCTTGTCGGGCTTCATGAAACTCTGAGCAATTCTACACTCAGGCAGCCTTGCGCTCAGTAGTACTTTACACTCAGGCAGCCTCGTGCTCAACAGGTTCAAATCTCAACGATACAGCACCTACTTTAGCTGCCCCGAGCTCACATCTTGAAATAAGCAGCCTCGCCACTTCCAAATCCTGTGGCCCCCACTTAAAGCTGATAAAGGCCTAGTGCACACTCCGGAAGGCATCCCATTAGTCGAGGCAATGGAACTTTCCTTGACGTTGAGTTGAAGAAGGCAATGAAAATCTCTGAAAGCAATAATAGCCAGCAGGTTTTACCCAAAGCATTTAAACGAGCCTTATGGCATTTTGGGTCAACAAGTCGACAAAGTCAATGTGGGATTATGATCAGATTAGCCTTGGGAGGCGTCCCAAGCGTAAGGAGTCTAGCCTTGGGGGCACTTCCAAACAAGTGGAATGTAGCTAAATCTAGCGAGTGGAATGTGGCTTAATCTAGCCTTGGGGGCAATCCCAAGCATGTGGAAACTAGCCTTGGGGGCACCCCCCAACATGTGGAATTGATCCTCTGACTCTGGGCGTTCCCGCGACTGATAAATCATCCTCTCAGCTGCCGCATCCTTTTGCAAAATCTCCCCTTTCAAAGGCAATCAATTCGAATCCAAGCACTAACAAAGCATTCATGGTATTCTGGGCCCGTGGCCAATAGAATTTATGATGAAGTGTAATCAAATCCAGCCTTGGGAGCATTCCCAAGCATGCATGATATCAAGCACCAACATCAGAATGAATCAAAGCATTACAAAGGCTACCAAATTCTTACATTTAGTTTAGCCTTGGGAGTATCCCAAGCATGTGGAATTCACTAGGGAATGTAGGGAGGTGTAGAGACTCGCAAATTTGTTTTAATTTCAGAAATCGTTTATTTCGTCAATTAGTTGTATTGCTAGTAAAATCGCTCGTATATTGTGGGGGTGTACGGAGATACGTATCCAGGTGTGTATCGGACTCTCGTAGAATAGTAAAATGTTAGTTTTGATGTTGCAATGATGTTTGGAAGTGTTGGTACCAAGTCAAGTTCGTTTCGGTGTCCGTTGGAAAATTCTTTTTTTTCTGCCCAGCATGAACCGGTACGGCCTTTCCCCCGTACCGGTACATGGTATCCAGAAGTTGTGGTTTTTGACAGTTTGAAGGTTCATGAACCGGTACGGCCTTTTCCCCGTACCGGTACATGCTGCGTTTTCTGCAGATTCTCAGCACGCTTTTTGGACTACTATAAATACCCCTTTATGTCATTTCTCACACCCATGGGCCACGAAATTAGATCTCAAAACCATCTCTCACCTACCCAACTCTAATCTCACTCAAATTTCTTGATTTCTACCTCAAATCATCAAGATCCAAATGATTCCTACCTCGAATTCGCATGATTCTCGTATTTGGTGAACAATGGGTAAGTCTTGTGTTCTTACTCATACTTTTAGGCTCTCAATCACGTTTTTCTCTCTCTCCTCTCAATCACTTGTTGATCCTTGCTTGTTTATCTTGTTTTTGGGTTTCATTTACCCTAGATCTTGTAGCAAAACTTGGGAGGAGCTTGTTCTTGGAAGATTAGGGCTCAATCTATTTGGTGGATTTAGGGTTTTGCTCAAAATCCATTGTGGTAGGGATTTCTTACTCCTGTTATGCGTTTTTGTGAAATCTATGTACCTAGATCGCGTTTTGTTTCGTGCTTGAGGTTGGGTTTTGCGTTTCGGTCGAATCTGGGAATTTCAGCCCGTTTTTAGGTTTCAGCCCAACTTTGAACAGCCATAACTTCTTCGTCCGATGTCCGTTTCTCGAAAATTTTATGTCGATTCGAAGGTCTTGAAGTCAGCTTTCATTTGCCACTAAATTCATCTTAGGACTCTTAGCACACAGAAAGTTATGACCATTTGAGTAGAGGTGTGTCAGTCGGTCGATGTTTGCGGCTACTCCCTAGGTTATATTCGTTCCGTGTTATGACTCCCCATATGATTAGACTATGTTTAAGTCACTCTTGAGTATGGTTGCTTATGCCCTAATGGTTCGTTGTTCGATCTTGTCTCTGAGCACTCGTTAGTGTATAATATTAGTGTCGTTAGTTGGAGAATATATACTGTAAGGTTGGTTGGAGTACCGTGGGCTATAAGGGAGTAAGAGGTGAACGTTACGCGTAGACTTGAGTTTGTCTAGTGATCCTATGGGTAGTATTGTGACTCGTGTCCTCGTTCGATATGTTTTCTGTTAGGAACCAAGTGGGTGGTGTGTCGTAGAGTCTTTGTGGGTTCGATACGTGACGTAGGGCGTCGTGATTGACTTTGATGAATAACGTGGACTTAAAGTATTTATCAATGTGTAATGGGGTGTACTTATAAGTTGGTATACATGGTCAATGATGTAAGAACGATTGTGAGTGTGGAAAGTGATGTTGGTTTATATACGGATTGATAACGCTTTTATGTTTACGTGAGTTGTGAATTCTGAATTGAGGGTCCTGCAACGCAAGGTGTGGAAATGCGGGGACTCTAGAGGGCCCGCAATGCAAGGTGTGGTAGTGCGGAAACCCAGGTTGAGAGAATTCAATGTGACGCAAGGTGTGGTAACACAATTGAATGTCTCGCATGATGAAGAGAATTTTGATTGACCTTAGAGGTCTATATTGATGTTTGGATTGCATGATTGCTTGAGATTGTGGTTGCCGAGAAAGAGAATGAAAGGTTGATTTTATCAAAGAAAGCAATTTGAGTTTTGAAAAGAGGATTTTTATTAAAAATCCTCCGATATTCTTGAGCGAATCAACGGATCCGGTATTTGGGCACAAATCAACGGACTCCGGCATTCAAGCTCGAATCAACGGAGCTTGACCTGTGATGGTCTTGAGTTTTCCCTAAAATATTTTGGAAATCTAAAGGGAAAGTTTTAAGTAATGAGGCACCATGGTGGATGGTATGAAAAGAGGAGATGGTTTGTGGAATTCATTCGAAACGTTGTTGGTTGAACTATAGTTGTTGTTTGTTTGATTGATATGAGTCCTAATGCTTCTTTTAGTTGATGCATGGATGGTTAGGGTTATCTCTAAGATATACGGAAAGGTCTAAATTCGTCAGTTCTTTTTGGTAATCCCACTTGTGTCTCATGTTCAATTGGGTGTCTCATTCGTGTCAGGTGTATATTTCATCACATTTTCTTATAACTTGAGTATGGATTTACCTACTGGGCTAGTGTAGCTCAACAAAATCCTTCTTTTCAGGTTTCAAAGCTGGGCGGTAGCTTGCATTGCATCATGTGGTCAATGTGGAAGATATTTTTTTTTGGAAGCAAACTTCATGAGTTACTTAATCGTCTTGTTACGACCCTCCCCCCCCTCTTGTTAAAGATGACATTGTAAATTGAGAACCTTTGAATCTAGTTGACTAAACTGTTTGTAAATTTAAAGAAAACTCGTTTGTACTCGTACTTAAGTTTAACTTTAGGCCGGTGTGCCAAGTTGTACTTTGTTTAATCTTGGGGACTCGATTTGTAAATTAAACAGGTGGAAGACTCTTTTGGGTATTATTTATGATACGCGAGAGACTTTTATTTAAAAAGGATTGTTTATTTATGTTGAAAATCGAGGGCGTGACAGGAGGTGTTCCCGAACAGGTACAAATAGTGACCGAACACGTGGTGTGCCAGATCCGTGTAATGAGGAAAGTGATATGGGACTCCATATAAGATGAACGGCGGCGGAAAGATCCGGTGCGCCAAGAAGGCACCAGATTAGACAGTCTGTTCGGCTGAGGTGGCCCAGTGACATGAGAAGTCATTAGTTGGTACAGTCTGTTCGGCTGAGGTGGCCCGGAGACATGAGAAGTCATTTGTTGGTACAGTCTGTTCGGATGGGGTACGTGCCGAACAGATAGAATCGTCTCGAAGAACGTAGCCTTAAGAGATAGGGTGGAGGAGGTGTTCTAGAAGAAGAACCCAATATACGGTAAAGATAAGTAAGGAGACAGTCCTATTGTGGAACGAGTTCCATAGTAAGAAGAGACCCTATGAGTAAGGGATCTCGGTTGATTGGGCAAGAGATCCCCAAGAAAGCCAGGCTTCCTATACGAGGCAGGAGACCTGGGGCAATGAGGATGCTTGAAGAGAAAGCAGTCGTATGATTATAAATACGAGGTAAACCTAGAGGAAAAAGGTACGCAATAAGTTGCATTCATTATATACTTTCCTACTGATAATTAGGGTTTTTGATACAGTACGAGATACTAACTTAGGCATCGGAGGGCTTTTGCCACGAGAGGCAAAGGTGCGCTGTCACGACCTGGATTTTCAACACAAAATAAATAATACGCTTTAATTGAAAGAACTCCGCCTGCCTTCGTATTCCCAAAATAATGTTCCACCTGTTTAATTACAGACAAGTCCTCAATTCAAAAGAAAGTATACTTTGGCATCACAACCCAAATCAGCTTAATACAGTTATAATTCTAGTCAAAAGATAGTTCATGAATTCTTAGTTACAAAGCCATCTTGACCCAAAAGCTAAACCATTACAAGATGAAAAAGTAACTAAGTGCAAAAGGCTTCCAAAATCTTGTTCACAATCCAAGCATGCACGCATGAGGCTAAAGTCCGGCATTGATACCTGAAAAGAAGGATTTTGTTGAGCTACAAAGCCCAGTAGGAAAGTCTTAACCAAAATTATAGGAAGAAGGTATGGAAACGAAGCTCATTACCCAGGATCAATCGATCCACAATCTAAACCTCGACTTCGTTTGTATGCTTCAATTACGAGACTCAACAATTTATACATCCCAACTCAACTCACCAAACCAAACTCCCATCATAGGTATTTCCACCCCTTGCGTTACCGTACACCACTACGAGGGTTACCGTGTTACTACCCCTTGCGTCACAGTGATCCCTAGAACACCGGGTTACCGTTTTACCACCCCTTGAGTACGAAACCCTTGTGAGTCACCGTGTTACCACCCCTTGCGCACAGGACTCCCTAAACCACCATCTGACCTCAAACGACCCACATGTCGACCAACACGAGAGCTAAGACTTCTCAAGATACCATTCTTAAAAGTAATGTCACATAACATGCCAATACTATCACAAATGCGTCACAACCGATCACGTATACCAATTATCAACCAATAAGCAATTTAACAACGTTTAACCATGTAGTTCCATGTTCAATTTGTGTCAACGGAAGACCAACGGGCAAGGAAAGCATCGAAAAATCGCAAGAAGCCAAAAGAACGAGCTTGAGATCAATTAGGAGGTGTTTCAAGGGGTTTTGAAATAGTCGGGAGCCAAAACAATCAACAAATGGTCAACAGGAACGAAAACTGGAAATAGGCTCCCCGTATCGATACGGGTAAAAGCCGTATCGATACGGAACAAACTGTCCGAAATTGAAGGTTGACCGTATCGATACGGCGAGAAATCCGTATCGATACGGAGAGGTTTCGAGGGGCGATTTCTGCAGATTTTCAGAACAAGCTTGACAACCAAAACACAACATTGCAAGGCTCGATTCTACACCAAAACAACAAGCAAACATATAAAAGAGGTCAAGAAGTTCCTACCTCGAAACAATGGACGAGATCCTCGCGTTATTGAACGAGCCCTAGACTTCCAAGCTTTGAAACTTTGATTTGAACTCAACCCAAGGATTTCCGAGCTTATAAACGCGATTGCAAGGCTTGAATGTAGTTGTCTCTCGAAGATTTTCGGGTGTGAGAGTGGAACTTTGAGTGAGAGAGGAAGAGAGAGAGAGAGAGATCGGTGGAGAGAGGGAGGGAGCCGAGAGTTTGATTAGGGGAAGATGATCCCCTACACACACACCACCCCTATTTATACTCACAAACCATCAAACTACACTTTCACCCCTCACACTTCTATTTTATCACTAGAGTCCTCAAATCAATTATTCACCAATTAATCCACAATTTCTCAATTTAACAATTAATAGATATTTCAAAGATTTAAAATTACTCGGGTCTCTACAATCTATCCTCCTTAAAGAAATTTTGTCCCGAAATTTACAACGCAAGTCAACTAAGTCATGCACCACATAGTCAAACTTATGCAACATCATATATTACCAAACAAGAAGCCAGCAATCGTAAAGCTTAACTAACTTAAAACTCACATTGATCAACTCGGAAACAAATGCGGATACTTCTCCCTCACGTCGTCTTCCCTTTCCCACGTCGACTCTTCCCTTCCGAGATGACTCCATAAGACTCGCACTAACGGAATGGTTTTACCCCTCAAAACTTGCTCGCGCGAATCTAGGATACGTATCGGCTCTTCCTCATATGAAGCATCGGCTTCTAACTCAAGTTCGGACCATTCTAGAACGTGTGACGGATCCGGCTCGTACTTTCGTAACAGTGATACGTGGAAAACATCGTGAACGCCCGACAATCTTGGCGGTAACGCCAATCGATACGCGACTTCTCCGATCCTCTCGATAATATCAAACGGCCCGATAAAACGTGGCGATAACTTGCCCCTTTGCCCAAAGCGAGATAGTCCCCGACGAGGCGACACCTTTAGGAACACGTGATCCCCCACTTCAAACGTTAACGGTCGGCGACGACGATCGGCATAACTCTTGTGCCTACTTTGCGCGGTTATCAATCGTTGGCGAATCAATTTAACTTGTTCGGTGGTTCTCCTTTGTGCCTCAAGAAGACGTTGACGAATCGCTCTCATGCTTTCAGAGGTTTCTTGAACTAATTCCGGCCCAACAAAAGTAGCTTCGCCCAACTCGATCCAACAAACGGGTGATCGACACGGTCTCCCATATAAAGCTTCATACGGTGCCATCTCGATACTAGATTGGTAGCTGTTGTTGTACGCGAACTCAACTAACGGCAAATGATCCTCCCAACTACCCCGAAAGTCCATAACGCAAGCCCGAAGCATATCTTCTAGAATTTGGATCGTTCTCTCGGATTGCCCATCCGTTTGAGGATGATACGCAGTGCTAAATAAGAGATTAGTACCAAGAGCGGCCTGCAAGCTTTGCCAAAAACGCGCGGTAAACCTTGGATCTCAATCCAAGACAATAGAGACGGGAATTCCATGAAGACGTATAATCTCACGAATGTAAAGACAACTAAGCGACTCGATCGAATCTGTAACTTGAATCGGTAAGAAATGCGCGGACTTAGTCAATCGATCGACTATCACCCAAATGGCATCGTGCCCCCTCGGCGATCTCGGTAATCCGGTAACGAAATCCATTGTCACATTCTCCCACTTCCACTCGGCCACAGGTAATGGTTGCAACTCCCCCGCGGGTTGTTGATGCTCGGCTTTGACTTGTTGACACGTAAGACATTTGGACACGAAGATAACGACGTCTCTCTTCATTCCCGGCCACCAAAATTGTCTACGCAAGTCGTGGTACATTTTCGTTCCACCCGGATGCACGGCTAACGGTGAGTGATGGAATTCTCTCAAAATTTCCTCCCGACACGAAATGGGTACGAACAACTTTCCCTTGTATCGCAAACCTTGATCGGCGTGTATCATCCATCCCTCTCGAGCATTACCACTAAGAAACTTAGTACGAAACTCTTCCGCTTCCTCATCATGTTGTTGGGCCTCAATAACTCGGGTCGATAAGGTCGATTGGACGGTTAAGTTGCATAATGTGACTCCTTCTCGAACTTCCTCAAAATGTAACGCATAAGAGCCTAAGTCTTCCATCATTTTCCACTCACGGACGGCCAAACTCGCAAGTTGGGTCGATTTCCTACTTAGCGCGTCTGCTACCACATTCGCCTTTCCCGGATGATATTGCAACTCGAAGTCGTAGTCCTCTAAATGTTCCATCCATCGGCGTTGCCGCAAATTGAGCTCCTTTTGAGAAAACAAGTATTTTAGACTCTTGTGATCGGAAAAGACTTCGAATTTCTCACCGTAAAGATAATGACGCCAACTCTTCAGTGCAAAAACGACGGCCGCAAGTTCTAAGTCATGGGTAGGGTAGTTTCGCTCATGAGTCTTCAACTGTCGCGAACCATATGCTACAACACGTCCCAATTGCATCAACACACACCCCAAACCCTCTTTCGAAGCATCACAATATACGGAATAACCAATTCCTCGTTCGGGTACAACCAAAACCGGCGCGGTAGTCAATCTCTTCTTGAACTCTTGAAAGGCCATCTCACATGCGTCATTCCAAACGAAACGAGTTCCTTTGCGAGTCAATTTGGTCAATGGAGCCGCTAGGCGAGAAAAATCTAGGACAAACCGACGATAGTATCCGGCCAAGCCCAAGAAACTACGAATCTCGAATACATTCTTCGGTCGTTGCCAACTCATCACGGATTCCACTTTCCCCGGATCAACGGACACCCCACCATTCGAAACGACATGACCCAAAAACTTAACTTCGGATAACCAAAATTCGCATTTACTAAGCTTGGCATACAAACAGTGTTCTCTCAGAAGTTCAAGGACGATGGAAAGGTGAGATTGATGCTCCTCCTCCGAAGGCGAATAGATAAGGATATCGTCTACAAAGACAACTACGAAACGATCGAGATAAGCACGAAAGATACGGTTCATCAAGTCCATGAAAGTCGCCGGTGCATTCGTCAAGCCAAAAGGCATAACAACAAACTCGTAGTGGCCATACCGAGTACGAAAAGCGGTTTTAGGAATATCTTCTCTCCGAACTCTCAACTGGTGATAACCGGACCTTAAGTCAATCTTAGAGAAACAAGTGGCACCTCGAAGTTGGTCGAATAGATCGTCGATTCTAGGCATTGGGTACTTATTCTTTATGGTTACGCGGTTCAACTTACAATAATCGATACAAAGGCGAAGAGAACCATCTTTCTTCTGAGCGAACAAGGCCGGTGCTCCCCACGGTGAAGTACTCGGGCGAATAAATCCCAGACTCTCCAGTTCTTGCAATTGAATCTTCAATTCTCTTAGCTCGGCGGGCGCAAAACGGTAAGGAGGTATAGAAATAGGAGCGGTACCAGGAAGTAAGTCAAAGGTGAACTCGACTTCTCTCTCAGGTGGTAAACCAGGTAACTCCGTCGGAAACACGTCCGGAAAGTCACAAACGACAAGAGGTAACTCCCCACGCGCGGATACGCCCTCATCTAAGGTCAAACTTGCTAGCACGGCATACATCGACTCATGTTCCCGAGATTCACACAGGTACGGTTCTATCGGTTCCCGACGCTCCCCGAAAAACTCAAAACAGGTACCTCCAGGTGGACAAATGCGGACCCGACGCTTGAAGCAATCTATAGTGACGTGAAATGTGGATAACCAATCCATTCCCAAAATAAGGTCGAACCCCGACATATTCAGCACGATAAAATCAAAAGTAAAACGACGATCTCGTATAGTGAGCTCACAATCCCGGCAAATACGATCTAACGGCGATCTACCTCCTATAGGTGTGTCAACAAACAACTGAGGATTGATGCTCTCAATTTCCAATTCCAAAGCATGAGCAAAAGATGCAGTAATAAAAGAATGCGATGCTCACGAATCGAATAATACTCTAGCAAAAGAGTTAAACAAAAGAAATGTACCCCTCACTACCGAAGTCTCTGGAGCCTGAGAAGTAACAGGAGGCGGAATGGCTGACGTAATGGCAAAAGCTCTCCCCTGAGCAGTTTGACTCTGGACATGCCCACCCCGATGACCGGAACCCTGAGTAGGCGTGGACGAACTAGCTCCTCTCTCAACCTGTGATCCCTGAACCGAAGTGGTCTGACGAAAGTGAGGCTGCTGCTGCCTCTGAGTACCCCGAAACGATTGCCGCCCAAAACTCCGTCCACCCGTCGGCTGCTGCACTGACCCTGACTCACTGTGAGCCCCGTCCCCACGCAGACAATTCCTAGCAAAGTGACCCGACTTCCCGCAAGTAAAACAGGTACCCAAAATACGCGGACACTGAGCTCGAATATGCCCCGCCTGACCACACTCATGGCATACCATTGGAGGCCGATTGGAAACTCCTCGAGTCCCGAATGAAGATGAAGGTGGAGGCCTAAAGTTCGATGGACCTTGTGAAATTGACATTTGATCCCTTTGCCTTTTCCTCCCTTGACTACCGAAACTCCCCGATGATGAACTTATACCCCCCGCAGGTTGTCTCGGTTCCCAAGCTGTTGGATTTCTAGGTGCCTCTCGCGGTGTCTCAATGCTCCGTGCACACTCCACGACCTCGGAAAACTTCCCTTTTCGTTGTGCCACCACAAACTTCTTCACAGCATCACTCAAACCCCTTTCGAATCTTCTACATTTTCTCTCTTCGGTTGACACCATCTCCGGCGCAAAACGGGACAAAGATTGAAATTTTACCGCATACTCCGACACTGTCATATCCCCTTGCTCCAACTTCTCGAACTCATTCCTCAATTGATCACGACTCGTTTCCAGAAAATATTGCTCCTCGAAGAGCGCCTCAAACTCCGCCCATGTCAAATTCTCAACGTCTGGCTCATCTTCTTGAGCCGCGATCCTCGCCGCCCTCCTTGCATCTTTCCTCGACTCCAGAACAGATTCCCACCATTCGCCGGCTTCCCCGACCAACTGCACGGCCACAATTCCCACTCTGATATTATCCTCGGTAATGTTAAGAGCCCTAAAGAGCTTCCGGATTTGGGCCAACCAATGGTCGGCTACCAAAGGGTCACTAATGGTTCCATCAAACGTCGGAGGATTCCTACGGCTAAACTCCCGCATTGCTGTCATAGCCCTATCCTCAGCATTCTCTCTCGGAGCCTGGTTCAAAAGGTTTGCAGCCGCGAGTGCCGCAACAAGGTCCCTAGCAAACTGAGTCTGATTCGGAGGCACGCCTGCACCTCGACCGGCCCCAGCCCCCGGATTCTCCCCATGCTGACTAACTTCGTCCTCGGGATACCCCCCACGACCACGACCACGGCCACCCGATTTCCACCCCTACCTCGTCGCACACGCGTTCTCGGAGGCATCTTACTACAATTATAAGAAAGAGAGGGTTCATCAATCACAACATCGTTCGCTGAGGTCAAAGCCTCCAATTATCCCAACACGGGTTGAAAACAACTCTACTGTATTGAAAAGTCATGCCACGTAAGCCAAGTAATAACAATACACACAAGCACACAAGTGTTATAAAAATAACGTGACATTTTGAACCCATGAGACTAGAAGTCTCCCCACGGTCTCTAGGTATTCTAAACCTAGAAGCTCTGATACCAATTTGTCACGACTTGGATTTTCAACACAAAATAAATAATACGCTTTAATTGAAAGAACTCCGCCTGCCTTCGTATTCCCAAAATAATGTTCCACCTGTTTAATTACAGACAAGTCCTCAATTCAAAAGAAAGTATACTTTGGCATCACAGCCCAAATCAGCTTAATACAGTTATAATTCTAGTCAAAAGATAGTTCATGAATTCTTAGTTACAAAGCCATCTTGACCCAAAAGCTAAACCATTACAAGATGAAAAAGTAACTAAGTGCAAAAGGCTTCCAAAATCTTGTTCACAATCCAAGCATGCACGCATGAGGCTAAAGTCCGGCATTGGTACCTGAAAAGAAGGATTTTGTTGAGCTACAAAGCCCAGTAGGAAAGTCTTAACCAAAATTATAGGAAGAAGGTATGGAAACGAAGCTCATTACCCAGGATCAATCGATCCACAATCTAAACCTCAACTTCGTTTGTATGCTTCAATTACGAGACTCAACAATTTATACATCCCAACTCAACTCACCAAACCAAACTCCCATCATAGGTATTTCCACCCCTTGCGTTACCGTACACCACTACGAGGGTTACCGTGTTACCACCCCTTGCGTCACAGTGATCCCTAGAACACCGGGTTACCGTTTTACCACCCCTTGAGTACGAAACCCTTGTGAGTCACCGTGTTACCACCCCTTGCGCACAGGACTCCCTAAACCACCATCTGACCTCAAACGACCCATATGTCGACCAACACGAGAGCTAAGACTTCTCAAGATACCATTCTTAAAAGTAATGTCACATAACATGCCAATACTATCACAAATGCATCACAACCGATCACGTATACCAATTATCAACCAATAAGCAATTTAACAACGTTTAACCATGTAGTTCCATGTTCAATTTGTGTCAACGGAAGACCAACGGGCAAGGAAAGCATCGAAAAATCGCAAGAAGCCAAAAGAACGAGCTTGAGATCAATTAGGAGGTGTTTCAAGGGGTTTTGAAATAGTCAGGAGCCAAAACAATCAACAAATGGTCAACAGGAACGAAAACTGGAGATAGGCTCCCCGTATCGATACGGGTAAAAGCCGTATCGATACGGAACAAACTGTCCGAAATCGAAGGTTGACCGTATCGATACGGCGAGAAATCCGTATCGATACGGAGAGGTTTCGAGGGGCGATTTCTGCAGATTTTCAGAACAAGCTTGACAACCAAAACACAACATTGCAAGGCTCGATTCTACACCAAAACAACAAGCAAACATATAAAAGAGGTCAAGAAGTTCCTACCTCGAAACAATGGACGAGATCCTCGCGTTATTGAACGAGCCCTAGACTTCCAAGCTTTGAAACTTTGATTTGAACTCAACCCAAGGATTTCCGAGCTTATAAACGCGATTGCAAGGCTTGAATGTAGTTGTCTCTCGAAGATTTTTGGGTGTGAGAGTGGAACTTTGAGTGAGAGAGGAAGAGAGAGAGAGAGAGATCGGTGGAGAGAGGGAGGGAGCCGAGAGTTTGATTAGGGGAAGATGATCCCCTACACACACACCACCCCTATTTATACTCACAAACCATCAAACTACACTTTCACCCCTCACACTTCTATTTTATCACTAGAGTCCTCAAATCAATTATTCACCAATTAATCCACAATTTCTCAATTTAACAATTAATAGATATTTCAAAGATTTAAAATTACTCGGGTCTCTACATGCGCTCACCCCTTATCTGTTTTGTAGGTTAGGGTTCAGGCGAAGGTATTAGGGTTCCGATTGGATAGCACGTGAAGAGACAAGATTTAGTGCTGTTCTAGGTACTCTCTGTTTTTCTCCACCTACAATTGGTGCCGTCTGTGGGAGACGAAAGAGTCCCCTTTTGAAATACGACCATGGTGGAAGTAGATCCAGCCACACCGCTCGCTGAAAAGAACCAGACTGGTGGGGGAGGAGATAAATCCCCACCAGGTGCTCCGAGAAAGCCTACCAGCGGGCATGATAAGAGGACGACAAGCAGAGATCCTCTCACCATCCAAGATAACTCCAAGAATAAGGAGGGCAGAACGGCCACAACCTCCACGCGAAGGAGCAAATCCCATCAAAGGGGAGAGTCGGTTGCACATTCAAAGAGTGTGCATAGCAACGAGGATATCCTCGACAAAAAGAGGCAGGAAGTCGAGGAATATGCTCGACTAATTCGAAAAAGGGAACACGAGATCCGAGAGTTAGAACGGATCCGAGAACATCCTGAGGATTCTGGGTTGTCACAAGGATATTCCAGAGGAAACAAAGGGGCTCTGGTGACTTACAAAGCCGCTCCCTCACATAGAAGGAGCAGGAGTCCTAGCCCCAGGAGGAAGGGGGTTTCTTCACGAAAAAGAAGGAGCAGGAGTCCGAGCAGGCAAAGAACTCCCCCACATCACAGGAGAAGCAGGAGCCGAAGCTCCTCACCTGAGGAAGGCGTTAGAAAACACCATAGGGACAGGTACGAGAGACTTGATAATGATTGGAACAGGGCAGTGGCCCACGAATCTAAAAAATGAGAAGATGGGTCCTTGACTACACGAGAAGCAGCAAGGCAGGCCCTGAGTAATATAGCGGCATCACCCTTTTCAAGAAGGTTACAAGATGCGCTCTTGCTGAGCAGAGTGAAGCATGGGACGTTCGTACTTTACGAGACAAATGCGGACCCCGTTGCTCACATACAACATTACCAACAGGCTATGTTCATGCATGATGGGGATGATGCCATTATGTGTAAGATGTTCCCTTCAAGCTTGGGAAAGGTGGCCTTATCATGGTTCCATAAGTTGGAACCACGCTCCATACGAGGATGGACGCAGTTAGCAGAAGAGTTCACTGCTCGGTTCTTGACGAGTAGAAAGGCTCCCAAGACATTCGAAAGTCTCTCAATGATGAAGCAGGAAGACAATGAGCCGATCAGAGACTACGCAAAGAAGTACTGGGAGACTTTCAATGAGATAGACAGTTGCAGTGAGGAGTATGCGATTGCTACGTTCAAAACTAGCCTGCCTGTTCGGGGCGAGCTACGCCGGTCATTGAACAAACATCCGGTAGCATCGTTGTCAAGGCTAATGGAGCGTATCGAACAACACGCCAGAATGGAGGATGACATACTCCGGGAGGAAGGCAGAGTTGTTGCCGAACAGCCAAAGACCCCAGCGAAGAAGGTGGATAAACCAGAGCCCAAAACTTACCGCGAGAGGAAGGAGTATGGGTAGGTTAAGAAAGAACCATATAAGGAGAAATAGGCGCCTGATCCCAAGTCATTCTTTTCAATAACCACGGTTTGGAAAGAACCAATCTATAGGATTCTTTATCGAATAAGAATCAGCCTTACTTCAAATGGCCCCCAAGTCTAGGTGGAGATAAGGATGCAAAACGTGCTACAAATCAGCACTGCAGTTACCACAAGGATTGGGGTCATATGACTGAAGATTGTGAGATGTATAAGAGACATCTCGACGATTTAGTCTCTCGTGGTTACCTTAAGGAATTCATTCAGGAGGATCCCAAAGATAAAGGGAAAGCAATGGAGTTGGATTACGAGCAGAATCCTAAGGGGGTGATCCATATTGTAGGTGGAGAAAAATAGATGGCACCTAGAACAGCGCTGAATCTCCTTCCTTCACGTGCTGTCCAACCGGAACCCTAATACCTTCGCCTGAACCCTAACCTGTAAAACAGACAAGGGGTGAGCGCACCTTTGCCTCTCGTGGCAAAGGCCCTCCGATGCCTAAGTTAGTATCTCGTACTTGTATCAAAACCCTAATTATCAGTAGGAAAGTGTAGAATGAATGCAACTTATTGCGTACCTTTTTTCTCCAGGTTTACCTCCTATTTATAGATATGAGCATGCTTGCTTTCCAAGCATTCTTGTTGCCCAGGTCCCCTGCCTCGTATAGGAATCCTGGCTCTCTTGGGGATCTCCTGCCCAATCAACCGAGATCCCTTCCTCATAGGATCTCTTCTTACCATGGAACTCGTTCCTCGGTAGGACTGTTTCCTTACTTATCTTTACCGTATATTGGGTTCGTCTTACGGAACACTCCTATTGCCTTATCTCTTAAGACAATGTTTCATCAAGTAACTCCATCTGTTCGGCACATGCCCCTACCGAACAAACTGCACAAGTAAATGACTTCTCATGTCACTGGCCCACCTTAGCTGAACAGACTGTACCAACTAATGACTTCTCATGTCACTGGGCCATCTCAGCCGAACAGATTGTCTAAACTGGTGTCTTCTTGGTGCACCGGACCTTTCCGCCGCCGTTCATCTTATATGGAGTCCCATATCACTTTTCTCATTACATGGATCTGGCACACCACGTGTTCGGCCAATATTTGTACCTGTTTGGGAATAACTCTCTACAATTGCTCCCCAGCTTTTGCTCATTACTACTGCTCAAGATGATGAGTAAAGCTCTAAGAACGAACTCAAGGCCGAACAGACCGGATTCCGTGCAGATATAGTCATTGGGTTCCCATTGATATCTTTTGGCGGTTTAGTCATAATAATCTCGAAATAATGCCTCCACGTGGCATGTTTCATACACCTCTCATTAAATTCGAACTGATGTTTCGGCCAAACGGCGTTTAAACGTCAGCTATCCAACTACTGTAGCCGTTACTTTTCATGTAACGTCGTTAATAGAGACGCTTCGTCTCCGTCACTTTTCCTTTAAACCCAAAAAAGGGATCTTTTCATTTTACCTTTTTCAAAAAACTTCGAATCCTCCACTTTCTCTCTCTAAAACCAGGCGAAAACAACCAACCCCGGTCCGCCATTACTGCCGTCTGCAACTTTGATCGTTCTTCGCGAAAACACTTTCGTAAGATTCTCATTCCTTCTTAGTTTTCGTTTTCATTCTGAGACTCTCGTTCCCAGATTCTTCCTCATCTAGGGTTTTCGATCCTATTTCCAGATTTCTTTTTTAGTGTTTCTCGAGTTCATCCATGGCGGTTGAAGCTGATAGCGGCGTTAAGCCAGGATAATTTAGAAAACTTTGTGAGACGCCTACTGCAATGGCAGCTTTTAGGACTAAATACAACATACCAGAAACTGTTGGTTTAGAACTCGCCCCTCTGGGTGCGATTAGGAATGCCTGCAAATGGGATAGAACGTGTATCCCAATCGTGGCTATCGTTGAGGGTGGAGTTCGTTTCCCCCTCGACCCACTACTTCGTCTAACTCTTAATTGGTATCGACTCAATCCCATGCAAGTGTCTACTAATTTTTTCAGATTAGTAATGGGGATTGTTGCTCTGAACAAAATTCTGGGGACCCAGTTAGGAATCTGGGACATCCAGTGGTGGTACAGTATTGTATTGAACCGAGAATACAATACTTACTACTTAAAAGTGAGAAAGTCAGAGAAGCGCTTCGTGCTTAACTTGCCGGACTCTGCTCGGGATCACGAGATGGACTTCTTGTACGTTACTGGAGCTTTCGAGCCCATGGGGGAAGATGGCCAGGTGGTGGGTGTCCACGTTCCCCATGAATGGGGCTTCCCACGTATGCCTCTTCTTTCTGCTCTTTTAGGTTCAGTCACTTACTCTTCTTATACTGAAGTTGCTCCACTAAATGTTTCATTTGTTTTGTTGTTTCAGCCACAAATGCCAACAAACGCCCAACCAGGGAGCCAAGCTACGTCCGAACAGGGGACATCAACAAAGTCCTAAAATACAAGGGAGTGACAGGGACACGAACTGCTGGCCGGGGACGCGACGCAAACGTCCTGCTAGGATACGACCCAGCCTACAAGGGCTTTATTGACAGAAGACTTGCTCACCCAAGCACCAACGGCGCCTCTACATCCTCCGCTCCCCAACCAAGAAACTCGAGATCCCGTGCTGGCGTGACGGTTGCCGGACAGCAAGACGAAGTACCTGTATCCGAAGGCATCCCATTGCCTCGTTTGGTACTTAGAAGGTCGTCACAGAGACAGGCCGCTATAACTCAACAGTAGCCCGGGCAGCCAGAACCTGTACGTGTCACCAGCCAATCGTCCTCCCTTGGGTATTCCCCTTCTCCCCCTGGTTCAGGTATAATGTCTCAACAACCTCTTAACTTGAGTTCTCTCCTTACTGTTTCTTCCCATGGACGTGGCTCCTCGGGCCGTGCTTCATCAACTGGGAATGCTCCCCCTCCTCCCAGACGCATAAGAGGTCATGGGAGCAGTTTATCCCCTCGGGAATCCGAGTCTGATTTGGAGGCCGGGGATGCTCATCAGGACAAACGTACCAGAGGCCAGTCCACAGGAGACGGGACAGCTGAGGCTACTGGGGTAAGCGAACAGGCCTTTACCCTGAACATTCAGACTCCTCCGCAAACCTGGACCCCTCAACTAATCAAAGGTGACCGGCCAGTGAGCGTGGGGGACAGTGCCAGCTCGTCTGAAACTGCTTTGGCCCTCACCCAGGCGCTGCTACTACTTGTGGATATGCAGAAAGAGGCCAGCTCCTCATTTGATCGGTTGATATCGACCGGGCTAGTGAGTGGAATCAAGGTAAAGTAGTCTCATTACTTTATCAAGATAAAGAAAAATCTTTTACTCATATTGATTTTACTCTATTATTATTGAATTCTCCCAGTTTATCCAAAAGATGGTCACACTTGGCCGTAAGTTGCAAGAGGTTGAGCCCGAACGCAACAGACTTCTGAGGGACAACACTAGACAGCTCCAAACCATAACGAGGGTGGAGAGGGAGAGAGACAAAGCAAAGTTGGAAGCTGACGCGATGAGATTGAAAATGGAGGCCGCTGAGGAGAACCTCAAACAAGCCTTGGCAGAGATTGATGCCACTAAAAAGGCTGCTTACGATGATGGACATCAGAAGGGTTTTGATACGGCGACAGCTAGTTACGTACAATAGATGCCGGTCATGCAAGACCAGATATGGGCTGCTGGATGGGAGGCATGCTTGATAAAGATTGGTGCTCTTGATGATTCCAACCTCTGGGTCGACAATGATTTTCCTAGCAAACGTCTCCAGCCATCTCATAGCTCCGAGGAGCCCCCTCTTGACGATATTGAAGAGCAAATTGATGACTTTGCAGATGTAGATGAGGAAATGCAGATGGAGACTCAAGCTGCCCAATTTGGATCTCAAGAAGCCCATCATGAGCAACCAACCACTGAAGGAATAACTACCGAAACCGTCAATCTGGAGGAACAACCAGCTGGAGACAGCAATGCTGCTGATGTTCCAAGCAACACCACCCCCGAGGTCCAGACTCTGGACTGATTTGGTAAGTCTTAATCCATCCTTCCGAACATCCAAAAACATTTTGCTGGTCCTGCGTGACCGTAATCTTCAGCCCTGCGTGGCATCAGTATACTTTAACATACTTTTAACACAGGTATTTGGCCCTTCGTGGCATTACATTGGTTTGCTCGGCCCTTTCGTGGCTTTTTGATATTGCAAGTGGCCCTTCGTGGCCAGACGTTTCATGTTAAATTGCTAAGTTTTTTCATACTTAGTTAGTTTCTCGTACATGTTTAGTGTTTGGTATTTACCAAATGTGTTTATACTTGGATATTCATCTAAGTTCTGTACGCACTTAGCTGTTGGTGCACATGCTAGTGTGCATTCCAGTTTTCATGTACTCAGGGATATTCCTAAGTTTATTCATACTTGGATAAATCTGCATATTCTCGTATGCTCCCCAATTTCCACGTATTTGGACAAATTCCCAAGTGTATTCGTACTTGGGTGTTTATGTTGCTTCTAATTTTTTCATACTTAGTAACTTGTGTAAGCAAGGAATTTTGTTTAAACAAGTATTTCGTACTTTGTTTAAGTTTCTTGTACTTAAAACAGATTGTTAAGTTTTATCGTACTTAGCAATTTGTTTAAACAAGTATTTCGTACTTTATTCAAGTTTCTCGTACTTAAAACAGATTGTTAAGTTTTATCGTACTTAGCAATTTGTTTAAACAAGTATTTCGTACTTTATTCTAAGTGTTTCGTACTAGCACGTATTTTCGTATGTCTAAGACATTCATACCAATTACCTGCTCCCCAATACGAAGAAGGGGCAGCTAAGCCGTTGTTCGTATTTAAAAATAATCATATAGCATAAGAAACAAATTTTCTGAAAAAATATGTTGAAAAACCATAACTTCTATTCATAGGTCTCATACTCAAGGAGTCGTTATGTGTACCCCTTGCAACTAAAAATCATAGGAATTTTCTTCGTAATCCCCACACAATAACATAATCCTAAAACAGAATTAAAAAACAAAGGAATTTTCTTCGTAATCCCCACACAATAACATAATCCTAAAACAGAATTAATGAACAAATGAATTTTCTTCGTAATCCCCACACAATAACATAATCCTAAAACAGAATTAATGATAAACCAAGTCTTTTTAAACAAAGAACTTTCTTAAATTGTGGACATTCCAAGGCCTTGTCACTGGGTTCCCGTCCAGGTCTGCCAACCTATAAGCTCCAATGCCCACAATTTCAGTCACTCGATATGGACCTTCCCAATTTGCTCCTAGCTTTCCCTCATTAGCCACTTTGGTATTGCCGAGTACTTTTCGAAGCACAAGGTCCCCAATACCAAATTCTCGAGGGTGGACATGTTTGTTGTAGCCTCTCATTAGCTGTTCTTGGTACGAGGCCAGGTGGACCAGGGCCCTTTCTCTCCTCTCTTCGGCCAGATCAAGCTCAATCTCTAAGGCCCTATCATTCCCCCCACTTTCAACCAATGCAGTCCTATTGGTTGGAAGTCCAACTTCCAGGGGTATGACTGCCTCTGTACCATACGCTAATGAATATGGGGTCTCTCTCGTAGACCTCCTAGGCGTTGTTCGGTGGGCCCACAACACCAGGGGCAGTTCATCAGGCCACTTGCCTTTTGCCTTGTCTAACCTCTTCTTGATCCCATCAAGAATGGTTTTGTTGGAAGCTTCTGCTTGCCCATTGCTCTGAGGGTAAGCAGGGGTCGAGTAATAGTTCCTTATTCCATATTGGGAACAGAATGTCTTGAACTTTTTCTGGAACTGTGTCCCATTATCTGTGATCAAAGAGTAAGGGACTCCAAATCGAGTGATAATACTCTTCCACACAAACCTTTCTATCATAGGTTCAGTGATTTTAGCCAAGGGTTCTGCCTCAATCCACTTAGTGAAGTAATCAGTGGCCACTAACAGGAACTTTCGATTTCCCGTTGCTTTATGGAGTGGACCCACGATGTCCATTCCCCACTGGGCAAATGGCCAAGGGCTAGTTAAGGGTACCAGATCTTCGGTCGGTGTCTTTATCATAGGTGAGAACTTCTAGCATTTCTCACAAATCTTAACATAGACCTTGGCATCCTCCTGCATGTGTGGCCACCAATACCCTTGGGTAATTGCTCGGTGGGCAATAGATCTGCCCCCAGCAGGGCTTCCACATGTTCCCTCGTGTATCTCGTGGAGGAACTTCTGCACCATCTCGGGGTGTACACAAAGCAGATACGGCCCAGTGAAGGATTTTTTATATAGCTTCCCCTCAGGGGACAGCCAAAACCTTGCAGACTTGGTTTTGATCTTGTGTGCTTCCTTTTTATCTAAAGGGAGTTTTTCATCTCGTAAAAACTCCATGATTGGATCCATCCAACTTGGTCCTTGGTTCACGTCCAGGATCAAGTCCACACTTCTGCCGATGCTCGGCTCGGCCAAGTAGTCAACTGCTACCTTTCGTTTAAACTCAGTTGGAACAGCTACAGCTAGCCAAGCTAAAGAATCTGCATGATGTAGACACCCAATTTGGCCTAACGATTATTTCAAGTCCCACCTTGGGACCATCCCGATGATGAAATGGATACAGTGATTGCTGATTGCCTTATCGAGAACCTTAGGACATTCGGTAAGAACTTTGAGCCACTTAGAGGACCCAATCAGAGCCATACAGCCTTTCAGACAGAATATACAGAAGCCTAGGAGAATCTATCTGTCGGCCGTAACATCGATCTAACGGCCTTAAACATCATTTCCTCACCCGAGCAACCTGTTGCTAGAAAATCTCCCTGAGAGATCAATCCCTCGGCCGTAAGATCGATTCCTCGGCCGCAACATCGTTTCCTCGGCCGCCAGATCGTCAGATCCATTCCTCAGCTGTAAGATCGATTCCTCGGCCGCCAAATCCATTCCTCGGCCGCCAGATCGTCTTTTTCTAGAATTCTGGAATGTTCTGTCAGTCGTTTGATCGACGCACCAAAACCTGTAGACACCCCAATTTGGCCTAACGATTATTTCAAGTCCCACCTTGGGACAATCCCGATGATGAAATGGATACAGTGATTGCTGATTGCTTCCTTGAGGACCTTAGGACTTTCGGTAAGAAATTTGAGCCACTTAGAGGACCCAATTCAAAGCCATACAGCCTTTCAGACAGAAATACAGAAGCCTAGGAGAATCCATCTGTCGGCCGTGGCATCGATCCCACGGCCCTTACATCATTTCCTCACCCGAGCAACCTGTTGCTAGCCAAATCTCCCTGAGAGATCAATCCCTCGGCCGCAAGATCAATCCTTCGGCCGAGACATCCATTCCTCGGCCGTGATATCCTTTCCTCGGCCGTCAGATCGACCTTTTCCCAGACTCTGGAACGTGTTCTGTCAGACGTTTGATCCGACTACACTACCTTCCCGATGCGTTCAGGCTACGTTAGAGGATTGCCATGGAGAGTTAGAATCACACTCTAACTCCAATTTTTATCGTGCATTGCGATTGGCCGGAGTGAGTCATCCCTATGCCTATATAAAGGAGCCTTTGGGCTCCGAAATTGATATACCTTCACACTCTTTCAAGCCTCAAAACTCTGCACAAATACTCTCTCAATCCCATACTTCAAAAGCCCCAACCTCCCGAAGGCAGCCGCCAATCCGGCGATCAAACCCCGAAGTTCAAACCCTAACCCTAGGGTTTTCAATCAAGCAATCAGTCAATCACACCTCAATCCGAGGCAATCAAGCAACTGAGGGATCAAGGTGGTGAGGCCCAACGGCCTCTGGTTTGTCTTATTTACTGTATTTCTAACTAACCGTAGCGTTTTGATTATCCGTTAATCTTTCTGTCTGGTGTGAGGAAGAACACCGACCGGGGCTTCGATCCCTCGGCCGGTACATTAAACCAGTGTGATTACTCGGCCGTGACATCCATTCACCGGCCGAGTAATCGATCTCCTGGGACAGTTTCTCTGCTTCTCTGCTTTTTGATGCATGCTTCATTTATCGCACTGGCTCACTTTGCTTACTGTTTAAAGGAATAAACAAACAGACTATGTGTTAGAATTAAACAAAGCATCTACACGTCTTATGTTGAATGATTATGGGCCAGTCTCACGACTGGGCAAAGAGGGGTGCCTAACACCTTCCCCTTATTATACTTTTGGCTCCCGTATCCAGAATCTCTATCTGTTTTCCTAGTTTTAATAAACTAGGTGGCGACTCTGTTTTGATGATAACCGCTATCATGTGGCGATGTTCCTAGCCATGGGAATGTCCATGATTTTGGTTTATGAAGCAAGCAACCAATCGAGCAAACAACGTGATCAATCTGTATGGCGATGCCCCGTTTGGGAGGTGTCTACAGTTTTTTGGCGACTCTGCTGGGGAATATGAGAGCCATAACTGGCCAAAAAGTTCAACATAAGACTAATACATGCCTTGTCTAATTCATTTATCATATGCATTGAGCGGGCAACCCGTTGAGTTCACCTGATATCCCGGCATGACACGGGCTATGTTGGGGGTTCCAGCAAACTCCACAGTCACTCGTACCTAGTGGTATATCAAAAAGGGAATCACCCAATCACCGCCTATGACGGGCTGGAGAGAGGATTGGTGCCCTTTGACAATGGAGCACCCTGAGACTACCAAAACCTTGCATGTTTTAGAAAGCCATAGAACTTATCAAACTAAGACAGGAACCTACAGGCTAGGAACCTATTTGCATTTTCATTTCCAAGTTCTTCCTCACACCTTGTACCACCTGTTGTTGTAATTAACTCTTTCTGTGCAGAAGGGTTGGGATTTTCAACCCAAACCCTAACCCTACACAGGCCGAATACTGACTTCCAGGTATTCTACTTTTCAAGCAGGCACAATAGGTAAATCAAAGAAGCAACCACACCCAACTTTGTACTCTTATAACACCCGAAGCTACGCCAAACAAAGGTCTCTGCAACCCTCCCGTCTATCGTCTTCATCTGACAAAACACCCTCACCACAACAATTCCAACCACTTTCAGAAACTTCCCGGTCATCCCCTCAACGGACCCCGTCATTTACTAAATCTCAAGCTTCGTCAAGCAACCCTTCTACCTTCATGGCAGATAACGATGCCACTATTGCCGACCTCCAAGCTCAAATCACTGCACTACTAGCAGAAAAGGCAACTAGAGATGCTGAGGATGAGGAAAAATCAATGGAAGACGAGAACCCCCACAAAGTAGTGTTGGCAGAAAGTCCTGAGTTGACCAAGCAAGTCAAGGAAATCAAACAAGCCTTGGCTCGTTCACAAGGGGACCAAATTTTGGATTTCGAGGGACTTTGCCTCTTCCCAGAATCCAAGCTGCCTGAGAATTTCAAGATGCCCAACATTGAGAAGTTCAATGGAACTGGCAACCCTACCAGTCATGTTCGCCATGTTATCAACACCTTGAAGCCAATGGGCTTGAACGACGAGCTCATCGCCCAGTTGTTCCAGCGAACTCTCACCGGAAGTGCTCTCGACTGGTTCCTCACTTTGGAATTTGTACATTATCAAACTTGGCCAGAAATCGCCAATGCTTTCGTCAAGCAATATGCGTACAACGTCCAAATTGAACTAACAACTCGAGACTTGGAAATGACCAAACAAGATTCCAATGAGGACTTTGCTACCTTTGTGGCAAGATGGAGGGAAAAGGCTGCCAAAATGAAGAACCGCCCTTCCGAGGAAGACCAAGTGAGGATAGTTGTCAAAAATTTGCAACCCAAATATCTCAGGCATATTTACACGCAAGCTATCACCGATTTCAAGCGCTTGCATGCCACTGGGTTGCAAATCGAAGACGGAATCAAGCTGGGACTCATTGGGAAAGAAGAGGCCACTCCTCCACCTAAGAAAACCTTCTCTAGCCGTACATCTCACGCCTCTGTGAATGCCCTTGGCACATCCTTGTCTCAAGACCCTTTCCAAACTAGCCCATCCCGAAGCTCAAATCGGCCCCGCTGCAACTTTGATCCTCTTTACATGACCTTGTCCCAAGCCCTGACCATTCTCAGCCGTCAAGGGCATCTCAAACCTCTAAACAAGCCACTTCCTCCGCCGCCCTACGGTCCAAACCATGATCCAAACAAACAATGCGCCTACCACCAACACCCTGGGCACGAAACAGACAATTGCATGCGTCTTCGTCACAACATTCAAGACCTTATTGATAGTCGAACCATAAAACCACCAAAACCTGATGGGCAAGCCAACCCACTCCCTACTCACAATGCTGAACCGCCACCTCGAAATATCAATCTCATAAATCTATCTCACAACCCCACATACAATCCCAGCCAATACATTGTCCAAGACAACCAAACCAAACCTACCTTAACCTTCCCCGAGGAGGACGAGTGTTTCATGATGGAGGAGGAGGAGGATAATAACTCTGATCAGTCAGAAGTAATCGACGTTGATATGTCTGATATAAGTAGCAAAGATCAGGCAGAGGAGGAAAAACTAAGAAAGTGGAAAGAACACTCTTGGGCAAAACACAATTTGAAGGATCCAGACATTCCATTTGTAGAAGATGACGAATGGCTCCGTATCTGGTTCGAGAATAGGAAGAAGGAAAAAGAAAGGGTTATCATGATGAGAAGGCATGCTCGCTTCGAGCCTGCCCAAATAGTGGTACGCATCAACCGTCCCAAAATTCCAGCACCGCCCATTGTTTGGGAGACAATCAATCTTATAGAAAAGGTAGAAGAGTTTCAAATGCAACTATGGGTCAACCCTTACGACGAGTGCGACTATAGTCAATGGATAGAGGAAAGAGAAGATCTGGATTTCATGTGCGCAGAACCCTATAAAACAGGGGAAAGCGACTTTGATGAAATGGAAGGAGAGTGCAATGATCCGCTCGATGAAACCTCCTTAGCATCATTATTCAATCAGGAGGAAATAGCTGATGACCACCCAATCAATGAGGAAAGGGAGATTCAGACTAACACATCTATCTGGGGATTGCTCATGACTCAAGGAAGTAGCCATCGCACGAACTTCAAAGATGAACCCAATCCAAAGGCTCTGTTTGGCAAGGAAGAGGGTGGGAAAGAGTACAAAGTTGCAAAAGACAAGGGAAATGACCCCGACATGCTGCAGTAGCTGAGAAGTCACAACATGACAAACAAAAAACGCTAAAACATTGTTTTTGCTTTAAACAAACTAGAACAAGTTTTGGGCCCCTGTTTGGGCATTTTATTTTCCGCTAAGAGAATTTCTTTTTCATCTTCCAGATTATGCTTATCTAAATCTAAATATTGTTAAATTGCAATTGCCATGCGCTATGCTCATTGCCAAAACAAAGGAAAAATTCGAAGGGATCAAAATCTTTGTGTCCCCGACAAAAGGGAAGGAAATGATGAACTCTAATTGCTTAAGAAACTAGATTTTTGTCAGAACTTAGAAGAAATACACTATCTCCGTGAGAACACTTAGGGTTAGCTTGCCCATTGTGAAAGTACAAACGCAACAAGAGATTCATAAGAAAACATCTCCATCAGATTCCTCTCCAAAAACACTAAAACCCTCTTGAGAGGAAAAAAAAATGCTCGTTGGGCAATCTATACACCCAAGCAAAAGTAAGAGCAAAGCCTGCTAGGACAAGAAAGAGCGAAAAACACAGCCTAGGCAAAAGTCAAGGCATTTGAAGGAAAGCTCGCTAGGGACTCAACCTCTATCAGGTAACCTAGGCAAAACTTAGAGCACGAGAGAAAGAAAAATCAAGAGCGAAAACCCAACCCCCAAAGGTGGTAATCTTGGAACTACGTAAAAGGCCTGATTCCCTGATTGGGATACGTAGGCAATCTCGCATTGAGATACGGCCCAAACATTTGGAAAGAGGAAAAACATCAACAGGTTTGTACTCAATGATAGGCATGGCTAACCCTGCGTATTGAGCTCACAAAAGATGAGTATGCTTTTCTCGAAGAAATGGCAACAAACAATAGACATAAGAATTATAGTTCACCCCCTCTAACCCAAAAGTCACCAACACAATGAGTATGACACCTCGAAAAATAAATCTTAGGTTTGGCAATCAGGCTGTGGAGCATGGCAAAAGCAAGAGACAGAAAATCAAGGATTAAGCATAGGAAGGAATATGAAACAGGATGCCACTTGGCTAAAGCAAAACCTAGCTCCCTTGGGCAAATAGACGTAACGGCCGGATAATCAATACCTCGACCGCAACAATGATCCTTCGGCCAAGTAATCGATTCTTCGGCCAAGTGTTTTCACACAAATTACTGTCTATCAGCAAAAACTTGTTCAAAAAGCCATGTTCTGACTATCGCATGCAAACTCAAGACATCTAGGGACATAAAAAGCATTTCTCATTTCATAGACAAAAACTTGTTTACAAAACCATTGTTGTGGTTGCTTTCACTATATAAATATAGTTTCTGCCTATCTCCCACTAACTATGAACAGGAAAAAGAAAAAGCCCTAAAAGCTAGGCGATCTCTGAGAAGAAGGCGAAGGCTGCTCACTGGTCCTCGCATTCCCCCTACCAGCAACCGGTACCCCCTCAGCCTCAAGCTGCAGCCAAAGAAGGATACAAACGCTCAGACTCAAGGAATAATGCATAGCAGATAAAGCTCATGAAGAAAGTCGTACCTCAAGGATCCTACGGCGCTGTCTCCGAACCAAAACCTCTGTACTCTGATAGGCGCGAAGCCATTCCTACACTATCTCAGCAGGCACCTGTGGAATAGTCAAACATTACAAACAACTAAAGCAAGGGATACAATGCGAAGTGATGAAAGCTAACATAGGAAGCTAAAAATACCTGTGAAGCCCCGACTGGCAAAGTGTAGAGCTGGGTCGTGCAAGGAGTCAGCGTCAGGCGCTCCTCCTCCCCATCGTCTGAGTGGAAGGAGACAAACGAAGGAGCCCTTGGCCAAACAGGAGCAACGGGAGGAGCTGCAACAGAGGGGGTCAAGAAAAGACGGCAGTACTCCGTATAGTCACCTGCCTGAAGAAGTAAACCCGCCCAATCTCTGATCCGAGCATTCTTCAGATCTTCCTTCGACATCAAAGAAGTGGACCTCATAGATACTGGAGGAGAAGGAGGAACAAGCTGAAGAGCCTCAACGCGTGACCGCCACTGACTGGCCACTCGATCGCCTAAGTACCAGGCTCGGCAAAATGGACCCTCGAGCAAGCTACGGGTCCGGTCCAGGACTCTACAACATGCAAGAGGGGCATCCTCTGGTACACCACCCCAAGGGTCAAACCGTACCTACAAAGCAAGGACAAATCAGCCCCAACACAAGAATATGGAAGTCTAAAGGATAGGAGGTACAAAGAAAAAGGTACCTGATCGACCGTCAGTCGGTCCAAAACTCGCCGCCACTCAGGAAGGCTCAAAACTGGTGACCGTGGCCTCCGTTGCCCCACCAACCATCGCTCGTAACGAGGTATGCAGTTCGCATCACCATGCCTAGTCTCAGGGGGAAACTGGAGAAGGTGCTCAAAAGCCTAGAGCTGAAAAGCAGGTTAACCAAAGCAAGTTCAGAACTAGAAAAAGCCAAAGTGAAAACAGAAGTACAAAGGAACGATACATACCTCAAGCACTCGAAAGTGGCCACAAAGAATGGGACTTTTGTCCCGCGAACAAACTCCAAGACTGCCATACAAAGTGGCCAAAGCAGATGAGCCCCAGTCAAACTCCCGAATAGCTTCCAAGTGCTGCAGAGGAGCCAAAAACTGCGTGTGTACAGAACCATCCTTATTGGCAAACAACGTTTGCCCAAGGAGGTAAAGAAGGAAGGCCCGCGTCAACTGCTCGGCACTCACCTGGGTCAGAATGTCAGCCACCATAAAAGTCTTGCTTAGCCAAGCAAGATCGATATGACCCCGGGAACGAACAGGGGGCACCTTGCCCAGAAACCACCTCAAAGCACCCTCTCGCTCCCAAAGCCGGGGGTCAACTCGAAGAGCAACTTCGCCTATCCGCAGGCCAGTCAGCAAAGAAAAGTCACCCGGAGTGATAGTCATCTCGCCAGCAGCAGGAAAGTGGAAGGTATTGGTGGTATCCCACCACCTCTCAACCAACGAGGTCATCAATGACCAATCCGTCTTCGGAAGATCGAGGCCCAGAACGAATGTCTCGAAACCTGCAGCACGTACTAATTCCCGAGCCTGCTCTGGCAGCTTCAAGAACCATTTGTGCACCTCCTTGCCTCTACCGCGAGCTTCCAGCCTCCTGTTTCTTTGCCAAAGACAAAAGGGAGTTAATCTCATGATTGCATAAACAAAGGAAATGCTAAGGGGCATCGAATTAACATCTAAAAGCATGCATTGCCTAGACAGGGGGCACAGTTATTTTAGTTTCCTTAAACAAAAATAAGTTCAACCCAAACATGGGTTCTTCACATTTACGCTCCTAGCTAAAAGGGATTTTCATCCCGCAAGCGAAATTTTTATTCTTAAAAAATATAAAGATTTCCAAAACTCCGAACTAAAGTAAACTTTTTACTTTTTCAGGAAACTCACCGGCACGTTCAGAACGCTCAAGTGATGCTCAGGCTCTCGGCGAACTATCTCGGCCTCTGGGCCACCAACAGGAGGATGGTACTGCAGGAAACCGCCATAACCCAGCCTACGCGAAGGAAGAACGTAGGTAGTAGCATCAAACAAACCGGGCTCCTTAATCGCCTCCTCATCGGAAGACGGATGCTCGCACTTACATGAAGGATGCGAGGACGAACCCGCGACACCTGAAGATGGCGTGGCCATCACGTCTGAACCAAGATGGGAGGAAAACCAAAGGTTTCAAACAACCGAAGCCAGCAGCAATGGCAACGGCGGCGGTGGGGATGATCGCCGGAGATGATGGTGGTCGACGGTAGTGGAGGAGGGCGGCGGCGTACGGTGGTCGTCGGGCGAGGGGAACGGAGGAGAATGAGAGAGGAGGAGAAGAAAAGATTAAATGGGCCGTGAGATCGATTTAACTGAACTTAAATCGATTTCCTGACTTTTGGCTATCTCACGGCCGATACATCGATTCCTCGGTCGAGACATCAATCCTTCGGCCGAGAGATCGATCTCCTGGCCCCCCCAATCAATTTCTTTCAGTCCCAGCAGATTTTGCTCAGTACACCAACTCAAGCGATTACAGACTTCTAAGTCCTCAACCAACCAAGTAGCCTTGGGGGCATCCCCAAGCCAATGCAACATGGTCAAAACCAGCCTTGGGGGCATACCCAAGCATGAGGAAAATCTCTCTCCACAAACTGCTTGCCGGCAAAACAAGACACTCAGCAGCCCTGAGCTCAAAACTTCAGCGGCTCCAAGCCCATTATTGACAAGCTCTACGCCCATATCATTTCACTCAGCGGCTCTATGCCTATACGAACTCAGCGGCTCCAAGTCCACTATCCTAGCAAGCTCCAAGCCTATACCCATCATCTCTTCAGCGGCTTCAGGCCCATCATCTCAAATGGCTCAAAGCCGTACACAAGCAGTCTCAGCGGCTTGAAGCCCATTGCCTCAACAGGCTCGAAGCCTGTATCTACCATCTCAACTGGCTCGAAGCCATAACAATCAACTCAGCGGCTCGAAGCCCATTACCTCAACAGGCTCGAAGCCTTTGTCTACTATCACCCAGCGGCTCGAAGCCCTTTATCATAGCGGCTCTACGCCCGTATCAATTCAGCGGCCCTGGGACCATCGTCTCTACACAACTCAGCGGCTCCAAGCCCGCTATCTCAACTGGCTCAAAGCCGTAAACAAGCAATCTCAGCGGCTCAAAGCCTATTATCTCAAATGGCTCCAAGCCATCACCTCAACAGGCTCGAAGCCTATGTTTACTATCTCAGCAGCTCTATGCTCACTATCACAGCAACAGACTCTACGCCTGTTATCACAAACTCAAACGGCTCAAAGCCCATTATTTCAACTGGCTCGAAGCCGTAAACAAGCAACAGGCCCTAAGCCGCCCCATCAATCAAGACATCTATTCTCAGGCTCTACGCCTGAATGCTCAAAAATCTAACATTTTTGAATGCTCAAGCTCTACGCTTGGATGCCCAACCACTGTGTACTGGATGCTCAAGTTATACACTTGAATGCTCAAGCTCTACGCTTGGATGCCCAACCACTGTGTACTGGACGCTCAAAGCCTGTACTTTGAATGCTCGGATTCTGCCGTCCGAATGCTCGAGCTCTACGCTCTGAATGCTCAAGTCCGGAACTTGATAGAAGCTCTAAGCTTTAAAACAAACACACACGCACGGGCCCGTGCACATATTGCATTATCACATCGAGTCTGCATCATCATATCTGTTCACATCTAACAAACATCATCACACATATACACTCTGCATATCTCTCATGAAACAGGTCAACCCTGCAATCAACCGGCTCTATGCCTCGGTTTTATTGATCGGTTCAGCGCCTCGATCCTTTGGCTCCATGCCAACACTTATGATGAGAAAGCTCCGTGCACAGACCATCAGAATACAACCAGCTCTACGCTTCGGTTCATCACGTCAAGCTCAAAGCTCTGACACCACAAGCTCTCGCCTTATGATCAATACCAGCTCCGCGCTTCGGTTCCAACAAGCTCTAAGCTTCGACGCCTCAATCTAAATCACCTTAGGCTCTCGCCTTATGATCAACACCAGCTCCGCGCTTCGGTCCTATCCAAGTTCACCTCAGGCCTCCGCCTCAAGATTGCAACAGGCTTCATGCCTCAATTCTATCACTCTTCAGGCTCTCGCCTCATGACTACAACCGGCTCCGTGCCTCGGTTCCCTCATCACCAAAGCTCCGTGCTCCAGCTACTGGCCCTGCGCCCTCCATATCTCGAAAGCAAACCGGCATCCAACTCATCCCAGCAGATGGTTTGGATTCCACCCCACTACATCAATTCCTTCCAGCTCATTCGCAAAGATAGGCTACTCTACCGAGCTCCTTTCAGTCAAAGTAAGGATGATCAAGAAAAGCAAACGCACCTGCAGTGTACTGATCTACCCCAAAATAACTAAGGAAGCTCTCCGCAAAAACTCCCCCGGCAGCCCCGCGCTCCTTCAAAACCCTGGCTCAGTCTAGGTACGTCACACTACGGCTTTTAAGCCCTAAGGTACGTCTTCTGTCTCTAACCCTCCAAACTTTTTACTTTTCTTTATTGCCCGAACTACGATTGGTCTGAATTTCCCTTGTGGAATACGTAGGCAGCCTCCCGGCCCGACCATAACAAAACCTTTTTTGAAAACCCCTTGGAATAGTGGTTGGACCAAATTGAGTTGCTTTTTACAGCTTTGACTCTTACTCAAACATGTCTCGCGATCCGTCTGAGTTCAGTCAAAGAGGGGCATCTGTAGACACCCCAATTTGGCCTAACGATTATTTTAAGTCCCACCTTGGGACAATCCCGATGATGAAATGGATACAGTGATTGCTGATTGCTTCCTTGAGGACCTTAGGACTTTCGGTAAGAAATTTGAGCCACTTAGAGGACCCAATTCAAAGCCATACAGCCTTTTAGACAGAAATACAGAAGCCTAGGAGAATCCATCTGTCGGCCGTGGCATCGATCCCACGGCCCTTACATCATTTCCTCACCCGAGCAACCTGTTGCTAGCCAAATCTCCCTGAGAGATCAATCCCTCGGCCGCAAGATCAATCCTTCGGCCGAGACATCCATTCCTCGGCCGTGATATCCTTTCCTCGGCCGTCAGATCGACCTTTTCCCAGACTCTGGAACGTGTTCTGTCAGACGTTTGATCCGACTACACTACCTTCCCGATGCGTTCGGGCTACGTTAGAGGATTGCCATGGAGAGTTAGAATCACACTCTAACTCCAATTTTTATCGTGCATTGCGATTGGCCGGAGTGAGTCATCCCTATGCCTATATAAAGGAGCCTTTGGGCTCCAAAATTGATATACCTTCACACTCTTTCAAGCCTCAAAACTTTGCACAAATACTCTCTCAATCCCATACTTCAAAAGCCCCAACCTCCCGAAGGCAGCCGCCAATCCGGCGATCAAACCCCGAAGTTCAAACCCTAACCCTAGGGTTTTCAATCAAGCAATCAGTCAATCACACCTCAATCCGAGGCAATCAAGCAACTGAGGGATCAAGGTGGTGAGGCCCAACGGCCTCTGGTTTGTCTTATTTACTGTATTTCTAACTAACCGTAGCGTTTTGATTATCCGTTAATCTTTCTGTCTGGTGTGAGGAAGAACACCGACCGGGGCTTCGATCCCTCGGCCGGTACATTAAACCAGTGTGATTACTCGGCCGTGACATCCATTCACCGGCCGAGTAATCGATCTCCTGGGACAGTTTGTCTGCTTCTCTGCTTTTTGATGCATGCTTCATTTATCGCACTGGCTCACTTTGCTTACTGTTTAAAGGAATAAACAAACAGACTATGTGTTAGAATTAAACAAAGCATTTACACGTCTTATGTTGAATGATTATGGGCCAGTCTCACGACTGGGCAAAGAGGGGTGCCTAACACCTTCCCCTTATTGTACTTTTGGCTCCCGTATCCAGAATCTCTATCTGTTTTCCTAGTTTTAATAAACTAGGTGGCGACTCTATTTTGATGATAACCGCTATCATGTGGCGATGTTCCTAGCCATGGGAATGTCCATGATTTTGGTTTATGAAGCAAGCAACCAATCGAGCAAACAACGTGATCAATCTGTATGGCGATGCCCCGTTTGGGAGGTGTCTACAAAACCCTAGCAGTCTTTTTCCGATGCGTTCGGGCTACGAAATAGATCGCGTCTAGAGATCTTTGAACCCTAGAATTCCTTTTTGATTCACGCCATTTGATTGGCCGGAGTGAGTCATCAATTGCCTATATAAAGAGGCCTTAGGGTTCCGAAATTAACATTTCAATTCCTCCATCTCATACCTCAAAACTCTGCAGAAATTACCTCACATACTCCCTCTGTAGAAGCCCTAACCTTCCGAAGGCGGGCATCCCAAACGATCAAACCCCGAAGTACAAAACCTAACCCTAGGGTTTTTGAGAAGTAAATCAGTCAATCCCTTCTAATCCGAAGCAATCAAGCAACTGAGGGATCAAGGTGGTGAGGCCCAGGGGCCTATGGTTTGATCTCTTTTACGTTTTTATGCATTAATAGTAGTGTTTTGATTATTTGTTAAATATCTGTTCTGGTGTGAGGAAGAACATCGGTTGGGGGATCAATCCTTCGGCCGATATATCAATCCAGTGGGATCCCTCGGCCGTGAAATCCATTCACCGGCCGAGAGATCGATTTTCCTGGGACAGCCTGTCTGTTTTGTTTATTTCTGATGCATGCTTTAATTATCGCACTGGCTCACCATTAACTGCTTAAAGGCTAAAATCAAACTATGTGTTAGAGTTAAATAAAGCAAGTATATGCCTTATGTTGAATAACTATGGGCCAGTCTCACGACTGGGCAGAGAGGGGTGCCTAACACCTTCCCCTTACTGTACTTTTGGCTCCCGTACCCAGAATCTCTATCTATTTTCCTAGTTTTAATAAACTGGGTGGCGACTCTGTTTTGATGATAATCGCTATCGTGTGGCGATGTTCCTAGCCATGGGAATGTCCACGATCTTGGTTTACGAAGCAAGCAACCAAACGAGCAAACAAACGATCAATCTGTATGGCGATGCCCCGTTTGGGAGGTGTCTACAGTTTTTGGCGACTCTGTTGGGGAATTGAGAGCCATAACCAAAAAGTTCAACATAAGATTAATGCATGCCTTGTTTAATTCATCTATCATATGCATCGAGCGGGCAACCCGTTGAGTTCACCTGGTATCCCGGCATGACACGGGCTATGTTGGGGGTTCCAGCAAACTCCACAATCACTCGTACCTAGTGGTATATCAAAAAGGGGATCACCCAATCACCGCCTATGATGGGCTGGTGAGAGGATTGGTGCCCTTTGACAACGGAGCACCCTGAGACTACCTAAACCTTGCATGTATTAGAAAGCCATAGAACTTATCAAACTAAGACAGGAACCTACAGGCTAGGAACCTATTTACATTTGCTTGCAAAAGTTCTTCCTCACACCTTGTATCATATGTTGTTGTAATATCATTTTCTGTGCAGAAGGGTTGGGGCATGAACTAAGAGCCCTAACTCTAAGTCTTTATAGCTAAGCACTGAAGCATAGCATTGCCTGCAAGGTATGTTTTTAGTAAGTTGAAAGCACCACTGCTTATTTCTCACTCTCATTTTGCTTGAAGCACCGCGAAGCATGGATTTCTAGAACAAAATCAAACATCAAAAAAAAAAAAGAGAAGCCGCCCCGTCGGCAATTGAACTGAGGTTACTCTAGCAATCTCTGCCTTGCAAGGCTAAAGGAAAGTGGGAGTGTGAGGTAGTAGAGCAGATTATGGATGATTGTATGCAAAGTTGAGGATATTATGGATAGAACTTGCAATACTCATTTCTCGATGAGTGATTCAACTTAGGACTTTGATTCCTATTTCCAAATCGGCATAGCAACCCATCTTTCAAAATTCAAAATTTTGAGCATGCTTACCTCAGCAAGCTGGTAAAATTTAGGAGGTTGTCAATGTGCTAGCAAATAATCAGGTGGATTTCAATTACCTCAATCACGTTTTGAATCTTCCCTAACCAAGAATTGAAAGAACTTTCAAAACTTTTTGTAATGCTTAGTCTAATGACAAGTTTTTCTAAAACATTCAAATAGCCGCTAGCACAGCGATGGACTCTGAGTCTACTTTCTGTTGTGGTCATATGCTCAACCTTTTCGGTTTGTCTCATAATATGGATTGGCTTGGAAGTGGGATCTTAAGTGGCAGCAACGAGTCTTAAGAATCATCCATATCAAAAATAGCTGGCTATCTATAGTATCCGATAAACTCATGCATACAAACGAATTGCTATGCATGACTCATCCAAAATCTGTGAAGGTAGCTATGGTGCTTTGTATATCATTTTGCTTGCCTCTTTCTAACTATGTAGGGGCCAAACCAAGAGAGGAATCCATCACCCTCATTTCTTCTTATAGCACATTGCATGATCACGTGTCAACATCGATTATCATTTGGTTAAGCCACCCCATCATGCTAGATTTGCATTTTAAGGGCAATAAGTGTGTTTGATGTGTGCATTACATAGACACTTGATTTTGGACATCTCAACCTAAGCGTAGCTAAGTTCTTGCTTTTTCTAAATTTTGGGTTTGGTCTTAGACGTGACAGCAATGGTTGACAAGAAGATTGAAGCTCTGGCTGCTAAAGTTGATGTATTGGCTGAATTAGTGGCTGCCCTAGCCACCATTGTTCACAGTTTGCAAAGAAGTCTTCCACAAGCTCCACCTCCACCTCCCCCTACTAGATGGACGAAAAAGGCAGCTCAGAAAGAAACTTATCCCGCTAAGGACAATCAAATTGAAATGGTGGTGAATGATCTGCAGCAGCAACATGAAAATCAACTTCTTCTCAATACCATCGATCTAAACCAAGAATCTCTCAAAGAGAAAAACAGCAGTAAGATGAACATAAGCAACAGTAATATTAAAATGGTGGGATCCCATCTCGACCGCAGGCAAAAGAGAAACTTTGTTCCTCTTAGAATGAACTTGGAAAAGGTGTTCTGTATCTTGGAAGCAAAAGGGGTATTGAGGCCGTTACAGCCAAAGTTTCCAAACTTTATACAAAAAGGCGGAGGGTATTGCAAGTACCACCAAGTAAGTGGTCACTCTATCAGAGAATGCGGGGCTTTCAAGAATGCGATCCAAGACCTCATCGATCAAGAGAAGATTGATCCAGTTGAGTTTGATCACTGGGCAGTAGTAGCATCCATGCCTGTCACGTCTTAGGCTAAGAGTCAATCTTTTGAGGAGTCTTATCTAGCTATTTTTGGCTACTATTTTGGTCCATATTTGTTTCCTTTTTAAAAGGTCTATGTCTTGAGTTTATCCGCTTGTTGCACCTAGCATGAAATGTGAATCTCCTTAGACTTGAACTACCAATGGCCTGATTCTCTATTGGGATACGTAGGCACTTTTTGGTCGGCCACAAATTTTGAAAATGCTTTCTCCTGTGCTAGTTCGCTGCCATAGAATACTCATGATAACATCAAACGTTGAAAACAATCCACAAGGGTTTCAAAGTAATCTTATGACATCTTTTGGAACACATCATAATCACTTGAATTGTCAAAAGCGCGAAACGAGTTTTTCAAAGCTAAGACCCGTGTCATTTCTGTTGAGCTAAGAAGGAGTTAACACATCTCTGCACCCTCACAGAGATCACTTGTAAGCAAAACATGCTGTTGAAGACGAAGAAGGAGAAAGAAGAAAAGAGAGGAAAAATACAGAGAAAGCAAAAAAAAAAAAAAATGAATGATGAGCTCACTAGATTGAAAACCCGTAAGGGCAGTCTAGGCAAAAGTTAGAGCACGAACAAAGTGAGAAATTAGCCGTGTCTTCATGCATCTACCATTTGTCTCAAAAGGTTGTCCTCAATCTTAGAAAATCCACTTGGTTAAACCTCAAAGCCCCTAATTTCTAGGATCCTTTCCACTTTGTCGTGTGTTTCAAGATGAAGAAAGGCATTCATTTCTCTATCCCAAACACTTATCCTTTGCTAGCCACATTGAGCCTCTGGATAATTCCTTTGAAAAGCCTGCTAGACAGCCATACCCTACACTGAGGCATACACAAAAACACAAGAAGAGATGAAAGGAAAATCAATGAAATAATGAACACCTCGTCATACAAGGGGCATTTTGAAGGAAACATTTCTTCCAATACATACAAAGGACATTTTTGAAGAAAACAACTCTTTTCACACAAAGTGAGGCAAAAGACAACAAGAGTTGATAAAAATGTTGAAGATGGCTGCTAGCTTTTAAAACCCAAGCATGAGTAGAAATTAGGTTTGAGCCTTTTACATCTGCTTCTTTCTCAAGCCAAGACCCCAAGCCTACATTATGGTCCATAACAAAGACCTCTCAGATTGGGGAACACGACTTAGTAGCAAGGTCCTAGACACTAGGGGCATCACCAATGTGGGACTTAACTTGAAGGGCAAGAATCCTGGAATTTACATCGTCTTGGCAAATCGCACAACATGGAGAGTTACAAGGGGCATGGCTATGTTCCCCTTTTTGCATTCCTCTCAAAAGTATCCAACCTTTTGTGTGGGTCTTAGTAGGTGCTTATCAATCCAACTCAAGTCAACCAAATCAAGCTCGAAGCAACAAACTCACCTAATTGACTAGGGGCATAGGTTTGCAAAATAGTTCTACGTCCTTTGATGATTGAATGACGTGAGTGTGGAACATGGATGGAATGATGTGACCTTCAAATCCTCGAGGAAAAGCTTTCAAGAATGATTTTATCCTAAGCATTCTTAACACAGTTAATACAAGCGCAGTCACTTTTTGCAAATTTCTGAGGAAATAACATGGGTCTCTCATTTCATGAAGGGTGCAGCAATATGGTTCCTTGACCAAACTATGTTTTCAGTGGTGCCGCTAGGGCATTGCGGTCTTTCAAAACACCTGGCTAGTATAAGCAATAAGCCATTATCAAATACGCGAAAGTTGAGATGTCCAGAATACGTTGCGGATTCACATGCATATCATTATCACCCTGTCTTTTGCATTAATCTCTTTATCCCAGTACTTCATGTGTGTGTCATGGAAGTAGTTGTCTTGGTTGCACGATCTAACTCCAAGTATGAGGTGTTCTTATGTTCAAGCAAGGCAGGTTCATCAGGGCATCATGGCCATCAAGGAATAAAGGACAACAAAGGGATGCACTGTAAAGTCTACCTCCCTACCAGCACACTTGAAAAAAAGCTCAGCCTAAGAAGTGTCATATCCTTGGGGAACACCTCAACTCTTTTGGAATGCTGTCACACAGCATTGTCAGGGGCATGCCAAGATCTCTGGCAAACAGAAAGAGAAACATTGCATTCATGTTCATTATCGCACACATCACATATCTCTGTGCTAGGGGCAATTAGGTTGTCATTGACACGCACAGATAAGCTAGAATCAAGCATCCATTGCCTAAACAGGGGGCGTCGATTTCTTCCTGAATATTCAGTTCAATATGCATATATGTCACGTTGCAAACTATGTCACCCGCAGTGGTTCAACATTTGAACGAGGGTTCCTGAACTTGGTGGTTTTGCCCCTAGCAGTCAGCATAAAAAGGACTTCGGCTCATGGTCGATTCCAAGCCTGTTGCATGTTGTTTTCCTATCCATTGTTGTTTTCTTAACTATTCAGATGTGGATTGCAGGATTCTCCTGGATTTCGGTCCTTGAACCAACCATACCAAGCTTGGTGTCTATAACCGACAGAGCCAAGTCAAAGAAGCTGAAAGATAGCTTCAGCAAACTCTACAATTGGCACCATATCAACAGTATTAAAGTGGCTTCGCACTTCACATATTCATAGCTCCTTGCTTCGCGTCAATAGCTCTGCCTTCATAACTTAGAAGCCTCACACTTGCTTTTCAATAGCACCATACGCATGCCTTGTCATATTCACGACCTTGTTGGGTTTCATAAGCTCCGAGCAATTCTATGCACAGGCCGCCTTGCGCTCAGCAGGTCCAATCTCCACGACTCCCTCTCAACAGTAGCTCAATTCAGCAACTCCCTGCACCTATTATCTCAGCAGCTACATGCTCGCTACCATCAAAACATGTCAATGGCTCCCCCACCTCAGTAGCACCCCGTGCTCAAAAGCTCCATACTCAGGTCACTCAACTTCAGAAACTCGACAGCTCTATGCCTATGCTCACTATCACCTAGCAGCTTTAGGCTCAGCAGCTCTAAGCCCACTCAGCGGCCCTGTGCTCACCATCATGATCACTCAATAGCCCCTTTTACATTCAGCAGCCTTGTGCCCAAGTTGCTCATCAGCTCCGTATTCACTCCTCCAACGGCTTTGAGTTCAAGTAATTATCAACAACTCTAAGTTCACTATCACTACCAGCCACTCTATACTCATACTCAGCAGCCCTGTGCCCAAGTCACTCAAACAGCTCTGCACTCACCTCAACAGCCTCGTGCCTACTAGTCATTCAGCAGCTCTGTATCTACCCCGAGCTCACATCTTGAAGATAAGCAGCCTCACCACTTTCAGGCCGGTGAAGCAATCCTGTGACTCCCACTTAATGCACATTTATGCAGTTCTGGCCCAGCGCACACTTCGGAAAGCATCCCTTCAATAGGGGAGTTGAAAGTCTGCTTAACAAGGTTGAAATTAGGAGGCGAAGGAAATCTCCTAGGCGTGCATGAGGATCATCTTGTCAGCAAAGACGATGGAAATCTCTGAAGACATTAATCGCCGAAGCATTTAACAAACCTTATGGCACTTTGGGTCAACAAGTCAACGAAGTCAAAGTGGAATATGGTCAAGAACTAGTCTTGGGGGCAATCCCGAGCATACTCAGAACTAGCCTTGGGGACGATCCCGAGCATACTCAAAAAACTAGCCTTGGGGGCAATCCCGAGCATACTCAGAACTAGCCTTGGGGACAATCCCGAGCATACTCAGAACTAGCCTTGGGGACGATCCCGAGCATACTTAAAAAACTAGCCTTGGGTGCAATCCCGAGCATACTCAGAACTAGCCTTGGAAGCATCCCGAGCGTGTGGAAACTAGCCTTGGAAGAATCCCAAGCATGAGGAACAAATCAAACCCCGTGGAAGATGGAATACTCAACAACTCAGCAATTCTACAAACTCACTACTCAGCAAGATATCTATTCTCAAGCTCCATGTTTGAATGCTCAAAGTTCTACACTTTGGATGCTCGAAGCCCTTCGAATGCCCAACCACTGTGTACTGGATGCTCAAGTCCTACACTTGAATGCGCAAGCTCTACGTTTGAATGCCCAACCACTGCGTACTGGATGCTTGAACTCTATGTTCGAATGCTTAAGGTTTATACCTTGAGTGCTCAAGCTCTACGTTTGAATGCCCAAACACTGCGTACTGGATGCTCAAAGCCTGTACTTTGAATGCTCAGACTTTACCCTCCGAATGCTCGAGCTCTATGCTCCGAATGCTCAAGTTCGGAACTTGAAAGAAGCTTTATGCTTAAATCAAACACACACGCACGGGCCCGTGCACATAAGCATCAATTGCATCACCATTGTTATCATCGAGTCTGCATCATCATATCTGCTCATATCTAACCACTATCATCATATACACACTATGCATATTTCTTATTCATGAAACAGGTCAATCCTGCAAATCAACCAGCTCTACGCCTCGATTTTATTGATCGGCCCGGCGCCTCGATCCTTTGACTCTATGATGAGAAAGCTCCGTGCGCAGACCATCAGAATGCAACCGACTTTATGCTTCGGTTCAATCAAGCTCCTCCAACCGGCTCCGCGCCTTGGTTCCTTCATTTCCAACGCTCCATGCTCTATTTACTGGCCTTGCGCCCCCCATATCTCAAAAAGGTATCCAACTCGTCTCCGGAAGATGGCTTGGGTTCCACCCCCCTATCTCAAAAACAGCATCCGATTCATCCCCAGCAGATGACTTGGATTCCACCCAAATTAAATCAATTCCATCAAGCTGATTCGCAAGGATAGGTTATTCTACCGAGCTCCCCTCAGTCAAAGTAAGGATGATCAAGAAAAGCAAACGCATCTGCCGTGTACTGATCTACCCCAAAATACTAAGGATGCTCTCCGCAAAAATATCCCCGGCAGCCCCGCGCTCCTTCAACTACCCTTCGCCAAAATCCTGGCTCAGCCTAGGTACGTCACACTACGGCTTTTTAAGCCCAAAGGTACGTCTTCTGTCTCTAACCCTCCAAACTTTTTATTTTTCTTTATTGCCCGAACTACGGTTGGTCTGAATTTCCCTTGTGGAATACGTAGGCAGCCTCCCGGCCCGACCATAACAAAGCCTTTTTCAAAAACCCTTGGAATAGTGGTTGGACCAAATTGAGTTGCTTTTTACAGCTTTGACTCTTACTCAAACATGTCTCGCGATCCGTCTGAGTTCAGTCAAAGAGGGGCATCTGTAGACACCCCAATTTGGCCTAACGATTATTTCAAGTCCCACCTTGGGACCATCCCGATGATGAAATGGATACAGTGATTGCTGATTGCCTTCTCGAGAACCTTAGGACATTCGGTAAGAACTTTGAGCCACTTAGAGGACCCAATCAGAGCCATACAGCCTTTCAGATAGAATATACAGAAGCCTAGGAGAATCCATTTGTCGGCCGTAACATCGATCTAACGGCCTTAAACATCATTTCCTCACCCGAGCAACCTGTTGCTAGAAAATCTCCCTGAGAGATCAATCCCTCGGCCGTAAGATCGATTCCTCGGCCGCAACATCGTTTCCTCGGCCGCCAGATCGTCTTTTTCCAGAATTCTGGAATGTTCTGTCAGTCGTTTGATCGACGCACCAAAACCCTAGCAGCCTTTTTCCAATGCGTTCAGGCTACGAAATAGATCGCGTCTAGAGATCTTTGAACCCTAGAATTCCTTTTTGATTCACGCCATTTGATTGGCCGGAGTGAGTCATCAATTGCCTATATAAAGAGGCCTTAGAGTTCCGAAATTAACATTTCAATTCCTCCATCTCATACCTCAAAACTCTGCAGAAATCACCTCACATACTCCCTCTATAGAAGCCCTAACCTTCCGAAGGCAGCCGCATCCCGAACGATCAAACCCCGAAGTACAAACCCTAACCCTAGGGTTTTTGAGAAGTAAATCAGTCAATCCCTTCTAATCCGAAGCAATCAAGCAACTGAGGGATCAAGGTGGTGAGGCCCAGGGGCCTATGGTTTGATCTCTTTTACGTTTTTATGCATTAATAGTAGTGTTTTGATTATTTGTTAAATATCTGTTCTGGTGTGAGGAAGAACATCGGTTGGGGGATCAATCCTTCGGCCGATCTATCATCTAGTGGGATCCCTCGGCCGTGAAATCCATTCACCGGCTGAGAGATCGATTTTCCTGGGACAGCCTGTCTGTTTTGTTCATTTATGATGCATGCTTTAATTATCGCACTGGCTCACCATTAACTGCTTAAAGGCTAAAATCAAACTATGTGTTAGAGTTAAATAAAGCAAGTATATGCCTTATGTTGAATAACTATGGGCCAGTCTCACGACTGGGCAGAGAGGGGTGCCTAACACCTTCCCCTTACTGTACTTTTGGCTCCCGTACCCAGAATCTCTATCTATTTTCCTAGTTTTAATAAACTGGGTGGCGACTCTGTTTTGATGATAACCGCTATCATGTGGCGATGTTCCTAGCCATGGGAATGTCCATGATCTTGGTTTACGAAGCAAGCAACCAAACGAGCAAACAAACGATCAAACTGTATGGCGATGCCCCGTTTTGGAGGTGTCTACACATGAGAATTCTGTCCAGAGCTTATCTGTTCTATACACACTCTTTCGAAGGTGTTTAGTAAACCTCTGGCCGCCTCTACGTAGGTTGCCATCTTCTCATTCTGAGCTTCATACTCACCGGACAGTTGGTTTACCACCAGTTGTGAATCACAATAAACCCTGATCCTCTTAACCTTCATAATTTTGGCACTGTTCAAGCCGACCAAGAGAGCCTCATATTCTGCTACATTATTCGATGCACTAAAGCCAAGCCGAACAGACCGTTCCAACATAACCCCCCCGGGAGGGAACAAAACAATACCAATACCTGAACCAGTGTTGCAGGCAGAACCATCAACAAACAATTTCCACTCCAAAGGGTCCTGTTCGGCAGGCGCCTTTCCTTTCCTCTTCGATAGTTCAACTTTCTGCTCTTGTCTCGCAGGGGGCATGGGTGCTACTGTTGGTGAGAATTCTGCCACGAAATCTGTCAACACTTGGCCCTTTATTGCAGTGCGCGGCTGGAAGTCAATATCATATTGGCTTAACTCAACAGACCATGTCGAGATCCGTCCAGAGAAATCTGCTTTTCGTAGCAGTGATCTCAACGGGTATTCAGTATAGACCACGACCCTATGGCTTTGGAAATAATGGGGCAACTTTCGTGTTGCTGTCCTTAATGCAAGGACCAGCTTCTCAAGGGGCAGATACCTCGTTTCCGCATCCAGTAAGGTTTTGCTCACATAATAAATTGGAATGTGCTCAGATTCCATAATCCTTAACATGACTGCACTTACAGCATGCTCAGAAACTGCCAAATATAAAATCAAAGACTCACCCGGGTCCGGAGTTGATAAGAGTGGGGCCTGAGCTAAATACTTCTTTAAATCTTGGAATGCTTGCTCACATTCCGCTCCCCATTCAAATCCTTCTCTTTTCTTCAGCAACTGGAAGAAGGGCCTACACTTATCACTTGAACGGCTAATGAACCTATTTAGGGCCGCAGCTATCCCAGTCAGCCTCTGGACCTCTTTCGTAGTCTTGGGACTTTGGAGCTTCTGTAAGGCCGTTATCTGATCAGGGTTTGCCTCGATCCCTCTCAGTGTCACCAGGTGGCCCAGGAATTTTCCAGAGCCAACTCCAAACGCACATTTCGAGGCGTTGAGTTTCAACTTGTATTTCCTTAAAATTCCAAAGGCTTCCTTCAAGTCCAGAATGTGCCCTTGCCGGGTTTTGCTTTTGATCACCATATCGTCTATGTATACCTCCATAGTTTGGCCAAGAAGTTTCTTGAACATTATTGTTGCCAGCCTCTGGTAAGTCGCTCCTGCGTTCCTCAGCCCAAAAGGCATAACACTGTAACAGTACAACCCTCGTGGTGTAATAAAAGAAGTCTTTTCTTGATCAGGTCCAAACATGGCAATCTGATGATATCACCGATACGCGTCGAGGAAACTCATCCGTTCATACTGTGGGCAGCATGCCCTTCGGAGGGAAAAGGATTTTGTTCCTTCCCGCCGTTTTGCGGCCCTTTTTCTTGAAAATCGAGGGAGCGCGAGCGCCGGTGGCAAGCGCTCAAAAATACAGAGTCGCCACTTGAGTTTTGAAGGTCCGACACTCAAGGAACCGTATTTCGAAGCACCTGCCGCGCTATTTGATTTGAAAAAGTGAAGGAAACCAGTCCGTCATAACCATATCTGGGTTCGGGAGCCAGGTTACGAGAGGGGAAGGGTTTTATGGCACCCCTCTCGCCCAATCCGGAGATCGGTCTCTACTTTAGGCATTTTGAAAACATTGCGATTCTTCTTTTATTAATCAATTTTAGCCAATTAGGGCAGGGGAACAGTTAATCGGGGATTAAAACTGTAACATGTTTGCAAGATGTGATAGATGGCATGGATGAGCAGTTAGTATAGGATGAGAACAGACTGCTGTGGGAGTTTAAACAGACTGCAAAACTCCTGTTTTGGAGTGTCGCACGCAAGAGGTAACCAGTATGCACTGATCAAGTCAATGCATGCTGATCATACCTGCGCGCACTACTACAAAACCTGTGCGCACCAGTAAGCCTAAGCCCACAGCTCTTATTCTCAAACCTTCTGGGCTCTGGAAGGACCAGTGCACACCCAGGACAAACCAAGCAGTTTAAACTCTCTGGGCTCTGGAAGGACCAGTGCACACCCAGGACAAACCAAGCAGTTTATGCAGTCATAATATACAGTTTAAAGGCTGAAAAGCCTAATAAATAAACAAAAACACCCCATAAACAGTGTGGGGACAAAATAACAGCCTAAAAACCAAGTTAAACATGCAAGGCCAGCCACTGATCGGGAACAGAATGGAACCGTCGCGCGAGGGTTCCGAACAGTCGCGCGACAGTGCGTCCGGGCGCGCGATGGTTGCGCCCTGGCGCGCGACGATTGCGCCCTGGCGCACTGGTCAAAGCTCCATTTGACTATCGCGCGAGGATTTGGGAGCAGCGCGCGATGGTTCGAGCCAACTTTCCAGTGTCTGGTTTTGCACGTTTCTGGGCTCTGTGACAGGTCCAGAATGATCCCAGGGGTACTCCAATAGAACAGAAAAGAATATTGAAATGTAAAACTAACATTTCTAACAAAAGAAAGCAGTAAACTGGTTATTAACATGCTTTACAGTGATCTATATCAAAATAAAACTATATAACAGCCATGAGCATGAATAAGACAAGAAAATGCTAGCATCCCTTCCCCACGTGGACCAATCTCATGCAGACAGAAGTGTCGCGCGAGTGTTCGGGTCCATCGCGCGAGGGTTTGCTAGGCCACGGCTTTTGAAACCTTGCTACCTTTAGGGCCAGGACTGGTATTGATTACCAGCCTTGACCCTGCCAACCCCCTTCAGGGATCAGAACAGTAAGCAGAACAAAGGTGTTATACCTTTGGCTTTTGAGGTTTGAAAGGTGTTTGAGCTTTGAATTGGATTGAGGTTGAATGAGGTGTTTGAGTGGAAGAAGAACAAGTTATGTTCTTGGGGTGTCTTTGTATCTCTTTTATTAGCTTAAAAGAGTACAAAGTGATGCCCCCTTTTGAATGCCAATTTTAGTTAACCTTTTTAAAGATGAACAAATGGGGGTTTTTATAGGGAGAGCACCTTCCATTAATGGAAAGGTAGCTCTAGTCCAAAGAATGGAGGCCAGCCAGCCACGAGGGTGGCTGGGGATTACTTCGTGGCTAAGTTTTCCCAGCTGATAAAGGTGATGGGGACAGGTTGGAACCGTCGCGCGAGGGTGCGCCCTGGCACGCAATGGTGCGCCCTGGCGCACTGGTCAACGCTCCGGTTGACCATCGCGCGATGGTTCCAAACCGTCGCGCGACGGTGCGCCCGGGCGCGCGATGATTGCGCCCTGGCGCACAATGATTGCGCCCTGGCACACATCAGTAAGGTTTTTGGCTTTTGGAAGTGGCCTAGGCTAGATTAGGTTCAAGGGTTTTGCAAACACTCAAAGCTCAAACACTCGACATTCCCGGGGTGTTCTTGATCCATTTCATCATTGGGGAATCAAAAACCATAAGTAAACTAATCTGGAAGCCCAAATTGGGGTGTCTACAGTAGCCCCCATTTGACGGCACTTGGAACACCATGTAACGTCAAAGGTTTCTAGACACCCCTCAAGGCAATCCAGAGCAGAACATACTAGCAAAGTAGACAAGCATACTTACAGAACCTGATTGGTTGAATGGACAGACGGACCGTTGCTGGAGATGGAAGTAGAAGTGGACAATTGCATCGCCGCTTGTTGATTGAATTTGGGCAGGACAGGCTGTCGCTGCAGATTTGGACGGGACCGGCCGTCGTTGCTGGGGATCAAGCTATCCTCGGCACAAAGTATTCCAACAAACATGGGTAGGTCGTGTCAGGTAGGTTGAATTCCATCTGTTGGGAATCAGAGCCAATCTCCTTATCAAAGACCATCCGAGACAGAGCAATAAGCCTGCTGAAAAATGCACTTGTGGCTAGATTGAGGGTGATTGTCGTTCGGGACAGGCCAAGACGGACTCTCCTGGGGAACAATCAGTTGCGGATGAACGGACCATCAAACGATGTTCTGGTCGTTGTTTGTAGATTTGACAGGACCGGCTGTCGTGAGGGCGGACGGAGAGATCATTGTGCCGAGTGATCAAGCCGTTGGAAACTTGGACGGGTGGATCATCAGTATAAATGATCGAGCCGTTGGGGGAATTGACAGGATCAGCTGTCGGTGATAGCGGACGGGTAGATCATTGTGCCGAGTGATCAAGCCGTTGGGAACTTGGACAGGAGGATCATCAGTATAAATGATCGAGCCGTTGGGGGAATTGACAGGATCAGCTGTCGGTGAAAGCGGACGGGGAGATCATTGTGCCGAGTGATCAAGCCGTTGGGAACTTGGGACGGGAGGATCATCAGTATAAATGATCGAACCGTTGAAGCCGGATGGGAGGATCATCAGTATAAATGATCAAACCGTTGAGGCCCGGATGGGAGGATCATCAGTATAAATGATCAAACCGTTGAGGCCCGGATGGGAGGATCATCAGTATAAATGATCAAACTGTTGAGGCCCGGATGGGAGGATCATCAGTATAACTGATCAAACTGTTGAGGCCCGGATGGGAGGATCATCAGTATGAATGATCAAACTGTTGAGGCCCGGATGGGAGGATCATCAGTATAAATGATCAAACTGTTGAAGCCCGGATGGGAGGATCATCAATATAAATGATCAAACCATTGAAGCCCGGATGGGAGGATCATCAGTATAAATGATCAAACCGTTGAGGCCCAGATGGGAGGATCATCAGTATAACTGATCAAACCGTTGACGCCCGGATGGGAGGATCATCAGTATAAATGATCAAACCGTTGAAGCCCGGATGGGAGGATCATCAGTATAAATGATCAAACCGTTGAAGCCCGGATGGGAGGATCATCAGTATAAATGATCAAATTGTTGAGGCCCGGATGGGAGGATCATCAGTATAAATGATCAAACTGTTGGGGGAATTGACAGGATCAGCTGTTGGTGAAAGCGGACGGGGAGATCATTGTGCCGAGTGATCAAGCCGTTAGGAACTTTGGACGGGAGGATCATCAGTAAAAATGATCGAGCCGTTGGGGGAATCGACAGGATCAGCTGTCGGTGAAAGCGGACGGGGAGATCATTGTGCCGAGTGATCAAGCCGTTGGGAACTTGGACGGGAGGATCATCAGTATAAATGATCGAGCCGTTGGGGGAATTGACAGGATCAGCTGTCGTTGATTTGAACTGGCGGATCGCTATAAAAAGTGATCGAGCCATTGGGGTTGGACAGGACCGGCTGTCGTTGATTTGAACTGGCGAATCGCTATAAAAAGTGATCGAGCCATTGGAAGTTGGACAGGACCGGCTGTCGTTGATTTGAACTGGCGGATCGCTATAAAAAGTGATCGAGCCATTGGGGTTGGACAGGACCGGCTGTCGTTGATTTGAACTGGCGGATCGCTATAAAAAGTGATCGAGCCATTGGGGTTGGACAGGACCGGCTGTCGTTGATTTGAACTGGCGGATCGCTACAAAAAGTGATCGAGCCATTGGAAGTTGGACAGGACCGGCTGTCGTTGATTTGAACTGGCGGATCGCTATAAAAAGTGATCGAGCCATTGGGGTTGGACAGGACCGGCTGTCGTTGATTTGAACTGGCGGATCGCTATAAAAAGTGATCGAGCCATTGGAAGTTGGACAGGACCGGCTGTCGTTGATTTGAACTGGCGGATCGCTATAAAAAGTGATCGAGCCATTGGAAGTTGGACAGGACCGGCTGTCGTTGATTTGAACTGGCGGATCGCTATAAAAAGTGGTCGAGCCATTGGGGTTGGACAGGACCGGCTGTCGTTGATTTGAACTGGCGGATCGCTATAAAAAGTGATCGAGCCATTGGAAGTTGGACAGGACCGGCTGTCGTTGATTTGAACTGGCGGATCGCTATAAAAATTGATCGAGCCATTGGAAGTTGGACAGGACCGGCTACGGTTGATTTGATCATGGATAGAAGCAAGGCGGACTGCAGTTGGGGAGAAATTGGTGACAACTGCTGGGCTGTTTACTTGCTGCCTTCGATACCGGGCATGCTTGCTTTGTCGTTTTGATGGATTTTTCCTGCGTTCAACATTTGATATACACACAATATGCAATGACATGTATAAAATATTGAAAATGCAGATGCAAGCTTAGGGCGGCTCCTAGAAGGACAACGACACCTAAGGACTACCAGTGAGCCTCATCAGTGTACTGTCTGTGCTTCTGAGATATGCACCCAGATAGATAGGCATTGAGTGGGCCAGCATGCCCCAGTTGACGTTTAGTAATGGAATTGGGCCTGCGCGCCCTTTCTTTGATGCTTCGGTAGGTGTGCCCCAGAGATGCTTTGCTTGGCCTTGGGCTGACGTGCCCTTTCTGCTTTACGAGATTCCACTGCTTGCAGATTATAGATACTAGGGGAGCAATGTAACAATTGCGTTTTCCAGTTTATTGACTCTCTTTTGCAAGCGTTGAAGATAACGCAAAAACTAACCACTAATATCTAATTTGCATTGACAAGTGAATTGAATCGACACACAGACATGCGCACATATGTACAGACTCGCCTAGCTCGAAATGAAAAGGGAGAAAGAGAACCAGGGTACAATGCGAACCCTTAGACACACGGAATACAATGAAACTTTGGGTATTAATGTGCCAAAACTCACAACATTCATGAACAGGTGGAACGAACACTTACGAGAGGTGCAAAAGGTACAAAGACCTGTACAAACAAAATCGAGAAAAACACCTCGAAATGACAATTGATTGAAAAACTGGAAAAATGTCGCAAAAATGGACATAAGACGCAGATTATGACACGTATAGGCCCGGACTGAAACCGACACCCCCGTGCAGTCACATTAAGTCCATATGACTTGCACAGCATGACAAGACTTGGCAAAAGCCCCTGGAACGACATTCGAGGGTAGTAGCTAACTGCTACTGTCTGCTGCAAGAAGAGTGCGCAGGTTTGAGACCAACGCGTATCGCTTTGAACAAATGCGCTGCGGTTGCTTACACCAGACTTCGCTGAACTTATAATAAACTGTGAGCCTGTTAAGGCCTCTAGCATTTCGTTCTGTTTTGATGCTTCAATTATTTTTAAGACTTATGCTCAGCCTGTAAATTGAAGAAGCAGTTTGGTAATAAAATTGAAAGACGAAGGTTTTCCCCCTTCTGGTTCCTCCAATGAAGCTTGTCTTGATCTTCGATCCTCTTCGACCTTTGATGTGTACCAAAATGTCAACCATGGATCCAATTGATAGATTTGTGACCGAGTCTCGAGGAGAGACTGCCTACGTATCCCAAGCTAGGGAATCAGGTCAGAACGTAGTTCAGGCCAAGGGTTAACTCTCGAGTATTTACGCTCTAACTTTTGCCTAGTACCGCCCATTCGGGTCTTCGGTCTAGCGAGTTTTGATTGATTGCCTATTCATTTTTGCCTAAACCACCTTCATAGGTTTTGGTCTAGCAGGCTGCTCTAACTTTTGCTTGGAACTGCCCACCCTTGGGGTTTTCAGCCCAACGAGCTTCTCTCAGGGAAAAGTTGCTTTTGAATTGATCCAGATCGACCATGGTATTGAATTTGTTGCCGTTGAGGTCGAAGACCTTTGGCTGCAGCCCCAGATAATATGGCTTTGATAACAAAGAGTCAAGAGTACTTCGGTTGGAAATGTCTTGCTCCGGACCGCTTTGTACACTTTCTCATTTGTACTTGGCGGAACGCCACTGTTATTGCTTTGAACATGGTCCAAGGCCCGGAGCCTTCTGTGCTTCTGCTTTCTGGATTGGCACTAGGTAGCAGGGGATTGATACTTCTTTGTCTCAAAATCAAACGCGAGGCGTGACTTGGTAAGACCATGCCAAGACGTCTATGAATTCTTCGAGCCTGTCTGACCGGGCGCAATGCTCCTCTGGGGCGGCTTTGAACCAATTGAACCTTTCGAGAGGTTATACTTGTCTTTCAAATTTATTTGAAATTACTTCTTCTTTTAATAGGCTGAGCATGCCTTTCGTCTTCCCTTTCGGCGAGGGAACACATTTCCTTGGGAATGATCCCATCGAAATCTATCCCTTCGTCGTAAGGGTCGACACAGTTTATATAAAAGCCAGCGAAGCATGTAGAAGCAAGATGATGCATATCATAAAAAACCCTCGGGGTTTGCCGAGTACAACAGACTCAAAACTTAAAACAAAAGCTACGACGTGGAGGGCCAAGAGGCACAACCTCCGACTCAGAGCTAGACTTAGACAAGCGCAAAAGACTCTGTGTCAGACTCAGACAAGACGCCAATGCAAACTAGATGCGGTTTTGAAAACGCAATTGTTAAAAAGCTACCCATAGCTTCCATAAAAAGAGGTAGGATCCAGCGGGTGTCAGGCCCAAGCAACAGCACTTTGGCCTCCTCAGCTTCTTCGACCAAACCTACTCGGTGCTCTTTTGATCAATGGAACTCAGCTGGTTAGTCCTCTCATTTGTAAGCCCCTCATCACTGTCAAACCAGATGTCGGCAGAGAAAGTCCCAATCGCACAAACAGCAGCCGGCAGGCTGTCCTCGAGCTCGGACGGGATGGGTACAGTCGGCTTGGAGCTCGGGTTGATTTGAGTAGAATTGATAGTTATCTGACCAACCAGAGGGTCAGACTCGTGTTGAGGCAAGGAGTCGGAAATGACGTTGGGTTTTGGTGGAACTTGAATCATGCCATTGTCAATAAGATCTTGAATCTCGTGTCGGAGACGCAAGCAGTTATCAGTGAGATGGCCAGGCATTTGGTGGAAGGCACAGAAATGGTTGGCATTGTAGTTGGCTGGAAAGACTTTGGGTGGAGAAGTTGGGGTCAAAAGTTTGAGATGCCCAGACTTGACGAGTTTCTCCATTACTGCAGATAAAGATACCTCTAAGACAGAGAAACTCCGGAGTTGTGTTTGAGATCGGAGGCTTTGAGCGCTTCGAATTTGGTTGATATCGGCTGTTGATGGAGGTGGAGTTGTGATGATACCACAATCGACAAGATCTTGAACGGCATGTCGAAGCCGAAAACAGGCATTGGTAGAATGGCCAGGCATTTGATGGTAGGTGCAATAGAGGTTAGGCTTGAAATTGGGTGATGGATTTTTGAGTAGAGGAGTTGGATCGAGGGGCTTGATGGAACCAGCATCGAGCAGTTTCTCATAAATTGAGACCAAAGGCGCAGAGAAGCATGAGAAAGTCCTCGGTGGGTTCCGGCGAGTGCATTGGGAGTTCAAAGCAGGACTCTTGTTTGCTTGGCTGTTGCAACACATTGCCCCATCAACTGGATGCATTCTTTTGCCCTCGGGGATGAATTCATCACTAAGCATGTCCTTCCCCTTGGCAGTGGTTGTGAATAAGGATCGAGCATCCTCCTTTGGGTAGGTCCTGGCCTCATGAAACTCAGCCAGGTCTTTGAATATGTCCTTTGTGCACAGCTTGATTCCGACTGTAGGAGTGTGGCAGGCTTGAGAAGGTTCTGTGACTAGCCCCATATCTGGCTGCGGGGCTGTGGGGGTAAAAAGGCCAACCAGTCCCTGGATCATAATCATTTGTTTGTCCATCTTGTGACTCAATTCCTCTACAGCTTTCCTGAGCTCAGCCAGCTCCATTTGTACTGCCATTCTGAATTGATGAACAGGGTAGGTGATATAACCTTGAAAGCGAAGGTGTAACAGCCCCGGCAGACTCTCCCAAGCAGGTTTGGCTCTTCTTTTCGGTATTCTCTTGCTCGGTGCAATGGCTCCAAACTTTGACAGTAAAGTAATGAAAGCTCAGTGACGCCCTTTCAGCAGTTTATTGAAAGAATTGAAAGAACGAAAAATGCAGAGATCATCGTTGTCAGTGTCCTCCTAGACTCTAGAACTAGAGACGAGTCTGTCTCATAATGTTCGGATGCTGCCAAAATCCTCAAATTTCTTTTCGAGGGTGTATCCTTTGAATAGATCAAACTGATCCTAAGAGATGTCAAAAACAGACTAAAACTTTGGCTAGTCCCTTTTGAAGATTCAACTTTAAACTTGGAACAACTCGGTGTTGATGGCGTGACATCTTAACCTGGGTGGCATGAGCGACAACGCGCTTTAGCCGGGGCGGTGTACGTGCGAAGCACGATAACCAAAATGACATCAATATCACGACATCAACACTTTGTGGTTCCTTATGTTCGGTTGAATCCTCAACCGGGCATGAGCCAAAGATTTAGTAAGGTTTGATTTCTCTAAGTCTCGTTGATCTAAGGACTTTTGAAAAACTAAAAACGTGCACCATCAAGTTGCACGACTCTTCATCGGGTTATAGCAGCGTCCTAGTAAGTATAAGATAGACTCGAAAAAGTGACAATCCTAGAAGCCGCCCTAAACATACTCCTACGCAGAACAAAATGCATGCATGACCAGAACCAGAGACGAGTTTGTCTCACAATATTTCAGACGTTGCCGGAATCCTTAGAATTCTTTTCGGCGATGTGTTCCTGAGTAGATCGACAGATCCTAAAAGATGTCAAAATAGACTAAATCTTTGGCTAGTCCCTTTTGAAGATTCAACTTTTGAATTTGGAACAACCCGGTGTTGATGGCATGGCACCTTAACCTTGAACACGGCGGTGTATAGTGACAACGCACTTCAACCTAGGTGGCGCCAGTGACACGGCATCACTACCTTGTTGTTCCTTATTGTCGGTTGAATCCTTAAACGGGCATGAGCCAAGGATGTAGTAAATTTTGATTTCTCAAAGTCTCATTGAACTAAGGACTTTGCGATTGATAACGAACATTCAACAGAATGAACGACTCCTCATCAGGTCCAACAACGTCTTAGACAGCACAAGATAAACTCGAAAGACAAAACAGTCTTAAGCAGCTCCTATGTAAAATATTGTATGTACAGAGCATGCGATAGGGAAAGCAGTAACACATAGACAGTTACGGGTTTAAATGCAAATAGATCTTAACCTGCGGGTACCTGTCTTAGTTTGGAGAGTTCTAATGCTTTGTATATGCAAAGGCTGGTTTTGGCTTGTAACAGGTTCCTCGGACTAAGGCCACAGATATACCTCCCGTTACCCGCGTATTCGCAGAGTGACAGTCGAACGGTAGCATGACCCATCATCGTCGAAGGTTGTTGGTCATTCGGGGTCCCCGGGCTCCGGTAAACCGTGCCGGATTGCCAAAACGATCCAACGAGGCTTATCCCACATCGATGCAAATGAGATGCTAGAATTGATTAAGAGAAGAAGAATCGCAAAGTCGTAAAATACATTTTTCAAATTTGGCTCACTTTATTCAGTCCATCTTTAGAGGAAACTACGCAAGCGAACAATCGAAAAAGCCCCAGATTAGAATGGCCGGACACGAGGTCCTGTTAAATCACCATTTCAACCTTCGGCAGCGCGAAGCTAACCGTTTTGACAGACTTTTAAGGGATTGTTCTCAAGCGTATTAAACTCTAAGTATGAATTAATATCGGTTCGATCATCCCCAGCAGAGTCGCCATTGTGGGCAGCATGCCCTTCGGAGGGAAAAGGATTTCGTTCCTTCCCGCCGTTTTGCGGCCCTTTTTCTTGAAAATCGAGGGAGCGCGAGCGCCGGTGGCAAGCGCTCAAAAATACAGAGTCGCCACTTGAGTTTTGAAGGTCCGACACTCAAGGAACCGTATTTCGAAGCACCTGCCGCGCTATTTGATTTGAAAAAGTGAAGGAAACCAGTCCGTCATAACCATATCTGGGTTCGGGAGCCAGGTTACGAGAGGGGAAGGGTTTTATGGCACCCCTCTCGCCAAATCCGGAGATTGGTCTCTACATTAGGCATTTTGAAAACATTGCGATTCTTCTTTTATTAATCAATTTTAGCCAATTAGGGCGGGGGAACAGTTAATCGGGAATTAAAACTGTAACATGTTTGCAGGATGTGATAGATGGCATGGATGAGCAGTTAGTATAGGATGAGAACAGACTGCTGTGGGAGTTTAAACAGACTGGAGAGCTCCTGTTTTGGAGTGTCGCACACAAGAGGTAACCAGTATGCACTGATCAAGTCAATGCATGCTGATCATACCTGCGCGCGCTACTACAAAACCTGTGCGCGCCAGTAAGCCTTAGCCCACAGCTCTTATTCTCAAATCTTCTGGGCTCTGGAAGGACCAGTGCACACCCAGGACAAACCAAGCAGTTTAAACTCTCTGGGCTCTGGAAGGACCAGTGCACACCCAGGACAAACCAAGCAGTTTATGCAGTCATAATATACAGTTTAAAGGCTGAAAAGCCTAATAAATAAACAAAAACACCCCATAAACAGTGTGGGGACAAAATAACAGCCTAAAAACCAAGTTAAACATGCAAGGCCAGCCACTGATCGGGAACAGAATGGAACCGTCGCGCGAGGGTTCCGAACAGTCGCGCGACAGTGCGCCCGGGCGCGCGATGGTTGCGCCCTAGCGCGCGATGATTGCGCCCTGGCGCACTGGTCAAAGCTCCATTTGACTATCGCGCGAGGATTTGGGAGCAGCGCGCGATGGTTCGAGCCAACTTTCCAGTGTCTGGTTTTGCACGTTTCTGGGCTCTGGGACAGGTCCAGAATGATCCCAGGGGTACTCCAACAGAACAGAAAAGAATATTGAAATGTAAAACTAACATTTCTAACAAAAGAAAGCAATAAACTGGTTATTAACATGCTTTACAGTGATCTATATCAAAATAAAACTATATAACAGCCATGAGCATGAATAAGACAAGAAAATGCTAGCATCCCTTCCCCACGTGGACCAATCTCATGCAGACAGAAGTGTCGCGCGAGTGTTCGGGTCCATCGCGCGAGGGTTTGCTAGGCCACGGCTTTTGAAACCTTGCTAGCTTTAGGGCCAGGACTGGTATTGATTACCAGCCTTGACCCTGCCAGCCCCCCTCAGGGATCAGAACAGTAAGCAGAACAAATGTGTTATACCTTTGGCTTTTGAGGTTTGAAAGGTGTTTGAGCTTTGAATTGGATTGAGGTTGAATGAGGTGTTTGAGTGGAAGAAGAACAAGTTATGTTCTTGGGGTGTCTTTGTATCTCTTTTATTAGCTTAAAAGAGTACAAAGTGATGCCCCCTTTTGAATGCCAATTTTTGTTAACCTTTTTAAAGATGAACAAAGGGGGGTTTTTATAGGGAGAGCACCTTCCATTAATGGAAAGGTAGCTCTGGTCCAAAGAATGGAGGCCAGCCAGCCACGAGGCTGGCTGGGGATTACTTCGTGGCTAAGTTTTCCCAGCTGATAAAGGTGATAGAGACAGGTTGGAACCGTCGCGCGAGGGTTTCAAACTGTCGCGCGAGGGTGCGCCCTGGCGCGCAATGGTGCGCCTTGGCGCACTGGTCAACGCTCCGGTTGACCATTGCGCGATGGTTCCAAACCGTCGCGCGACGGTGCGCCCGGGCGCGCGATGATTGCGCCCTAGCGCGCGATGATTGCGCCCTGGCACACATCAGTAAGGTTTTTGGCTTTTGGAAGTGGCCTAGGCTAGATTAGGTTCAAGGGTTTTGCAAACACTCAAAGCTCAAACACTCGACATTCCCGGGGTGTTCTTGATCCATTTCATCATTGGGGAATCAAAAACCGTAAGTAAACTAATCTGGAAGCCCAAATTGGGGTGTCTACACATACCCAGCAGTGGCATCAACCAACTGATCAATCCTTGGGAGAGGGAAGCTATCCTTAGGACATGCTTTATTCAAGTCTGTGAAGTCTACACAGACACGCCATTTCCCATTCTTCTTTTTTACGACCACAGTGTTGGACAACCACTCTGGGTAATAGACTTCTCGTATTGCTTTGGCCTCTAGCAAACGATCCACTTCTTCAATAACAGCGTCGACATGCTGTACAGCTGCCCTCCTTTTCTTCTGAATAACGGGCTTATGCTGTGGGTCAACGTTCAGGTGGTGGCAGATCACATCTGCATCCACTCCAGGCATCTCCTCTGGTATCCAAGCAAACACATCAACATGTTCTTTCAAGAAACCCACCAGTTCGGATTCTCTCTCATCCGGCATTGATTCCCCAATTAGAAAATACCTCTCAGGATCAGTCTCGTTGATCTGTATCTTCTTGAGGCCCTCCACTACTTTCTCTGTTGGATCTCTTCCAACATCCTCAACAGTTGGTTGATCTGGTACTTCTACTGTATGAACTTGATGGGCCTTTGGAACTTTCTTGATGATGGAAATCAGGCACTGTTGTGCTGACTTCTGATCTCCCCTAACCTTCTCGATTCCGTTGGATCCCGGGAATTTCACCATCTGGTGATATGTAGAAGAAACAGCCCTCATCTTATGTAACCAAGTCCTTCCTATAATTGCATTATAGGAGGATGGTACATTCACAACCAAGAAATCTGTCCTTAGGACCACTGTCCCTGCCCGAACAGGCAGCGTTACCTTCCCAAGGGGCCATACTGCACCTGCACCAAATCCAACCAAAAGCGTAATAGATTGCTCCAAATCTGTCTGCTTCAGCCCCAACTTTTTGAATGCGTCGTAGTACAACACCTCTGTACAGCTCCCTGAATCCACTAGTATTCTCTCAATGTCATATTCCTCAATTCGTAGGGTTATGACTAATGCATCGTTGTGGGGCACCTGAACCTCTCTCAGATCCTCATCTGTAAAGACTATAGCTTCGTTGGGCATGTCATTCTCTCGCCCTCTTTTGTTTCCCACTCGCATAACATGCTGGTCATGCTTCACTTGTCTCTGGAGTAGCCTTACCTCATTCCTCGTATAAGGTGTGGCCAGTCCATGTATCATATGGATCACCCCTTTAGGATTCTGCTCGTAATCCAACTCCATTGTTTTCCCTTTATCTTTGGGATCCTCCTGGATGAATTCCTTAAGATAACCATGAGAGACCAAATCGTCGAGATGTCTCTTATACATCTCACAATCTTCGGTCATATGACCCCAATCCTTGTGGTAACTGCAGTGCTGATTCGTAGCACGTTTTGCATCCCTATCTCCACTTAGACTTGGGGGCCATTTGAAGTAAGGCTGATTCTTTATTCGATAAAGAATCCTGTAGATTGGTTCTTTCCAAACCGTGGTTATTGAAAAGAATGACTTAGGATCAGGCGCCTGTCTCTCTTTATATGGTTCTTTCTTAACCTGCCCATACTCCTTCTTTTCGCGGTAAGTTTTGGGCTCTGGCTTATCCGCCTTCTTTGCTGGAGTTTTTGGCTGTTCGGCAACAACTCTGCCTTCCTCCCGGAGTATGTCATCCTCCATTCTTGCGTGTTGTTCGATACGCTCCATCAGCCTTGCCAATGATGCCACAGGATGTTTATTCAATGACCGGCGTAACTCGCCCCGAACAGGTAGGCCAGTTTTGAAGGTAGCAATCGCGTACTCCTCACTGCAACTGTCTATCTCATTGAAGGTCTCCCAGTATTTCTTTGCGTAGTCTCTGATCAGCTCGTTGTCCTCCTGCTTCATCATTGAGAGTTTCAAATGTCTTGGGAACCTTACTACTCGTCAAGAACCGAGCAGTGAACTCTTCTGCTAACTGCGTCCATCCTCGTATGGAACCATGATAAGGCCACTTTTCCCAAGCTTGAAGGGAACATTTTACACATAATGGCATCATCCCCATCATGCATGAACATAGCCTGTTGGTAATGTTGTACGTGAGCGACGGGGTCTGCATTTGTCTCGTAAAGTACGAACGTCCCATGCTTCACTCTGCTCGGCAAGTGCGCATCCTGTAGCCTTTTTGAAAAAGGTGATGCTGCTATATTACTCAGGGCCTGCCTCGCTGCCTCTCGTGCAGTCATAGACCCATCTTCTCCCTTTTTGGATTCGTGGGCCACTGCCCTGTTCCAATCATTATCAGGTCTCTCGTACCTGTACCTGTGGTGTTTTCTTACGCCTTCCTCGGGTGCGGAGATTCGGCTCCTGCTTCTCCTGTAACTTGGGGGAGTTCTTTGCTTGCTCGGACTCCTGCTCCTTCTTTTTCGTGAAGAAACCCTTTTCTTGGGAGGAGTGGGGCTTCTGGACTTGCTCCTCCTTCTTCGTGAAGGGGCCTTCGTGTATTGCACCATAGCCAGTCCGTCTCCCCTGGATCTCCTTCCTGACAGCCCAGAATCCTCAGGATGTTCTCGGATCCGTTCTAACTCTTGGATCTCGTGTTCCCTTTTCCGAATTAATCGAGCAAATTCCTCGACTTCTTGCCTCTTTTTGTCGATGATATCTTCATTGCTATGCACGCTTTTTGAGTGGGCAACCGACTCTCCCCTTTGATGGGATTTGCTCCTTCGCGTGGAGGTTGTAGCCGTTCTGCCCTCCTTATTCTTGGAGTTATCTTGGACGGTAAGAGGATCCCTGCTTGTCGTCCTCTTATCATGCCCAATGGTAGGCTTTCTCGGAGCACCCGGTGGGGATTTATCTCCTCCCCCACTAGCCTGATTCTTATCAGCGAGTGGTGTGACTGGATCTACTTCCACCATGGTCGTATTTCAAAAGGGAACTCTTTCGTTTCCCACAGACGGCGCCAATTGTAGGTGGAGAAAAATAGATGGCACCTAGAACAGCGCTGAATCTCCTTCCTTCACGTGCTGTCCAACTGGAACCCTAATACCTTCGCTTGAACCCTAACCTGTAAAACAGACAAGGGGTGAGCGCACCTTTGCCTCTCGTGGCAAAGGCCCTCCGATGCCTAAGTTAGTATCTCGTACTTGTATCAAAACCCTAATTATCAGTAGGAAAGTGTAGAATGAATGCAACTTATTGCGTACCTTTTTTCTCCAGGTTTACCTCGTATTTATAGATATGAGCATGCTTGCTTTCCAAGCATTCTTGTTGCCCAGGTCCCCTGCCTCGTATAGGAACCCTGGCTCTCTTGGGGATCTCCTGCCCAATCAACCGAGATCCCTTCCTCATAGGATCTCTTCTTACCATGGAACTCGTTCCTCGGTAGGACTGTTTCCTTACTTATCTTTACCGTATATTGGGTTCGTCTTACGGAACACTCCTATTGCCTTATCTCTTAAGACAACGTTTCATCAAGTAACTCCATCCGTTCGGCACATGCCCCTACCGAACAAACTGCACAAGTAAATGACTTCTCATGTCACTGGCCCACCTTAGCCAAACAGACTGTACCAACTAATGACTTCTCATGTCACTGGGCCATCTCAGCCGAATAGATTGTCTAAACTGGTGTCTTCTTGGTGCACCGGACCTTTCCGCCGCCGTTCATCTTATATGGAGTCCCACATCACTTTTCTCATTACACGGATCTGGCACACCACGTGTTCGGCCAATATTTGTACCTATTTGGGAATACCTCCCTACACATATGATACATGGATTGGCCACACCTTATACAAGGAATGAGGTGAAGTTGCTCTAGAGGCAAGTCAAACATGACCAGCATGTTATGCGACTGGGGATCAAGAGAGGGCGAGAAAGCGACCTATGCAACGAGGGCATAGTTTTTACAGATGAAGATCTGGGAGAAGTCCAGGTGCCCCACAATGACGCTCTGGTCATAACCCTACGAATAGGGGAATTCGACATTGAGAGAATCCTGGTGGATTCAGGAAGTTGTACAGAGGTGTTATACTACGATGCATTCAAAAAGTTGGGGCTAAAGCAGACAGATTTGGAACAATCAATTACACCATTGGTTGGATTTGGTGCAGGCGCAGTGTGGCCCCTTGGGAAAGTAACGCTGCCTGTTCGGGCTGGGACAGTGGTCTTAAGAACTGACTTTTTGGTTGTAGATGTACCATCCTCCTATAATGCGATTATAGGAAGAACTTGGTTACATAAGATGAGGGCTGTTTCTTCTACATATCACCAGATGGTGAAATTCCCAGGGTCTAACGGGATCGAGCAAATCAGGGGTAATCAAAAGGCAGCACAACAATGCCTAATTTCCATCATCAAGAGAGTTCCAAAGGCCCATCAGTTTGATACGATAGAAGTACAAGATCAACCGACTGTCGAGGATGTCGGAAGAGATCCAGCAGAGAAAGTAGTGGAAGGCCTAAAGAAAATACAGATCAACGAGACTGATCCTGAGAGGTATTTTCTAATTGGGGAATTGCTACCGGATGAGGAAGAATCCGAACTGGTGGGTTTCTTGAAAGAACATGTTGACGTATTTGCTTGGATACTGGAGGAAATGCCTGGGGTGGATGCAGATGTGATCTGCCACCACCTAAATGTTGACCCGCAGCATAAACCTGTTATTCAGAAGAAAAGAAGGGCAGCTGTACAGCATGTCGACGCTGTTATTGAAGAAGTGGATCGTTTGTTAGAGGCCAAAGCGATACGAGAAGTCTACTACCCAAAGTGGTTGTTCAACACTGTGGTTGTAAGAAAGAAGAATGGGAAATGGCGTGTCTATGTGGATTTCACAGACTTGAGTAAAGCATGTCCTAAAGATAGCTTCCCTCTCCCAAGGATTGATCAATTGGTTGACGCCACTACTGGGTATGAACGGATGAGTTTCCTCGACGCATATCGGGGGTATCATCAGATTGCCATGTTTGGGCCTGATCAAGAAAAAATTACACCACGAGGGTTGTACTGTTACAGTGTTATGCCTTTCGGGTTGAGGAACGCAGGAGCGACTTATCAGAGGTTGGCAACGATCATGTTCAAGAAACTTCTTGGCCAAACTATGGAGGTATACATAGACGATATGGTGGTCAAGAGCAAAACCCGGCAAGGGCATATTCTGGACTTGAAAGAAGCCTTTGAAATTTTAAGGAAATACAAATTGAAACTCAACGCCTCGAAATGTGCATTTGGGGTTGGTTCTGGAAAGTTCCTAGGCCACCTGGTGACTCTGAGAGGGATCGAGGCAAACCCTGATCAAATAACAGCCTTGCAAAAGCTACAAAGTCCCAAGACTACAAAGGAAGTCCAGAGGCTGACTGGAATTGCTGCGGCCCTCAATAGGTTCATTAGCCGTTCAAGTGATAAGTGTAGACCCTTCTTCCAGCTGCTGAAGAAAAGAGAAGGATTTGAATGGGGAGCAGAGTGTGAGCAGGCATTCCAAGATTTAAAGAGGTATTTGGCTCAAGCCCCCTTCCTATCAACTCCAGAACCAGGTGAGACTTTGGTCTTATATTTAGCAGTTTCTGAACATGCTGTGAGTGCAGTTCTGTTAAGGGACAAGGGGTCCGAGCAAATCCCAGTTTATTATGTAAGCAAAACACTCCTGGACGCAGAAACGAGGTATCTGCCCCTCGAAAAATTGGTCCTTGCTTTGAGGACAGCAACGAGAAAATTGCCTCATTACTTCCAGAGCCACAAAGTTGTGGTCTATACTGAATTTCCATTAAGATCACTGCTATGAAAGGCAGATTTCTCTGGACGGATCTCAACTTGGTCTGTTGAGTTAAGTCAATATGATATTGACTTCCAGCCGCGCATTGCAATAAAGGGCCAAGTGTTGGCAGATTTTGTGGTAGAATTCTCACCAACAGTAGCAACTCAGCCCCCTGCGAGACAGGAGCAGAAAGTTGAACTGTCAAAAAGAAAAGGAAAGGCGCCTGCCGAACAGGACCCTTTGGAATGGAAACTGTTCGTCGACGGTTCTGCCTGCAACACTGGTTCAGGTATTGGTATTGTTTTGTTCCCTCCTAGAGGGGTTATGTTGGAACAATCTGTTCGGCTTGGCTTTAGTGCATCAAATAATGTGGCAGAGTACGAGGCTCTCTTGGTCGGCTTGAACAGTGCAAAAACTCTGAAGGTTAAAAAGATCAGGGTTTATTGTGATTCACAACTTGTGGTAAACCAACTGTCCGGCGAATGTGAGGCTCGAAATGAGAAGATGGCAGCCTACGTGGAGGCGGCCAGAGGTTTACTTAATACCTTCGAGAGGGTATGTATAGAGCAGATAAGCTCTGGACAGAATTCTCATGCAGATTCTTTGGCTTGGCTGGCTGCAGCTGTTCCAACTGAGTTTAAACGAAAAGTAGCAGTTGACTACTTGGCTGAGCCGAGCATCGGCAGGAGTATAGACTTGGTCCTGGACGTGAACCAAGGACCAAGTTGGATGGATCCAATTGTAGAGTTTTTACGAGATGAAATACTCCCTTCAGATAAGAAGGAAGCACATAAGATCAAAACCAAGTCTGCAAGGTTTTGGCTGTCCCCCGAGGGGAAGCTATATAAGAAGTCCTTCACTGGGCCGTATTTGCTTTGTGTACACCCCGAGATGGTGCAAAAGTTCCTCCATGAGATACACGAGGGAACATGTGGAAGCCATGCTGGGGGCAGATCTATTGCCCACCGAGCAATTACTCAAGGATACTGGTGGCCACACATGCAGGAGGACGCCAAGGTCTATGTTAAGATTTGTGAGAAATGCCAGAAGTTCTCACCTATGATAAGGACACCAGCCGAAGATCTGGTACCCTTAACTAGTCCTTGGCCATTTGCCCAGTGGGGAATGGACATCGTGGGTCCACTCCATAAAGCAACAGGAAATTGAAAGTTCCTATTGGTGGCCACTGATTACTTCACAAAGTGGATTGAGGCAGAACCCCTGGCCAAAATCACTGAACCCATGATAGAGAGGTTTGTGTGGAAAAATATCATTACTTGCTTTGGGGTCCCTTACTCCTTGATCACAGATAATGGGGCACAGTTCCAGAAAAAGTTCAAGGCTTTCTGTTCCCAGTATGGAATACGAAACTACTATTCGACCCCAGCTTACCCTCAGAGTAATGGGCAGACAGAGGCTTCCAACAAAACCATTCTCGATGGGATCAAGAAAAGGTTGGACAAAGCAAAAGGCAAGTGGCCTGATGAACTACCACTGGTGTTGTGGGCGCACCGAACAACGCCTAGGAGGTCTACGGGAGAGACCCCCTATTCATTAGCATATGGTACAGAGGCAGTCATACCCCTGGAAGTTGGCTTCCCAACCAACAGGACTGCATTGGTTGAGAGTGGAGGCAATGATAGGGCCTTAGAGATTGAGCTTGATCTGACCGAAGAAAGGAGAGAAAGGGCCCTGGTCCATCTGGCCTCATACCAGGAACAGCTAATGAAAGGCTACAACAAACATGTCCACCCTCGAGAATTTGGTATTGGGGACCTTGTGCTTCGAAAAGTACTTGGCAATACCAAAGTGGCTAATGAGGGAAAGCTAGGAGCAAATTGGGAAGGTCCGTATCGAGTAACTGAAATTTTGGGCATTGGGGCTTATAGGTTGGCAGACCTGGACGGGAACCCGGTGCCAAGGCCTTGGAATGTCCACAATCTGAGAAAGTTCTTTGTTTAAAAAGACTTTTGGTTTATCGTTTATTCTGTTTTAGGATTGTGTAATTGTGTGGGAATTACGAAGAAAATTCCTTTGTTTTTACTTCTGTTAGTTGCAAGGGGTACGCGTAACGCCCCCTTGAGTTCGAGAACTATGAATAAAAGTTATGTTTTCTGCAACATATTGATTTTTCGGAAATTTTGTTTCATATATTTTATGGTTGTTTTTTATCTTATAAATACGAACAATGGCCTAGCTGTCCCTTCTTCGTATTGGGGAGCAGGTAATAGGGATGAAAGCCTTATAAACGTACGAATATACACGAAAAAAGGACACTCGGACCATACAAGTATGAGAGGAACTTGTATGTACGGATTGCTAAGTACGACAAAACTTAACATTCTGTTCAAGTATGAAAAACTTAGAAAAAGGTACGAAATGCCTTGCAGCGAACAAAAATATTGTATGTACGGATTGCTAAGTACGACAAAACATAACAATCTGTTTAAGTATGAAAAACTTAAACATGGATGAATAAAGTGATTCCAAAGTATGAAACACTTGAGAACTAGACATAACGAAATTATGTCTGCAAATGATTGACTAGATATGAACAAAGCTGGTATTGGATATTGTGTGAATAAAAAGCATGCAATACACTTATATTGCATACGTGAATATGCATAGATACTTCTTAAAGTACGATAAAACTTAAGAAGTCTGGTTAAAAGTATGAGAAACTTATAAGCAGGAACGAAATACTTGCTTCTTTCCCAAGTATGAAATACTCGGATAAAAGATCTATGAAATTTGGCTAAGTATGAAAAAATTTCGGCCTCTATTTAAGTATGAGAAACTTAATACTGAGACTATGTTAAGGTTAGGCTACGTGAAGCCGAACAAATATGCAGGCAATGCAAGACCACAGAACAGACTGCTAAGTACGACAAGACTTAACTTTCCAAGTATGAGAAACTTAGAAAAAATAGCATAACGAAGGGATGTTTCCAAAAGATTCTGAAACGAGAAATTATGCTCACGAAGTGCCGAGCAAAGCATAAAACATAGTAGTGTGCCACAAGGGGCCGAATACCTGTTTTAGTTAAAGTAAGTAAAGACTGATGCCACGCAGGGCTGAGAGATAACGGCCACGCAGGACCTCTCAAGTAAACTTTTGCAATTATGATTAGGAAGTTTAGAGAGGCTTACCAAACTCAATCCAGGTTCTGGACCTCTGGAGTGGTGTTGTCCGGAACCTCTGTAGCGTTGCTATCCCCAGCTGGTTGTTCCTCTAGGTTGACAGTTTCGGTGGTTGTTCCTCCAATGGTTGGTTGTTTGGGATGTGCTTCTTGAGATCCAGATTGAGCACCCTGAGACTCCATCTGCATTTCTTCATCTGCATCTGCAAAATCATCAATCTGCTCCTCGATATCATCAAGAGGGGGCTCCTCGGAGTCATGGGATTGCTGGAGACGTTTGCTGGGCAAATCGTTATCTACCCAGAGGCTAGAATCTTCAGGGACTCCAACTTTCGTCAGGCACGACTCCCAGCATACACCCCAGATCTGGTCCTAGATACCAGGCATCTGCTCCACATAGCTAGCTGTTGCATCATCAAAGCCTTTTTTGTATCCATCTTCATGGGCTGTCTTCTTGGTGCTATCAATCTTGGATAACGCCTGGCGGAGGTTTTCTTCAGCAGCACCGAGCTTCACCTTCATCCTGTCAGCTTCCAGCTTGGCTTTATCTCTCTCTCTCTCTCCAGCCTTGAGACTGATCGAATCAGACTGGTGTTTTCGTTCATCAGCCTGATCCTTTCAGCCTCTGCCTCTTGAAACCTTTGGCCTAGTGTGACCATTTTTTGGATAAACTGAAAGAATGACAAACACAATTTGTAGTCAGGTATTCTTAAAGCTACCACGACAAATGTAGGATGTAAAGCAAAGGTAACAATTACTAATTACCTTGATTCCACTGACGAGTCCAGTGGATACGAGCCGTTCGGAAGAATTTGTGGATTCCTTCTGCATGTCCACTGGTAGCAGCAACCCTTGAGCAAGGGACAGCGCAGTCTCCGAGGAACTCGCGCTGTCCCCGACATTTACTGGACGGTCAACCCTTGTGAGTTGAGGGGCCCAGGCATCATGTATTACTTGGGTGACCGGGGTGGGAGTCTCTAGACTTGAAGCAGCAGCAGCTTGTAAGTCTGAGGCACCGGCTTCTTGATGCCTAGGGCGTTTGTCCCGATGGGCATCAGTAGCCTCGAAGGAACTGTCTTGTTCCCAAGGAGATAAGGAGGATCGTGTAGTGGGACCCCTAGTACGACGGGGTGGCGGGGGAGCCTAGCCAGTAGATGCCACCCTGCCCGGGGCACCACGTCCCCGTGGAGAAATAGTGAGAAGAGTGCTGAGATTCAGTGGTTGGTGAGACATGGTACCTGAGCCTGGAGGGGATGGAGAATATCCAGAAAAGGATGATTGGCTTGTGTGTTGTTGGGGGGCTGACTGTTCGGGTTGTTGTTGGGTGGCCTCTTGTCGACGAGAGGACCTTCTAAGTATCAGGCGAGGCAAAGGGATCCCCTCTGAAATTGGAATTTCCCCTAGCTGTCCGGTAATCATTACGCTGGCACTGGATCTCGAAGTCCTCGGCTGGGGAGCAGAAGAGGTGGAAGCACCACTGGTACTTGGGTTCGCGAGCCTTCTGTCGATGAACCCCTTGTAGGCTGGATCGTAGCCTAGCAAGATGTTTGCGTCGCGCCCCCGTCCAGCAGTTCGTGTGCCGGGCTCCCCTTTGTATCTGAGAACCTTGTTGATGTCCCCTGCTCGGATGTAGCTTGGTTCCCTGCTTGGGTGTTTGTTAGCGTTTGTGGCTGAAACAACAAACCAAGGGAAACATTTAATGGCACTGCTTCAGTATAGAAGAATAAATGATTGAACTAGACAGAAGAGCAAAATTAGAAGCGTACGTGGGAAGCCCCATTCATGGGGAACGTGGACACCCAGCACTTGACCGTCTTCCCCCATGGGCTCGAAAGCTCCAGTTACGTAAAGGAAATCCATCTCGTGATCCCGAGCAGAGTCTGGCAGGTTAAGCACGAAGCGCTTCTCTGCCTTTCTCACTTTTAGGTAGTAAGTATTGTATTCTCGGTTTAATACAATACTGTACCACCACTGGATGTCCCAGATTCCTAACTGGGTCCCCAGAATTCTGTTTAGAGCTACAACTCCCATTACTAATCTGAAAAAATTAGTGGACACTTGCATGGGATTGAGTCGGTACTAGTTAAGAATTCGACGAAGTAGTGGGTCGAGGGGGAAACGAACTCCACCCTCGACAATGGCCACGATTGGGATACACATTCTATCCCACCTACAGGCATTCCTAATCGCACCCAGAGGGGCGAGTTCTAAACCCACAGTATCTGGGATGTTGTAATCTTTCCTAAAAGTTGCCATTGCAGCCGGGGTTTCACAAAGCTTCCTAAACTTTTCAGGTTTGGGTTCACTATCGTCATCCGCCATGAATACTATAGAGGATTCTACGATGACAGAACGGGATCTGAAAATGGGAAGGAATAGAATCCTAACTAAGGGCGAATCTGAGAACGAAATCTCAGAATGAAACGGAAAAAGAAGTGAGAATGAGAGTCTTACAGGAGTGTTGTGAAGATTTCCTGGGATGGAATCAAGCTCGTAGACGACGGCAATGGCGAATGAAAGCTGAGTGTTTTCGCCTGGTTTTAGAGAGAGGAAAAGAAATTCGAAGTTTTGGGTGGCGGAACCCAAAAAGATCCCTTTTTTTGGGATTAAGGGGGAGAGACGGAGACGAACCGTCTCCTCTCACGCCGTTACATGGAAAGTAACAGAGAATGGACTAAAGGGGGAATAACGTTTTAAACGCCGTTGGACTGGAATGTCAGTTCGAATTAAATGAGAGGTGTACGAAACACGCCACGTGGAGTCATTATTTCGAGAAAATTATGACTAAACCGCCAAAAAACATCAATGGGAACCCAATGACTATATCTGCACGGGATCTGGTTTGTTCGGCCTTAAGTTCGTTCTTTGAGCTTTACTCATCATCTTCGAGTAGTAGTAATGAGCAAAAGCTGGGGAGCAATTGTAGGGAGGTGTTCCCGAACAGGTACAAATAGTGACCAAACACGTGGTGTGCCAGATCCGTGTAATGAGGAAAGTGATATGGGACTCCATATAAGATGAACGGCGGCGGAAAGATCCGGTGCGCCAAGAAGGCACCAGATTAGACAGTATGTTCGGCTGAGGTGGCCCAGTGACATGAGAAGTCATTAGTTGGTACAGTCTGTTCGGCTGAGGTGGCCCGGAGACATGAGAAGTCATTTGTTGGTACAGTCTGTTCGGATGGGGTACGTGCCGAACAGATAGAATCGTCTCGAAGAACGTAGCCTTAAGAGATAAGGTGGGGGAGGTGTTCTAGAAGAAGAACCCAATATACGGTAAAGATAAGTAAGGAGACAGTCCTATTGTGGAACGAGTTCCATAGTGAGAAGAGACCCTATGAGTAAGGGATCTCGGTTGATTGTGCAAGAGATCCCCAAGAAAGCCAGGCTTCCTATACGAGGCAGGAGACCTGGGCCAATGAGGATGCTTGAAGAGAAAGCAGTCGTATGATTATAAATACGAGGTAAACCTGGAGGAAAAAGGTACGCAATAAGTTGCATTCATTCTATACTTTCCTACTGATAATTAGGGTTTTTGATACAGTACGAGATACTAACTTAGGCATCGGAAGGCATTTGCCATGAGAGGCAAAGGTGCGCTCACCTCTTATCTGTTTTACAGGTTAGGGTTCAGGCGAAGGTATTAGGGTTCTGATTGGACAGCACGTGAAGAGACAACATTCAGTGTTGTTCTAGGTACTCTCTGTTTTTCTCCACCTACAGGGAACATTTGGAATCTAGCCTTGAGAACATCCCGAGCACGTGGACATCCCCAAGCATAAGGAATAATCAAACACCCGTGTTAAACCCATTCTGGAATTCTCCGAAGCAACAGGCTCATAATCCGTAGTAGCAGGCTCACAATTACTGGTCGCTTGACCATTGTCAACCCCGAGCTCGAGCTCACAAAACCAAAGGAACCTTGGTGCATCAAGTTCAGGCTCTACGCCCAGATTACTGTACTCTGGAAGTGCTACGATCGTCACATCCTGTATTCCCTCAGCAAGCTCTATGTTCACCATCCCAACAGCTCCCTCTCAGCGGTTCCACTCCTCTCGGTAGCAACTTTCAGCGCCTATTATCTCAGCAGCCACATACTCACTACCATAAAAGCTAGCAGCACCTCGTGCTCAATAGCTCCATACTCGAGTCATTCAGCAAGCTCCATCCTCATTATCCCAACATCTCTATATCCAGCAGCTTCAGAAACTTGACGCCTCTATGCCCATGCTTCAGCAACTTCACCCACTCAGCAACCATCTCAACACCACATGCTCACTGTCCCAGCAACTCTGTACAGCCCTGTACTTACTTACCTTGCCACCTAGCAGTTCAGTACTCGCCGCCAAGCTACTCAGCGGCCCCCACGCCCATGAACTCACTGCTTCAGGTTCTTCCACTTCAGCCACTTTATCAGTAGCTCAATGCCCAAGTCACCCAACGGCTTTAAGCCCGTAATCATTCAACGGCCTCGCGCTCACTATTTCACTCACCCAGCGGCCCTACGCTCGTGCTCAAACCATTCAGCGGCTCTACGCCCATGCTCGTTATCTCAGCCATTAAGCAAAGCCTCGAACTAACCGCTACGCTCACTATCCCAGCAATTCCGTGATCATGCTCACAGCCATCAAGCTACTCAACGGCTTCATCATCTCGGCAACTCTAAACTCGTTCAAGCAGCTCCGAGCTCATCACTATCAAGCTATTCTGTGGCTCTACGCCCGTATTCACCTTCTCAACGGCTCTAAGCCCATACCAAGTCATTCAGCAGCTCTAAACTCACTACATCAGCAGTTCTACGCTCGCTACCTCAGCGGCTCAACGCCCATATTCACCAATTCAGCAGCTCCACGCCCATATTTACCAATTTAGCGGCTCAACGCCCATATTCACCAATTCAACGCCTCCACGCCCATATTTACCAATTCAGCGGCTCCACGCCCGTATTCACCAATTCAGCGGCTCTACGCCTGTATTCACCACCTCAGCGGCTCTACGCCCACAAACTCAGCGGCTCTACGCCCACAAATCAATTGGCTCTACGCCGTAACAATTCTCAGCAGGCTCTACGCCACCCCAATCATCAAGACATCATGAGTTCTCAAGCTCTAAGTTTGAATGCTCAAAATCCAATGTTTTCAAAGCTCGAAGCTCTTCGAATGCCCAACCACTGTGTACTAGATGCTCAAGTTCTATACTTGAATGCTCAAGCTCTACGCTTGGATGCCCAACCACTGCGTACTGGATGCTCAAAACCCTTACTTTGAATGCTCGGATTCTGCCATCCGAATGCTCGAGCTCTACGCTCTGAATGCTCAAGTCCGGAACTTGAAAGAAGCTCTACGCTTATATCAAACACACACGCACGGGCCCGTGCACACATTGGATCAATTGCATCACCATTATCATCATTGAGTCCGCATCATCATATCTGCTCATATCTAACCATTATCATCACATATACATACTCTGTATATCTCTCATTTAACAGGTCAATCCTGCAAATCAACCGGCTCTACGCCTCGGTTTTATTGATTGGTCCAGCGCCTCGATCCTTTGGCTCTTTGCCAAAACTTATGATGAGAAAGCTTCGTGCACAGACCATCAGAATGCAACCAGCTCTACACTTCGGTTCAAATCACGTCAAGCTCTAAGCTCCGACACCTCAGGCTTTCGCCTAATACCTAGCTTCACGCTTCGGTTCTATCAAGCTCAAAGCTCCAATCTCCTCAGGCCCTCTGCCTCATGACCACAGCAAGCTCTACGCCTCAATTCTGTCAAGCACCTCAGGCTCTTGCCTCAAGACTGCAACAGGCTCTACGCCTCAGTTCTATCACCTCAGGCCCTCGCCTCATGACTACAACCGGCTTCGCGCCTCGGTTCCCTCATCTCAACGCTCCGTGCTCTAGTTACTGGCCTCGCGCCCCCCATATCTCAAAACGGCGTCCGATTCATCCCCAACAGATGGCTTGGATTCCACCCCGATTACATCAATTCCTTCCAACTCGTTCGCAAGGATAGGCTACTCTACCGAGCTCCCCTCAGTCAAAGTAAGGATGATCAAGAATAGCAAACGCACCTGCCGTGTACTAATCTACCCCAAAATACTAAGGAAACTCTCCGCGAAAATTCCCCCGGTAGCCCCGCGCTCCTTCAACTATCCTCGCCAAAACCCTGGCTTAACCCAGGTACGTTGCACTACGGCTTTTTAGCCCGAAGGCACGTCTTCTGTCTCTAACCCTCCAAACTTTTTCTTTTTCTTTATTGCTCCCGAACTACGATTGGTCTGAATTTCTCTTGTGGAATACGTAGGCAGCCTCCCGGCCCGACCATAACAAAAACCTTTTTCAAAAAATCCCTTGGAATAGTGGTTGGACCAAATTGAGTTGCTTTTACAGCTTTGACTCTTACTTAAACATGTCTCGCGATCCGTCTAAGTTCAGTCAAAGAGGGGCATCTGTAGACACCCCAATTTGGCCTAACGATTATTTCAAGTCCCACCTTAGGGACCATCCCGATGATGAAATGGATACAGTGATTGCTGATTGACTTCTTGTGAACCCATGGACTTATGGTAAGAACTTTGAGCCACTTAGAGGACCCAATCCAGAGCCATACAGCCTTTCAGACAGAAATACAGAATCCTAGGAGAATCCATCTGTCGGCCGTAAGATTGATCTCACAGCCTTAAAATCATTTCTTCACCTGAGCAACCTGTTGCTTGAAAATCTCCCTGAGAGATCAATCCCACGACCGTAAGATCTATCCTTCGGCCGCGACATCATTTCCTCGGCCGCCAGATCCTTTATACGGCCGCCAGATTGTCTATTTTCCAGACTCTGGAACGTTTTGTCGATTGTTTGATCCAACTACGATACCTCCCCGATGCGTTCGGGCTACGCTCAGAGATCATCATGAAGAGTTAGCATTGCATTGCAATTGCAATTGCAATCGTGCGTTTTGATTGGCCGGAGTGAGTCACCAATTGCCTATATAAAGGGCCTTTGGGTTCCGAAAATAATACATAAAATTCATATACTTTCACACCCCCTCAAGCCACGAAACCCTATAGAAATACTCTCAAAAACCCTCTCTTCAAAAGCCCTAACCTCCCGAAGGCAGCCGCTAATCCGACGATCAAACCCCGAAGTTCAAAACCCTAACCCTAGGGTTTTTCAGAGAAGCAATCAGTCAATCACCCTCAATCCAAAGCAATCAAGCTACTGAGGGATCAAGGTGGTGAGGCCCAACGGCCTCTGGTTTGATTTATTTATCGTCTTTATACTTAATCGTAGCATTTGATTATCAGCTAACCTTTTCTGCCCGGTGTGAGGAAGAACACCGATCGGGGCTTCGACCCCTCGGCCGGTACATCGAACCAGGAGGATCCCTCGGCCGTGACATCCATTCACCGGCCGCGGGATCCATTCCCCTGGGACAGCTTTGTTTTGTTCAGGCTTTCTAATGCGTGCTTTCAATTACAGTCTTGGCTCACCATTAACTGCTTAAAGGCTAAAAACAGACTACGTGTTAGAATTAAATAAAGCAAGTATATGTCTTATGTTGAACAACTATATATGGGCCAGTCTCACGACTGGGCAGAGAGGGGTGCCTAACACCTTTCCCTCACTGTACTTTTGGCTTCCGTATCCAGAATCTCTATCTGTTTTCCTAGTTTTAATAAACTGGGTGGCGACTCTGTTTTGATGATAACCGCTATCGTGTGGAGATGTTTCTAGCCATGGGAATGTCCGCGATCTTGGTTTATGAAGCAAGCAACCAAACGAGCAAACAACAATCAATCTGTATGGCAATGCCCCGCTCCAGGGAGGTGTCTTCACTCCCGCTCTACAATATTGTCTGCTTTGAACGCCAAACCCCATCAAACTTCCCAGTGAGGTCACTCATCCCAGGATTACTCCTAGGCGAGCATGCTTAACTGTGAATTTCGAATAGGTTTTGACACCCTCACGGCTTTAAAAGTCCTTGTACAAGGTAGGATGACGATCCATTATTTATAGCACACGACTTACACTTCACCAAGCGATGTGGGACCACCCTCAGCTAGCCTCTTTGGTCACCGGTCAGACAGCCCTCGCACGAGTCCCAACAGACCTTAGGCTGGTTGACCACTACATGGAACTCCTAGGGGCGAGACGTCACAGAGTTGGTCGAACCCTTAAAAGTACAACAACCCAAGCATTATGTGTGTCAGAGTTGACTGTCGACGCATATCAAAGCTTATTGAGTTTCAAATCGATTTAAGGACAAATTTGATCACACATTTACACATAATTTATTTTACGGTGAGAATTATCTAATTACTTAGGCCATAGGATGGTATTCATCCCATGACCGAGCCTATAATGACTACCCCTCCATTGACAAAAGACTTGCCAAGGAAAAGGTTAAAACTACCATAAACATAATTATTATTTTTAGGTGATTAAGAAAGATCGCTACTAGTGCGTACCAAAAAGATGTGTACGGCTGAGTTGGCCAAATTAGAGGCGCTCAACCTTCAATCTTTATAAAAATCACAACTAGGACTAATCTTAGATTTAGGACTAATAATAAGGGTGTGTTCCACTAAAAAATAAGTACATAATTTTCTAATAAGTAGTTATGTTTTGAATTAAAGGTGATATATTGTGAGCGGAATAATCTATCTCGTAAAACGAAAATTAATGCTTTGTTCGGATTGCTATTTGAAAAAAAAATCTCAACTCAAAAAACACTCATTACCCATATTTTTAATCATTATTCACCCCTATCTCTAATCATTATTCTCATTTCTCTCTGTATCTCTCTCCAATCATTACATCTACTTCCATTCATTACTCTCATTTCTCTCTCCACTCATAACCCTACAAAATTTCTCAAAAATTCCTCCAAACACAGCATAAGTACTTCAAAAATAAACAGGGCTTATAAAACTTCAAACTTCATTCAAATGAAAAATCTGAAAAGAGAGCTTTGTTTACAATTACAAACCCTAAACTTTATTGAAGAGGGAAATTACAGACTACAAGTACCGTGCACAAGATCCAATGAAGAACAAGCCGAGAAAAAAGAGAACAAGCTTCCAATTTAGGCCAAGGACCAAATGAGAGGTCTATGGTTGTAGAGAGAGACTGGGGAGGTGAAGAATGACCAAAACATCTGATATTTTTGGCCTTATAAAGGTCTTGAACCAACCACAAAACACACGGAAAGACCAAGTCAATTTTGGCTCTCTGTAGGCACTGCCGACAGAGGGCCAAAATTGTCGGCAGGAGTTGTTTCGGAACAACAAAGATCTGTACCAGAACAACCCGTACGGCCCCTACTCGACCAGTTTTGCTGTTTTGGCCCTATTTTGACCCTTTGAACCTTCTTTTGGACACTTTGAACTTCTCCAACTCCTCTTTGGTGGCTTGGCATGGTATTTTCTTGGCCTCTTGAACCTTGCACACTTCCGGGAGCAGCACGAAAACAACCATACATGCAGAATCGAGTAAAAATGTGAAATTACCTACGTGATTCTTTCCACGTATAAGCTGAGTGTGGAAGTAGCGTGGTTGCCATACTAAATACTAAAAACGAAACTCAACAATGACTGGTTATCACATAACAATGCGTGTAAATGTTGATTCTTTCCGCGTATTATGTTTAATTAAGTCGGACAATGGACATGAGCAATTGATGAGTGTGTTCTCTGAAGTCAATAATCTATGTAATACGATTTTTGAATATATTAAAAAAACATACTTAATATTCAAACTAGAAAGCAAAACTACCGAAAATTGTCACTATTGATCTTACAGTTCCTTTAATTAGTGTTTATAGATACGAGTACATATGAATAACATTTTTGTACTTAAAACAATAGCAACATAAAACTATTCTATCTTATGGGCAAATCAATTCACGACGACGTGATATATTGAATAAATACATATTATGCAATTATAGCATGATTCTAAAATCTAAAATCGGTATGCCCAAACATGTACTAAAATTCAAAATTTTGGGGATTTAAAAAAGAAACTCTACCCCTATCACTTTTTTTAAGCTTCCTCCAGTCATGCATGCATAAAGATATACTGCCATGAATTATTTTATTCCATTGAAAAGAAAACAAGACAAATAAGAGCATAAGAGGAGTAGAAAGTTCTATTTTTTCGAACATAATAAATCATTAGACCGGGCATAGCACGGGTCAGTGCTCGCAAGTATTATTTTCGTGAGAAGTCCTCTAAATGCGACAGTTGGCCTAAGCTAAAATTTGTAAGTATCATCCTTTATTATTTTGGAATCCAAATTGGTCTAACCAATAAGATAACTTAGAATTTGATAAAATAAAATTAGTTTGGGATCAATCAAACTATTTTAATTACCTATCTATAGTGGTAAGAAAATATGATCTTAAAATCATTTTCACTTCACTTTTTCTTTAAATTGTCATGCATAGCACGGGAGAAATGAGGATCACCCGTGGAAGGACTTGACTTGAGGTCAAGATCTTTGTTCAATTACTGACAAATATTGGACATTTCCATCATCATAATGCTTTTGAAAAGTACTTACAAAGAATTACAGCTACATGAATGTTGGAAGAAATCAGTAACTGGGTGTAACAACTTGACTACCATACGGCGCATTCGCTTTAAAACTTGCCCTTGCACGGCGAGAGTGTCGATTGATCAGGTACTGATTTATGAAAGAAAAAAACTTCATAAGGAATTGTCATTATTGTTAAAAAGAAAACAAAGAAGTAGAGATGAGAGCAACTACGATATCAATATAGAAGAGACGGTCATGGTTGAATAATTACCAAAGATTGGTTTGATGGAAGGTGGATCAATGATAATAGATTCAGTGGTAGAAATCAAAATTTGGATTGCGAGGTCACGCTTTTTGATGGGAGTCCACTTCTATTTTTACATACTATTTGATAAGAATATGAAAAGAAATCATGCATGTTAGCAGACTTTGTCCTGAACTTTTTTTAGTTCAAGAAATATAAAAGCTTGATTCAATTGTCTAGTGGTCTTGAAATAAGAGTCATAGAAGTGTTATATTTATGATTCGAACTGTTCACTTTGAAAACGCTACTTTTTTTCATTTGTGTTAGAAACCAAATTGTTCGGACACCAATCCTTGCCTAACCGACTTTTTATTAGTATTGCAGAATGATGAAATTCTACCCGTAAAGATATACTAACATAATAGTATTGCAGAATGATGAAATTCTACCCGTAAAGATATACTAACATAATGAATTATTTTATTCCAATGAAAAGCAAACAAGAAGAATAAGAGCATAATTAAGAAGGAGAAAGGTCTATTTTTCCGAACATAATAAAATTCATTAGACCGGGCATAGCACGAGTCAGTTCTTGCAAGTATTATTTTTGCGAGAAATCTTCTAAAAATGCAACAAGTGGCCTAAGCTAAAATTTGTAACTATTATGCTTTTACTATTTCAGAATCCAAATTGATCCAACCGATAAAATAATTTAGAATTTGATAAAATAATATTACTTAGGTATCAATCAAACTTGTGGTAATAAAATACGATCTTTGAAGTTTTGACTTCATTTTTTAGTACATATATTTTCACAAAAGATGAGATTGGGTTTTGCTTGGCTTCGAACCGAAACTGGGTTCAAGACCACACAGTACTTTATCACTCCTTATCACTATCAATATCAACAATGGAGAATCCTACTACACGTGAGTTTTCCCTTCTTTCGTTTTTTTCCTACCACATAGTTGATATCCAAAAAGGAGTGAAAATTGCCATGCACACAAGGGTTCATTTTTTCTCTCAATCGTCATATATGCATAGCATGGGAGAAACGAGGATCACCCGCGCGTGGAAGAACTTGACTTAATGTCAAGGTCTTAGTTCAATTACTTATTTGACAAAGATTGGACATTTTCATCATCAAAATCAGGGGCGGAGCTACCTGGTGAGGGGTGTGCCATCCCCGCTTCAGGAATTCCCAAAAAAAGAGAAGAATTACACGAAAACTGGAAAATATAGATAATGTATGCAAAATGCACACTGAATGTACGTTGCTCCAGCGACTAATAAGTTGTACGGCATGACATATGCTCCAGGCACCTTCAAGTCCCTCGTGCAGTACGGTCTTTTTTTTTTTTCCCAAAAACTTCTCAGCTAGTGCTCTCTCACTAATTTTTTGCATAAATTTTCATTAATTTTTCTTACTAATTGGAGATAGTGGCTGACCCAGGATTTCCGCACACTGGGGGCACCTATTATTCAAAATCTTAAAAAATATTTCTCTATATATATAACCTCTAAATTATCGCTCAATCATTGAATATTGATCACCCATTCTTTTACGCAATCGATTTTTGACAATCTTCATGGCTGAAAATACTCTTTCAACTATCACGGTGGCAATCGTAAGATTAATAGAAGGTAAATTAAAGAATTTAGTAATTTGATTTTTCATAATATTTTGGATTGGGAGAAAAACACAAAGAAATAGGACAAAATAGAGAAATAAAGGAAAGAGTTAGAACAAAAATAGAGAAATAAAGGAAAGAGATAGAACAAAAATAGAGAAATAAAGGAAAGAGAGAACAAAAAAAGGAAAAAAGAAAAAAAAGAAAAAAAGAAAAAAGAAAAAACAGAATGAAGAAATAAATAAAAGAGAGAAAAAGAAAAAGCAGAATGGCACGCCGAATTGAACCCAGGCGCCTTGTGCAAAGATAGAACAAAAAAAGAAAGATTGAACCCAGGCGCCTTGTGCAAAGATAGAACAAAAAAAGAAAGAAAAACAAAATGGCACACCTGGGAATTGAACCCAGGCATTTGGAAATTGCACAGCATACATAACCACTCAACCACACTGATGCTTTGTGTAAGTGTATGAAACTTTTATATATTTATATCAATTTTTTATTTTTTTTATTTTTTTTTAAAAAGGCGTGGGGGCACGTGACCCCACGTGCCTCAACGTGGGTCCGCCCCTGATTGGAGAGGAATGTGACTTATTTGGGCATTAAATTTTTCCCACAAATTTGGTATTTTTACTACTTGTTTCTTTCCGGATGATGGCGCGTGTAAATAAACATATAAAGTGAATTCACAAACATGTTGATTTACACACTTGTATGAATAAGTTATGGATTAATCATTTTCATACACATAGGATGGAAAGAGGGATGTCCCATCGCCCATGGCATCCCCGTAAATTTGTCAAAAAAAAATTGTGGTATTTGCTAGGGGAGAAAGCGGAATGCAATAGCTTCCCTTATTGGAGCTACTTAATTGTTAATTTTATTTTTTGACAGTGTTCACCAAGAACGAAAGTGGGCTACAACAGCTCCTACTCTTAGAGATTTAAATTCATGTAGCCGGCAAAGGGAGAAAGCGGGACGCAATCATTACCATAAATTCAATTGGTGTCACCCCCGTATGCAAATCCTGGCTCCACCCCTGATCATAATGCTTTTGAAAAGTATTTACAAATAATTACAGCTACATGAATGTTGGAAGATACAGGTAACTAGGTGTAACGACTTGACTAGCATACAAGGCATTCACTTTCAGAGTGAAGATAGAGATCGAGCATTTTATTTGGAAGTTGGAACGGGACCATTTTAGCCAAGACCATTTGTCAAGCTACCTTTGTTTGGAAGTTGGAATGTGAGAGATATTGTTTGTTTGTTTGTATGTGTAAGTATTTGTGGTTGTAGATTTATTTGTGGTGTAAATCGCCGTGCATACCATGGATTCATTTTTTCTCTCAATCGGAAACGAGGATCAGTCGTGGAAGGATGTTGACTTGAGGTCAAGGTCTTTGTTCAAATACTGACAAAGATTGGAAAGTATTAGAAAGAATTACAGCTACATGAATGTTAGAAAAAACAAGTAACTGGGTGTAACGACTTGACTAGCATATGACGCCTTCGCTTGCAGCTTGCATGGTGAGAGAGTCAATTCCGGTACTGATTTATTAAAGAAAAGAAAATCGTAATGACTTCTCGTCATTGTAAAAAAGAAAACAAAGAAGTAGAGATGAGAGCAGCCACGATATCAATGGAAGAGACGGCATGGTTGAATAATTACCAGAGATTGATTTGATGGCAGGTGGATGATAATAGATTCAATGGTGGAATCAGAATTTGGATTGAGAGATCATTCTATTTGATGGGAGCCCACTTCTATTTTTTACATAGTGTTTATAAGAATATATGAAGAGAAATCATGTTAAGTCAACAATAGACTTTGTCCATAAATTTTTTTAGTTCAAGAAAATAAAAGCTTGAGCCAATTGTCTAGTGGTCTCGAGATAAGAGCCATCGAAGTGTTATGTTTAGGATTTGAATCGTCCACTTTGAAAACACTACTTTTTTCCTATTTGTGTTAGAAACCAAATTGTTCGGACACCAATAAATGCCTAATCGACTTTTATTAGTTTAAGATGCTTATATTTTTTAAAAATTTGGGATGTTACATGTCACACCGCCTCTCTGTACAGCTCCGTCCATTAGTAGACCCATAATATATAAACGTGAATATAAGAAGAGTGATACATCAGTACATACACTTGAAGCCTGTTCTTCCTGAACTTTTGTTTTGGTATTTATTTTGTCTTTTACTTTTGTGAGTTTCACCTTAAACCATTCGAATTGGCTATTCATCTCGACGAAAGGTGTTTAAGAAGTAAAAAATTACGACTAAAAATGAATTATGAGAGCAAAAATTTAGGAAGAATAGACCCTTGATGCAAATGAAGATTTATAGAAGAATGTCTAGTGGCAAAAATTTAGGAAGAACAGGCCCTTTATGCAAATGAAGATTTATAGAAGAATGTCTAGTGGTTTGATTTTCTTTGGACAAAAAGGTTTATTTCACCATCACAAAGTATGGAAGAATTTATTTGGCAAGGGAGTTGGAGACATCCCAACTAAGAAACTACAGCAAATTAGCTTGTATCCCATTTTTGGGCTTAGCCAGACCAAATTCATCTAAGCCCAAAACCAACCAAGTCCAAATGGATTATTCCAAAGTCCAATGACGCAATTCTAGTGGAGGAGCAAATAATTTAGGCCCCAAGCCCAAACACAATAAAGCTTAGCCCAATAAAGTTTAGCCCAAGACCCAAGGACTATGGACCTTATAGACCCACCTAATTTTCTTTCCTCCTGCATGGTAGCACTGAAAGTTCCACAACTTTTGACAGAAGTCACACAACCACACTTTGAATCTCAATTTCCCATTCAAATGTAAATGGTTTAAGCAAAACCATTTTCAACATATCACACACAGAAAAAATATTATTTGTTGTTAACCATTAGCTTCGTCACGTGGTGCTCAGCTCCTTTACAATCACAAATTTCACGTGATCGTATGCAATTTTATTGAATTACTACTCACATGAAACACCAAAAGTTTGGGTGTGGGCTCCACGACCGGCTCGCCCTCGAAGAGTCGCCACCCAGATTTTTGAGATGGATGATCCGAGAAACCGAGAACTCATTTGAAAAAGGCTTTTGGTCTAGCGAAAAAACGTCTAGATTTTGGGTTCGGGAGCCACGTTACGAATGGGGAAGGTTTTGTTGATAAAGCACCCCATCCGCCCGGTAAGACCGGTCTCTACTAAACATTTTCAAAGGGGAAAATTTTGAATATCCTTCGGAAAATCAAACTCTTTAATAAACAAGCAAGGGGGGACGGGACATGGGAAGATATATCACATTGGCGTGCACGTGGTGTTTACTGTACAGAAATGATGAGTGAATGATATGTTGCAAAACGAAATAATTAATCAGTAAACTGTCCTGATCATAACCATTCTCACACGGCTTATCGTAATAACGCGCACGGCCTTGCGATATGCCGTGCGGTTTACCTTCTCTGCTGTCAGACTGTCATCAGAAGCTAGAACAATGCCCGGTGTATTGTATACCTCGCACGATGTTTTTTTTTTAGGCATCGTACAGTATGTGACTCGGGATCTTCCTTAGAATAATACCATCCCTTCAAGCCATGGATGTAAAACAACCATTGATACACTTGATCACTCAGCATGTTCAAGAAAACTTTATTTGGAAAACAAAACATGGCTTGTAGGTGTGGTCTTATTCTGAAATGCACTGACGAAAATATCTCAGCCAAAAGAAGGCCTGATGAAGATTGGCCATGATCTAGACAGTTTAAGCAAATAAACAGTAAATAAATGAAAGACTGTTCGCTTGAGAATACTACGCCGTGCGTCGCATAAGAATGCTGCGCGGCGTGGTATGCCCAGTACAGTGGCTATTTTATCTTTTGAAAATGATTTTTAAGTCAGTACTTAACCAAAAGAGGCTAAGCCTGATGGCAGAAGAGTCCCCTCAGGGCCAGGACAGGGCCTAGCCCAAGGAAACTTGATTTTTACCTTTGATCTTGAGCTTGAATGAAGACGGACGGCGATGGATGAGTGTGGACAAGGACAGATGACAAAGGATGAGTGTGGGTTTGAGTGGTTGTTAAGTATTTTGATAGGTGGGATCTCAAAAGTTAGTAAAAGGTTGAGCTTTGAAGGTGAGGAGAAAAATGGAGTGATTTGAGAAAAGAAATGCCTAGAGAATGTTTTTAGAGCAACATTCTCAAGGCTTAGAGAGTGAGTGTATGGGCAAGATGAGAGAGAAAGGTTAGGGACCCCTTTCTCTTGAGTGGAAGGGTGTATTTATAGGTAAGAGTCAAGGATTTTGAATTCAAATGAGGGAGGTGCTTTCTGGGCGGGCTAGGAGTGCCTTTCCAGCTAAGCCGTTTTGTAGCTGTGACTCAAGTGGGCGTGGCCAACAGCTTTCTGAGCCAGTCGGAACTTTACCTAAAATGCCGTGCGGTTGACTTCATGACAGCGTACAGTATAGCGAATTTTTGTGTACCGCGCGGTGTAGAAGTGTTACGTGCGGCATTCTAGGTTCAGTCTTGGGCTTTTGGGCTTTTTTTTGGATTTTCTGGGCTTCTGGGCTGAGGGACTCTTTCATTCAAGCTCTCAAAAGGTATTGTTTCCTTTATTTCATCATCGGGGCGTTTAAAGAACCTCCGAGGTCCAGATTGGGGTGTCTACAGTAGTTCCTCTTTAACGAAACTCGGATACCATTGGTTGGTACGAGTGACGCTTAAAGAATAGGCATCCCAATTTGTTGCTCCAAAGTCTTTAAACAGAGACAAAAATGCGTGAAAACCAAAGTGCAAGCGAACGATAATGGTGGTCGCGCTCGTGGAGCTACCTAGGTACCCTGTTTGTAGGGATCAGACCAACGTAGTTCAATTGGGACAATGCAAGTAAAAACAAGTCCTGGAGGACTACTAACAAAATCATGCGATAAACTTGAGAAGATTGAGTGCCTGTAGTGCCAAGTGTCGTGAAATGGTGAGATTAGTGCGAGACGAGCCCTCAGGGGGCAAAATTCGAGACAAGACGAGCCCTCGAAGGGCGAAAAAATTTGAGACAAGCCCTCAGGGGGCAAAATTCGAGATGAGACGAGCCCTTGAAGGGCGAAATTCGAGACAAGTCCTCAGGAGGCGAAATTCTAGACTAGATAAGCCCTTGAAGGGCAAAATTCGAGACGTGCCCTCAGGGGGCGAAATTCTAGACGAGACAAGCCCTTGAAGGGCAAAATTCGAGGCATGCCCTCAGGGGGCAAAATTCTAGACAAGACAAGCCCTTGAAGGGCAAAATTCGAGACAAGCCCTTAGGGGGCGAAATTTATAGTGAGTTCCGGAGGACGAAGATACTGCGAGTTCCAGGGAACGAAAAATTACGATGAGTCCTGGAGGACGAAAAATTACATCGAGTCCCGGAGTACAACGAAAAATACAAATACAAGGAGTCTCGGGGGACGAAAAATACAACGAGTCCCAGAGGACGAAAAATACAAATACAGCGAAAAATATGAATACGGCTAGTCCCGGGGGACGAAAAATACAACGAGTCCCAGAGGACGAAATTAATCCTTTGACCAAGGCCCAACATTCTAACAGATTCTTAATACAAAACAGCCGAAATATTTCATTCCCGAGGATGATATTGGTGGCTGGATTGAACGAATTCCAAGAAAAATAATTTAATCTTGTGGAGCCATAATGCCGTGCGGCTCAGCGTGGTAACGCGCGACGTTTCAACTTCCCATGCAACACTTCGATTTTCGAGAACAGTCGATTGGTTTAAAGGTGCCCATTAATACAGGCGTGCCCTTTCGACGGCTAACGTCCCTTTATAAGGAGGGTGGTGTCTCATTCCATGCACCGCCGTCAAAATACTCTTAAGCCTCTCTATATCCCTTCTACACCTTTCAAGAACAGGTTATACTTCGATTTTCGAGAACAGTCGATTGGTTTAAAGGTGCCCATTAATACAAGCGTGCCCTTTCGACGGCTAACATCCCTTTATAAGGAGGGTGGTGTCTCATTCCATGCACCGCCGTCAAAATACTCTTAAGCCTCTCTATATCCCTTCTACACCTTTCAAGAACAGGTTATACTCAAGACCTTCAAGAGCAGGAATGGCGGACAGCAACCTTGTCGCGCTTGTGATCTCCCTCGAGGCCGAGATGGCCTTCTACCGAGAGGAGATTGAGCAACTCAACGTACAGATTGCGAGGTTGATCTCCACCATCCGCACCCTCCGCCATGCAGTCTCCAACCTCCAAGACCTCACCTTCGATGCGCAGGATGACAAGCATGACCCTGAGTTCACACCGGAGCGTGAATCTGATGATACTGCGGAGGATTCCGAGGGGAATCCGAATGGTTCCGACGACCGTTTGGATGGTGCCGACGATGCTTCCGGGAGCGACTGAGGAAGAGGATGAAGAAGAAGAAAGGAAAAAGAAAGAAAGGGGCAGTAGGACTGTTTTCATCCCCCCCCCCCCTTTTTTTCCATAGATGTAATGGAAATTCCCGGGGTTGCCCTGGGTTATGAATGAATGGAACGAAAGTCCCCTTTTTCCATATTTGTCCATCTGCTTTATCATTACTATTTTTGAACGAACTTAAGCAAATCCGAACATCATAGCCTCGAATGTCAAGAAACTGTCCAAAATTTGAACTGTTGAAATAATCATAATGCCGCGCGGAGCTACCCGATGGCGCACAGCGTACCAACTCCAGTTTGAGTTTTGAAAAACAGACCATTTAATAGGCGCGGGGCCCAAAAGTGATTTTTAGAAACCCAAATAAGCTCTGAACAGGGTTCAGGACCTAAGAATTCTACATGTGAGGTTGATATGCCCGCCTTAGGCAAGACGTCGTGCAGCTCAATGAGTTTTGAACCCGGTCCAGATTTAATTCCAAGCGAACTGGTTCGAGGGGTATATACAGGTGTGGCGTACACAGTATGCCCCACCGTTCGAATTCTCTCTCTCGCGCCCTCTCTCTCTCTCTCTCGCCTCTTTGTACTCTCTCTCTCATCTCTCTCTGACTATCTCTCTCCCTCGATCATCTCTCTCTCGGTACTCCCTCTCTCTCTCTCTCGGTCATCTCTCTCTCTCCCATAGTGATCATGGATCACAGTGATGCACCCGGTAGTGATCAACAACCAAGGGTTGAGGTTACACCGCCCCCGGTCCCTCCGGAGAGTGACACGGTGATCGGGGGTGTTCCGGAGATCATGGGGGGCCCGGCTCCAGCAGCCATGGTCGAGGAGGCCACAGCCTCGGCCACCGTGATGGACGGTGATGGTGATGGTGTAGACACCCCAATTTGGCCTAACGATTATTTCAAGTCCCACCTTGGGACAATCCCGATGATGAAATGGATACAGTGATTGCTGATTGCTTCCTTGAGGACCTTAGGACTTTCGGTAAGAACATTGAGCCACTTAGAGGACCCAATTCAAAGCCATACAACCTTTCAGACAGAAATACAGAAGCCTAGGAGAATCCATCTGTCGGCCGTGGCATCGATCCCACGGCTCTTACATCATTTCCTCACCCGAGCAACCTGTTGCTAGCCAAATCTCCCTGAGAGATCAATCCCTCGGCCGCAAGATCAATCCTTCGGCCGAGACATCCATTCCTCGGCCGTGATATCCTTTCCTCGGCCGTCTGATCGACCTTTTCCCAGACTCTGGAACGTGTTCTGTCAGACGTTTGATCCGATTACACTACCTTCCCGATGCGTTCGGGCTACGTTAGAGGATTGCCATGGAGAGTTAGAATCACACTCTAACTCCAATTTTTATCGTGCATTGCGATTGGCCGGAGTGAGTCATCCCTATGCCTATATAAAGGAGCCTTTGGGCTCCGAAATTGATATACCTTCACACTCTTTCAAGCCTCAAAACTCTGCACAAATACTCTCTCAATCCCATACTTCAAAAGCCCCAACCTTCCGAAGGCAGCCGTCAATCCGACGATCAAACCCTGAAGTTCAAACCCTAACCCTAGGGTTTTCAATCAAGCAAATTAGTCAATCACACCCAATCCAAAGCAATCAAGCAACTGAGGGATCAAGGTGGTGAGGCCCAATGGCCTCTGGTTTGTCTTATTTACTGTCCTTTTTTACTAATCGTAGCGTTTTGATTACCCGTTAATCTTTCTGTCTGGTGTGAGGAAGAACACCGACCGGGGCTTCGATCCCTCGGCCGGTACATCAAACCAGGAGGATCCCTCGGCCGTGACATCCATTCACCGGCCGCGGGATCCATCTCCCTGGAACATTTTGTTTGCTTCTCTGCTTTTTGAATGCATGCTTACTTATCGCACTGGCTCACCTTGCTTACTGTTTAAAGGAATAAATAAACAGACTATGTGTTGGAATTAAACAAAGCATCTACACGTCTTATGTTGAATAACTATGGGCCAGTCTCACGGCTGGGCAGAGAGGGGTGCCTAACACCTTCCCCTTACTGTACTTTTGGCTCCTGTACCCAGAATCTCTACCTGTTTTCCTAGTTTCAAATAAACTAGGTGGTGACTCTGTTTTGATGATAACCACTATCATGTGGCGATGTTCCTAGCCATGGGAATGTCCATGATTTTGGTTTACGAAGCAAGCAAGCAACCGAGCAAACAAACGTGATCAATCTGTATGGCGATGCCCCGTTTGGGAGGTGTCTACAGTTTTTGGCGACTCTGCTGGGGAATATGAGAGCCATAACCAGAAAGTTCAACATAAGACTAATACATGCCTTGTTTAATTCACTTATCATATGCATCGAGCGGGCAACCCGTTGAGTTCACCTGATATCCCGGCATGACACGGGCTATGTTGGGGGTTCCAGCAAACTCCATAGTCACACGTACCTAGTGGTGTATCAAAAAGGGAATCACCCAATCATCGCCTATGATGGGCTGGTGAGAGGATTGGTGCCCTTTGACAACGGAGCACCCTGAGACTACCTAAACCTTGCATGTATTAGAAAGCCATAGAACTTATCAAACTAAGACATGAACCTACAAGCTAGGAGCCTACTTGCATTTACTTGCATTTTTACAGAAGTTCTTCCTCACACCTTGTATATGTTGTTGTAACATCTCTTTCTATGCAGAAGGGTTAGGGCTTGAACTAAAAGCCCTAACCCTAAGTCTTTATAGCCAAGCACTAATGGCGTCGCCTGCAAGGTATATTTTGGTAAAAATCATCATTGCTTACCTAACACTCTCGCTTTACTTAAAGCACTCCGAAGCATGGATTTCTAGAACGAAATCAAACACTGGCCGCCCCGCCGGCAATTGAACTAGGGGTTGCTCTAGCAATCTTTGCCTTGCGAGGCTAAAGCAAAGAGGGAGTGTAAAGTAGTAAAGCAGGTTATGGATGATTGTATGCAAAGTTAAGGATATTATGGATAGAAGTTGCAATACTTATTTCTCCATGGATGATTCAGCATGACAAGTGTAGGACTTTGGTTCCTATTTCCAAATCGGCCTAGCAACCCATCTTTCAAAATTCAAAATTTTGAGCATGCTTACCTCAACGAGCTGGTAAAATTTAGGAGGTTGTCAATGTGCTAATAATCAAGTGGATTTCAATTACCTCAATCACGTTTTGAGAAAGGATCTTCCCTAACCAAGAATTAAAAGAACTTTCAAAACTTTTTGCAATGCCTAGTCTAATGACAAGTTTTTCTGAAACATTCAAATAGCCGCTAGCACAGCGATGGACTCCGAGTCTACTTTCTGTTGTAGCCATATGCTCAACCTTTTCGGTTTGTCTCATAATGTGGATTGGCTTGGAAGTAGGATCTTAAGTTGTAGCAACGAGTCTTAAGAATCATCCATATCAAAAATGGCTGGCTATCTATAGTATCCGATAAACTCATGCATGCAAACGAATCGCAACGCATGACTCATCTATAATCTGTGTAAGTAGTTGTGGTGCTATATATACGCATCGTTTTGATTGCCTCTTTCTAACTATGCAGGGGCCAAACCAAAAGAGGAGTCCATCCCCCTCATTTTCTTTCTTTGTTCATCACATGTCATTTGGTTGCATCACCACTAAGGGCAGTTTGCATATTAGAAAATGCACCGCATGGACAATTAGTTTTGGATATCTCAACTTGAGCATGATTAGGTTTCTCCTTCTCCTAGATTTGTAGTTTGATCTCAGACGTGATGGTAATGGCTGACAAAAAATTGAAGTTTTAATCCAGCCAAGTCTTGTCCATCACGTCTTGGCTTTAAAACAATCTTTTCATACCTAGCTAACTCTCGCTGCCATTTTGGCCCATGTTTTGCTTCTCTTGGAAAATTGATATCATTTTGCTCATCATGGTTTCTGGCCAATTGTCACACTCAGCATGAAATGTGGGTCTTAAATTCAAGTCCCCCCGAATATGAACTACGAATGGCCTGATTCTCTGTTGGGATACGTAGGCACCTTTTGGTCGGCCACAATTTTGAAAATGTTTCCTCTTATGCTAGCTAGTTTGCTACCATAGAATACTCATGATAACATTAAACATTGAAAACAATCCACAAGGGTTTCAAAGTAATTTTATGGTATCTTTTGGAACATATCATAATCACTTGAATTGTCAAAGGCACAAAATGAGTTTTTCAAAACTATGACCCATGTCATTTCTGCTGAGCTAAGGAGTTGAAACATTTCTGCACCCTCGCAGAGATCACTTGTGAGCAAATCATGCTGTTGGAGAAGAAAAGAGAGGAAAATGAAGGGAAAAAAATGACGAGCTCGCTAGATTTAAAACCCCACAAGGGCGGTCTAGGCAAAAGTTAGAGCACGAACAAAGTGAGAAATCAGCCATGTCTCCATGCATCTACAATGTGTCTCAAAGGATTGTTCTCAATCTTAGAAAATCCACTTGGTTAAACCTCGAAGCCCCTAATTTCTTAGTTAGGATCCTTGCCACTTTGTCGTGTGTTTCAAGATGAAGAAAGGCATTCATTTATCTACCCCAAACACTTATCCTTTGCTAGCCACGTTGAGCCTCTGGATAATTCCTTTGAAAAACCTGCTAGACAGCCATCCCCTACACTGGGGCATACACAAAAACACAAGAAGAGATGAAAGAAAAATCAATAAAAGAATGAGCACCCCGTCATACAAGGGACATTTTGAAGGAAACATCTCCCAATACATACAAAGGACATTTTGAAGAAACCAACTCTTTCACACAAAGTGAGGCAAGAGACAACAAGAGTTGGTAAAAATGTTGAAGATGGCTGCTAGCTTTTAAAAACCCAAGTATGAGTAGAAATTAGGTTTGAGCCTTTACATCCGCTTCTTTCTCAAGCCAAAACCCCAAGCCTACATTATGGTCCATAACAAAGTCCTCTCAGATTGGGGAACACGACTTAGTAGCAAGGTTCTAGACACTAAGGGTATCACCAATGTGGGACTTAACACAAAGGGCAAGAATCCTGGAGTTTGCGCCATCTTGACAAATCATACAACATGGAGAGTTACGTAAGACAAGGGGCATGGCTACGTTCCCCTTTATACACTTCTCTCAAAAGTGTCCAACCTCTTATGCGGATCTCAATAGGTGCTTGTCAATCCAACACAAGTCAACCAAATCAAGCTCGAAGCAACAAACTCACCTAATTGACTAGGGGCATGGGTTTGCAAAATAGTTCTATGTCCTTTGATGATTGAATGACGTGAGTGTAGAACATGGATGGAATGATATGACCTTGAAATCCTCAAGGAAAAGCTTTCAAAGATGGTTTTATCCTAAGCATTCTTAACACAGCAAATACAAGCACAACCACTTTTTGCAAATTTTTGAGGAAATAACATGGGTCTCTCATTTCATGAAGAGTGTAGCAATATGGTCCCTTGACCAAACAATGTTTTCAATAGTACCGCTAGGGCATTGCGGTCTTTCAAAACACCTGGCTAGTATAAGCAATAAGTCACTATCAGTCTCCCTAGGGCAAGGGGAAGCATTTGATCAAATACGTGAAAGTTGAGATGTCCAGAATGCATTATGGATTCACATGCATATCTTATCACCCTATCCTTTACATTGATCTTTTGACCCTAGCATTTCATGTGTATATCATTATGGCTGCTTAATGGAAGTAGTTGTCTTGGTTGCACGATCTAACCCCAAGTATGAGGTGTTCTTATGCTCAAGTAAGGCAGGTTCATCAAGGCATCATGGTCATCAAGGAATAAAGGGCAACAAAGGGATGCAAAGTCTACCTCCCTGCCAGCACACTTGAAGAAAGCTCAACCTAAGAAGCGTCATATCCTTGGGGAACACCTCAACTCTTTTGTGGAATGCTGTCACACAGCATTGTCAGGGGCATGCCAAGATCTCTGCCAAACAGAAAGAAAAACATTGCATTCATGTTCATTGTCGCATACATCACATATCTCTGTACTAGGGGCAATTAGGTTGTCATTGTCACGCACAGATAGGCTAGAATCAAGCATCCATTGCCTAAACAGGGGGCGTCAATTTCTTCCTGAATGTTCAGTTCAATATGCATATATGTCACATTGCAAACTATGTCACCCGCAGTGGTTCAACATTTGAACGAGGGTTCCTGAACTTGGTGGTTTTGCCCCTAGCAGTCAGCATAAAAAGGATTTTGGCCCGTGGTCGATCCCAAGCCTGATGCATGTTGTTTTCCTATCCATTGCTGTTTTCTAAACTATTCAAATATGGATTGCAGGATTCTCCTGGATTTCGGTCCTTGAACCAACCATACCAAGCTTGGTATCTATGACCGACAGAGCCTAGTCAAAGAAGCTGAAATATAGCCTCAGCAAACTCTACAATTGGCACCATGTCAACGGTCCAATCTCCACAGCTCCCTCTCAGCAGTTCCACTCCTCCCAGTAGCTCTATTCAGCAGCTCCCCACACCCATTATCTCAGCAGCCCTGCGCTTACTATCAACAGCACCATGCTTCAAGCTCCATATTCACCATCACGGCGGCTCCATGCCGACAAACTCATCAGCAATATGCCCATGTTCACCTTCTCAGCGGCTCTACGCCCATACTCGAGCCATCTCAACGATCACCTGAGTCAAGATATCAACCTTCATAAAGTCTTGATTAGCCAAGAGACATCAACATGACCACGCGAGTGAAGAGGGGGCACCTTGCCCAAGAACCACTCCAAAGCCCTTACCCGTTCCCAAAGCCTGGGGTTAACCCAGAGAGGAGCTCCACCTACTCACAGGCCGGTCAGCAAAGAAAAGTCACCTGGTGTGATCGTCATCTCACTAACAGATGGAAAGTGGAATGTGTTAATACCATCACCAATGAGGTCATCAACGACCAGTCCATCTTCGGAAGGTTGAGGCCCAAGATGAACGCCTCGAAACCAGTAGCTTACCGAAACATTGAAGACGCTCAAGTGCTGCTCAACGGCTCTACGCCCACACCTCAGCAGCTCTATGCCACGCTCAAGCCTTGCGGTGTTCATAGCCCGGTGCTTTCACCATCATATGCTATCTCTCGATGCATTGGGTCTCTCGGCCACTATGCCTCTTGGCATTGCATCTCTTGATGTATTGGGTCTCTCGACCACTATGCCTCTTGGCATTGCATCTCTCGATGTATTGGGTCTCTCGACCACTATGACTCTTGGCATTGCATCTCTCGATGTGTTGGGTCTTTCAACCACTATACTTCTTGGCATTACATCTCTTGATGTGCTAGGTCTCTTGACCTATTCACACCAAACTGCCGCTCTTCAACAATGTTGTTCTTACATCTGAGTATAGCCATACTCCGGCAGCTCCGTGCCCCTGTCCAACAAACTTTGAGTTGGTCATTTGAAGCTTCACCCTAAGTTTAGAAGCGCTCTGAGAATCCAAGCCCCAGAAGGCTCAAAACCCAAACCAATGAAGCAAAATCAAGTCAGCCTCGGGGGCATTCCCGAGCAAATACAACATGATCATAACTAGCCTTGGGGGCATGCCCGAGCATGAAGAAGCTCTCTCTAAACAACAAGCACGCGACTACTGGTCACTTGACCACTAAGGATTATCAAAACCAAGCCCATTGCTCAGTGGCTCCAAGCCTGTATTCCCCATCTCAGCGGCTCCAAGCCCACCATCTTAGCAACTCTACGCTTGCCACTCTAGTAGCTTCGTCTCTATCAACTCAGCGGCTCTACGCCCACCATCTCTATCAACTCAACAGCTCTACGCCCACTATCTCAACTGGCTCTAAGCCGTAACAACCAACTCAGCGGCTCTACGCCCTCACCTATCAACTCAGCGGCTCCAAGCCCACCGTTTCAACTGGCTCCAAGCCATAAACAATCAAGTTCTCAACAGGCTCTACGCTCATATTCAAGCAATCTCAGCGGCGCAAAGCCCACAATTTCAACAGGCTCGAAGCCTATGTCTACCATCTCAGCGGTTCTACGATTGGCTCTAAGCCGTAACAACCATCCCAGCGGCTCTACGCCCGTATTCACTCACTCAGTGGCTCGAAGCCCGTCACCGTGTTCACCCACTCGCCAATCACTATCAGCAGCTCTATGCTCGCTATCACAGCAACAGGCTCTACGCCTGTACTCATTCACTCAGCAGCTCTACGCTCGCTATTACAACTCAGCGGCTCTAAACCCATTGTCTCAACTGGCTCGAAGCCGTAAACAACCAATCTCAGCGGCTCGAAGCCCATTATCGACAGGCTCTACGCCCATATTCACTCATTCAGCAGCTCTACGCTCGCTATTACAACTCAGCGGCTTTAAGCCCACCATCTCAATTGGCTCTAAGCCGTAACAACCATCCCAGCAGCTCTACGCTCGCTATCACAGCAACAGACTCTATGCCTGTATACACTCACTCAGCGGCTCCAAGCCCTCGAATCAGCAGCTCTATGCTCGCTATCACAACTCAGCGGCTCGAAGCCCATTACTTCAACAGGCTCGAAGCCTGTATCTACCCTCTGAAATGGCTCAAAGCTGTAACAAACAATCTCAGCGGCTCAAAGCCCATCATCTCAACTGGCTCGAAGCCGTAAACAAGCAACAGGCTCTATGCCACCCCAACAATCAAGACATCTATTCTCAGGCTCTACGCCTGAATGCTCAAAAATCTAACATTTTTGAATGCTCAAGCTCTACGCTTGGATGCCCAACCACTGTGTACTGGATGCTCAAGTTATACACTTGAATGCTCAAGCTCTACGCTCGGATGCCCAACCACTGCGTACTGGACGCTCAAAGCCTGTACTTTGAATGCTCAGATTCTGCCGTCCGAATGCTCGAGCTCTACGCTCTGAATGCTCAAGTCCGGAACTTGATAGAAGCTCTAAGCTTAAAAACAAACACACACGCACGGGCCCGTGCACATATTGCATTATCACATCGAGTCTGCATCATCATATCTATTCACATCTAACTAACCATCATCACACATATACACTCTGCATATCTCTCATGAAACAGGTCAACCCTGTAATCAACCGACTCTACGCCTCGGTTTTATTGATCGGTTTAGCGCCTCGATCCTTTGGCTCCACGCCAACACTTGTGATGAGAAAGCTCCGTGCACAGACCATCAGAATGCAACCAGCTCTACGCTTCGGTTCATATCACGTCAAGCTCTAAGCTCCAACAACTCAGGCCCTCGCCTCAATTTAATCACCTCAGGCCCCTGCCTTATACCAGCTCCGTGCTTCGGTTCATCACGTCAAGCTCAAAGCTCTGACACCACAGGCTCTCACCTTATGATCAATACCAGCTCCGCGCTTCGGTTCTATCAAGCTCAAAAGCTCCGACACCTCAGGCTCTCGCCTTATGGTCAACACCAGCTCCGCGCTTCGGTCCTACCCAATCTCCTCAGGCCTTCGCCTCAAGACTGCAACAGGCTCCACGCCTCGATTCCATCACTCTCCAGGCTCTCACCTCATGACTACAACCGGCTCCGTGCCTCGGTTCCCTCATCACCAAAGCTCCGTGCTCTAGATATTGGCCCTGTGCCCCCCATATCTCAAAAACAAGCCGGCGTCCAACTCATCCCAGCAGATGGCTTGGATTCCACCCCACTACATCAGTTCCTTCCAGCTCATTCGCAAGGATAGGCTATTCTACCGAGCTCCTTTCAGTCAAAGTAAGGATGATCAAGAAAAGCAAACGCACCTGCAGTGTACTGATCTACCCCAAAATAACTAAGGAAGTTCTCTGCAAAAACTCCCCCGGCAGCCCCGCGCTCCTTCAACTACTCTTCGCCAAAACCCTGGCTCAGTCTAGGTACGTCACACTACGGCTTTTTAAGCCCAAAGGTACGTCTTCTGTCTCTAACCCTCCAAACTTTTTACTTTTGTTTTATTGCCCGAACTACGATTGGTCTGAATTTCCCTTGTGGAATACGTAGGTAGCCTCCCGGCCCGACCATAACAAAACCTTTTTCGAAAACCCCTTGGAATAGTGGTTGGACCAAATTGAGTTGCTTTTTACAGCTTTGACTCTTACTCAAACATGTCTCGCGATCCGTCTGAGTTCAGTCAAAGAGGGGCATCTGTAGACACCCCAATTTGGCCTAACGATTATTTCAAGTCCCACCTTGGGACAATCCCGATGATGAAATGGATACAGTGATTGCTGATTGCTTCCTTGAGGACCTTAGGACTTTCAGAAAGAACTTTGAGCCACTTAAAGGACCCAATTCAAAGCCATACAACCTTTCAGACAAAAATACAGAAGCCTAGGAGAATCCATCTGTCGGCCGTGGCATCGATCCCACGGCCCTTACATCATTTCCTCACCCGAGCAACCTGTTGCTAGCCAAATCTCCCTGAGAGATCAATCCCTCGGCCGCAAGATCAATCCTTCGGCCGAGACATCCATTCCTCGGCCGTGATATCCTTTCCTCGGCCGTCAGATCGACCTTTTCCCAGACTCTGGAACGTGTTCTGTCAGACGTTTGATCCGATTACACTACCTTCCCGATGCGTTCGGGCTACGTTAGAGGATTGCCATGGAGAGTTAGAATCACACTCTAACTCCAATTTTTATCGTGCATTGCGATTGGCCGGAGTGAGTCATCCCTATGCCTATATAAAGGAGCCTTTGGGCTCCGAAATTGATATACCTTCACACTCTTTCAAGCCTCAAAACTCTGCACAAATACTCTCTCAATCCCATACTTCAAAAGCCCTAACCTTCCGAAGGCAGCCGTCAATCCGACGATCAAACCCCGAAGTTCAAACCCTAACCCTAGGGTTTTCAATCAAGCAAATCAGTCAATCACACCCAATCAAAAGCAATCAAGCAACTGAGGGATCAAGGTGGTGAGGCCCAACGGCCTCTGGTTTGTCTTATTTACTGTCCTTTTTTACTAATCGTAGCATTTTGATTACCTGTTAATCTTTCTGTCTGGTGTGAGGAAGAACACCGACCGGGGCTTCGATCACTCGGCCGGTACATCAAACCAGGAGGATCCCTCGGCCGTGACATCCATTCACCAGCCGCGGGATCCATCTCCCTGGAACATTTTGTTTGCTTCTCTGCTTTTTGAATGCATGCTTACTTATCACACTGGCTCACCTTGCTTACTGTTTAAAGGAATAAATAAACAGACTATGTGTTGGAATTAAACAAAGCATCTACACGTCTTATGTTGAATAACTATGGGCCAGTCTCACGGCTGGGCAGAGAGGGGTGCCTAACACCTTCCCCTTACTGTACTTTTGGCTCCCGTACCCAGAATCTCTACCTGTTTTCCTAGTTTTAAATAAACTAGGTGGCGACTCTGTTTTGATGATAACCGCTATCATGTGGCGATGTTCCTAGCCATGGGAATGTCCATGATTTTGGTTTACGAAGCAAGCAACCAACCGAGCAAACAAACGTGATCAATCTGTATGGCGATGCCCCGTTTGGGAGGTGTCTACAGATGGCAGTGGAGGGGTGGCCAGTGACGGCCAAGCTATAGAGGGCTTGAGTGCAATAGAGCCTAGGGGTGAGGACGAGGCCGCGGTCCAATCGGAGGTTATTGGTGGCTTGGAGGAGAGGGCTACGGAGGAGACGGAGGCCTCTCCCGTGAGACAGCATCGGGCCGACTTAGGGAAGGGCCCGTTGTCGAGGAGGAGCCGGTGGAGGAGCGGGAAACATCGGCCATGTTTGTAGGTAGTGGTGAGGGTGCGGGATCATCATGGCATATTGGAATAGGCGACTACCTGGAGGCGGCGTCCCTTGAGGATTTGGTAGAGACATTACGGGGAGTGCCTGGGCTGGCAGTAGCCTTACTTGAGGCTCGAGAGAGGGAGCTTCAGGTTGAGATCGAGGCTGGGGCTATCAGGGAGCCATAGGGTGAGGAGGAGGCCGAGGGTGAAGTGGTCCCTCAGAGGAGTGTCGTGGACGAGGCGACAGTGGCCCTTGCGGGCCGAGGTGCTTACAGCGAGGCGGCCTACGTACCCTTCCAACACGTAGTGGTGCCTTCTCTTCTAGACGCTTACAGGCAATAGAGGCCTACGTACGCTGAGTTCTTGGCTTTGAGGGATCCACAACAACACCTTTCCTTGCGACGGGACGAGGTATACTTTAAATATTTACATTTCAAATTCAATGCATTATGCTTTCATTTCCTCGCTTTAAATATTAGTGTAGACACCCCAATTTGGCCTAACGATTATTTCAAGTCCCACCTTGGGACCATCCCGATGATGAAATGGATACAGTGATTGCTGATTGCTTCCTTGAGAACCTTAGGACTTTCGGTAAGAACTTTGAGCCACTTAGAGGACCCAATTCAAAGCCATACAGCCTCTCAGACAGAAATACAGAAGCCTAGGAGAATCCATCTGTCGGCCGTGACATCGATCCCACGGCCCTAACATCATTTCCTCACCCGAGCAACCTGTTGCTAGCAAAATCTCCTTGAGAGATCAATCCCTCGGCCGCAAGATCTATCCTTCGGCCGAGACATCCATTCCTCGGCCGTGATATCCTTTACTCGGCCGCCAGATCGTTCTTTTCCCAGACTCTGAAACGTTCTGTCGATTGTTTGATCCAACTACACTACCTTCCCGATGCGTTCGGGCTACGCTCAGAGATTGCGACGTAGAGTTAGAGGTGCATTGCAATTGCAATTGCAATTGCAATCGTGCCATTTGATTGGCCGGAATGAGTCACCAATTGCCTATATAAAGGGCCTTTGGACTCCGAAAATATACACACAAAATTCATTAAAGAATACACTCTCTCAAGCCACGAAACTCTGTCAAAATACTCTCTCAATCCCCCTCTTCGAAAGCCCTAACCTCCCGAAGGTAGCCGTCAATCCAGTGATCAAACCCCGAAGTTCAAACCCTAACCCTAGGGTTTTCAATCAAGCAATCAGTCAATCACAATCAAATCCGAAGCAATCAAGCAACTGAGGGATCAAGGTGGTGAGGCCCAATGGCCTCTGGTTTGTCTTATTTACTGTATTTATGACTAACCGTAGCGTTTTGATCATCTGTTAATCTTTCTGTCCGGTGTGAGGAAGAACATCGACCGGGGCTTCGATCCCTCGGCCGATATATCAAACCAGGAGGATCCCTCGGCCGTGACATCTATTCACCGGCCGCGGGATCCATCTCCCTGGGACAGTTTTGCTTTGTTTCCTGCTTTCTGACGCATGCTTTACTTATCGTACTGGCTCACTTTACTTACTGTTTAAAGGATTAATTAAACAGACTATGTGTTAGAATTAAATAAAGCATCTATACGTCTTATGTTGAATAACTATGGGCCAGTCTCACGGCTGGGCAGAGAGGGGTGCCTAACACCTTCCCCTTACTGTACTTTTGGCTCCCGTACTCAGAATCTCTATCTATTTTCCCAGTTTTAATAAACTGGGTGGCGACTCTGTTTTGATGATAACCGCTATCATGTGGCGATGTTCCTAGCCATGGGAATGTCCATGATTTTGGTTTACGAAGCAAGCAACCAATCGAGCAAGCAAACATGATCAATCTGTATGGCGATGCCCCGCTTGGGAGGTGTCTACAGTTTTTGGCGACTCTGCTGGGGAATTGAGAGCCATAATCAGAAAGTTCAACATAAGACTAATACATACTTTGTTTAATTCATTTATCATATGCATCGAGCGGGTAACCCCGTTGAGTTCACCTGATATCCCGGCATGACACGGGCTATGTTGGGGGTTCCAGCAAACTCCACAGTCACTCGTACCTAGTGGTATATCAAAAATAGAATCACCCAATTACCGCCTATGATGGGTTGGTGAGAGGATTGGTGCCCTTTGACAACGGAGCACCCTGAGACTACCTAAACCTTGCATGTATTAGAAAGCCATAGAACTTATCAAACTAAGACAGGAACCTATAGGCTAGGAATCTACTTGCATTTGCTTGCAGAAATTCTTCCTCACACTTTGTATATGTTGTTGTAACATCTTTTTCTGTGCAGAAGGGTTAGGGCTTGAACTAAAAGCCCTAACCCTAAGTCTTTATAGCCAAGCACTAATGGCGTTGACTGCAAGGTATATTTTTTGGTAAAAAGCATCATTGCTTACTTAACACTCCCGCTTTACTTAAGGCACCACGAAACATGGATTTCTAGAATGAAATCAAACACTGGCCGCCCCGTCGGCAATTGAACTGGGGTTACTGCCTTGCAAGGCTAAAGGAAAGTGGGAGTGTGAGGTAGTAGAGTAGATTATGGATGATTATATGCAAAGTCAAGGACATTATGGATAGAACTTGCTATACTCATTTCTCGATGAATGATTCAACTTAGGACTTTGATTCCTATTTCCAAATCGGCCTAGCAACCCATCTTTCAAAATTCAAAATTTTGAGCATGCTTACCGCAACAAGCCGGTAAGATTTAGGAGTTTGTCAATGTGCTGGCAGGTAATCATGTGAATCCCAATTACCTCAATCATGTTTTGAGAAAGAGAAAAGAAAAAAAACTTGTTGAATAAGTTTCTGATAGATCAACTTCGATGTGCTTTGGTAAAAATAAGTTTTGATAAACACTTGCTGAAAGAATAACCTGAAGCTGGTAGAATCACGTTAGCATTGTTTGGAGTGAAAGAATCTTCCCTAACCAAGAATTGAGATAGATAAAAACTTTTCGAAACTTTTCTTAAGTGAAAATAGCTAAACATGATCAAATCCTCAAACAACAAGTTTTTCTTAAAACCAAAAAGTGGAACATCCAAATAGCCGCTAGCACAGCGATAGACTCCGAGTCTACTCTCCGTTGTGGTCATCTGCTCAGCTTTTTCGGTCTGCCTCATAATGTGGATTGGCTTGGAAATAGGATCTTAAGTGACATGCAGTATTTGTAAACAACGAGCCTTAAGAATCATCCATATCAAAAATTGCTGGCTATCTATGGTATCCGATAAACTCATACCTACGAAATGAACTGTTATGCATGACTCATCCATAATCTGTGAAAGTAGCTATGGTGCTCATTTTGTTTGCCTTTCTCTAACCATGCAGGGGACTAAAACCAAAAGAAAAGTCCATCACCCTCATTTCCTTTCATAGCACATTGCATGACCATGTGTTAACATCGAATATCATTTGGTTAAACCACCCCATCATGCTAGATTTGCATTTTGAATAAGTGTGTTTGATGTGTGCATTGCATAGACACTTGATTTTGGACATCTCAACTTGAGTGTAGCTAAGTTATTGCTTTTCCTAAATTTTGGGTTTGGTTTAAGACGTGACAGCGATGGCTGACAAGAAGATTGAAGCTCTGGCTGCTAAAGTTAATGTATTGGCTGAATCAGTGGCTACCCTGGCCACCATTGTTCACAGTTTGCAAAGAAGTCCTTCACAAGCTCCACCTCCACCTCCCCCTACTAGATGGATGAAAAACGCAGCTCAGAAAGAAACTTATCCCGCTAAGGACAACCAAATTGAAATGGTGGTGAATGATCTGTAGCAGCAACATGAAAATCAAGTTCTTCTCAATACCATCGATCTAAACCAGGAATCTCTCAAAGGGAAAAACAGATGTAAGATGAACATAAGCAACAGTAATATTAAAATGATGGGATCCCATCTCGACCGCAGGCAAAAGAGAAACTTTGTTCCTCTTAGGATGAACTTGGAAAAGGTGTTCTGTATCTTGGAAGCAAAAGGGGTATTGAAGCCGTTACAGCCAAAATTTCCAAACTTTATACAAAAAGGCAGAGGGTATTGCAAGTACCACCAAGTAAATGGTCACTCTATCAGAGAATGCGGGGCTTTCAAGAATGTGATCCAAGACCTCATCGATCAAGAGAAGATTGATCCAGCTGAGTTTGATCACTAGGTAGCAGTAGCATCTAGCTATTTTTGGCTACTATTTTGGTCCATATTTGTTTCCTTTTTAAAAGGTCTATGTCTTGAGTTTATTTTGGTCATAAATCCGCTTGTTGCACCTAGCATGAAATGTGAATCTCCTTAGACTTGAACTACGAATGGCCTGATTCTCTATTGGGATACGTAGGCACCTTTTGGTCGGCCACAAATTTTGAAAATGCTTTCTCCTGTGCTAGTTCGCTGCCATAGAATACTCATGATAACATCAAACGTTGAAAACAATCCACAAGGGTTTCAAAGTAATCTTATGACATCTTTTGGAACACATCACAATCACTTGAATTGTCAAAAGCGCAAAACGAGTTTTTCAAAGCTAAGACCCGCGTCATTTCTGTTGAGGAGTTGACACATCTTTGCACCCTCATAGAGATCACTTGTAAGCAAAACATGTTGTCAAAGATGAAGAGTAGGAAAAAGGAGAAAGAAGAAAAGAGAGGAGAAAAAAATGATGAGCTTGCTAGATTAAAAACCTGTAAGGGCGGTCTAGGCAAAAGTTAGAGCACGAACAAAATGAGAAAACAGCCATGTCTCCATGCATCTACTATGTGTCTCAAAGGATTGTCCTCAATCTTAGAAAATTCACTTGGTTAACATCGAAGCCCCTAATTTCTTGGTAAGGATCCTTGCCATTTTGTCGTGTGTTTCAAGATGAAGAAAGGCATTCATTTCTCTATCCCAAACACTTATCCCTTGCTAGCCACATCGAGCCTCTGGATAATTTCTTTGAACAGCCTGCTAGGCAGCCATCCCCTACACTGGGGCAAACACAAAAAAATACAAGGAGAGATGAAAGAAAAATCAATGAAATAATGAGCATCTCGTCATACAAGGGGCATTTTGAAGGAAACATTTCTTCCAATACATACGAAGGACATTTTTGAAGAAACCAACTCTTTCATACAAAGTGAGGCAAGAGACAACTAGAGTTGATAAAAATGTTGAAGATGGCTGCTAGCTTTTAAAACCCAAGCGTGAGTAGAAATTAGGTTTGAGCCTTTACATCCGCTTCATTTTCAAGCCAAAACCCCAAGCCTACATTATGGTCCATAATAAAGTCCTCTCCCATCGTTTGAGCAATTGAACCAGAACTGGATACCCCATAATTCCGAAGACGTCTCACACCCCAGTTTTTTAAACCTGAATATCGTTTATTACCAAACGTCTTATACCTTTTGTAATTCCCCTTATAAGAGGGAAATATCACAGAAGAACGTTTTTGCCCAACTCGAAGCATGTTTCTGCAATCCTTAACAATTAAGTAACTACTTTATAAAGAATAGAGGGAAAACTGTTTGAATTGTATGAACAATCTCCAGGAAAGTGCTAAATGTGTAGTGGGCCCACAGTAATCATTATGCAACATATAAGGCCCAGGGCAAGCTCCTCAGTGCACCACGTGTCCCACCAACCCGACAAAAGTACACATGTGGGGCCCACAATTCAAATTAAAGGGTACGGAATGTTCCACTTTTTGCCGGCCCGCACGGTAATATTATATACGTGCGGGCCCACAGGAGCCGAAAGGGACCAAAAGAGCTAAAGGGAACACGACTTAGTAGCAAGGTCCTAAACAATAGGGGCATCACCAGTGTGGGACTTAACACGAAGGGCAAGAATCTTGGAATTTGCATCATCTTGGCAAATTGCACAACATGGAGAGTTACGTGAGACATGGGGCATGGCTATGTTCCCCTTTATGCACTTCTCTCAAAAGTATCCAACCTCTTGTGTGGGTCTCAGTAGGTGCTTATCAATCCAACTCAAGTCAACCAAATCAAGCTCGAAGTAACAAACTCACCTAATTGACTAGGGGCATAGGTTTGCAAAATAGTTATACGTCCTTTGATGATTGAATGACATGAGTGTGGAACATGGATGGAATGATATGACCTTGAAATCCTCGAGGAAAAGCTTTCGAAGATGGTTTTATCCTAATCATTCTTAACATAGCAAATGCAAGCGCAGTCACCTTTTTGCAAATTTCTGAGGAAATAACATGGGCCTCTCATTTCATGAAGAGTGCAGCAATATGGTTCCTTGACCAAACAATGTTTTCAGTGGTGCCGCTGGGGCATTGCGATCTTTCAAAACACCTGGCTAGTATAAGCAATAAGTCATTATTAGCCTCTCTAGGGCAAGGGGAAGCATTTTACCAAATACGCGAAAGTTGAGATGTCCAGAATGCATTGCGGGTTCACATGCATATCATCATCATCCTGTCTTTTGCACCTAGTATTTCATGTGTACATCCTTATGTTTGCTTAGCAAAATTAGTTGTCTTGGTTGCACGATCTAACCCCAAGTATGAGGTGTTTTTATGCTCAAACAAGGCAGGTTCATCAAGGCATCATGGCCATCAAGGAATAAAGGGCAATAAAGGGATGCATTGTAAAGTCTACCTCCCTGCCAACACACTTGAAAAAAAAGCTCAGCCTGAGAAGCGTCATATCCTGGGGGAACACCTTAACTCTTTTGTGGAATGCTATCACATAGCACTGTCAAGGGCATGCCAAGACCTCTGCCGAACGGAAACATTGCACCCACGTTCATTGTTATTCACATCGCATGTTTCTATGCTAGGGGCAAGTAGATCATTGTCATCATGCACGATTGAGCTAGGGTCAAGCATTCATGGCCTAAACAGGGGGCTTGCATTTCTTTTTAAATACTCAAATTAACATGCCTATGTATTGCATTGCAATCTATGTCACCCAAAATCGTTCAAGCTCTTGAACTAGGGTTCTTTAAAAGTGATGGTCCTGCCCCTAGCAATCAGCATAAAAGGGCTTCGGCCCGTGGTCGATCCCAAGCCTATTGCATGTTGTTTTCCTATCCATTGCTGTTTTCTAAACTATTCAAATATGGATTGCAGATTCTCCTGGATTTCGGTCCTTGAACCGACCATACCAAGCTTGGTATCTATGACTAACAGAGCCAAGTCAAAGAAGCTGAAAGATAGCCTCAGCAAACTCTACAATTGGCACCATATCAACAGTATTAAAGTGGCTTTGCACTTCACATCCCCATAGCTCCTTACTTCGCATCACCAGCTCTGCCTTCATAAACTCAGAAGCCTCACACTTGCTCTTCAGTAGCACCGTACACATGCCTTGTCACATTCACGACCTTGTTGGGTTTCAAGCAATTCTATGCATAGGCCGCCTTGCGCTCAGCAAGTCCAATCTCCACAACTCCCTCTCAGCAGTTCCACTCCTCCCAGTAGCTCTATTCAGCAGCTCCCCGCGCCCATTATCTCAGCAGCCCCGTGCTTACTATCAACAGCACCGTGCTTCAAGTTCCATATTCACTATCACGACAGCTCCACGCCGACAAACTCATCGGCAATATGCCCATGTTCACCTTCTTAGCGGCTCCACGCCCATACTCGAGCCATCTCAACAGCTCTAAGTTTACTATCACTACCAGCAACTTCATACTCATACTCAAAAGCTCTGTGCCCAAGTCGCTCAAACAACAGGCCAGCAAAACAATCCGGCGGCTTTCACTTAATACATTGAGTGAATAGCCAACAAGAAAAAGCACCTGCATGAAGCTTACAATAACCTAGTGCACAGCTCTCCAGAAGGCGTTTATGTTGCTAGCTCCCGGAAAGCGTTTATGTTGCCAAAAAGCATTTAGCCACCAAAAGACGTTTGAGTCACTAGAAGGCGTTTGGCCTCCAGAAGGCACTCCTAGCAATGGAGGTAGTGGAAATCTCTCTAACAAAGTGGAATATACTCAAAACTAGCCTTGGGGGCAATCCCGAGCATGTGGAATCTAGCCTTGGGGGCAATCCCGAGCATACTCAAAAAACTAGCCTTGCGGGCAATCCCGAGCATACTCAGAACTAGCCTTGGGGACAATCCCGAGCATACTCAGAACTAGCCTTGGAAACATCCCGAGCATGTGGAAACTAGCCTTGGAAGAATCCCAAGCATGAGGAACAAATCAAACCCTGTGGAAGATGGAAGATGGAATACTCAACAGCATAGCAGTTCTACAAACTCACTACTCAGCAGCTCTAATCAACAAGATATCATCTATTCTCAAGCTCCATGCTTGAATGCTCAAAGTTCTACACTTTGAATGCTCGAAGCCCTTCGAATGCCCAACCACTGTGTACTGGATGCTCAAGTTCTACACTTGAATGCGCAAGCTCTACGTTTGAATGCCCAACCACTGCGTACTGGATGCTCGAACTCTATGTTCGAATGCTTAAGGTTTATACCTTGAATGCTCAAGCTCTACGTTTGAATGCCCAACCACTGCATACTGGATGCTCAAAGCCTGTACTTTGAATGCTCGGATTCTGCCGTCCGAATGCTTGAGCTCTATGCTCCGAATGCTCAAGTCCAGAACTTGATAGAAGCTTTATGCTTAAATCAAACACATACGCACGGGCCCGTGCACATTAGCATCAATTGCATCACCATTGTTATCATCGAGTCTACATTAGCATATCTGCTCACATCTAATTGCCAGCATCATCATATACATATCTCTCTCATTCATGAAACAGATCATCAGAATGTAACCGGCTCTACACCTCGGTTCAATCAAGCTCCTCAAATCGGCTCGACGCCTCGGTTTTATTGATCGGCCCGGCGCTTCGATCCTTTGGCTCTATGTCAAAACTTATGATGAGAAAGCTCTGTGTGCAGACCATCAGAATACAACCAACTTTATGCCTCGGTTCAATCAAGCTCCTCCAACCGGCTCCATGCCTCGGTTCCTTCATTCCAACGCTCCATGCTCTATTTATTGGCCTTGCGCTCCCCATATCTCAAAAAAGGTATCCAACTCGTCTCCAGAAGATGGCTCAGATTCCACCCCATTACATCAATTCCTTCCAGCTCATTCGCAAGGATAGGCTACTCTACCGAGCTCCTCTCAGTCAAAGTAAGGATGATCAAGAAAAGCAAATGCACCTGCCGTGTACTGATCTACCCCAAAATACTAAGGAAGCTCTCCGCAAAAATTCCCCCGGCAGCCCCGCGCTCCTTCAACTATCTTCCGCCAAAACCCTGGCTCAGTCTAGGTACGTTGCACTACGGCTTTTTAGCCCGAAGGTACGTCTTCTGTTTCTAACCCTCCAAACTTTTGATTTTTCTTTATTGCCCGAACTACGATTGGTCTGAATTTCCCGTGTGGAATACGTAGGCAGCCTCCCGGTCCGACCATAACAAAACCTTTATTGCCCGAACTACGATTGGTCTGAATTTCCCTTGTGGAATACGTAGGCAGCCTCCCGGTCCGACCATAACAAAACCTTTATTGCCCGAACTACGGTTGGTCTGAATTTCCCTTGTGGAATACGTAGGCAGCTTCCCGGCCCGACCAAAACAAAACCTTTTTCAAAAACCCCTTGGAATAGTGGTTGGACCAAATTGAGTTGCTTTTTACAGCTTTGACTCTTACTCAAACATGTCTCGCAATCCGTCTGAGTTCAGTCAAAGAGGGACATCTGTAGACACCCCAATTTGGCCTGACGATTATTTCAAGTCCCACCTTGGGACCATCCCGATGATGAAATGGATACAGTGATTGCTGATTGCTTCCTTGAGAACCTTAGGACTTTCGGTAAGAACTTTGAGCCACTTAGAGGACCCAATTCAAAGCCATACAGCCTCTCAGAAATACAGAAGCCTAGGAGAATCCATCTGTCGGCCGTGACATCGATCCCACGGCCCTAACATCATTTCCTCACCCGAGCAACCTGTTGCTAGCAAAATCTCCCTGAGAGATCAATCCCTCGGCCGCAAGATCTATCCTTCGGCCGAGACATCCATTCCTCGGCCGTGATATCCTTTACTCGGCCGCCAGATCGTTTTTTTCCCAGACTCTGGAACGTTCTGTCGATTGTTTGATCCAACTACACTACCTTCCCGATGCGTTCGGGCTACGCTCAGAGATTGCGACGTAGAGTTAGAGGTGCATTGCAATTGCAATTGCAATCGTACCATTTGATTGGCCGGAGTGAGTCACCAATTGCCTATATAAAGGGCCTTTGGACTCTGAAAATATACACACGAAATTCATTAAAGAATACACTCTCTCAAGCCACGAAACTCTGTCAAAATACTCTCTCAATCCCCCTCTTCGAAAGCCCTAACCTCCCGAAGGTAGCCGTCAATCCAGTGATCAAACCCCGAAGTTCAAACCTTAACCCTAGGGTTTTCAATCAAGCAATCAGTCAATCACAATCAAATCCGAAGCAATCAAGCAACTGAGGGATCAAGGTGGTGAGGCCCAACGGCCTCTGGTTTGTCTTATTTACTGTATTTATGACTAACCGTAGCGTTTTGATCATCTGTTAATCTTTCTGTCCGGTGTGAGGAAGAACATCGACCGGGGCTTCGATCCCTCGGCCGATATATCAAACCAGGAGGATCCCTCGGCCGTGACATCTATTCACCGGCCGCGGGATCCATCTCCCTGGGACAGTTTTGCTTTGTTTCCTGCTTTCTGACGCATGCTTTACTTATCGCACTGGCTCACTTTACTTACTGTTTAAAGGATTAATTAAACAGACTATGTGTTAGAATTAAATAAAGCATCTATACGTCTTATGTTGAATAACTATGGGCCAGTCTCACGGCTGGGCAGAGAGGGTGCCTAACACCTTCCCCTTACTGTACTTTTGGCTCCCGTACTCAGAATCTCTATCTATTTTCCCAGTTTTAATAAACTGGGTGGCGACTCTGTTTTGATGATAACCGCTATCATGTGGCGATGTTCCTAGCCATGGGAATGTCCATGATTTTGGTTTACGAAGCAAGCAACCAATCGAGCAAGCAAACATGATCAATCTATATGGCGATGCCCCGCTTGGGAGGTGTCTACAATTAGGCCTGTCTATTGAATACTGTCAATTTATTGCAACAGGCGATAACAATCTCATGCTACGATGGTGCGGCCGACATGCCAAAGTTCTGGGAGAGGCTCCCCGAGGCGGTGAGGGGTATAGTGAGGGAGGCGGGCTTTGGAGAGTTCGTCGGGGTGCTGACAAGGGCGAGTAATGATCTCCAGGTTGTGAGAGCACTTGTCGAGAGATGGTGGGACACGACAAATTCGTTCTACTTCTCTTTCAGTGAGATGACGGTGACGCCATTGGATTTCTAAGCGATCACCGGTCTGAGGATCGGAGGTGACCCTATCCCCTATCATGCCACAACGGGGAAGAATGCAGAGTTTCAAAAGTTGCTGCTGGGGTACGTATTGAGGGCGGAGAAGGAGGATGCCCAGTACGCTAAGCTTTTGGACTTTTGGAAAGAGCCCCCGGAGGGAAGAGTGGAGGAGGAGCAGATGGCGAGGTGCTTCTTGCTGTACGTACTCGGTGCGTCCCTATTTCCTAACAGACGTTACCGGGTACATCTTTCTTTCCTGCCAGCGTTGAGGAACGTCGGGGAGATCGCCCGCCTTGACTGGGGCGGAGCAGCCTTGGGGGCGTGCTAAGCCTTCATGGGGTCTCTTTCCCAAGGAGCGGAGAAGAGCCTTGGCGGCTACTGGAGGGTCTGGGAGGTATATTTCTAAACTCCTCTTGTGTCTAGCTAGCTCTCCATTCATTTATTGCATATCTTGTGCTAACTCTTTGATACTTTGATTTGCAGCTTTGTACGTACGAGGTCCTTGGTATGTACCCTCCCAAGACCTCGTGCCCTGACGACATGATACTCCCTCGAGCTCTGCGCTGGTCGAAGGAGTATCGAGGAGTGAAGAAGGGAAAGGGCAATTTGAATGCCTACCGCCTCTTCTTGGACGAGTAGCTGCGTCCTAATCAGGTACCAATACACCTTTATGCGTTCAATTCTCAACCTTCATGTCCATTTTAACTTGAATTGTATGCTAATATCGCTTGCTCTTGATTGCAGATCCATTGGCGCATTTGGGACCGCTTCGAGATTCCGTACGTTGCTCGGAGCAGAGAGGTAACAAGGGGGAGAGTGCTTCTGGAGTCCCCTTACGGCTGGCAATGGTACCTGGGTGGCTTGGTATTACGCCAGTCGTTGAAGTTGGATGCTTTTTTGGTCCCTGGGCCACTCCCTCCTCTTGTGCAGAGGACGAGCCAGTACACTCTAAGGGAGATTGAGCAGCTCACACGGCGAGACCCTGAGCTAGAGCCGCTCTTTCAGGTAGGTGCTGACTACGCGGAGTACCAAGCTCGATGCTTGATGCAGAGCTTTGGGATACGCGCTGCTTGGGAGGCGACATAGCAGGCGCGGGGTGGTAAAGGAGGAAGAGGAGGAGAAAGAGGAAGAGGAGGTGGAGGCTGTGGTGACGGCGCTGGTCAGAGCGAGGCCAGGCTGCTCAGACTTTCCTGGACTGTGGACGTGGTGACTGCTCAGGGAGTCCCTGGTCTGGTGGAGGAGCCTCCGGAGTTCCTTGTTAAGGTATGACATGCTTTTATCGCCTTTCGCATGTTTACTATTTTCGCCGCACGTCCTAATTAACCTTTTCATTGCGCAAGTTACTCCGGAGTATGCTAGGGAGATGGCGGCGGCAATGATGGGCCGGGAGCAGCTTGTGCGGCAGTACGCCATGGGCCATCCCCCATAAGTACTGACTCGCGTCGAAGGGATGATGGTAAACCCTTGAACACATAGCTACTTACCCCACTTTTATTACCCTCATTCATGATTACAATGCAAATGTTATTGTGGACTCCCCGACCGGAACGCTCGAGAGTCGCCACCCGGATTTTTGAGATGGATGATCCGAGAAACCGAGAGCTTGATTTGAAAAAGAAAGGCTTTTGGTCTTGCGAAAAATGGTGAGATTTTGAGTTCGGGAGCCAGGTTACGAGAGGGGAAGATTTTGTTGAAAAACACCCCTCTCGCCCGATAAAAATCGGTCTCTACTGAGCATTTTAAATGGGAGAATTAATATCATTTGAAAACTTTTAACTTTTGCAAACAAGATAAAAATGAAACAGGTGGCACGAAAGCCATTTTCAAATGTAGCAAATATGGACAAATGAATGACATGTATGCCAATTTACAATGGAACGGAGACTGGAAATGAAACAAGAAATATTAATGTAAAGTAAAATACCGTGCTGCAGACTGGGATGCCGTGCGACATGCTTGATGTTTTCTAGAACTTTTGTGATCATACACGGTGGAATAAAACGCTGCACGGTTTTACCGGAGCATCGCACGGTACTACCGATATACTATAGAAACGCCGCACGACACACCGAGTGCAGTATGAAAACTGTTTTTGATCTTTGAAAATGTAAGGCTTATGTGCGACCCATACCCAGTACAGAAGACTGCGATGGGCCCCACGAGGCCCCCCTCACGGCTATGAGTTTGACTCATACCCAATACGAAAATAGTTTTATTAGATTTTCAACTCACTTTGGCACAGGAGAACATGCTTGAAAGCCTTGTAGAACTAAGACCAATCTGAAAACGAAAATGAAAATACTGCATGGTATTAAAAAATGCCGTGCGTGGTTCAAAACATCTCGCACGGTATTTTGTAACCCGTCTATGTTCTGATTTTTGGTACTGTTGAATATACGGTTTATTTGAAATCTAAACCCAATATAGAAAAGAATGGGATAGGCCTCAGAAGACCTCCCCTCGAAACTAAACGAGGTTTAGCTCAAGGAAGTCGATTCATACCTTCTTGTAGGCTTGGATGTGCTTGAAAATAGAAGAGCGAAAGTTGATTTGGACTGAAAATCCCTACAATTAGTTGGGTTTTTGAGTTTAGGGGAGATTTGAGTGAGTTTAATTTGTAGAGAGAATGACAAGAAAATCAGTTCAAGACTGATTTTGAAATAGCCCAGCTTGTGGGTTGATGTAGAGAGAGAAAGAGATGTATATAGTGGTGATGGGTGTAAGGGGTTGTAGAGAGAAAATCAAGGGGGGGCCTTTTCCTCTAAGAGGAAGGGTGTATTTATAGGCAAAAAGATGCTTGGAGTGCACCCAAAGGATTAAAAAAAACGTGAAAAATGTGCTCTGGCCAATCTGCTGACGCACATGGGAATCTGTCAGACGCTCCTCCTGAAGGCCGTGCGGTGGAGTGATTTTTTGAATTTATCTGAAATGTTGTGCAGCGTTTCTGAAATGCCGCGCCGCGTTTTGAAATGCCGCACGGTTTTGTGTGACAGCACAACACACCAAACTTCGCGGGGACGCCCCGGACACTCCCGAGCTCGGATTTGGGTGCGGTTTGAAGCGCTGGAAAGCTTTTCGAGTCCTCTTTCTAACCCAATTGGTTTCACTCAAAGGCGTTTTATACATTGATATGTGTGACCATTTTATCATCAGTGTGTCATGGAAAAATGTTTTTTTGACCATGCAAATGCATCTTTCTCTTTGCAATTGAACCGGGGGCCACCCTACATGTTTGAAAAGGGGTTTTCTTGAGGTTTAGAGAAGGAGTAACAGATGAGCAACAATCCAAGCCTTGAAGGTATATTTTTCCTTATTTCATCATCGGGGAACTTAAAGATTATTCGGAGACCCAGATTGGGGTGTCTACAGTAGTCCCTATTTAATGAACTTAGGTACCATTGCTTGGTATAAGTGACGTTAAAGATTAGACATCCCAATCCATCGCTCCAAAGTCTTTAAGTTAAATGCAAGAATGCAATAAATGTGGTCGCGCTCATGGAGCTGCCTACGTACCCCTTTGTAGGGATCAGACCAACGTAGTTCGATCGGGACAATGCAAGTAAAACGAGTCCCAGGGGACAAATTACAAAATTATGCAATAAACTTGAGAAGATTGAGTGCATGTAGTGCTAAGTGTCATGAAATCTCTTGAGACAAGTCCTCAGGGGACTAAAGCGAGTGCAAATAGTGAGATAAGTCTCTTTGAAGGGGTAAAATGAACGCGATGAGCCCTCGAAGGGCGAAATCTGAGACGAGCCCTCGATGGGTGAAATTTGAGGCGAGTCCTCGAAGGGCGAGATTTGAGACGAGCCCTCGAAGAGCGAAATTTGAGACGAGCTCTCGAAGGGCGAAATTTGAGACAAGCCCTCGAAGGGGCGAGATTTGAGACAAGCCCTCAAAGGGCGAGCCCTCGAAGGGCAAAATTTGAGATGAGCCCTCGAAGGGTAAAATCTGAGACGAGCCCTCGAAGGGCAAAATTTCAGACGAGCCCTCAAAGGGTGAAATTTAAGGTGAGCCCTCGAAGGGCAAAAATACGACAAGTATTGGAAGACAGAAATACGGTGAGTCCCGGAAGATGAGAGACGGAGTCTCGAGAGTCAAGATGCTCGTAGAGCACAATGGAGTCCCAAAGAACGAGAGACAAAGTCCTGAGAAACGGAGATGCTCGTAGATTGCAGTAAATGATGAAGTCCTTGAGGGCGAGATGCGGTTAGAATGCGATAAGAAAGTCCCAGAGGACAAGGGACAATATGCTCGTAGAGTGTGATAAATGATGGAGTCCCCGAGGTCCATAGCCCGGAAGACTAAGAGGCAACAGAGAAGCCTTAGGTCGATTTGATCGTAGCTCGAGACACAAAGAAGCTTTGGGTTGGTTAGACCGTAGCCCAAGAAATTAAGAAGCCTTAGGTCGATTTGATCGTAGCGCAAGAAACTAAGAGGCTTTTAGGTCATTTAGACCGTAGCCCAAGAGACGAAGAGGCGTTTAGGTCAGTAAGTCCGTAGCCCGAGAGAGGAAGAGACTTTTAGGTCGGTTAGACCATAGCCTGAGGAACTAAGAGGCTTTTAGGTCGGTTAGACCGTAGCCTGAGAGACGAAGGAGCTTTTAGGTCAGTTTGACCGTAGCCTGAGAAACTAATGGGCTTTTAGGTCGGTTTGACCGTAGCTCGAGAGACGATGAAGCTATAGGCCGGTAAGACCGTAGCCCGAAAGACAAAGATACTAAGGTCTTGTTGACCATCGCTCGACTGACTGAGAAGCTTAGATCCTTTTGATCGTAGCACAATAGACAAAGAAGCTTAAGTCCTTTTGACCATTGCTCGATAAACAAAGAAGCTTAGGTCCTTTTGACCGTAGCTCGATAGACAAAGAAGCTTAGGTCCTTTTGACCGTCGCTCGATAAACAAAGAAGCTTAGGTCCTTTTGACCGTTGCCCGATTGAATGAGAAGCTTAGGTCCTTTTGACCGTCGCTCAATAAACAAAGAAGCTTAGGTCCTTTTAACCGTAGCTCGATAGACAAAGAAGCTTAGGTCCTTTTGACCGTCGCTCAATAAACAAAGAAGCTTAGGTCCTTTTGACCATTGTTGATTGAATGAGAAGCTTAGGTCCTTTTGACCGTCGCTTGAGAGACTAAGAAGCATTAGGTTGGTTAGACCGTCGCTTGATAAACAAAGAAGCTGAGGTCCTTTTGACCATCGCCCGATTGAATGAAAAGCTTAGGTCTTTTTGACCGTCGCCGATGAGAAGCTTAGGTCCTTTTGACCGTCGCTTGAGAGACTAAGAAGCATTAGGTCGGTTAGACCGTCGCTCGGTTAAATGTGAAGCTTAGGTCTTTTGGACCGTAGCTCAATTAAACAAGAAGCTTGGGCCTTTTGGACCATCGATCGAGAGACTAAGAAGCATTAGGTCTTTTGGACCGTAGCTTGGTTGAATGACTTTTGGACAACATTAGAGATTCGCGAGTTGGTACTCGACGACGATGTGTACAACATTCCTTTTTTTGTTTTTTTGAAAAAAATAGGGACACATCTAAGTACCCTTTTTGCTTTACTATCTTTGGCTAGTGGACTGGTATCTTGGATTTTGGGCTAGAATTCGCCTTCGGTGAGGGGTTGAATTTGAGTTGGAGTTTGTTTTTGGTTGGAGCTTAGATTTGAGCTGGAGTTCGTTTTTGGTCAGGGCTCGAGCTTTGGGCTGAAACTTTCCTTTGGTCAAGGCTTGAGCTTTGGGCTGAAGTTTATGCTCGAGTTTTGAAGTTAGGCATACGCTTGCCTCGATAGATGACATCTAGCTGTTGTGTAATTAATTACTAATCTTGGCACTCCTCTTTCTATTTCGGCATTTTTATTCACATAAAAAGCTGAGCAGGACCAAGGAGATTTACTTTTCTTAATAATGTTATTTGCTAACAGGTTGTTAATTTCTTTTTTGCAGATTTCCATTAACTCAAAATTCATTTGAATTGGCCTAGCCTTAGTGGGTATTTGTTTTTCATTAAAAGTTTTAATATATGGAAGAGTAACTATGTGTTTTTTTCTGTACCAAAAAGTACTTGGGAGATTAGAACAAACTTCTTTTTCTAATTTTTCTTTGAAATTATCAATTTGTTGGGTGACTATTGGATCTTGCAATTGTTGTTCTATTCTTTTTTGTTTAACTTCTTGTTGTAGCTGTTTTAATTGGCTATTTTTAATATCTAATTGTTTTAATTGTTTTTGTTGCTGTTTTTCTAGGAAAGGGAAGAATACCTTTTTATTAAAAGGATGAGTAGTAATACCAGAGTTACTAATTGTGAATGGGTATAGTAATGTAAGAAAAGGGGTTCCTAAAATTATATTTTCTGTAAGATTCTTGACTAGTAAGAAGGATGTTTTGAAGCAAACATTATTCTGGCAAATATGTACTTTGGGTAATGTTGTACTCAATTTGCATTTGACTGCCATTAGCTGAGCTTAATTGTTCAGTAGTTTTATGATAATATTTGACTGGTATTAATTCTTCTTTAATACAGTTTAAATCTGCTCCTAAATCTACTAGTGCTGGGATTTCTACAGTATAATTTTGAATTACTATTTTGGGTTGAATGTACCATTTATGGATGGTGATTGGAGTAGTCGGTGGGTTATGGTCATCTGGTGGGGTTTTCTTTAGTGAAATGATTTCACTTTTGACTTTCTTTACTTTTTTTTGTAGATTTTGGACTGGGATGCTTTCCTGGGAAAGAATGGACAGAGAAGTATCATTGTGCTTTGGTCTTTTGGATTTTAATATAGTGACTGTGGTAGTAGTGCTAATATTTTTTTCATAATAATTTTTTAAATATGTAAAGAATTAATTTGACTTCTAGTACGTATCATTCATAAATTATTTCCATTGACTACGAATTTCTGAACGTTGTTTCGTACTATATTGGTTGCGGAATTTTTCTCTTTTTTGTTCATTTTTTGGTGACTTGTAATCCTTTTGTAATTCTGTAAGATTAATAGAAAAAGGTTTATGTAAGACTCTAAGGGAATTATCAATTGGGTTTGACTGTGGAATGTTTGATTCAAAATCGGATTGCGTAGGGGATCCTTGAGGAGTATCCTCATCATCTAATTTTGACTATGTTGAGTAACACGGTTTACTAATTTGGGAACTAGAATCTATTCCTCTAAGAGTGACTCTTGGGTTTAATAATTCTGAATCTTGCCTAGGGATACTGGATGTGCTGTGCCTAGGTATGCTTGTGGTACTGTTTGTTCTGCTTAATTCTCTAATTCTAAGAGGATTGAGTCTCTGTTGGTCAAAGCTGATCCTAACAGTGCCATCTAAATATTGTTGAATATAATCAAGGTTGACTGTGTCATTTTGTATTACTTGTGGGAAACTTTCATTTTCTGTAATCCAACTTGTGGGTAACTGGATATCATTCCAAGAAATTGTTTTGGGAACTTGTATATTAGCTTCTGAACTACTTTGAATTAAGACAGTTTTGTCTTTTGGACTTTTGACTAAGGCATGAATATTTAAATTAGTTTTCATACACTTATAGTATAATCTGTAAATTAATGCAATTGAATGACTTCCTTCTAGCATATTGGTGATTGCTCCAGAAGTTTGAATATTTAAAGTCAATGATTTTAATAGGTTTTTATCTTTTAAACTCAAAGGTAAGTCTGGGTAACAATTAAAGTAAACCGGCCCATTGTGTAGGCTTGACTCCATTAATCCTAACAGACTATCACTAAAATTGGTAGTTTAATTACACTTCAATTTATCTGTTTAAATTCTTGATTTTAGGTTTTTAAACTGGTCGTCCGGTTCGTAATAGTACACGTTTGGGCACCCGGTAAAGCCACCCATCGTCTAGACACCGTTTTCACTTAAGCCGCCTCGTGTAGGTTCCCAGTAATTCCCGTTGGTAAGTCCCAGGGTAGTGCAGTTGAGGGTTTGGATTAGACCGAAATGGCATGTGTGTATGTGGCGGTATGTGCTAGGCCGGAATTGGGTATGTGTGAATAGGGGTATGTTCCAAAAAGTACCAATTACGAATTAGAATACTAGTTTGAAGTTTCTAAAATCAAAGAATTATGAATAGATTATTTAGGTGTAATTCTTCAGCCAGTTCTTCCTCTATGGCTTCACTATCAGAAAATCAGGATACAGTACATATAGAAGAACGGAAAAAACCAAAATTGAGATCCATTAGCAATATAACTTTAATAAGTAATCCTTTTGATAAATTGAAAAAAGAGTACAAGTCAAAAGAAAACAGAAACAATCGTGCTAAGTTTAGGAAAAAGTATGACAAAGAAAAAAGGACAAAAATAAAAGCTCATTGGAAAAAGTTTATTACTAAAACTAAGAATCAAATCCCATTTTTTGAATACCTAGAAAACCATTACAAAAGAGTGAATACTATTACAAAAGTAAGATGGAAAAAGTCAGATAATTCCATAGTCCACACAAGTCATCCCCCTTTAGACACCATAATTATAGATCACAAAGGCTCCACTGTTACTGCCTCACCATTTAAAATACCTAGTAAACCAGAAAACAGTCAAATTATTGAACAAAATAATTATACTAATCAGTGTCTCAGTACCATTAGTAAACAATTAGATAAACTAGAAATTAAAATGGATGAATTATCAGTAGAATCCACCCCTTCAACCAGTAAATCTATTATAGAAAAACCCTTAATAAGACTCACTGAAAATAGAACAAAAATCCCTACAACAAAACAGGATATTAATAAAATAGAAGAATTGTTAACCAAATTAACTATTAAAGCAGAACCATCGCAAATTAGCACCATTACTAAACATCCTAAAAAGCTTATTCTTAGTCAACAATCACAGTCTTCATCTGACAGTGACATATCCCAACTACAACAACAATTCTCTGCCCTGAAAGTAAATAAATTAGTTACACCAACATTTAATCCAATAAGTTTAACCAAAAATTGGTATTCTCACCCCACTCCACCTGATCTACAGTATGAAGAAATAACTCATCAATTTTCTGTATCTTCTAGTAAACTCTATGAATGGAATATTGATGGACTCAGTGAGAATCAAATTTTAGAAAAATTGAATCACATGTCAATGGTAGCAAATAGTTACTTAAGTAACCTTGACCATGGTCAACCTCAAATAGTAGAACTATTAACCTTCGGTTTTACGGGAATGCTAAAGGCATGGTGGGATAAGTACCTCTCCCATGAATCAAGACAAGAAATAATATACGCCACCCAAATAGGTGAAGATGGTCTCCCAATTTTCGATAATGAAATAGGATTAGGAGTACATGACGGAATTAACACATTAATCTATACTATAATTAAACATTTTGTTGGACAACCTAGTAACATTACCTCCAGAATTCATGACCAATTGAGTAATTTATACTGTCCAACATTAAGTGACTTTAGATGGTACAAAGATGTTTTCATGTCTAGAGTAATGCTCAGAGACGACTGCACAAAGTCATTTTGGAAAGAAAAATTTATTAATAGCCTTCCTAACCTATTTGCTCATAAGATTAGGGATGTCTTAAGTCAACCTACTGGAATAATTGAATATGATAAACTTACTTATGGTGACATAGTCAGCATTATTCAAAAAGAAGGACTACGAATGTGTATTGATATGAAAATTAATAAACAAGCACAGAAAGATAAGAATAAAGCTAAATATGAATTAGGAAATTTCTGTCAACAATATGGTTTACCCCCTATAGCCCCTTCTAGAAGTAAAAAGAAATCAAGTGTTGAAAAACAAAAAATTCAAAAATATTCCAGAAACAAACCTCAATTCTCCAAAGATAAATATTATGAAAAACCAAGAAGTCACCAATCAAAGAACAAAAAGAAAATTACTACGAATGACAAAAGTCAAGTTACATGTTATAATTGCGGGAAAAAGGGACATTATAAAACAGAATGCAAAGTCAAAGAAAAAATCAATCAGCTAAATATCTCAGAAACCGAAAAGAAACATATTTTAGAAATTTTTAGATTAGCAAATACAACTGATTTAGAAGACAGTTTAGAAGAATCATCCGAATCATCTGAATATCACTCTCTAAATGACAGTTCTAATAATGATCTAATACAAATAGGATGCACTAATAATTGCTGTAATAAAAGTATAAGTACACTCAACAGAAAATTACCTGAAGAAGAATTACTAATTGATTTAATTAGTAAAATAGATGATTTTGAGTTAAAAAGACAATATATTGACAAACTCAAAAAGGTAATGATTCAGCAGAATAAAACACAACCACAATACACTAAACCAGTAATAAATCTCAATGCAACCATAGAAAGATTTAATAAAACCCACAAAGAGATCACTGTCCGAGATCTGGCACAAGAAATAAACCTCATTAAAACTGAAATAGCCAAATTAAAAGTAACAACCCAAAAATTAGAATTAGAATTCCAACCAAGAAAATTAGAATCTCCTAAAAGCAACTCATCTACTCCTGATGACCAAAATTTATTCGAATCATCCAGTTCTAGTAATTCTAGATCCAACCATAGTAAAAATACAGAATATTTTATGGAAGGATTAGAAAGCGAAAATGAAAATCCCTGATTAAAAATAATAAATAACATAAACATCCAGAAATGGCATGCAAAAGTCAAACTTATAATAAATGATTTTGTTATAGAAATAACAGCTCTAATTGACACTGGAGCAGATCTCAATTGTATTCAAGAAAATTTAATACCTGTTAAATATTATCAGTCAACAACAGAAATGCTAAGCTCAGCAAATGGTAGTAACATGAAAATAGCATATAAGCTGCCCAAAGTAATCGTTCAACAAAACAAAACATATTTTATCACCTCTTTTGTTTTAGTAAAAAATTTATCTGATAAAGTAATATTAGGAGTACCTTTTATTTATCTACTTTATCCATTTACAGTTTCTAGTAACAAGATTACTACTACTTTGAATAAACAAAATATACAGTTTGAATTCCTACTAAACCAAGACAAAATGAATTACATCAACTCAAGACTTATTCAATTTATCCCACTAATGATTTCTTGGATTGTTCTACAGATGATGACTCAGAAAGGAATAGCTTTCGGAGCAATCACACTACCAGTCATTCCTGAGGGAGCTAGTATTAAATTTAGAAAACTCAGTTATTTAGAAAATATTGACGAAACCCAACAATGTCTTCTAGATGCTCTCTGGAACTTGTGTGGGGACTATCGTTATAATCTTAGTTATATAAATGCATTAAATAGTTTAAATTATTACTTTTGTGAGCAAAATAAAATTCGAGATAATAATGATAAATCTTTTGTCTCAGTAGTTACTGAATTACAACATTCAACTACTAAACTTTCAAAAGTCTCACGAGAAAATATTCAATTTAAAGCAAAAAATTATATTTTACAACATGAAATCAAAACTATTCAGCAACAATTTTCTCAACATTTGCATAGAGGGAGCAGTGAGGATGTAGAAAGCAACATCAGTAAACATTTGCATAAAGGGAGAAGTGAGATTGTAAAAAGCAATGAGCATAGAGGGAGCAGTGAGATTGTAGAAAGAAACATCAGTAACATGGTATTCCAGCTACCAGAGGCACTTAGCCATTTGCCTGTTCTTTTGCAAAATATTTCAACCAACCACCTGTCTCCCAAAAACCGATTATATTTTCCAAACAATTTCCCTATTGATCTAATTAGCCATATTCAACATCTGGGCAGACAAAGTGGTTACCATTTTCAAGAATTTCTATTTCAAACTCTTACTAAATTATCTACAAAAATAATTCCTGGCTTGCAAATCACTTGGGAAACTCTTTATAGAGAAGACCAAGATCGAGTCAATTGTCCCAAAACCAACCCTCTTTGTAAAAATATACCTTTAGAAAGAATTGATTGCCCTTGTCAACTAATTTTTAGCATTCCTAAAGCCTGCATTGATATGCAGTACTTTAAAAATATTTATGCTACTTACAAAAGTAAAATTATTGAAATTACTCCCATGACTCTTTTAGATCATGGATTTCTTAGACAAATCATTTTTACTGATCCGGAGCAAACAGACCAAGTCACCAGAAAAATGGCAGTCTGTGTTAATAACCTTTTCGCCAAATATGGAGATTTACGTTGCCACTTTCTGATCAAGAGTAAAATGCCTGAATGGACACATACTGGGAGCATAATACCAGCCCAGCATATTATGTATCTCTCAGCCAACTAGCCATTTAGCAGAATTCATTTCTCGATTCAACTTATTGAAGATGAGGTCCCATGGCCTTGTTCACAATCAACCAGAAGTCAAATCCGACATTATAGAGCTTGGTCAATTGCTTGCAAACTTGGAGATATTGATCATTACGCTGAATACTTAGAAGATAATTATAAATTAATTTGTGAAGATTCAATCCAGAAGATCAGATCTACTGAACCTATTGAAGAAGTTCCATTTATTTTCCATACTCATTTTGGAGAATTAGTGGCCAAATACCAAAGTCAACAAACCAGCAACACTTCGTCAACAGCATCAGATTTTTCTGCCAATGAAGACAATGGTCAAGATTATTGGGATAATTTGACATCGGAAGAAATGCACAACTTAGATAATTTGATGGAATTCTGAAAAGAATTCTGAAGTCACCAAAAGCAAAAGTCATTATCAATTCTAAAAACCAACGGCATCTCTCAATAGTAAAATGAGTCATTGGCTTCTACTATTCACCCAAGACAAAGGCAAGGACAAGAGTAAACCAACGGCATCTCTCAATGTTTGCTTTACTATTCACCCAAGACAAAGGAATCCTCCAACAGTAATCCAGTCATTCTTGCCAAAAAGAAGTCACATGGCCACAGTAAAAGCACTTTCCCACCGAAAGTTGTCACATGGCCACAGTAAAACCACTCATGCTTTGTAAACAGTTTCTGGTTCCTTATTCTATAAAAGGAACCACAGACTCCAGTAGTAAGGGACTAGAAAAAATTTAGACAGTTTTATTACTCTCTTCTCCCCCTTCTCTCTAAGTTTCAGGATACGAAGACACTGATCTTCATCCTCCTTCTGTAAGTTTTCTTTTCTTTTCTTTTATGTTGTACGTTTGTACATGATCCAGCATTATCTGGAATTATCCATATTATCATTTATTTTATAGATATATATATATATATATATATATGCACAGAATACTATTCTTTCAATGTCTTTGTCATTCAATTTCTTTTATTGCTACTGTACAAAGAAAATTGAGTAACTAAGACACCTACCGGAATGTACAACTAGTCATTGATCACGAAACTGAGTCCGATACATGGTTTGCAATGGGAAATATATTGACAAAGGAAGAGAAATCAAAGAAGTAATTGAATGAATTTTGAAAAATTGACGCTATATCCGAGAATTTACACAAACGCCCTTGATACAGGCTCGAACACGACTATATACAATAATGACAACCTCCGAAACTTAAAGCACGACTCAAAAGTTTGACCTCATGCTTGGAATATTCTTGAAAACTAGGAAAACGTTGACTTTGAAGGGTGACAACTTCAACTTTTGGCCCGAGACTCGAACCGGAACTTGGACTAAGTCACTTTTGACTATTATGACCTGTGTGACTCAAAGAAACAACTTGAAACGGCTCGAAACGTGATTTGATACCTCGATTTGGCTTAGAAAAGGGATTTCATTGACTTTTTGTACTACGACCTCGGATTTTGAGAGTTGACCTGAAGCGGGACATCTCTGAAGTCCCAAATACTTGTAGGAGTGTGTTCTGGTGATTGGTGATATCCCGAGATGCCCCAAATTCATTCCATACCCCTACTGTCAAAAACTGCAGAAATGCAGCCATTAAAATGTCGCGCGTTGATGCAAAACGTCGTGCGTTATGCCATGAGGTTCCACGGGACATCAATGCTACACCGTACTGATTTTCTGGATTTAATACGCCGTGCGGTGCTCCATTATACCGCGCATGACTATTTTCCTGACAGTCTGCAGTTTGCTGCTTCCCAAGATAGATTGCACGATGGTTGAAGTTTGACCTATGCAATGGCATTTCTGAGCCAATGCATGTCTACATTGTGCTTCTTGGCTATGACCAAGCCTTTTCCTATGCAAGACCCATGGAAAATTTGCACTTTTGAAAGCCCAAGGCTCTTTGAAAGTTGGAGTTGTCCTTTCCACTCCTCCTATAAATTCAGGTCTTCAACTTCAAATTCTTCTCACCCCACTCATCTCTCATCTTCCAAAAGTTCTCCCTTCATCCTAATGGCTCTTTCTCTCACCGGTTCACTCCGCCCATGGTTGGTTTCAATGGAGGGCGTTGACTGGCTTAACTTCCGAGCAAATGGCCTCTACTCCATGAGATACCTTCGCAACATTCGACTCCGTCCTGAGCTTTTGAGGGCAGCCGCAAGTTTCTGCGATCCAGAGGTCCACGTGTTCCGCTTCGGTGAGCAGGAGCTTTGTCCCACCATCGAGGAGTTCTGTGCATACCTTGGCGGCTTCGGCTCGGGAGAAATCATCATCCCTCTGGTGCGCGAAAGCATCTACAAGATCTAGCTGCAGTTCTGGTAGATGACATTTTGCTTGATAAAATGTGCAACTTGAACCGCGGTCAGAGTGGCGTAAGAAGCAACTTCTACCCACTTTGTAAAGTAATCAATAGCCACCAAAATAAATTTGTGACCGTTAGATGCTACCGGCACGATCCTTCCAATGACGTCGATTCCCCATACTGAGAAAGGCCATGGTGAGGTCATTTGATACAGTTCAGACGGTGGGACATGCGTGAGGTTGGCATGAATCTGACATTTGTGACATCGTCGTACGTATTCCACACATTCCGTCTCCATGGTGGACCAGAAATATCCCTGCCTCAGAATCTTCTTGGCGAGCATCATGCCGTTCATGTGAGGACCACATACTCCTTCATGGACTTCCTCCATCACTCTCCTGGCTTTTGCACCATGGATGCATAGCTTGTGCATGCCACAGTGTGACCTTCGATACAGATTTCCTCCGCAGATGATGTATTGAACTGCCATCCTCTGGAGAGCGATTCGGTCTTTCTTGCTTGCTTCAGCAGGGTATTCTCCTCTTTCCACGAATTTCCAAATATCATAATACCAAGGGTGACCATCATCAGCTCGTCAACGACCATGACATGCTGGTATACTGGTGTATCCCTTTGTTCGATCACGATTGGCCTTAACTTTACACCGACAGGAATTTCAACCATGGATGTCAGGGTTGCCAAAGTGTCTGCGAACTGGTTTTTGAGTCTCGGGACATGAGTAAACGTCACCTTGCTGAAATGAGAGATAAGATCCTCGAGATCCTGGTGATACGGCTTCAACTTCTCTTCTTTAACTTCCAACCGCCGTTAGCTTGTGATACCACCAGGTTGGAATCCCCCACAACTTCCAACTTTTATATGTCAATCTCAATGGCTGCTTCCATACCCACAATGCAGGCTTCATATTCTGCCTGATTGTTGGTAACTTCAAAGTTGAGTTTAAATGCAAGTGGAATGTGCGATCCATCGGGTGAAATTAGCAGCACACCGATTCCAAATCCTTTCTGGTTAGCGGCTCCGTCGAAGTATAACTGCCAAACATCCTCAGCCATGGTCATTATGCCTTCATCTGGAAACTTAACCTCAGCGTCTTCTCCTCCTTTAACTGGACAATCGGCCAAAAACTCAGCAACAGCTCTTCCTTTTACAGACTTCCTAGTGACATATTTTAATTCAAACTCTGCTAGCATCAGTAACCACCGCGCCAGCCTTCCCGTAAGAGCTGGTTTCTCAAATAGGTATTTGAGGGGGTCCATTTGAGAAATTAGCCTTACTGGGTAGGCTAGCATGTAATGTCTCAATTTCTTGGAAGCCCAGACAAGTGCCTAGCATGTCTTTTCCAACGAAGTATAATTCCCTTCGCATCCGACCATTTTTGCTGAGATAGTAGACAGCCCTTTCAACCCCATCGTCTCCTTCTTGTGCCAACATACACCCCATCGAGGACAGAGTGACTGACAGGTATAGGATCAAAGGTTTTCCTACTACGGGCGGTGTCAACACTGGCGGATTCTGTAGATAAGCTTTGATAGCTTCGAAAGCTTTCTGACATTTGTCGTCCCACTCAAATGGTACTCCTTTCTTGAGTAAGCGAAATATCGGTTCACAAGTCGAAGTTAGCTTAGCAATGAACCGGCTAATAAACTGTATCTTGCCAAGAAAACTTCTTACATCTTTTTCGGACCGCGGTGGCTCCATTTCCAGAATAGCATTAATCTTTGAGGGATCAACCTCAATGCCACGAGTGGTGATCATGAACCCCAACATTTTCCCTGCAGTGACCCCGAATGTGCAATTGGCGGGGTTGAGGCACATCCTGTATCTTTTGATTCTCTCGAAGAACTTCCTGAGTGCGGGTAAGTGTCCTTCTCGCTCCTTTGCTTTGACTATCATATCATCAACGTAAACCTCCACTTCCTTGTGAATCATGTCATGTAGCAAGGTTGTAGCGGCCCGTTGATAAGTAGATCCCGCATTCTTCAATTCGAAAGGCATCACCCGATAGCAATAAGTTCCCCATTCAGTGACAAACATGGTTTTCTCCCAATCTTCTAGGGCCATGAGGATTTGATTGTAACCTGAAAAGCCATCCATGAAAGAGAGCAAAGCATGCCCAGCAGTGTTGTCAACCAATACATCAATATGTGGCAATGGGAAATCATCTTTCAGGCTTGCTTTGTTTAAGTCCCTGAAATCAACACAGACCCTAATTTTGCCATCCTTTTTAGGGACGAGGACAATGTTTGCGACCCACTGAGGGTATTCAGTTACTATTAGGGATCCTACATTGATCTATTTAGTGACCTCTTCCTTTATTTTAAGTACCCAATTTGGTCTCATGCGCCTTAATTTCTGTTTTACAGGTTTTGTGTCGGGATAAAGAGAATCCGGTGCTCCACAATCTCGGGATCGATTCCGGGCATATCGGCATGTGACCACGCGAAAACGTCCTCGAATTCTTTAAGCGGATTTATGAGGGCTTGACGCTCTTCTGCGGATAGCGCGGAACCGATTTGGATTATTCGGGGATTCCCTTCATTAAAACAACTTTTTCTTTTACAGGCTGAGCATGCCTCTCGTCTTCCCTTTCGACTAGGGATTGGATTTCTTTAGGAATGTCCTTATTGAAATCGATCTCTTGGTCATCGGGGTCGACACAATTTATTTCAAAACCAGGGAAGTAAGCGGAATCAGATTCATTTATTTCATCATCAGCAAAGGCCTCGGGGGCACCATACACATGAGTGGACTCAAATTCAAAGTACATACCATGAGGAGTCGGGCCAAGAGGCACCGACTTAGACTTGACAGACTCAGAAGACTCAAACGACTGGGATGACTCAGACGACTCCGACTCAGACTCAGAATCAGGCCCATGGCATGTTGCACTCGGTATGAAAGTCCAGTTCTTATAATCTCTGGCGGCATCCATGATGAGTAAAGTTGGGTCTTCGAGGACCTCCTGCCCCAGCATCAGCACTTCAGCTTCCATGATTGTACCCATTGGTCCGTTTTCCTCGAACAGGATCGCCAGACTTCCCATGTCAAAGACCTCAATCCAATCAGTTGGTTTTCCCCGTTCTTTCATAGCCTCAAATTCTTCCTCGCTTTTCGGCCAAACATCATTGGCAAATATCTCGAATCCCGGCAACAGAGTATTGGATTCCTTATCCCAGAATGGTTTTGGCTGGCCTTGATAGACCTGCTTTGCTTTCTCTTTAACGAAATAGTCTTCCAACCTGTCTCCCTTTTTCACTTTATTGTCGCTCAAAGGCAAATATCCAAGACCAGTTATGCGCATCAGAGTTCCCCGGGCTTCAAACTGTGCAGGTCCTTGTAGATTCTTTCCTAGTCCCAAACCTAGCATGTAGGACATCTTCTTCATTATCTTTATGGCGACATTGCTAATGACGAAGTCATCATCAATTCTGACCGAGAAGACAGAATTGGAGGTATCCAGCGAGAATCCTCCCAGAGCAATGTCTTCCTCCCCATGCTGAATTTCTAAAAGCGAGGCGTTGTCTTCAGTGGGTGTACGAATTCTAGAGTCCCCGTGGATGGTGAGCATTCCTGTCTCAAGCCCTAAACAAATTTTATGATGCAGAGTGGAGGGTACAGCCATGATATCCGGTCTATGCAGCCAAGGCCTTCCCAGCAACAAGTTGAAGGAAGCGGGGATGCTCACCACATGAAATTCCACCTCAGTTTGGTAGGATCCGAAGGTCATAGGAAGCATGAGAGTTCCAACTACATCCCGGTGAGTGTTGTCATATGCTCGGACTTTGACTTCTGATGGGGAGAAATCCTTATTTTTGTACCCCAAGCAGTAGGCAACACGGAGCGGACAAACGTTGATTGCCGAACCATTGTCAATCAGAATTACTGGAACCCATTTACCATGGCATTTCAGGGTGACATGCTGTGGCCTATTGTGGTCAGTTCCTTCAGCAGGCAGGTCTCGATCGGTAAAGGTTATGGCATGCTTAATGGGTATGGTTTTGATGAGTGCCACGAGCTCATCGGGGGTCATATTGGAGGGGACTTTCAGGTGGGAAAGGGCTTGGATGAGTCCTTCACGATGGCGACTGGAGTGAACAAGTACATCCCAAACAGACATTTTAGCCTGAGTCTGCTCGAGCTGTTGCTTGATAATTCCTTCGGGATCTTTCTCAGGATGGGAAGGTTCTTTGGCTGGTGGAGCGAAAGGTTGGAAAGTGCTTTTGGTCGGGGTAGTGAAAGGGTTAGAAGGCTCTTTGGCTGGTGGAGCTGTAGAGTTAGAGGATTCTCCGATTTGGAGGTTGGGAGGTTGATATACACGGCCACTCCTGGTCGATGTTCAATTTGGCAGTATTTCGATTCCTCACTCCATAAGTCAATAGGAGCCTTGCGCTTGCTTCCAATGGTGGTATCCTGGAGGTTGGCAGCCAGATCAGCGATAACCAAATCTTCCCAAAGATCCTCAGGCTTCCATTGCTCAGCTCCCATTATTGCTTTGTTCACAGTCCATTCCTCGTTTCCTACCCTTATGTTGACGACTTCAGAGTTCGCCCATGGATTTGTTTTGGCCCCCGGCTCATCTTCCCATAAGTTCATCATGGTGACATTAGTGTCCTCAGGAAAGGTAACTGATAGCTTTGATTCAGCTTCGTCCACAATGTAATCCATCGGGTTAAACTCACTACTGGCTATCTCTTCCTCCGGCTCTGGGGGCTCCGGATTTAAGTACCACAGATTATGGCCCACGTTGCTCTACAAATTGCCAACGACAAAGTCATTGAAGTGAGAGAAATCCGGGCGAAGTGGAGCAAGCTCTGGCCAATTATAAGCTGCCATTTCGGGTTGGCATTCCTCAGTGAAGATCATGGGTAAGGAGAACATATCGAGGGGATCTCCCATGGCTAATAGCGGGCATGCATCTGGGATCAGGTCCCATTCCCATTCAGGAGCTTCTTGAGGAACCTGATAGTTCTCACTCTGGCCTTCGAACATCATGTATAAGGATAGTCCACCAAGAGGGTCAGCATGAACATTCTGCCAATCAACTTCCCATCCAGGCTCGAATGGTGGTTCAACAATTCTCTAGAAGTTGGCGGCTTCAAATTCCTCCCAACCAGAGATCAGGTTCCCCCATGTATTCTCACATTCCCATAGAAAATAGAGAGTCGTTTCCTCGGGAATTTCCACAACAGGTTTTGGTTCGGTGTCAGAGACAATGAAAAGGGTTGGATTGATAATAGATATAAATTTTAACTAAAAAACTAGGCCTAAATAATAAAAAAACAATTTCAATAAACACAATTTAGGACACCAGCCTAAATGATGTTATTTAATTTTAGAATTTTTTTAGCATAAATAGAAACTCAAATGATTAGGACATTAGATATTTAGTTGGTTTTAATTTTGGAAAAAAAATTCTATAATAAGTTTTATAATAACATGCATGACTTGTATTTCTATAATTCATTGATTTTTTTCTATAAAGTTAATATATGATTTGATTTTATTAGGAAATTCACAAGAATCACAGCTAATCGTGTTGTGTCGTGTCGTGTTCGAGTCGTGTCGATTCGGGTTAGGTTGTCAACCCAAAAAATTAAACAGTTATCCATGTCCTTATCGAGTTACGTGAGTCAAATCCGTGTTTGACCTATTTAATTTTCGTGTTGGCAAGTCGTGTCATATTCGTGTTCGTGTCAAAAAATGGTTGACCCAAACCCTCTAACTTCGTGTCGTGTTCGTATTGGGTTAACGAATCATGTCCGGAATTCCTACCCCTACATTAAACACAATTAATGGTATTCAAACTATGCGATGACAACGATAAAAAAAACTTTGCGATAACAACTCCTTCCCCTAAAATAAAACAACTCCTTCCCCTAAAATCTCTCCCCCACCCCTTCCTATATTCTCTCTCTCCCCCCCTCCCCCCACATTTTTTTTCTACTCTCTCTCTCTATTTTATTTTAAAAAAAACTAAAAATTAATTCTAGGAATTTAGGGATTGGAATTTGGAGGCTTTGAAGGCTCACACACATTTTTATAATATATTGATAGATAGATTGATAAATAAATATGAAGAGAAATCATGTTAAGTCAACAGCAGAGTTTGTCCTGAACTTTTTTTAGTTCAAGAAAAATAAAAGCTTGATTCAATCGTCTAGTGGTCTTGAAATAAGAGCCATCGAAGTGTTTTGTTTATGATTCAAATCGTCCACTTTGGAATCGCTACTTTTTTCCCATTTGTGTTAGAAACCAAATTGTTCGGAAACCAACCATTGCCTAATCAACTTTTGTAAGTGTAAAATATTCAAATTTTAAAACTGGGAATGACACGTGTCATACTGCCTCTCTGTACAGCTCTGTCTATTAGTAGATGCATAATATATAAACGTGAATGTAAGAAGAGTTATACATTTCCCTGGGCCCTCTCTTCCTCCCTCATCTCCGTCTTCCCTCTCTTCCTTTCCCTCTTCTTTTCAGATCGTTCCCTTTCCCTCTGTTTTCTCCATGCTTCGTTTCCTCCGCCCTCCCCGGTGTGGGAGGGTGTGGCGGTTCTTTCCGCCTCCGGTCGGAGGGTCCTTGGTCCCTCTGGGAGCCTAGCGGTGTTGGGTGGTTTCGTTTTGCTTCAGAGTTGCAAGGGTGGTGGTGGCGGCGACGATCTGGAGGCTGTTGTGGTTATGGTGATGGGTGGGTTTGTGGCGGTGTGGGAGGTGTTCAATAGGTTGTTTTTTTTAACCTTTGTTTTGCAGGTTATTTTTCAAAAATCGATTGGCGAAGATGGCGGTCTGATTGGTTCGGTTTCCCTCCGGTGGTGGCAAGGTGGTTGTGGTCCCCATGAATGGGCTGTTCTTGGCTGTCTTTGTGTGCCGAATTCCGACCGGCAGCCTTTCTGAGATCTCATTCGGGCGAGGGGCTGGCAGTTTGTCGCTTCTGGATTGTGATGCTGTTGCTGTTGCTGTTGAAGATCGAGATGATGGTGGGGACTGTTTGGGTTTATTTGCTGTTGATGGTAGTGGTTTGGCCCTCATGCCTTATCTGCTCCGGCCTTCACTGTCGTAGGCCGGTATCCGCCGCCGGTCTCTACATCTGGGAGAGGCCGGCTTGGCTTAACGGCGAGGTTGGGCTCCGGCGGTTTGTACGGTGGAGGCTGCCGGTGTAGTTAGGGTTTTGGGGTTTGGTTTGGGTGGGCCGGTCTAGGCTTGGGCCGGATTAGGGTGTTGGGCTTTCAGTGTTTATTTTGGATATTGGGTTGATCTTTATTATATTATCTGTTGTGGACCCTTGTAGACCTTTGGGTGTTCTGGGCTTTGCCCTTTTGGTGTATTGTCCAACTTTTTGTTGGATCCCATTCCCCTTTTCCTGTTTTTAATAAAATTAATCTTTGCCGATCAAAAAAATAAAAAAATTTAATGCGCCACATTAATTTTGTGATCTAAAACAAGGCCCGATTAATTAAAATTCAAGTGAAGCGAGACGCACAGAATAGTTTTGCCTCATCCCATGAAAAGGGGAAGGTGGGTGCGTGTTTTTCTTCTGGGAAGAATATTGAAAGGCCATTTGAATAGTCAAATGGCTCCAAGACCCCATTTTCGTGTATTTAGGAAATGGGAAGTTAAATAACTACTCCTACTTTTTGGTGCTCCATGATCAAGAAATAACTTTCAAAAACCGCTAATAACCGCAAACTCAAGCAAGGGGAACAATCGTGGGACACTTGTCGACGCATGGTGAAAGCGATAAACCTGATTCAGACCCGAAGCAGTTTGTTTTTTATCTATAAATATCATTTTTTTTTTGACAAAAGGAGAAAAGTGTTATTAATCTGAAAGGCATAAAAGCCTAAACCCTATAAATACCAGTTTGGAAGACAAAAAAATGGGTCCAACACCACATAAAGCCCGGCGCTTACCCAATCAACCAAACTTTAATTTCAAGCAAAGTTTGTTTTATCTTTACTTTTTCAGTTGTCTCAATCCGTTTACTTCATCAAGTAAATTGGTTTTTTTTTATCTTTTTTGCACCTTTTATATTTACTTGTACCCGTCAATTTTATTATTCCGATATAATAAAGTTCCTTTTTATTCGTGTTCTCTACTTTTTTTCACACGATTGGAAAATTCTAAGTCCACTTCGTTGTGGCAAACCACCAACCACATTGTGGCCTCACCCTTTGGGTCATACGCAATTGCATTACATATGGAGTCAAATCGAGGCACTCACGCTTACAATCGTTGGACGTCGACAAGTCCTGGCACGCCCGCGCTCATACCGCACACGCCATTGATTTTTCACTCACGCCTACGCGGCAAAAAAGTGGGAAACATTTTTGGCACGCCTGGTGGGACCCTATTCGTTTTTATTATGTCACCAAAGAAAGGATAGCTACAGCAGCAAGGCTTTCTACAAACGGACCCTCCAAGCAACCCTGAAGGCGTTGTTGAATTGACGTACCACTGCTCAAGGAGGCCGCTCCTCAAATCAGCGTGCAAGACTTAAATGATGCTATGGACAGCATCAAGAATTATATGTTTATGGCAAGACGTGAGATTTCACACGACGTTACGTAGTCAATCTTGCAGTCATTCATTCAGTCCTTAGTTCCTTTCACTCTAGCAATTAACGACATGGTTGCTACAATCAAAAAGAGATTACCGCTTGTCCATCAGCAACAAACTTTTCATCAATTTAGAGTCTTTGGCAATGGCCAGGACTAAGGGAGGCAAGGCCACCTTCACAAGCCTTCTACAAGGCCTCTATTTCAAATAGCCCTACACTCGGGGGCAAAGAGGCCAAGGGAGGGGGGGGGGGGGGGGGGGGGGGGGGGGGCAAAAGTCTCACTCTAGGCCTTTGAGAATTCCTGAACAGTGCCAAGGCCTGGATGATAAACATCGAAATAATCATAGCAACAGTTTCAGGCCTGATCGTAGCAGCAAACATTCAAGAGTTTTTCAAAAAACTTTGGATGGTAAGCTATTTCCATGTCTGGATGGGCAAAAAGATAGGTCTGTTGCGACGTAAGAGAAACAAGATCTCAAACTTGCGATAGGCTAGAACATGGAAAGTCCTATTATAAGGCAAGATCAACTCGTTCTCTCCTCGCAAAAGTTTTCTCAAGTGTCTGAGGAGTTACCACATCCAGATTCACTCCTGAAGAGTAAGCAGATCACTAATGCAAGTCAGGAACGATCTAGTCCTGCCATCGGCCATGGGGCTAGGTCTGAATTGCACGTTCCACTTGTTCTAGAATAGGAGGAACAAAATAAAGAGGAGGAAATCAACGACACTCTTTAGCTTGATCATGATTCGATCATTTGTAATCTGGGACTCCCCTTCTCCCCCAGTTAATGAAGGCCTTTTCAGCATTTCTCGAGATACCGAAAGGCATTACATGTCTAGGCCAACTGTAGGCCTTAAATTTTTTGGATTGCACCTACAATATTAGACTTGTGGAGCACATAAAAAGCGAGTGTTATTCACTTGGCTTACCCAAAAACGCCAAAGTGGTGTCAATAAGTGCTAAATAGATAAAAGTCTTTCAAAGGCTGAATAAGCATCTCTAAAGTGTTCGGCCAAAGCCTACCGTTCATTGAGTAGGCCTTATCAAAGTATATAATTTTCTCTTTCTTGTTCTGATAGAGTTGTGGGAAGATTTACTCCACTGTATATTGGTGGTGGTGTTATATATTGATTGTGATTATCTGGAAGTGTTTGATCTGATTACTTGCCTTTCGATACATAACTATCGTTTCAACCCTTGATCAAGGCATTGTAAAGATACTTTGCCCAGAAACTAAGACGAGGTTTTGAAATGCCATTCTTTTGTGACCTGAGATATATAGACAAGGTGGATACATATGTTCAAAACATGCCAAATCGTAGTAAGGAAGCAGAGTCATCCTTTTCAGCCAATAAACAAGTAAATCTATTATCCAATCAAAGTTATATAATTTAATACGTCCATATAGAGGCAATATTACTTGGGGAAATGCCTTCACCAGTTCCTCTACTACTAGTTTTGCCAAAACCACGACAGAGGAGTTGGGTGTTTTCCAATTGGACTTGAAAGATAAAAATATCAGGCGTACTAACAAAACGGGAAAACTTCTCGCACTATTGTGCTCTCATTTGCCCCGTGGTACAATTCCACATCGTAATGGCTTCGTGTCTGTCCTTATAATTTAAGCGTAAATATCAAAACCATGCAAAGTTTTGTTAAATTCACAACTTTGCAACATTGCTATTTCAATACTCGCAATACTAAAAGTACAAGCCAACATTATAGTTTGATAACAAAACATCGTAAAAGGTAGAAGAAATCTTGAAGGATCTTACATTCAATGCACTATGCTAAATAGAGCATTAGGTTTATTCGGTATCTGTATTTCATATACTCGAAACCATGAAGAGGGGATCTGTTTCACCTTTGAGAGAATTTTTAAGGCTCTAACGGATTATTTTGGTAGACAACTGTTGAGAAACGATGTGCATCGTGGGTCTAGACTGTGGATTGGAATGCAGGCATGCAATTGCCAACTTTATAATGCACATCACTACCTCCTCAACTTCAGGCGATGGAGGCAAAAGGCGTTGGTCCAATACATCTCTCAGTTGTACATTTTCAACAGCCTGTGTTGATAGAGAGGAAACAAAATCTCCCGGATGCTTTCCCTTGATCACTTCTAGTGCCAACACTCCGAAGCTGTACACGTCACATTTTTCGGTTACCTTCATTGTGTAAGCAAGCTCTGCAAAAGGGGAGAGAGAATAATAAGAGCTCGTAATAGCTCTTCCAAAGAAACTAAGAAATTGTACTTGACCAATAAATGGTTCATGTATGAATATATGAAATGTATGCTCTGACCTGGTGTCTTTGCAACCTCAAGATGTATAAAAGAGGAATAAAGAATATATACTGCATGTATTTTGATATTTATGAAGTATAATTGACTATTTGTCGGGTGGGCTACTACGGAGGTGATCATGTACATGTACTCCATTAGATTTGTTTTCAATTTTAGTCTAGAAGAACTTATATGTAAAGCGATCGTTACCTGGTGCAACATATCCGTATGTGCCTGCAAGTGCACTCCAATTAGAGGAATCCAACTTTAGAAGTTTAGCCGTGCCAAAGTCCGAAACGCAAGCCTCATACTCCTCATCAATCAAAACGTTGTTGCTCGATATGTCACGGTGAACAATCGGTGGTGTGCAGTCATGGTGCATGTATGACAAAGCATGTGCCACACCCTTGACAATGTTCACCCTCTTTGGCCAATCCAGTTCTTTAGCTTCTTCATCTTTGCTAAAAATTGAAGCCAAGCTTCCCCTTTCAAGGTACTCATAAACGAGAAAAGAATTCTTGGAATGCGAACAAAACCCAAAAAGCTTCACTATGTTGCGATGCCTTATTTCAGTTAGTGCCCTTACCTCGTTCAAGAAACCACGACGATCGTCCTTCTCAGACAAGGAATGAAGTTTCTTCACAGCAACTATATCGGCAGATGGAAGTTCTGCTTTGTAGACGGCTCCATATCCTCCTTTTCCAATGCAATATGTGGCATCGAAATCCTTTGTGGCTTGAACGATATCATTGTACAGTGCTCTTCCATCGTAGGTTGATATAGAGAAGACATCTTTATGTTTGGAGGGATCTTCTACATGTGACTTTCTCTTTCTCCGATCGGAAATGATTAGAAATCCGACAAATGCACCTAGAAGTAAAAGCGCTCCGCCAAGAGGGAGCACGATTACAAGAATAAGCGTCATGTTGTCCTTTTTTAATGAAGTGGGTCTATTCTCTGGAAAATGATTTTTGCATGGCTGCAATCCTGTGACATTTCCGCACAAGCCTTTATTCCCTTGGAGGCCCTCTATGCCAGCATTGGTGAAGGCTTTGCTGATGGGAATGGGACCCTCCAACTCATTGAAGGATATGTCAACATGCTCCAACCAATTCATGTCTTCGAAGGCTTTTGGAATTAAGCCAGATAGATTGTTGTGGGAAAGGTTTAACCACTCCAAACTCTCGAGACCTGCGATCTCGGATGGTATCTCTTCAGTCAGTGAATTTCGACTGAGATCCACTTTATACAAAGGAGATATCTTTCCCAATTGACCTGGGATTTCTTCGCTAAAATGGTTGTTGCTCAAGTTCAAGGTATTCAGTTTGATGCAATTCTCTAGATTTCCAGCTGCTATAGGACCACTTAACCTGTTTTTGGAGAGGTCAAGCCTTTCCAATTCAGTTAGTGATCCCATTTCTCTTGGTATACCACCGGAAAGCTGGTTGTCATTCAGATACAGTTCACATAGAGAAGTCAACTTCCCTAATTCATTTGGAATCACTCCAGTCAAATGATTCGAAGAAAGATCAAGCCTGTGTAGTTGAGCTGAATCTTTGAACTCCGGTGGTATGTTGCCCGTGATATTGTTCCCTGCCATCCGCAGGGACTGCAATCTCGGGCACCTGCTCCAATTTGCAGAGATTTCGCCATAGAAATTGTTGTGACTTAGATCGAAGTAATCGAGATGTGGGTAGACCCCAAAATCTTCTGATATTCTTGCGAAGAGTTGGTTTCCATCAAGGCGAACTCTGACTAGGCTTGAGCAGTCTCTCAAGCTTTTAGGGATACGACCTGTTACCTGGTTGGTGTGTATTGAGAAATATTGAAGCTTCCCTTCTTGGCAAATATCCGGGAGATGTCCGAAAATTTGATTTTCACCCAATTCGAGCACGATCAAGTTTTTCAAATTGGGAAATTCTTGTGGAATAGGACCAGAAAGGTAATTTTCACTCAAGAATAACTGTGTTAATTCAGACAGGTTTCCAAATGAAGCGGGAATGAAACCGCTGAGTTGGTTATTGCTCAATTGCAAGTCGACGATAGACTTCATGTTTCCTAACTCGTTAGGAATGGAACCAGAAAGTTGATTCGTGTATAGACGGAGGCGAGTGAGGGAGGTCAAATTACCGAAGGATGGTGGGATTGAGCCACTAAGATTGTTGGTGTACAAGCTTAGGCTAACTAGTCCTTTCAACTTTCCTATTTCACTAGGAATGGAACCAGAAAGTTTGTTCTTGAACAGGTGCAACATGGTCAAGCGATTCAAGTTTCCAAAAGTTGATGGAATGGGACCAGTTAGTGTATTATTATCCATGCAAACCGACTCAAGATTGGCAAGATTTCCTATTTCTTCAGGGATGGAGCCAAAAAGTTGATTGTCATATAGGTACATAGTAACCAAGTTGCTCAAATTGCCCAAAGAAGAAGGAATAGGACCACTAAGATAATTGGTGTACAATGCAAGGTGAGAAAGAGATTTCAACTGGCCTATCTCTCGAGGAATTGAGCCATTCAATTGATTTACTACCAAATTGAGTGTTTCAAGATTTGTTAAAAGACCAATTTCTGGTGGAATATTTCCAGAAAACTTATTCTTTGACAAATCAAGGTAGACAAGTGGGAGTGAACTGATTTGACGTGGGATAGGACCAAAGAGTTCATTCAAATATAGATCAACATAAGCAAGATTAGGAAACGATGAGAATGAAAAGGTTTCTAGAGTACCGTTCACGTCTGAATTCGTGAGATTCAACCGGGTGACGCTTCCTTCAGCATTGCAAGAAACCCCATACCAGTTGCATGGGCTACTAGCACTTGAACTGGATCCTTCTGTTGGATTAAATATCCATGTGGTTAGGACAGAACTATTGGAAGTTTGAAGGGTTTCTTTCCATTTGAGGAGAGCATTAACCTCTTCAACAGAAGCAGAGGCAGTATTGGTTGAGGAAAAAAGTATAGCAAAAAGGACCAAAGAAACATGGCAGAGTAGTTTCTGCAAAAGCTCCATGTTTTGCTTTGTTTTATTTCGTTTTTTTCCTTTTGGTGTGTATTTGATGATGATCAAGTCTTGCAATTTATAGGCACTTATGGGTAAGTGTCCCCATATATTAATATTTACCTATAGAATTGGGAAATTAGACGGCGTCTTGGGTCCTGTTTCTTACCGTTAACAGTAAAATGAAAAGAGAAATGAGGATTACCAGGAGTACTTGACTTGAGGTCAAGGTCTTTGTTTGATTAATTACTAAAAAAGATTGGTGTTTTGCAATCATCGTAATCTTGACTTGAGGTCAAGGTCTTTGTTTGATTAATTACTAAAAAAGATTGGTGTTTTGCAATCATCGTAATGCCTTTGAAAAGTACTTAGAAAGAAGTACACAGCTACATGAATGTTCAAAGAAAGAAAGGCAACTATGATTAAAGAAAGAAATAGTATCCAATTAAACCTTTTGTTTCCAACTAAAAACAGACTGTTTTCCCTTATGTTAGATATTCAACCAACAGAGTTCGGGATCAATTCCTCTCCAGATTCTCATCCCTCCATACCCTCCAAATTCCTATTTTGCGGACTCATACCGGGCGCGCATAGATAATCCGAATAGTTCATTATGGAGAATACACAGAAAAGCACTCGTCTTGAAAAAATAGTATCCGTGTGATCGGATATCAAAAAATATGTTTTGTTACGTAAATTTTAAGGTTTAAGTTTCAATAAATTGTTAAGATTTGCCATTCATCTTTCAATTTCCGTAACAAAATGTATTTTTTTGATATCTGATCACACCGATTTTCCCCATACATGTTCTTATATGTGTCTTCTACAAAAATAACTGTTCGAATTATATATGTGAGCCCGGTATATATCCCATAAGGGATCCCTTATTTTAATAAAATGCGGACCTTCTTTTCCCGATCAAATTTCAATGATCTGAACAGTTCAATGTATTCAAAACGTGATTTTAAAGGTCCCCACCAGAAATTAGAAGAAAAAAAGACCGGGAAGTGTTTCATTCGAGCTGTTTTTTATTGAACTGTACAATGAAAACTGCTCGGATGAAGCACTTCTCGGTCTTTTTTCTGATTTCTCGTGGGGACCCTTAAAATCACAATTTGAACACATTGAACGGTTCGGATCATCGAAATTTGATCGGGAAAGGGGAGGTCCGTATTTCGATGATCTAAGCCGCTCAATGTGTTCAGACGTGATTTTAAGGGTACCAGCAAAAAATCGGCAAAAGAAATGATTGGGAATGACTTGATTTGAACAGTTTTTATTTGAACTGTTCAATAAAAAACTGTTCGGAACTGTTCAGATGAAGCCCTTTCTGGTCATTTTTTTTTTTTCGATTTCTCGCGGGTACCTTTAAAATCACGCTTTGATCACATTGAGTGGCTCGGATCATCGAAATTCGATCGGAAAATGGGGTAACTAAAATGCAGACCCCCCCATTTGAAACAAACCGTATATATATATATATATATATATACACTCCCCTTCATATAAGGTCGACCTTACCTGGGATAAAATGCGGACGCCAGCTGTCAGCCGTTGGATCTCATCCAACGGCTTGGATAAAAAGGGAGGAGCTCGCGGGTAAAAATAGGGGGTGGGTCGGGTAAATTGGTTCGCAGGTCTAAACCGGGTTATAACACGGATCCCCTCTTCCCAGTCTCCCTCCCTCTCCCCGTTTGATTTTGGCGTACAGTGGAAGACTGGGAAGAGGGGATCCGTGTTATAACCCGGTTTAGACCCGCGAACCAATTTACCCAACCCACCCCCTATTTTTACCCGCGAGCTCCTCCCTTTTTATCCCAGCCGTTGGATCGCTGACAGCTGGCATCCGCATTTTATCCCAGGTAAGGTCGACCTTATATGAAGGGGAGTGTATATATATATATATATATAAGGTATCCCGCATGGTAATACCGTGCATACCTCACCTTCACAAGCAAATTTCGATGATTCGAGCCGTTCAAAGTGATCAGAATATGATTTTAAGGGTGCTCGCGAGAAATCAACAAAAAAAATGACCGGGAAGGGCTTGATCGGAGCAGTTTTCATTGAACAGTTCAATAAAAAACTACTCAAATCAAGCCCTTCCCGATTATTTTTTTTACTGATTTCGCGCGAAGACCCTTAAAATTACGTTCTGCACACATTGAAGTTCACAAAGTCGTCAATGCGCTCATGTTTATCCTACAAGGTTTTTTGCCAGTACTTTTAGTAATCCCTTATGTGTTTTGGGATTCTTGCTGTTGTTTATGGTTTTGTGGATCTTTGTATTTATTGGCCTCTCGCCAACTTCTTCTTCCTTTGGTCTCGATTTAGGTGCCAACATATATAGTTGGGATGTATATTGTTAGGATCGTCACACACACGCATACGATTTACGAGTATAAGAACAGTAAAGAAATCGACACAGCAATATACGTGGTTCCCAAAACCGGGTACGTCCACGGGAGCGGCTGTTCTTTTATTATCACAGTTATCAACTAGGGTTTACAACATAGAGAATTTATAACGACTTTATTCTAACCCTAACCTGGTATTTAGTCTGTATCCCAAAAATACCCTTGTACGACCGTACCATACCGCGGGGGGCGTACCCCCAAATTACGGAATGCCTAGGCCTTCGGCCCAGTCTACTTTTACTGGATTATTGGTGATGGGCCAGATGTCGTCGCTCCGCTCCAGCATTTGGCCTTCTTTCTAGAACTCCTTAGTATCTCTCCAAACTTACATATGAGCCATAGTTCTAACATATATCGTTGGTTGTGATGCTTTTTTTTCCCGTTTCCTGTTAATCTTTGTAACTTCGGTTCATTGATTAATAAAAAAAAATGAGTAACCATAACGACGGGGAGTGAAATGAGCAGAGCTGCTTCAACAAAACAAATTGCTAGCTGAAGCCAAGGAAATTTAATTAATTTGTACTACTAGCTTTCATACCCTACGTGTAATCCAAATGAGAATGGTGTGTGGTACATGTGTTTAGTACATCGTAAAATCAAGTAATGCTATTAAGTTTATGCGTATAATTATGTACCCAAGAAAACCAACTAATATTGTTTGCGGGCAAAGATAGTATTCCTGAGTGTCTAGCCCAAAGCGTTGGGCTTTCTAGTTGCTTGCAGAATAACTCAGTAAGACCGAGATCGATCCACAGGGAGCGGTTTAGTGGTGCGAAAAGCTTAATCAGTCTAAGTGGTGGTTTGTATCTATAGGTAGCCAATCCTTGAGTTTGATGGATTTTTGGTGAATTTGACTCTAGAATTTTATATTTTAAGCTAAAACTACGGATTGGAAGTATTTAAGCGGAAGGCTCGGACCAAGGGTTTTTTTTTGTCACACTTTATACATCAGTAGGGGTTAGCTAAGTGTCAATATGTTAGTCAACAAGAGGTTTAGAGGTTGTCTATAGTTCTGAACCCCAAATCCGTCCCTCGTGGACCAAGGAAATACACCACTCATAACCTAAGTAATCCAATAGTTTCACTAATTTATTTACAAAATCAAGTCCCACAGGTAAAATGCAAGCGAATTCCTCAAAGAAGTTTGCAACAGCCTGCTCTCGTCCTGTACAATATTGTCCCTTTTGAATGCCAAACTCCGTCAGATTTTCCAGTGAGGTCACCCATTCGTGGATTTCTCCAAGGCGAGCACGCTTAAATGTAAAGTTCCAATGAGCTTTGACGTCCTCACGGCTTTAAAAGGCCTTGTACAATGTACGATGACGATCTAGTATTTATAGGATACGACTTACACTTCACCAAGCGATGTGAGACCACCCCCGGCTGACCTCTCTGGTCACCGGTCAGACATCCCCTGCACGGGTTATAACCGCCCTCAGACTAGTCGACCACTACCTGAAATTCCTAGGGGCGGGGAGTCACAATCTCCCCCACTTAGGAAGACACATCCACGTGTGGGTCGAGATTCTGTCCCACATTTCCAGTTGGTGCAGGCTCTGATACCATATATAATGACCTGCTCCCGCCCTATAATATTGTCCACTTTGAATGCCAAACTCCATTAGACTTCTTCCCAGTGAGGTCACTCATCCCGGGATTACTCCTAGGCGAGCATGCTTAACTGTGAATTTCGAATAGGTTTTGACACCCTCACGGCTTTAAAAGTCCTTGTACAATGTAGGATGACGATCTATTATTTATAGCACATGATTTACACTTCACCAAGCGATGTGGGACCGCCCCCAGCTAGCCTCTTTGGTCACAGGTCAGACAGCCCCTGCACGAGTCCTAACAAACCTCAGGTAGGTCGACCACTACCTGGAACTCCTAGGGGCGAGACGTAACAGAGTTGGTCGAACCCTTACAAAGACAACAACCCAAGCATTATCCGTGCCTGAGTTGACTGTCGACGCATATCAAAGCTTATTGAGTTTCAAATCGATTTAAGGACAAATTTGATCACGCATTTACATCATATCCAATTTATTTTACGATGAGAATTATCTAATTACTTAGGCCATAGGATGGTATATATTCATCCCATGACCGAGCATGTAATGACTACCCCTCCATTGACAAAAGACTTGCCAAGGAAAAGGTTAAAACTACCATAAACATAATTATTATTTTTAGGTGATTAAGAAAGATCGCTACTAGTGCATACCAAAAAGATGTGTATGGCTGAGTTGGCCAAATTAAAGGTGCTCAACCTTCAATCTTTATAAAAATCACAACTAGGACTAATCTTAGATTTAGGACTAATAATAAGGGTGTGTTCCACTAAAAAATAAGTACATAATTTTCTAATAAGTAGTTATGTTTTGAATTAAAGGTGATGTATTGTGAGCGAAATAATATCTCGTAAAACGAAAATTAAGTACTTCAAAAATAAACAGGGCTTATAGAACTTCAAACTTCATTCATATGAAAAATCTGAAAAGAGAGCTTTGTTTACAATTACAAACCGTAAACTTTATTGAATAGGGAAATTACCAACTACAAGTACCGTGCACAAGATCCAATGAAGAACGAGCCAAGAAAAAAGAGGACAAGCTTCCAATTTAGGCTAAGGACCAAATGAGAGGTCTATGGTTGTAGAGAGAGACTTGGGAGGTGAAGAATGACCAAAACATCTGATATTTTGCGCCTTATAAGGGTCTTGAACCAACCACAAAACACACGGAAAGACCAAGTCAATTTTTTTTTTTGGCATTTTTCCCAAGGTCCAAACATCTGATATTTTCGTTCAGTACGTTTTTTTTTTTTGGCATTTTTCCCAAAAACATCTCAGCTAGTGCTCTCTCACTAAATTTTTGCATAAATTTTCATTTGTAATTTTTCTTACTAATTGGAGAGGAATGTGACTTATTTGGGCATTAAATTTTTCCCACAAATTTGGTATTTTTACTACTTGTTTCTTTCCGGATGATGGCGCGTGTAAATAAACATATAAAGTGAATTCACAAACATGTCGATTTATATACTTGTATGAATAAGTTATGGATTAATCCTTTTCCTACACTTAGGCTCCGTTCAGTTGTCAGGAATGTTGTACCGGAAAGTTATTCTCAGAAAAAGTTAAGTAAAGTGAAGTAAAGGAAAAAGAAATCTATTTTCTTGTGAGTGTTCATTTGACAATTTTTTTTGGCAGGAAAACTAAAGTTTAATGGTTCATTTGCCGGGAAAAGACACTTATGAGAAATTTTTTTATTTTTATTCCCATGGTTAATTTTAAATAAAAGTAACTTTAAGAGCTAAATAATAGGCTATCATATTTCAAAAATTAACACATACGGAAAATGTATTTTATCTAATGCAAAGCCTTAACATGAAATGAAAAAATCGACTTGCAATTCCCTATTCAATTTGCTATATTTTGAATGGTCATGCAAATCCCCCATTTAAATTGACATTCTCTGATAATCAACCATACAAATAAAGTTTAAAAAATAAGTAGATGATAACTAAATAAATAAATATTAAATAACCATGCTTGATTAATTGCCGATGCAAAAACTCACTGAAAATTAGTTAGTACAAAACAAAATTGAAGACTAATGACAAGATAAATAAATACTTCCAAAAAAAATAAACTACCAATCTTTTTCCACAACAATTATCTCAGAAAACACCATAGTAGTCGAAATTGTTGTTGCTTACGTAAATCTCAAAGTGTCTTTCTAAGAACTTAATTTGTATTTTTTGGTATTGGAGTCATTCACTTTTTTTCTTATCCGCCAATTATTTTGGCCCCACAATGGATAAAACTTTTCCCGTGACGCAAAATCCTATGCTTTTGGTCGGATCACTTTTGCAAGAAAGTAAATCTTGCAGGAAAACTTAAAAACATGTTTCCCACTACTTTCCTGCCAACTGAACACTACAAAAGTTATGGAAAAGTTGATTTTCCCATCCTTTCTTGTACTTTCCTGGCAACTGAACGGGGCCTTAGGGTGGAAAGAGGGATGTCCCATTGCCCACGGCATCCCTGTAAATTTGTCAAAGAAAAATTGTGGTATTTGCTAGGGGAGAAAGCGGAATGCGATAGCTTCCCTTATTGGAGCTACTTAATTGTTAATTTTATTTTTTGACAGTGTTCACCAAGAAAAAAAGTGGGCTACAACAGCTCCTACTCTTAGAAATTTGAATTCATGTTGCCGACAAAGGGAGAAAGCGGGATGTAGTTGTTTCCATAAATTCAATTGGTTTCACCCCCGTATGCAAATCCTGGCTCCACCCCTGATCATAATGCTTTTAAAAAGTATTTAGAAAGAATTACAGCTACATGAATGTGGGAAGATATAGGTAACTAGGTGTAACGACTTAACTAGCATACAAGGCATTCACTTTCAGAGTGAAGATACAGAGCATTTTGTTTGGAAGTTGGAACGGGACCATTTTAGCCTAGACCATTTGTCAAGCCACCTTTGTTTGGAAGTTGGAATGTGAGAGATATTGTTTGTTTGTGTAAGTATTTGTGGTTGTAGATTTATTGGTGGTGTAAATCGTCGTGCATACCACGGGTTCATTTTTTCTCTCAATCGGAAACGAGGATCAGTCGTTGAAGGACGTTGACTTGAGGTCAAGGTCTTTGTTCAAATACTAACAAAGATTGGACATATTATCGATCATAATACTTTAAAATTTGAAAAGTATTAGAAAGAATTACAGCTACATGAATGTTGGAAAAAAACAAGTAACTATGTGTAACGACTTGACTAGCATATGACGCCTTCGCTTGCAGCTTGCACGGTGAGAGAGTCGATTGCGGTACTAATTTATGAAAGAAAAAAAAAACCTAATGACTTCTCATCATTGTAAAAAAGAAAACAAAGAAGTAGAGATGAGAGCAGCCACGATATCAATGGAAGAGACGACATGGTTGAATAATTACCAGAGATTGATTTGGTGGCAGACGGATGATAATAGAGTCAGTGGCGGAATCAGAATTTGGATTGGGAAGTCATTCTATTTGATGGGAGCCCACTTCTATTTTTTACATAGTGTTTATAAGAATATATGAAGAGAAATCATGTTAAGTCAACAACAGACTTTGTCCAGAAGTTTTTTTAGTTCAAGCAAATAAAAGCCTGAGTCAATTGTCTAGTGTTCTCGAGATAAGGGCCATCGAAGTGTTATGTTCAGGATTTGAATCGTCCACTTTGAAAACACTACTTTTTCCCCATTTGTGTTAGAAACCAAATTGTTCGGACACCAATAAATGCCTAATCGACTTTTATTAGTGTAAGATGGAGTATATTTTTAAAAATTCGGGATGTCACGTGTCACATCGCCTCTTTGTACAGCTCCGTCCATTAGTAGACCCATAATATATAAATGTGAATATAAGAAGAGTGATACATCAGTAGATACACTTGAAGCCTGTTCTTCTTGAACTTTTGTTTTGGTATTTATTTTGTCTTTTACTTTTGTGAGTTTCACCTTAAACCATTTCAATTGGCTATTCATCTCGACGAAAGGTGTTCAAGAAGTATAAAATTATGACTAAAAAAGAATTATGAGAGCAAAAGTTTAGGAAGAACAGGCCCTTGATGCAAATGAAGATTCATAGAAGAATGTCTAGTGGTTTGATTTTCTTTGAACAAAAAGGTTTAATTCACCATCACAAAGTATGATAGAATTTATTTGGCAAGGGAGTTGGAGACATCCCAACTAAGAAACTACTGCAAATTCTTGCATCCCATTTTTGGGCTTAGTCAGACCAAATTCATCTAAGCCCAAAACCAACCAAGTCCAAATGGATTATTCCGAAGTCCAATGAGGCAATTCTAGTGGAGGAGCAAATAATAAGGGGTTCTTCTAGGCCGGCCCTAAAATGTCAGCGCCTACCCATCAAAGTCCACTGTTTGTCAAACCCATTCCCCATAAGCCCCGTTTCAAGTGGAGTACCGAAAATACCCCACCTTTATTACTACTTGGACGCGTACAAGTACAACTGCTGGTCTTCGTCGTCCTCGGCAGTTAGCAGTTTACGAAGCCATGACCCGCGCCAACAGCTGGGCGACGGCCTTGGCAATGATGTTCTCAGTCCGCCGGACGGTGGAGACGTTGTTCGGTAGCCGGGAGTTTGGGTGCAACGGCGACATCGCCAGAGACGACGAAGTTGACGATGATGGTGATGACGATGGCGGTGTGGGGTTTTAGATCTATTGTTTTAGGGTTCCGATTCACCAACATTGAAAGAAATCAGAGAAACTAGAGAAAAGAAGAAGATCGAAAAACAGCAGAAGAAGATCGGATAGGAAAAAATCAGAATCGTGAAGTCATCTTCCTTCTTCTCACCTCTTTAAGCTATGCTGTTCCATGGCTTTTTCTTTTTCTTGAACCGAAAAAAGGCGCTTGCTTTGGGGAAGATAAACAGCAATCCTAGAATTGAATAAGAGTAGTTGCAACTTGCGTTGGAATGTGTTGAAGTTAAGTTAGTGTGTAACAGGGGCGCACCATTTTATCCTCCTGATTTTTTTGTCATTTTTAGCATTTTTTTAATTATTCAGGTTGCAATTTGTAATACTCCTACATCTTTATTTGGGTGTGAATTATGTTTTTTTTTCAAAGGTATAAATTCTTAATTTGGGGATGTGAATTCTTCATTTCGGTGTAAATTCTGCCTTTTTCGAACGTGTGAATTCTTCATTTAGCTGTGAATTCTTCATCTAGATGCGAATTGTGTCTTTTTTGAAGGTGTGAATTCTGAGGATATGAAGAGTGCAAAAGAGTGTGAACAATTCATACCTCATTTGAACAATTCATACCTCATTTGATCAATTCACACCATCCAAAATAAAACAATTCACACCTCTCAAAATGCAGAATTCACATATCACTACTCACTCCCCAAAATAAAAGAATTCACATCTCTTAAATGAAAGAATTCACACCCTTCTAAATAATTCACACTCTTCAAAATACAGAATTCACAACTCTCAAAAATGCAGAATTCACACATGACTCACTCTCCAAAACAAACAATTCACAACCCTCAAATGCAGAATTCACATTCTCCAAAAATGAAAAGAATTTACACCCCTCAAATAAAAGAATTCACACCCCTTCTAAACAATTCACACCCTACAAAATACAGAATTCACACATCATAACCCACTCTCTAAAATACACAATTCACAAACTAAAATGAAAGAATTCACACCCATCAAATGCAAAATTCACTCCCGCTAAAATGAAAGAATTCACATCCCTTTTGAACAATTCACACCCCCCAAAATGAAATAAATTCACACCCCTCAAATGCACAATTCACATCCAAAAAATACACAATTCATACTTTCAAAAAACAAAAAAAAATCATTTTCTATTCAAAATAGGTCTTGTTTGATAGATCTCTTTGAGTAAATTCTAAAAATATAAATTTTACAAAAAAATGATATATATAATAAAAGATATTAATGCTTTGTTTGGTTGGCATTTTAGTTTAGTTTTGATAACGGGTGGAGAGAGAAATATGGTAATGATTGGAGAGAGATAGAGAAAGAAATGAAATTAATAATTGGAGATATATGGTAATGATTGGAAAACAAAACTAAAACTAAAGTAAAATGGCAACCGAAACTTTAGTTTTAGTTTTGTTTGCCAATCATTATCCTATATCTTTCTCCAATCATTACCCTATATCTCCAATTATTAATTTCATTTCTCTCTCTATCTCTCTCCAATCATTACCCTATTTCTATCTCCACCCGTTACCAAAACTAAACTAAACTAAAATGCCAACCAAACAAAGCCATTTAATATCATTTATTATATATATATATATATATATATATATCATTTTTTTGTAAAATTTATATTTTTAGAATTTACTCAAAGAGATCTATCAAACAAGACTTATTTTGAATAGAAAATGATTTTTTTTTTGTTTTTTGACAGTATGAATTGTGTATTTTTTGGATGTGAATTGTGCATTTGAGGGATGTGAATTTATTTCATTCACTACAAGAAAATCGTTCTAGCAACGGTCGAAAGCGTTGCCAAAAAACCAAAAAACCGTTGGTAGAGACCCGTTTAGGCTATACCAATGGTTGGAGAACCGTCGGCCAAACCGTTGCAATATATCCATTGCTGTAGAGGTATAGCAACGGTTTTGAAGAGCGTTGGTACAGATTTTTTTTACTAACGGTTTCATTAGCAACGCTTATAACCGTTGCTAAAGGCAATTTTCTTTTTTTAAAAAACCAACCACTGTGTGACGTAAGCCTCCACGTGGCACTGACGTGGCAGCCACATGTCGCCTGTGTGGCGCTGATGTGGCACCTGCGTGGCAGCCTACATGGTGCCCGTGTGGCGGGCGAAATAATCTTGCTCCTCCTGAGAATCGAACCGCCGACCTCGCGTGTGCGTGAACCAACTGTGCTAGTCCATAACTTGTGTAAAATTATACACCTTTTAATATTTAAACTATACTAACTGGATTTTTTTAATCCGGTTTATAGTAACGGTTATTGAAAACCGTTGCTATAGTCCAGTTTATAGTAACGGTTAATGAAAAACTGTTGCTATAGTCCAGTTTATAGTAACGGTTATTGGAAACCGTCGCTATAGTCCAATTTTTAGTAACGGTTAATGAAAACCGTCGCTATAGTGTTGTAATCTACTAATGGTCACATGAAAACCGTTGCTATAGTCCTGTTTCTATTAACCTTTTGCAAACCGTTACTATACACCATCTATACAGACGGTTTTTTCAACCATTGCGAAAAAAACCGTTGTGAGATCCTGAATTTCTTGTAGTCATTTTGGGGGGTGTGAATTGTTCAAAAGGGATTTGAATTCTTTCATTTTAGCGGGAGTGAATTTTGCATTTGATGGGTGTGAATTCTTTCATTTTAGTTTATGAATTGTGTATTTTAGAGAATGAGTTATGATGTGTGAATTCTGTATTTTGTAGGGTGTGAATTGTTTAGAAGGGGTGTGAATTCTTTCATTTGAGGGGTGTAAATTCTTTTCATTTTTGGAGAATGTGAATTCTGCATTTGAGGGGTGTGAATTGTTTGTTTTGGAGAGTGAGTAGTGATGTGTGAATTCTGCATTTTTGAGAGTTGTGAATTCTGTATTTTGAAGAGTGTGAATTGTTTAGAAGGGTGTGAATTCTTTCATTTGAGAGATGTGAATTCGTTTATTTTGGGGAGTGAGTAGTGATATGTGAATTCTGCATTTTGAGGGGTGTGAATTGTTTTATTTCTAATGGTGTGAATTGATCAAATGAGGTATGAATTGTTCACACTCTTTTGCACTCTTCATATCCTCAGAATTCACACCTTCAAAAAAGACACAATTCGCATCTAGATGAAGAATTCACACGTTCGAAAAAAGCAGAATTTACACCGAAATGAAGAATTCACATCCACAAATTAAGAATTTATAGCTTTGAAAAAAAACATAATTCACACCCAAATAAAGATGTAGGAGTATTACAAATTGCAACCTGAATAATTAAAAAAATGCTAAAAATGACAAAAAAATCAGGAGTATAAAATGGTGCGCTCCTGTTACACACTAACTTAACTTCAACACATTCCAACGCAAGTTGCAACTACTCTTATTCAATTCTAGGATTGCTGTTTATCTTCCCCAAAGCAAGCGCCTTTTTTCGGTTCAAGAAAAAGAAAAAGCCATGGAACAGCATAGCTTAAAGAGGTGAGAAGAAGGAAGATGACTTCAGGATTCTGATTTTTTCCAATCCGATCTTCTTCTGCTGTTTTTCGATCTTCTTCTTTTCTCTAGTTTCTCTGATTTCTTTCAATGTTGGTAAATCGGAACCCTAAAACAATAGATCTAAAACCCCACACCGCCATCGTCATCACCATCATCGTCAACTTCGTCGTCTCCGGCGATGTCGCCGTTGCACCCAAACTCCCGGCTACCGAACGGCGTCTCCACCGTCCGGCGGACTGAGAACATCGTTACCAAGGCTGTCACCCAGCTGTTGGCGCGGGTCATGGTTTTGTAAACTGCTAACTGCCGAGGACGACGAAGACCAGCAGTTGTACTTGTACGTGTCCAAGTAGTAATAAAGGTGGGGTATTTTCGGTACTCCACTTGAAACGGGGCTTATGGGGAATGGGTTTGACAAACAGTAGACTTTGATGGGTAGGCGCTGACATTTTAGGGCCGGCCTAGAAGAACCACCTTATTATTTGCTCCTCCACTAGAATTGCCTCATTGGACTTTGGAATAATCCATTTGGACTTGGTTGGTTTTGGGCTTAGATGAATTTGGTCTGACTAAGCCCAAAAATGGGATGCAAGAATTTGCAGTGTTTTTTAGTTGGGATGTCTCCAACTCCCTTGCCAAATAAATTCTACCATACTTTGTGATGGTGAATTAAACCTTTTTGTTCAAAGAAAATCAAACCACTAGACATTCTTCTATGAATCTTCATTTGCATCAAGGGCCTGTTCTTCCTAAACTTTTGCTCTCATAATTCTTTTTTAGTCATAAATTTATACTTCTTAAACACCTTTCGTCGAGACGAATAGCCAATTGAAATGGTTTAAGGTGAAACTCACAAAAGTAAAAGACAAAATAAATACCAAAACAAAAGTTCAGGAAGAACAGGCTTCAAGTGTATCTACTGATGTATCACTCTTCTTATATTCACATTTATATATTATGGGTCTACTAATGGACGGAGCTGTACAAAGAGGCGATGTGACACGTGACATCCCAAATTTTTTAAAAACATACTCCATCTTACACTAATAAAAGTTGATTAGGCATATATTGGTGTCCGAACAATTTAGTTTCTAACACAAATGGGGAAAAAGTAGCGTTTTCAAAGTGGACGATTCAAATCCTAAACATAACACTTCGATGGCCCTTATCTCGAGAACACTAGACAATTGACTCAGGCTTTTATTTGCTTGAACTAAAAAATCTTCTGGACAAAGTCTATTGTTGACTTAACATGATTTCTCTTCATATATTCTTATAAACACTATGTAAAAAATAGAAGTGGGCTCCCATCAAATAGAATGACTTCCCAATCCAAATTCTGATTCCGCCACTGACTCTATTATCATCCGTCTGCCATCAAATCAATCTCTGGTAATTATTCAACCATATCGTCTCTTCCATTGATATCGTGGCTGCTCTCATCTCTACTTCTTTGTTTTCTTTTTAACAATGATGAGAAGTCATTACGTTTTTTTTTCTTTCATAAATCAGTACCGCAATCGACTCTCTCACCGTGCAAGCTGCAAGCGAAGGCGTCATATGCTAGTCAAGTCGTTACACCTAGTTACTTGTTTTTTCCAACATTCATGTAGCTGTAATTCTTTCTAATACTTTTCAAAATTTAAAGTATTATGATCGATGATATGTCCAATCTTTGTCAGTATTTGAACAAAGACCTTGACCACAAGTCAACGTCCTTCAACGACTGATCCTCTTTTCCGATTGAGAGAAAAAATGAACCCGTGGTATGCACGACGATTTACACCACCAATAAATCTACAACCACAAATACTTACACATACAAACAAACAAACAATATCTCTCACATTCCAACTTCCAAACAAAGGTGGCTTGACAAATGGTCTAGGCTAAAATGGTCCCGTTCCAACTTCCAAACAAAATGCTCTGTATCTTCACTCTGAAAGTGAATGCCTTGTATACTAGTTAAGTCGTTACACCTAGTTACCTATATCTTCCCACATTCATGTAGCTGTAATTCTTTCTAAATACTTTTCAAAAGCATTATGATCAGGGGTGGAGCCAGGATTTGCATACGGGGTGAAACCAATTGAATTTATGGAAACGACTACATCCCGCTTTCTCCCTTTGTCGGCAACATGAATTCAAATTTCTAAGAGTAGGAGCTGTTGTAGCCCACTTTTTTTCTTGGTGAACACTGTCAAAAAATAAAATTAACAATTAAGTAGCTCCAATAAGGGAAGCTATCTCATTCCGCTTTCTCCCCTAGCAAATACCACAATTTTTCTTTGACAAATTTACGGGGATGCTGTGGGCAATGGGACATCCCTCTTTCCACCCTAAGTGTAGGAAAAGGATTAATCCATAACTTATTCATATAAGTATATAAATTGACATGTTTGTGAATTCACTTTATATGTTTATTTACACGCGCCATCATCTCGAAAGAAACAAGTAGTAAAAATACCAAATTTGTGGGAAAAATTTAATGCCCAAATAAGTCACATTCCTCTCCAATTAGTAAGAAAAATTACAAATGAAAATTTATGCAAAAATTTAGTGAGAGAGCACTAGCTGAGATGTTTTTGGGAAAAATGCCAAAAAAAAAAAAAACGTACTGAACGAAAATATCAGATGTTTGGACCTTGGGAAAAATGCCAAAAAAAAATTGACTTGGTCTTTCCGTGTGTTTTGTGGTTGGTTCAAGACCCTTATAAGGCGCAAAATATCAGATGTTTTGGTCATTCTTCACCTCCCAAGTCTCTCTCTACAACCATAGACCTCTCATTTGGTCCTTAGCCTAAATTGGAAGCTTGTCCTCTTTTTTCTTGGCTCGTTCTTCATTGGATCTTGTGCACGGTACTTGTAGTTGGTAATTTCCCTATTCAATAAAGTTTACGGTTTGTAATTGTAAACAAAGCTCTCTTTTCAGATTTTTCATATGAATGAAGTTTGAAGTTCTATAAGCCCTGTTTATTTTTGAAGTACTTAATTTTCGTTTTATGAGATAGATTATTTCGCTCATAATACATCACCTTTAATTCAAAACATAACTACTTATTAGAAAATTATGTACTTATTTTTTAGTGGAACACACCCTTATTATTAGTCCTAAATCTAAGATTAGTCCTAGTTGTGATTTTTATAAAGATCGAAGGTTGAATGCCTTTAATTTGGCCAACTCAGCCGTACACATCTTTTTGGTACGCACTAGTAGCGATCTTTCTTAATCACCAAAAAAAATAATTATGTTTATGGTAGTTTTAACCTTTTCCTTGGCAAGTCTTTTGTCAATGGAGGGGTAGTCATTACATGCTCGGTCATGGGATGAATACCATCCTATGGCCTAAGTAATTAGATAATTCTCATCGTAAAATAAATTGGATATGATGTAAATGCGTGATCAAATTTGTCCTTAAATCGATTTGAAACTCAATAAGCTTTGATATGCGTCGACAGTCAACTCAGGCACGCATAATGCTTGGGTTGTTGTCTTTTTAAGGGTTCGACCAACTCTGTGACGTCTCGCCCCTAGGAGTTCCAAGTAGTGGTCGACCTGCCTGAGGTTTGTTCTGACTCGTGCAGGGGCTGTCTGACCTGTGACCAAAGAGGCTAGCTGGGGGCGGTCCCACATCGTTTGGTGAAATGTAAATCATGTGCTATAGATAATAGATCGTCATCCTACATTGTACAAGGACTTTTAAAGCCGTGAGGGTGTCAAAATCTATTTGAAATTCACAGTTAAGCATGCTCGCCTAGGAGTAATCCCGGGATGAGTGACCTCACTGGGAAGAAGTCTAATGGGGTTTGGCATTCAAAGTGGACAATATTACAGGGCGGGAGCAGGTCATTATATATGGTATCAGAGCTTGCACCAACTGGAAATGTGGGACAGAATCTCGACCCACACGTGGATGTGTCTTCCTAATTAGTGGGGGAGATTGTGACTCCTCGCCCCTATGAATTTCAGGTAGTGGTCGACTAGTCTGAGGGCGGTTATAACCCGTGCAGGGGATGTCTGACCGGTGACCAGAGAGGTTAGCCGGGGGTGGTCTCACATCACTTGGTGAAGTGTAAGTCGTATCCTATAAATACTAGATCGTCATCGTACATTGTACAAGGCCTTTTAAAGCCGTGAGGACGTCAAAGCTAATTGGAACTTTACATTTAAGCGTGCTCGCCTTGGAGAAATCCACGAATGGGTGACCTCATTGGAAAATCTGATGGAGTTTGGCATTCAAAAGGGACAATATTGTACAGGACGAGAGCAGGCCGTTGCAAACTTCTTTGAGGAATTCGCGCGCATTTTACCTGTGGGACTTGATTTTGTAAATAAATTAGTGAAACTATTGGATTACTTAGGTTATGAGTGGTGTATTTCCTTGGTCCACGAGGGACGGATTTGGGGTTCAGAACTATAGACAACCTTTAAACCTCTTGTTGACTAACATATTGACACTTAGCTAACCCCTACTGATGTATAAAGTGTGACAAAAAAAAACCCTTGAACCGAGCCTTCCGCTTAAATACTTCCAATCCGTAGTTTTAGCTTAAAATATAAAATTCTAGAGTCAAATTCACCAAAAATCCATCAAACTCAAGGATTGGCTACCTATAGATACAAACCACCACTTAGACCGATTAAGCTTTTCGCACCACTAAACCGCTCCCTGTGAATCGATCTCGGTCTTACTGAGTTAATCGATCTCGGTCTTACTGAGTTATTCTGCAAGCAACTAGAAAGCCCAACGCTTTGGGCTAGACACTCAGGAATACTATCTTTGGCCGCAAACAATATTAGTTGGTTTTCTTGGGTACATTTAATATGCATAAACTTAATAGCATTACTTGATTTTACGATGTACTAAACACATGTACCACACACCATTCTCATTTGGATTACACGTAGGGTATGAAAGCTAGTAGTACAAATTAATTAAATTTCCTTGGCTTCAGCTAGCAATTTGTTTTGTTGAAGCAGCTCTGCTCATTTCACTCCCCGTCGTTATGGTTACTCATTTTTTTTTATTAATCAATGAACCGAAGTTACGAAGATTAATAGGAAACGGGAAAAAAAAGCATCACAACCAACGATATATGTTAGAACTATGGCTCATATGTAAACTATGGAGAGATACTAAAGAGTTCTAGAAAGAAGGCCAGATGCCGGAGCGGAGTGACGACATCTGGCCCATCACCGATAATCTAGTAAAAGTAGACTGGGCCGAAGGCCTAGGCGTTCCGTAATTTGGGGGGGGGGTGTGGGGGGTACGCCCCCCGCGGTATGGTACGGTCGTACAAGGGTATTTTTGGGATACAGACCAAATACCAGGTAAGGGTTAGAATAGAGTCGCTATAAATACTCTATGTTGTAAACCCTAGTTGATAACTGTGATAATAAAAGAACAGCCGCTCCCGTGGACGTACCCGGTTTTGGGGAACCACGTATATTGCTGTGTCGATTTCTTTACTGTTCTTATACTCGTAAATCGTGTGCGTGTGTGTGACGATCTAACAATATACATCCCAACTATATATGTTGGCACCTAAATCGAGACCAAAGGAAGAAGAAGTTGGCGAGAGGCCAATAAATACAAAGATCCACAAAACCATAAACAACAGCAAGAACCCCAAAACACATAAGGGATTACTAAAAGTACTGGCAAAAAACCTTGCAGGATAAACATGAGCGCATTGACGACTTTGTGAACTTCAATGTGTAGAACGTAATTTTAAGGGTCTTCGCGCGAAATCAGCAAAAAAAATGATCGGGAAGGGCTTGATTTGAGTAGTTTTTTATTGAACTGTTTAATGAAAACTGCTCTGATCAAGCCCTTCCCGGTCATTTTTTTGTTGATTTCTCGCGAGCACCCTTAAAATCATGTTCTGATCACTTTGAACGGCTCGGATCATCGAAATTTGCTTGTGAAGGTGAGGTATGCATGGTATTACCATGCGGGATACCTTATATATATATATACGGTTTGTTTCAAATGAGGGGGTCTGCATTTTGGTTACCCCATTTTCCGATCGAATTTCGATGATTCGAGCCGCTCAATGTGATCAAAATGTGATTTTAAAAGTTCTCGCGAGAAATCGAAAAAAAAAAATGACCAGAAAGGGCTTCATCTGAACAATTCCGAACAGTTTTTTATTGAACAGTTCAAATAAAAACTGCTCAAATCAAGTCATTCCCGATCATTTCTTTTGCCGATTTTTTGCTGGTACCCTTAAAATCACGTTCTGAACATATTGAGCGGCTCAGATCATCGAAATTCGATTGGGAAAGGGGAGAAATGGGGAGGTCTACATTTTAACTAAAATGAGGATCCCCTAATGTGAAACGAACTGCCTATAAGGGATCCCTTATTTTAATAAAATACGGACCTCCCCTTTCCCGATCAAATTTCGATGATCTGAACCGTTCAATGTGTTCAAATTGTGATTTTAAGGGTCCCCACGAGAAATCAGAAAAAAGACCGGGAAGTGCTTCATCCGAGCAGTTTTCATTGTACAGTTCAATAAAAAACTGCTCGAATGAAACACTTCCCGGTCTTTTTTTCTTCTAATTTCTGGTGGGGACCCTTAAAATCACGTTTTGATTACATTGAACTGTTCAGATCATTGAAATTTGATCGGGAAAGGAAGGTCCGCATTTTATTAAAATAAGGGATCCCTTATGGGATATATACCGGGCTCGCATATATAATTCGAACAGTTATTTTTGTAGAAGACACATATAAGAACATGTATGGGGAAAATCGGTGTGATCAGATATCAAAAAATACATTCTGTTACGGAAATTGAAAGATGAATGGCAAATCTTAACAATTTATTGAAACTTAAACCTTAAAATTTACGTAACAAAACATATTTTTTGATATCCGATCACACGGATACTATTTTTTCAAGACGAGTGCTTTTCTGTGTATTCTCCATAATGAACTATTCGGATTATCTATGCGCGCCCGGTATGAGTCCGCAAAATAGGAATTTAGAGGGTATGGAGGGATGAGAATCTGGAGAGGAATTGATCCCGAACTCTGTTGGTTGAATATCTAACATAAGGGAAAACAGTCTATTTTTAGTTGGAAACAAAAGGTTTAATTGGATACTATTTCTTTCTTTAATCATAGTTGCCTTTCTTTCTTTGAACATTCATGTAGCTGTGTACTTCTTTCTAAGTACTTTTCAAAGGCATTACGATGATTGCAAAACACCAATCTTTTTTAGTAATTAATCAAACAAAGACCTTGACCTCAAGTCAAGTACTCCTGGTAATCCTCATTTCTCTTTTCATTTTACTGTTAACGGTAAGAAACAGGACCCAAGACACCGTCTAATTTCCCAATTCTATAGGTAAATACTAGCGTTCAACCCGTTCTATGCACGGGGCAAAACCCGTTCTATGCACGGGCACAACTAACCCGTTCTAGCATTGTGCCCGTTCGATGCACGGCACAATTAAAAAAAGTAGGTTCAAACGGGCACAACGCTAGAACGGGTTAGTTGTGCCCGTTCATAGAATGGATTGAACGCTAGTTTATGAAAAAATATAATGGTAGCATGTGAACATTAAACACAATTACTGGTAGCAATCATGCATGAAATGATAAAGCTGGTAGATAATGTCCTTACAACTTAAAAAATGTTTTAAGAAACTATTTACAAACTATGCAACTAAAAGCAACTGGTAGATGGGTTTACTGGGGTTGGGGTATCCTATTATAAATTTCGTTGTACACAATATTTTGGGTGACATCATCTGGCATACCGGGTTTGTTAACAATCAATATCTTCAAGCCCCGTGGAGAGGTGACACGTGACAGAGCTACATACAACTGACCATATATGGGTTTTATGGCATGTGTGGTAGGTTTTGATTCTGGGATACTTTTCTTTCTCCAGCCAGACCCATATCTTACTCTCTCCCTCTCTCCCGGCCACGTTTCCCTCTTTCCCAATTTTTGTTGATTAAAAAAAAGGTGAAATTACACTGAGACCCCCTCATCTAAACGTTTTGGACACAAACACCCCCTAACGTTTAAAAACGACCATACTTACCCCCTCATATATTTAAAACGAGAAAACAAGAAACGGCGTTAACGGAAGGAATGAAATGACAAATGTACCCTTTCTTAATTAACCCTAACGCAGACTTCACTTTAGACTTCACTTTTTCCTTTCCTCCGCAGTTAACGCGATCATGGCGACTCTCTCTCTCTCTTCGTCTCCCTCTCCAATCTTGAACACGCGTTTTGATTGCGTGTAATTCCTGGTTTCCACATCGAAGAAGATCAAGCTTTCGAACTTCTGTACTGAATTTTCCACATCGAATCCAACCCTAGTTTCGAAGGTATGTTTTATACGTTAAAAACCCTAGATCGTATTATTGTATGGGTGGCGCGAATATAGATGTATACGTACATATTATATCATTGTTTCTGTTCATATTTGGTTGGAATCTGTTAATTTTTTGTTGGTGTACTGATTTTTCTGTTGTTATTAGGTTGGAATCTGTTGTGTACTGATTTTTCTGTTTGTTTTCGTTGGAATCTGTTCTGTACTGATAAAGAATGTTATTTTTTGGGTGGAATCCTAGCTCGAACTGCATGTGGGTTTTGTTGGAACTGCATGTACTGATAAAGAATGTTCTGTCGTTGACTTGTATGTTTTTAAAATTGGGGCTTTTGTTGTTTTGTGTTTGGTATGGCCCTTTAAAGCATTTCTCTGTAACTGGTCCCCCCCACTATGCATTAACTGAAGTCGTTTGGTCCCCCATGTCTGTCTTTGTCCAAACAAAGGCAATAATTGACCATTGTTTCTGTTATTTTTTGGTTTTGCTTTTCAGATTTCAAATGGATTTTCCAGTAGTTAATCTAGTATTTTACCATGGAGGTTATATATCTGAGGGACCCCCAAAAAAGTATGTTGGGGGGAAAGTGGTCCCAGTTACAATTGACCCTGACATGCTGTCCTACTTTGACCTAAAGTCTATACTTAAGGAATTTGAGTGTCCTGATGTCTGTGAGATGTACCAAAAGGCTCCAGCTCAAACTATGGATGATGGGTTGGTGGCTTTAACTTCTGATAAAACTATGGTAGAAATGTTTGAAATGCACAAGGATAACAACTCAAATGTGATTGATATATATGTGCATAACCCTATGATGGAGCACAAGAAACCTAGTGGTGAAGAGGAATCTGGTTTGACTAAGGCTGACCATAGTAGACAAATTGATGACCTCACTGACCTTGATGACTTAGTTACCCTTGATGACATAGCTGAACTTGATGAAGGCATAATACCAGCTGGTCCAGTTGATGAAGATGATGAGTCTGATAAAGAGTGGGACAGGGGTGATGACAGTGGTGATGAAAGTGGAGATAGTGGAGATAGTGGAGATAAGAGAGATAGCAGTGATGATGACAGTTTTAGTGGCTTTGTTGACTCAGATGAGGAAGACCTGGAAGATGATGAAGAGGTTCAACAAGGAGTTGGAGTGGTGGGTATTAATGAACTAGCTATTCAGATTCTGAATGAGGAAGGAGAACTTAGTGATAAAAGTGATGACATGGGATGTTTGTCAAATGATGAGGAGGAGGGTGGCCACAAAAGAAAGAAGAATAAGAAATTCATTGAGTTTGATGAGGCTAAGGATATGAAGAACCCCAAGCTAGTGGAGGGTATGGTTTTCCCTAATGTGACTGCATTCAGAGGTCTCCTCAAAGAGTTCCACATTAGGGAAGGGTGTGAATACACATATGTAAAGAATGAATCTAGTAGGGTCACTGTTATTTGCAAAGAAAAGTGTGGTTTTAGGTTACATGCATCACCAATGCATGGTGAGAAATCATTCCAGATTAAGAGATTGAGTGGTGACCATTGCTGTACCAGAAAATACATCAACAAGTATGCAACATCTAAGTGGATAGCCAAAAAATACATAGAGGAGCTCACTGATGAACCAGACAAAAAGGTGAAGACACTTAAAAACGATGTTAGGAGGAAATGGATGCTAGATGTCTCAAGCAAGAAGGCTTATAGAGCCAAGAAAGCTGCTCTAGATGTAGTCCAAGGGAATCATGAGGAACAATACTTGAGGTTAAGAGACTACTGTATGATTTTGGTTAAGCAAAACCCAGGGTCAACTGCCCTTTTGAAGGTGGACAGGCCTTTGCATGAGCAAACTGTGGTGTTCCAAAGATTATTTATCTGCTTTGATGCTCAAGCTAAGGGGTTCCTTGCTGGCTGCAGACCTTTCATAGGATTAGATGCATGCTTCCTCAAAGGCCCTTATGGTGGACAACTTATGCATGCAACAGCTAGAGATGGCAACAACCAAATGTACCCTCTGTGCATGGCCATTGTGGAAGCTGAATTGAAAGATAGCTGGGTTTGGTTTTTAGAGAATCTGTTGGCAGTCATAGGAAGACCTGAGGAGAGGGGATGGTGTTTCATGTCTGATAGGCAAAAGGTAACTTTACTCACTGATTGTAACTTCATTCTTCTTTCCTTGATTGTAACTGCATAATTTCCTGAATTCTTACTGTACAACTGCATAAATTGATTGGAACTTTGTGATTGATTATTGCAGGGTTTGATTGAAGCATTCAAGCAACTCATGCCTAATGTGGAGCACAGGTTTTGTCTAAGGCATATGTATGCCAATTTCAACAAAACCTACAAAGGAAAAGAATACAAAGATTTGTTTTGGGGAGCAGCCTCTGCCTACACAATTCCAGAGTTTAATGAAAAAATGGCAGAGATAAAGAATGTAGACGAAAAGGCACATGAATGGCTACTGCATGAGGTTCCAGAGGTTTGGGCTAGAGCTTACTACAACCCTAGGTCCAAGGTTAACAGGATGGACAACAACATGAGTGAGGGGTTCAATACATGGATATCTGAAGCAAGGGATAAGCCCATAGTGACACTGGTAGACACAATTAGGAGACAACTCATGGTAAGATATGTGGCCAGACTTGATTACAGTAGCAAGTTCAAGGGTAAGTTGTGTCCAAGTATTGCTAAGAATGTTGAAAGGAAAAAAGTTAATGCAAGAGGACTGCAGGTTATATACACAGGGGGAACAATGTTTGAAGTGACAAGTGCAGACAAGGTATATGTGGTTGACATTGGGGAGCAGGCCTGTAGTTGTAGGAGGTGAGATCTAAATGGAATTCCTTGCATTCATGGATGTGCAGCTATCATATCTCACAAGGCCCAACCTGAGGATTATGTAAATGATTGTTACTCAACTGAGACATTTGTGAGGACTTATAGTCAGAGGATCTATCCAATACCAGATAAAAGCTTGTGGCCAACCACTGAATGTGATCCCATCTTGCCTCCACCTATAAGAACACCAATTGGGAGGCCAAAGAAGGCAAGGAGAAAAGGAGTGTATGAGCCCCAAAATCCTTACAAGGTTAGAAAGCATCATATTACTCTCATGTGCAGACAATGTGGGACATTTGGCCACAATAGAAGGACTTGTAAAACACCACCAGAGAATTGGGTTAATCATAAGGGCAAGTACTATGGGAAACAGAAACAAATGTATTCTGGTGTGCCACCAGCTGGTAAACCAAAGAAGAATGGAACAGGAAGTGGAAGTGGAACTGTTGGTAAAGGAAGAGGAAGAGGAACTGGCAAAGGAAGGGGAACAACAGTTGGGAGTGGGACTATTGCAGTTGACAAGGGCAATGGAAGAGGAAGTGTGGCAGCTGCTGGCAGAGGAAGAGGTAAAGGAATTGGGACTGATTCAAGTGGAAATGTGGCAGCTGCTGGCAGAGGAAGAGGTAAAGGAATTGGGACTGATTTAAGTGGAAATGTGGCAGCTGCTGGCAGAGGAAGAGGTAAAGGAATTGGGACTACTTCAAGTGGAAATGTGGCACCTGCTGGCAGAGGAAGAGGAAGGGGTAGAGGAATTGGGTCTGATGGAAGGGGCAGAGGAATTGGGCATGTTGCATCTATTGCAAGTGAAAATGTGGGAGCTGCTAAAAGAAGGGCAGTTAACCAACCACAACAGAAGCAGGTATACTAATGCCTAATGCCTATTAGTTATGTAGTTAATTCACTATACTAATGCCTATGACTTATGTAATAATTGAGAAATGTTTATTTTGGTAGGCTTCTAAGAGATTGAGAAATGTTGGTGAAGGTTGGTTTTCCAGTCAACAATCCAGTAATCTACCTCGTATGTCCTCTCAAGCCTCAAATGATCCTACAAAATGACTGGTAGATAGATATGCTTTGTGACAGTTTCTGGGACTGTTTTTTGCTAATGCCTTAGCTTAGCTTGTCCTTTTTGTTAATGCCTTGTGAATGGCTAATGGCATAAGACATTTATTTTGGTAATGCCTTGGTGTAAGGCTTATGACTTGATGAATGTAATGCCTTTGTGTAAGGCTTATGGTTTGGTTTTTGTAATGCCTTAGCTTAGCTTAGCTTATCTTTTTTGTTAATGCCTTGTGAATGGCTAATGGCATCAGACATTTATTTTGGTACTTTTGGTAATGCCTTGGTTTAAGGCTTATGACTTCATGTTTGTAATGCCTTTGTGCAAGGCCACTGGATTCTGATTTTGGTAATGACAGTGTACAAAGCTTATTTGCTTTGATGATATATTGTAATGCCTTTGCTTATCCTTTGTACAAAGCTTGGTAAGCCATTCATGTTAACACAAACCACATGAGTGGTAACACAAGTTTACCATTACAAAAAGCATATATTTCATTGCATTAGGGTGATTACATCTTCCACAAGTTCATGGTAGGTATAACATCCCACCATTGGTAGGTTTCCAATTAGCCAACCAAACTACCAAAAGTACACCTATAACTACCATGCCCAGCACATTGCATTTCCACATCACTTCATTTTTCTTCTTCAATTCATTGTTAATTCGCATCAGCTTGTCCATCTTCTTCGTCATCTTTTCCAGGTCCTTTTCCAAAACTTCATTGAGCCTCTCCAGTTTGTCTTCCTTTTTTTCCTTCTCTTTGATCTTTTCCTGCAACTGTCTACCATAAACTAGTCCTCTAGGGCAAGTAGGAGGATCAACCCATATGAAAAATTTGCATGCATTTGTCTCCTACAAACCCATTCAAAATCAGAAATTTAGGGCAAAGATTTCAGAGAACACAGAAATTAGGGGGAAAATTGGATTGTTATAGCCATAACCCACCTCGTAGTTGATACACCCCAAAAATCTCCTTCCAGGGTTGGCATACGTATTTGAAGTCCTCAAGGGGGCTTTTTCTCCACAACCACAATACGCATCAACCCAGTTGGAGTTGTAGCTGTTACTGCGGCTGTTGTTGCTGCGGCTATGGTGGCTGCTCTGGCTGTTCTTGCCAGCTTCCATGGCTGCTGGAGAGAGAGAGAACGACTGATGTAGAGAGAGAGAGAGAGAAAGAGCGAGAGAGAGAGAGAACGACTGATGTAGAGAGAGAGAGAGAGCAAGAGCGAGAGAGAGAGAGAGAGAGAGAGAGAACGACTTATGTACACACAGAGAGAGAGAGAGAAAGTGATTGAGGTTTGAAAGGGGAAGAAGCACCTGTATAGGTGTTAAAAGGGTATTTTCGTCGAAAAAATGTTAAAATTGGTGACACGTGTTCTTGCAACCAACGGAAGGGGTCACTTGGGCAACGGAAGGGGACCAACTGGGTAACGGTCACATATGAGAGGGTAAGTATGGTCGTTTTTAAACGTTAGGGGGTGTTTGTGTCCAAAACGTTTAGATGAGGGGGTCTCCGTGTAATTTCACCTAAAAAAAATTTGCTCACAATTTTATGGGTAAAAAGCAGAGGAAGAGAATTCCTAAGCCATATTAACGTACTATTATGTGGATACAAAATTGTATTGGAAGACCTTTGAACAGTGGATGAGCACTGAAACCAAACGTTGGTGAACACAACCTCTAAATCAAAATCTAAAGACAAAAAAATGAAACAACCATTATCAAAGGGAATGTGGGAATGTTAAAGAAAGAGGCAACACTACAACAAAGTTGGTCTATGGCGACGAAAATTAGCGACGAAAGTTATTTTCGTCGCCAAAGGGACGCCTATTGGCTATGAAAAAAAATTTCGTCGTCGAAGGCTTAGTTTTTGGCGACGAAAATAATTTTGTTGCCAAACGCAATTTTTGGCGAGAAAATCCCAAATTCGTCGTCATAGGGCAGCTTTTTAACGAGGAATTCAAAATTTGTCGTCATAGGGAGCTATTTAGCGAGGAAAAAAAATTCGTCGACAAAGGTTGGCTTTTAGCGACAAAATTTTAGAATTCATCGGCATTGACCGAATTTTTTGGCTGATTATTTTTTAATTTTTAATTTTTTATATTATTTAGCATAAAAAATAAATAGAAATATACATATTAAATAAAATATACATAGTTTAGTTTAAAATTTAATCATAAAAAGGTAATATATATTATACATAGTTTAGTTTAAAAAATTTCGATAGTTATCCATTGGCGGTGGCGGCGGCGTGGTGGGGTGGCCTGGGTGAATTTGTAGGAATGGTGGTGGTGGTGTAGTGGTGATGTGGTGGTGGTAGTTGCGGTGATTGTTGCTGTGGTAGTGGAATGGTGATTGTGGTGGTGGTGGTGGTGGTGTCGGAGTGGTGATTGTGGCGGTGGTGGTGGTGGTGGTAATGGTGACGTGGTGGTGGTTTCGGAAAAAAAAAAAACGAATTAGAAATAGTATATATAATAAATATTAGTCTTCTAGTAAAAGATGGTGTGTTGGTGTAGTGGTAAGGCAGCTTGGGTATTGTAGGTGCGAGGTCATGGGTTTGAAACCCACTGGGAGCAAAAAACACGAGCATAAGGGTGGAAAGTTTTTTTCGTTGCAAACACAATCGACGACGAAAAATTTCATCGCCAAAAACAACCAACGCCAACAAAACTTTTTCGTCGCCCAAAACCAAAAAAGGCCGACGAAAAAAAAAATTCGTCGTCAGGGTCTTTCTCGTCCAACAAAAAACGACGAACGGGGACGACGAAATTTTTCGTCGGCAATCAGTTTGGCAACGAAAATCATGTAATTGCTGACAAAAAATTTTCCTCGTCTTTGACCTATTTTGTTGTAGTGCAAGAAAAGTGCATTAATACAATTTATTTAACCTTTGAGCAGTTGATGAGAAGTTAAACCAAACGTTGTAGTGAAATGAGCAATCTCCAAATTCAGGGGAGTTCTTGAACATAGCCCCTCTTACTTTCAAAATCTGGAGAACCAAAAAGTCGAAACAATTCCGTTAATTAGGAAAAAATTGTGGGGGAAGTAAAGATACATGACAAAATTAGAGTGATGGACTTACATTCACGTATGGATTGATGTGTAAACCTCCCCTTTTGGCCTCATAGCTGGCAGCTTCTAAAAGTTATGGAAATGGAAAAGAGGAAAAATGAGAGGAGTTGCATGAGAAGAGTTTAAATAGAAGAGGGGAGAAGAGAAAAAGAGGACGTGTGGAAGAAGAAAAAGGAATTGAGGGTTTTTAGTTTGGAATTCAACGTTTCAGTTTCTAGGAATCGAACGTGGTGCCACTTTGTTTGGAACGTGGGGCCGATTAAAAAAAAAAAGAATTGAACGTAGATTTTGTTTTCTATTTTGAGGGTAGAACATGTGTTAAGTGGGTTTTTTTTTTCTTTTTTTAAGAATCGAACGTGGTGCCACTTTGTTTGGAACGTGGGGCCGATTAAAAAAAAAAAATTGCACGTACATTTTGTTTTCTGTTTTGAGGGTAGAACATGTGTTAAGTGGGTTTTTATTTCTTTTTAAAAAAATGGAAAATCTAGGAAATTAGGATTGGAGGTTTGGAGGGTTTGGAAGGTGAACTACATTCCTATAGGATATTGATAGATAGATAGATAGATAAATTAATATATGGGGACACTTACCCATAAGTGCCTATAAATTGCAAGACTTGATCATCATCAAATACACACCAAAAGGAAAAAAACGAAATAAAACAAAGCAAAACATGGAGCTTTTGCAGAAACTACTCTGCCATGTTTCTTTGGTCCTTTTTGCTATACTTTTTTCCTCAACCAATCCTGCCTCTGCTTCTGTTGAAGAGGTTAATGCTCTCCTCAAATGGAAAGAAACCCTTCAAACTTCCAATAGTTCTGTCCTAACAACATGGATACTTAATCCAACAGAAGGATCCAGTTCAAGTGCTAGTAGCCCATGCAACTGGTATGGGGTTTCTTGCAATGCTGAAGGAAGCGTCACCCGATTGAACCTCACGAATTCAGGTGTGAACGGTACTCTAGAAACCTTTCATTCTCATCGTTTCCTAATCTTGCTTATGTTGATCTATATATGAATGAACTCTTTGGTCCTATCCCGCCTCAAATCAGTTCACTCCCACTTGTCTACCTTGATTTGTCAAAGAATAAGTTTTCTGGAAATATTCCACCAGAAATTGGTCTTTTAACAAATCTTGAAACACTCAATTTGGTAGTAAATCAATTGAATGGCTCCATTCCTCGAGAGATAGGCCAGTTGAAATCTCTTTCTTGTTGGGAAATGATTCCCAGAAACCAGTAATGACGCGTACAGATTAGACAATAAGAAAACCGCAAAACCCTACAAGGCGGAATTAGGGTTTTACCTCAACTCCCTGCGAACACGAACGCTGGTTGAACTTGTTATAGCACGTCTTGCTATAAGCCACGTATACTGCTCGATTGCACCTTACGATCTTCTATCGTATTCCCTGCACGCCTAGAACACGAACCGAGTGTGGACTCTTTCGTGGTCTGTTTGCCCTCTCTAGATCTGCTTCTATTTTGTGAATAATAGAAACATCTAAAAAACGTCAATCTGACCTAGAGAGCATAACGTGTATATATAGGGCTACGATAGGGACCTAAGAAGTAATAAGTTTGGGCTCCCAGTGTAAATAAGAAAACCTAATCCCACCAGGATTCTATTTCTTATTTCACTAATTATAATTCACCCCACTACAGAATTATAATTGCACTCCCGTCCTTATCTCAATTATATCACGAGCTCCATGATATTAAATACTTATTAATCTCCCCACGTTAAGATTACAAATACCCGTTGATTAAAATAAATTACTAACAATCTCCCACTTAATCAACATCTTAACCTTGAGACTATCCGCTTAACTTATTCGACATGTCGGATCGATACAAAATCCACCTGCAGGGTTTGACATATTCGAAACTTATAAGCTTACTCAATGGGGTATCATCAATCCCTACTGGGACGTGGATTCCATCAATAATTAATAGTTGTCATATACATAATGTTGTGACCCAACTCACCGAGACTATTGACCGTATAAAAGATCTCACCCTTTAATGAATCAAAATCAACATCATTAAATATATACCTCTAATAATTACATTTGGATTAAGAGCATAAGCACTCATAATAACCATGAGGTTCCAATTGTCTTATAAAGTTAGTACAAAGACAATTACCTCAATGCGGTCCCGTTCAATACACACAAAGTGTACTAGCACAATGAGTTAGAACTAGACCGTTCCCTGTAGTCAAGATAGACCTACTAAACATTGTACTACAGTCCTACCGATGGTGTGTCCAGTTCCATCTAAGACTGTGAACTATCTCTTATATTTTATAAGAACCGATGATCCGATCTTCTGTGTGTAAGCCGAACTCTACACACCGGATCATCTACTTTGTAAAATAAAAGACACATATGCACAACATACAATAATATTATGCAAATATTACCCATAAAAGATTCTCATCAAAAAGGGATAAAACTGATTAATAATTAAATATTAATCCATCATATAAAAACATAGTTTTTACATAACCTCCTAACAAACTCCCACTAAGACTCAAAGTCATGCTGCCACGCATCTTACTCGCATTCTCTCTACTACGTGACTATCAAAAGTCTTAGCCTGTAAGCTGTACGTAAAAGAATCTGCTAGGTTATTTACCGATGCGATCTTGGCCACAGCTACATCACCTCTCTGAATGATCTCTCGAATCAGGTGATACTTACGCTCGATGTGTTTACCCTTCTTGTGAGTCCTCGGCTCCTTCGAATTAGCAATTGCACCGCTATTGTCACAATAGAGTGTAATGGCTGATTGCACTGAAGGGACCAACTCCATATCCAACAAGAAGTTTCTGAGCCAAACAGCATCCTTGGCTACTTCAGAAGCTGCCACATACTCAGCCTCCATGGTAGAATCAGCAATGCAAGATTGCTTGATACTCCTCCAACTTATGGCTCCACCTCCCAAGGTAAACACATATCCCGAGGTAGACTTTCTGGAATCCCTATTTGACATAAAGTCTGAGTCTGTGTACCCATAAGGTACCAGACTATCTGATTGGAACACCAATATATGATCTCTAGTTCTTTTCAGATACTACTTGAGTATATGTTTCACTGCAGTCCAATGTTCTTGTCCTGGATTAGACTGAAATCTGCTAACCATGCCAACAGCAAAACAAATATCAGGTCTAGTACACAACATAGCATACATAAGGCTTCCTACTGCCGAGACATGAGGAACTGCCTTCATCTCCTCAGGTGTCTTAGGACACTGATCCTTGGATAGGTTGATTCCATGTCTAAAAGGGAGGAACCCTTTCTTGGAATCCTGTATGCTAAAACAGGCAAGAATCTCATCGATATAAATAGCTTATGATAAGCCCAACATCCTATTCTTGCAATCTCGCATAAGATTAATCCTAAGGATGTGATCGGCTTCTCCAAAGTCCTATTCGAATTGGCTGGATAACCACACTTTCACTGAAGACAATACTCCCACATTGTTTCTGATGAGCAGGATATCATCGACATATAGTACTAAAAACACCACCACTTTTCCGTTGCGCCTCTTATACACACATGAATCATTCGGACATTGGTCAAAATCAAAAGACTTGATTACTTGATCAAAACGGATGTTCCACGATCTAGATGTCTGCTTAAGCCCATAAATAGACTTCTTAAGCTTGCACAACATGTGCTCTTGACCTTTTGCTATGAATCCATCTGGTTGCACCATATAGATACATTCATCCAGATTTCCATTAAGGAACGCAGTCTTGACATCCATTTGCCAAATCTCATAATCGAGATGAGCCGCAATGGACAAGAGATTCCGGATGGACTTAAGCATGGCTACTGGCGAAAAAGTTTCCTCATAATCGATCCCTTCTTTCTGAGTATACCCTTTCGCAACAAGCCTAGCTCTAAAGGTATGCACCTTCCCGTCTGCCCCTCTCTTCTTCTTATAGATCCACTTGCATTCAATGGGTTTAATCCCTCCAAGTGGTTCTATAAGATCCTAGACCTGATTAGAGTACATAGACTCCATCTCTGATTTCATAGCCTTTTGCCAAAGGTTTACATCTTTATCTTGAAGTGCCTCATCGTAGTTACAGGGTTCGGCATGTTGATCATCAGGGATCATTTCAAAAGACTCTCCCAACAACGTATACCGACTGGGTGAAACAATAACCCTCCCACTACGACGAGGTACCGATGTGTCAATAGGTGCCTCTACAGATGTCTCTTGTGGCGTTTCCTCTTGCACTATTGGTGGTAAAGAAGTTTGTGTCGGTATCTCTCCTCTCAATTCCTCTAGAACAATCTTACTTCTGGGCTTGTGGTCTATCACATAGTCCTCTTCTAAGAACCGGGCATTAGTGCTAACAATGACCTTCTTATCCGTAGGACTATAAAACAGTCCACCTTTCGTTCCTCTAGGGTACCCCACAAACAAGCAAACTTCTGTCCTCGATTCCAATTTATCTGCGTTCCCATTCAGCACATGTGCTGGACTACCCCAAAACCCGAACATGCTGCAGACTAGGTTTACGCCCAGTCTATAGTTCTGTGGGTGTAGATGGTACTGACTTAGATGGTACCAAGTTTAGAATATACGCTGATGTTTCTAGTGCATGTCCCTAAAACGAAATTGGTAAATTTGAATAACTCATCATTGATCTTACCATATCCATAAGAGTCATATTCCTTCTCTCTGCTACACCATTTTGTTGTGGCATACCTGGAGCTGATAGCTGGGATGTAATCCCTTCAGCTGACAAGTAGTCCCTAAACTCTCCCAAGAGGTATTCGCTACCACGATCAGATCGCAGTGTCATGAGACATTCACCCAAACGCTTTTCCGTTTCCGCCTATACTCCCTGAATTTCTCAAAGTATTCGGACTTACGGCGCATCAAATAAATGTATCCATATCTTGAGTAATCATCAATAAAAGTGACAAAGTACTCAAAAACCACCTCTAACTCGGACATTTATAGGCCCACACAAATCAGAGTGAACCAATTCCAACGGCTCTTTGGCCCTATATCCTTTAGCTAAAAAAAAGGTCTCTTGGTCATCTTACCTTCTAAACAGGATTCACAGACTGGAAGTTCTTTAACTTCCAATGAACCTAAAGGTCCATCCCTGACCAGTCTAGAAATCCTATTCAAATTAATATGACCAAGGCGTAAGTGCCAAAGATACGTTTAGTTCAATTTAGAAGGCTACTTTCTCTTACATGACAAATTATTAGTGTTATTCAATTCATGCAGTTGCACTGTAGGAAATATAGGATTAATAATTTAGAGATTATCCACTAAATATCCATCATTGATCAACTTAGAAACTGAAACCAAGTTTCTTCTAATAGAGGGAACATAAAGGTAATCTCTCAAAATTAAACTCCTATTACTACTAAAATTTGAAAAGACATTTCCTACTGCAACTGCTGCCACTCTCGTAGCATTTCCCACATGTAGATAAATCTCCCCATCACTGAGTCTTCTAGTTTCCTGGAACCCATGCAACAAATTGCAAACATGATTAGTGGCTCCCATATCTACACACCAGGTACTGGTAGATAACACCACTAAACGTCATTCAACAACTAGTGAAAAAGATTTATCCAGATTGTTCACTTTATTGAGATAGAATGGACATTCCTACTTCCAGTGTTCTTTCTGCTTGCAGTGAAAACACTTGCCCGTAGGCTTTTTCACTCCACCTTGAGGCGCATGAAATGCCTCCACAACCTTTTTCTGAGACTAGTTCTGCTTCTTCTTGCCTTTCAGCTTAGAAGTAGAAGCCTTCTCTGCCACTAACACTGATGGTGGTTTCTTTACAACCAAAAGACCCTTAGCTGCTTGGAGTTCCTTAAGAAGTTTCGCCAAAAATAAATGCATTTTTTTCATATAATAGTTCAGGCGAAATTACTTAAAACTCTCAGACTGCAGTGAGTTAAGAATGAAATCGATCTGGGTTTCCCCCTCAATTTCAGCTCCAAGGATCTCTAGTTCATTCAGAAGAGCTATCATCTTCAGAACATGATCCCTAATCAGGGTCCCTTCAACATGGGTGATATTCACCAATTTTTATAAAATTTTGCTTCATGTTATGTGGCATTCTCATCAGGTCTAGGAGGGCACATCTCATACAACACAAATTTGTGCCCCTCAGCAGTTAACACAATATCCAAATTCCTTTTCCAGTCAATATAATACGATCCAGTAAGTTTATTACCTTTGAGAATAATTGCAAATGGATTGAAAAAACCCATTTTTGAATATGAGAATCACATAACAACAATTATGAAGGGCAATAAAACCTTGAATTTCATTTTAATATTGGTTACCTCAACCACGTGTTAAAAGAAAAACATTGGCAACCCTACACACCGTGAAGAGCATGCCTCGATGGGAAGGTCGTCTACTCTTCATCATTCGTGTAGATAGGCACAACCTTTTAATTTTACTATCTAGACACTATACCATGCCAAGCAAAATTAAATAGCCAATATAGTTTCGGTCCTATAAATAATTGTAGACACCACAATCCGGACCTCGAAGGGTCTTTGACCTCCCCGATGATGAAATAAAGGAAACAAAGCCTTTGCGAGCTTGAATGAAGTGTTCCTCCAGCATCCGCAGCCCAAACCAACCAAAAACCAGAAAAGCCCAAAAACCCAAAAAGCCCAGAGAAAGCCTAAAAAGCCCAGGATCGAACCTAAAGTACCGTGCGCGACACTTCTACACCGCGCAGCGTATCGAAATTTAATACGCCGCACGCAGTCATGAGGTTAACCGCACAGCATTTTGGATAAAGTTCTGACAGGCTCAGAAAGCTGTCGGCCACGTCCATTTGAGCCACAACTGCAATACGGCTCAGCCGAAAGCACACTTCTGGCCCGCCCAGAAAATACCTCCAACTTTTGAAATTCAAAATCAAAGGCTCTTGCCTATAAATACACCCCTCCACTCAAGGGAAAAGGGCCCTTGATCACCATTATACCATTTCTCTCTCTTCTTGCTTTCACACCCACTTTCCCATTTCCAAGCCTTGAGAATGTTGTTCTCAAAAGACATTCTCTAGGCCCTTTACTCCATTTTTCTCTTCACCATTGAAGTTAGTTCCTTACTAACTTTGAGGTCTCAACTACCCAATATACCCACCTATTACACACATCCATACTTCTACTCTCTTTTTTTCAACCTTCCGACGTCCATCCGCCTTCATCAAAGCTCATTCAAGCTCCAGATCCAAGGTAAAAACCAAGTTTCCTTGGGCTAGGCTCTGTCCTGGTCCTGAGGGGACCTTTCTATTTTCAGGCTTGACTCTTTTGGTTGAGATCTGACCCAAAACCTCTTTTACAAAACAAAACTCGTGTTCTGTGCAAAGGTGTGCTACACCGCGCGGCGCTCTGGAGCGTCGCACGGCGTAGTAAACTCGCACGCACGACATTTCGAAAGAATACTGTTTTCTTGATCAAACTGTCTGGATCGCGATCGTCCGTTGTTGGGTCTTTTCTGTATACCAAAAGCTGTCTCAGAATGAGACCATTTCTACAAGCCATGTTTTAAACTCCATAGATCTTTTCAAAACAAGCAAACGTATCAAAAATGGCTTTCTCTTCATGGTTTGAAAGAATGGTGCAGATCTGAGATGATCTGACGGCTGTGAGTTGTCTGAAGCTTTAAAATAACACCGTGCGATGGAATGAGTATACCGCGCGAAGCTTTACAAAACTATAAAATCTTGGTATCCAGATCGGAACCACGCACGGCATACCAGTAAGCCGCGCGTTGTAAACCGATATGCCACCTGACGGAGGATAGTGATTCAGACAGTCCATTTAAGTATCTTTCTTGTTTATATCATCGCCATATCATCTCTGTACAGCAAGCACCACTAGCACGACAACGTGTTGTGATTTATCTTGTTTCCCTTTCCCTTTTACGTGTTTTTTTAAGATTTTCTGAATCGTATTAATCCCCCCATTTAAAATGTTTAGTAGAGACCGGTTTTCACCGGGCGAGCGGGGTGCTTTTTGTAGTGGGCCGAAATATCCGAAGGACCAAAGGGGTTAACAGGTTGAGCTTGTGGACCCACGGTCCAGCTGTCCCAGTTCGTCTGTGTGAGAAAAGTCAAACGCGACACGTCAGCCCTGTTACTCGCCGAACGTTAATCGGCCTCGCGGGTGTTCGCCGAACGTTAGCTGATTCTCCGAACGTGACACCACACCCCAGCTCGGCATAGGTCCTGTTTACTCGGATGGGCAGCCTTCCTGCTCGAAGGAATTGTCTGGCGAACAAGTCCTGCGCTCGGCAGATCCTCCGCTCGGGTTACTCCTTCGGCCGAATCTGGTGGCGGTAGAACGTCTAGGGAGCTTCTGCTGACAGTGGCAGAGACATGCGTGCACGCCTTTCTGATAACCGATGGGACACCTCTGACTCTGGCCCACGTGGGTCAACATGGGTCTGCAGATCTTGAAGTCAAATATCCATCGAGTGCCTCTAACATGTGACGTCATCCGAGCGTAGGAACGCGCGTGCAGCACACCTCCACCTTATTCAGCACTCCAAACATTTGCCTATAAATAGCAAAGCTACCCCTTTTTGGGAAGGGGTTAGATATTCTTCTTCCTAAAACATATTCTTCTGAATGTTACTTCTTCTTCTTCCTCCCTCCGATTCTGACTAGATCGTCGGAGCGTCTACCTGGAGGAACACCCCCCCTCCGGTTTGCAGGTACACGACGTCATCTCACAAGGTCAGCACGGTCCAAGCATCAGGAAAGGGTTGAGGAGGTTCAAGGACAAACCACACCCCCACACTTTTCAACAAAACCTTCCCCGTTCGTAACCTGGCTCCCGGATCCAAAATCTCAAACAGTTTCGCTAGATCAAAAGGCCTTTTTCTTTTCAAAACAAAACCCCCTCGGTTCCTCGGATCATCCATCTCAAAAATTCGGGTGGCGACTCTGTCTAAAACCGCACCACGGGCGCGGGAGCCCACAGTGGCGACTCTACTGGGGACTTTTATTCAAAACTTCTTTTTAAAAAAAATAAAAATAAAAATACATAAAGAAGTGTTGAATAATCAAGAGGGCCAAGCTTGAAAGACATTTTACTTGGGGGACTTAATGCAATTTGAAAAACTTAACTTTCTTTTACACTATGCACCGCACAAGCCTCGCTAGTGTGTTTCAGCTATCTTGCCCGGTTTACCGCTGACAAGCTCTCCCGAAATGCCTAGCAACCCTCGACTATGATGGGCCATCGTGCTGTTCGACCATTGTCTTGCAATACACTCGACATGGGGTAGTACATCTTCGCTCTAGTCCGGGGAACCCCTCTCAAACCAAAACCGGCCTTTGCACTTGTACATAACCATAGAACTTTCCCAACTAGGACAGGAACCCATGGCTAGGACTTATGTGATATATCCTGCTTATGTGTATTTCTTTGTACATACATATCATTCACGCATCATTGCATCCTGCAGGCTAGAGGATTAGGCTCCCTTAGAATTCTTTAGGACTTTTCAGTCAGTCTAGGAGACTATAAATCCATGGAGGTTGCGATACCTCCGGTGTTTGCCGTGCCCGAACGGCTCCCTTGACATGGGATTAACCTTGGAAGTGTGCGTATTTGGATTCTGACGATCACATTGCTCTGTCTCGGATGGTCAAGATAAGGAGATTGGCTCTGGTTCCGAAAACGATCGGAATTTAACCTGTCTGACAGTACCTACCCGGATCATCAGAAATCTTCTGTACAAATGCCCCAAGTGAAACTCAAGTCACGGTAGGTTCTAGGACCTAGAAGGCGCGTAGAAGGTAGGACAGACACTCGGGGCGGATTTTGAGTTGTTCCCTTTTGCTTTGTTACAAGTTCAGAAACATTGGACACCTGCAAAAAGAAAAGGCTTTACCCAATTGGTTTCGTCTGTCTCGAAGATTGGTTCGCATAGATACCCTGGAAGAAACCCAACTGGTTGAGGTCCACATAGAACAGGAAGGCCAGTCGTCACTAGCAGTTTCATTAAGCCTGGCAATACAAGAGCCTCAGTCACTTGAAAATCTCTTACCAATGGCTGACCAAGGAAACGGGGTAGAAGAGCTTAGGCAGAACATGGCTACCATGGATGCTCAGTTTAAGCAATCCCTTGCTGGGATGGATACGCAACTCAAAGCCTCGGTTGCATCCATGAAAGGCGACATGAATATGATAATGGAGTCTATGCAGGAGGTCTGTGACAAGCTTTTGGTTAAAACTGACATACCCAAGGAGGAAACGCCAGCCAAAGACACGCCGGCAATCGATCCCAATCTAGCCGCCCTTATGGTTAAAATTGGGAAGTTGGAAGAATCAATGCAAGAAAATAAGCGATTAGGAAGAGGAGAAATTGACATGAACAAATTATGCCTGTTCCCCAACACAAAGTTACCAGAAAAGTTTAAGGGTGTGGATTCGCAAAGTTTGACGGTACTGGAGATCCAAAGGCTCACCTCCAAGGGTATGTTGGTTCACTCACCATGAGAGGAATTGAGAAGGAAGCCATGGCCCAACTGTTCCACGAATCTCTGTCAGGGCCAGCTTTGCAATGGTTTCTTGCCCTGGAACCCTCTAAGAAAAGGACTTGGGAAGATATTGGGACGGCATTTGTGGCTCAATACGATTTCAATGTCGATCTAAAGATGACCACGAGGGAACTAGAAAACACCAAGATGGGTGAGAAAGAAGGCTTCGCCGACTTTGTGAAACGTTGGAGGGCTAAAGCCACTCAGATGCAAAGCAAACCAGACTTAAAAGAACAAATAAGGATCATCACCAAGAATCTGCCAAACTCTTTTGCCCCATATATGGTTCTCTCCCAGGCAGCCCCAAATTTCGAAACTTTCTACGACTCGAGCCTGGCTGTGGAGGAAGCACTGCGAGACGGAACATTGGAAAGAAAGGAATCAGCAACAAAGCCCAAAAGGATATACTCAGGGAACAGTAATGTCCTCTTCGGGAATTCCAATCAGGCTGGAACCTCATCCACCAAACCAGCAGAAGTGAACCAAATTTCAGAAAAACCAAAATCCCAACAAAGAGCCTTTACCCAATTCAGCACTCCTAGATCCGCCTTGCTCAAAAAGCTTACTGAAGTAGGAGTGCTGAATCCCCTTCAGCCACCACAGAACATTCCACCCAACCTAAACCAAAACGTCTACTGCAATTTCCACCAAATGCATGGCCATACCACTGATAACTGCATCCGTCTCCGTCATGAGATTCAAAACCTCATTGACAATAAAGTCATTGATACCCCTCCTTCTGACAAACCAAACACCATGACAAATCCCTTGCCACAGCATAATACCCCATTCCATATCAACCAAATCACCCAAGACAAAAGCCAAGACTTTGATCCCACCTCTTTCATCATCCCTGATACCGAACCAGAGCCTGTTGTGGAAATTCCCGAAGAAATTGCCCTCTGTTACCTTTGGGATTGGGGAGACTTGATTGCCGATTGGAAAGAGTTTGAAGTCGCAAATTTCCAAGAAGATGTAAATCCGTTCTTTGAGCCAGGATGGGAAGTTGATTGGCAAAACATTTATGCTGACCCTCTTGACGGATTTTCTTTGAATATGATGTTCAACTTACCAGAAATGCCTGAATGGGAGTGGAATCCAATTCCAGATGAATATCAACTCTTGGCCTGGAATGATCCTTTAGATACCTTCTCTATACCCAGGTTGTTCGCAGAAGAATACCAACCACCGACGGTGATCTACGATTGGCCTGAACCTGTTCCATTTCGACCAGACCTCTCCTCCTACCTCCACGATCTCATAGCTAACGACCCATACAACAACGTGGGTCTTGCTCCATACCCAGAACCGCCGGGTCCCGAAGAAGATGTGGCTAGTAATGAGTTCAATCCAATGGACTACCTGGTCGATGAAGATAAGTCGGAGTCATCTGTCACTTTCCCAAAAGATGCTGATGTTCCCATGATGAACTTGTGGGAAGATGAACCAGGTGCTAAGACAAACCTATGGGGTAATACGGAAATCATCAACATAAAGGTGGGGAACGAAGAATGGACTGTAAATAGGGCAGTAGCAGAAGCTGAGAAATGGAAGCCCGAGGATCTATGGGAAGATCTGGTTGTCGCTGACCTGGCTGCCAACCTCCAAGACACTACCATTGGAAACAAGCGCAAGGCCCTTGCGGATTTGTGGAATGAAGAGTCCAAGTACCAACAGATTGGTCAATTAACCAGGAGTGGTCGAATATATCAACCCCCTAATCTTCAAATCGGAGAATCCTCCAACCCTCCAGCTCCACTGGCCAAAGAACCTTCTAACCCGTTCGTTACCCCAATCAAAGATACTTTCCAACCCTTTGCCCCACCAGTTAAAGAGCCTTCACGCCCTGAGAAAGACCCGGAAAGAATGATCAAGCGCCAGCTTGAACAGACTCCAGCCAAAATGTCTGTTTGGGACGTGCTTGTTCATTCCACCCGCCATCGCGAAGGATTCATCCAAGCTCTCTCTCACCTAAAAGTCCTCTCCGCCATAACCCCTGACGAACTTGTGGCACTCATCAAAACCATACCCGTCAAACATGCTATCACCTTCACTGATCGAGATTTGCCCGCTGATGGAACTGATCACAATCGGCCACTCCATATCACTCTGAAATGCCACGGAAAATGGGTACCGGTAATCCTCATTGACAACGGGTCGGCAATCAACGTCTGTCCACTCCGTGTCGCTTATTGCTTAGGATACAAAAATAGTGACTTCTCTCCATCAGAAGTCAAAGTTCGGGCATTTGACAACACCCGTCGGGATGTGACTGGCACTCTCATGCTTCCTATGACTTTTGGGCCTTACCAAACAGATGTGGAGTTCCATGTGGTAAACATTCCTGCATCCTTCAACCTACTGCTGGGTAGACCTTGGATGCATCGACCTGATATCATGGCAGTTCCTTCAACGCTCCACCAGAAAGTTAGACTGGGACTAGAAACTGGGATGCTCACCATTCATGGCGATTCTGGGATCCGCGCCCCTATGGAAGACAATGCCCCACTTTTGGAGATACAACATGGGGAAGAGGACGTTGCTCTGGGCGGTTTCTCTCTTGACACCTCTCATTCTGTTTTCACTGTCAAGATTGATGACGACTTCGTCGTTAGTAATGTTGCCATAAAGATAATGAAGAAAATGTCCTACATGCCAGGATTGGGGCTAGGAAAGAATCTTCAGGGGCCAGCACAGTTTGAAGAGTCAGGAACTTTAACCCGCATAACAGGTGTGGGATACCACCCTTCCGAGGATAGGAGGGAGAAGAAAGGAGATAGGTTGGAAGATTATTTTGTCAAAGAAAAGGCAAAGCAGATTTATCAAGGGCAGCCGGAACCATTCTGGGACAAAGAAACCAATACCTTCCTACCAGGGTTTGAGATATTCGCTAATGATGTCTGGCCTGAAAATGATGAAGAATTGGAAGTAGCAATCAAACCAACAAAGATGGCAGACTGGGTTGAAACTCTTGCCGTGGGTAGCCTAGCAACCTTATTCAGGGAGGACAAACCATTGGGTATTGCCGTGGAAGCAGAAGTGCAGATGCTAGGGCAGGAGGCCCCCGAAGATCCAACTTCACTCATCATGGATGCCGCTGGAGATTATAAGAATCGGACTTTCATACCAAGCGCAACCAGTCATGAGTCTGAATCTGAAGCTGAGTCTCTTAAGTCTTCTGAGTCCTTCGAGTCTTCCGAGTCTCTTAAGTCTTCTGAGTCTGTTGAGTCTGAGTCGGCGCCTCTTGGCCCAACTCCTCAGAGTCTGTATTTTGAGTTTGAGTCTACCCGTGTGTATGATGCCCTCGAGGCCTCTGCTGATGATGAAATAAATGAACCTGATTCGCTTATTTCCCTGATTTTGAAATAAATTGTGTCGACCCCAATGATGAAGAGATCGATTTCGAGGGGGAAATCCCTGAAGAAATTCGGTCCCTAATCGAAAGGGAAGACGAAAGGCATGCTCAGCCTGTAAAAGAAGAAGTTGTTTCAATAAATTTGAGGGATGAAGGGAATCCCCGAATGGTCCAGATCGGTTCCGCGCTGTCAGAGGAAGAGCGTCAGGCTCTCGTGGAATTGTTAAAAGAATTCGAAGACGTTTTTGCATGGTCACACGCTGATATGCCCGGAATTGATCCTGAAATCGTGGAACATCGGATTCCCCTTCACCCTGACGCGAAACCAGTAAAACAAAAACTGAGACGCATGAGGCCCGATTGGGTGCTTAAAATAAAAGAGGAAGTAACTAAACAAATCAATGCTGGGTTCTTAATGGTAACTAAATACCCTCAGTGGGTTGCTAACATCGTTCCCGTTCCCAAGAAGGATGGCAAGATCAGGGTCTGTGTGGACTTCAGGGACTTAAACAAAGTTAGCCCCAAGGATGACTTCCCTCTGCCCCACATTGACGTGCTAGTTGATAACACCGCGGGACATGCCTTACTTTCCTTCATGGATGGCTTCTCAGGATATAACCAGATTCTCATGGCCCCGGAAGACCGAGAGAAGACCACGTTCATTACTGAGTGGGGAACCTATTGCTATCGGGTCATGCCTTTCAGGTTGAAAAACGCGGGTTCCACCTATCAGCGAGCTGCTATAACCTTGTTGCATGATATGATTCATAGAGAGGTGGAGGTTTACGTTGACGACATGATCGTTAAGGCAAAAGAGTGAGGAGGCCACTTACCCGCATTAAGAAAGTTCTTCGAAAGGATAAGGAAGTACAGGATGCGCCTCAACCCGGCTAAATGCACATTTGGAGTCACTACAGGGAAAATGCTCGGGTTCATGATCACTACTCGCGGCATCGAAATCGATCCATCAAAGATTAAGGCCATTCTAGAAATGGAACCACCACGGACAGAGAAAGACGTAAGGAGTTTCCTTGGCAAAATACAGTTCATCGGCCGGTTTATTGCAAAACTGACTTCAACGTGCGAACCCATATTTCGCTTGCTCAAGAAAGGAACACCATTTGCGTGGAACGACAGATGTCAGCAAGCTTTCGAGGCCATCAAAACCTATCTAAGGAATCCGCCAGTCTTAATGCCGCCGGAACCAGGAAAACCTTTGATCCTATACTTGTCAGTCACTCCGTCTTCCATGGGGTGCATGCTGGCACAGGAAGGAGACGATGGGGTTGAAAATGCTGTCTATTACCTCAGTAAAAAGATGGTCGGGTCCGAAGAACGCTACACTCCATTAGAAAAGACATGTTGGGCACTTGTTTGGGCTTCCAGAAAGTTAAGACATTACATGCTGGCCTATTCGGTAAGATTGATATCCCGAATGGATCCTCTGAAATACTTATTCGAAAAGCCAGCACTCACAGGAAGAATGGCACGATGGCTATTGATACTGGCAGAATTTGAATTAAAGTACGTCAGCAGAAAGTCAGTAAAAGGAAGAGCCGTCGCTGAATTTTTGGCCGACTGCCCGGTCGAAGGGAAGGAAGATGCCGAATTCGAGTTCCCAGATGAAGGCATAATGACCATAGTTGAGGACGTGTGGCGGTTGTATTTCGATGGAGCAGCCAATCAGAAAGGATTCGAAATTGGCGTGCTATTGATTTCACCGGATGGGTCGCATATCCCGCTTGCATTTAAGCTTAACTTCGAAGTCACCAACAATCAAGCGGAATACGAGGCTTGCATTGTTGGTATGGAAGTAGCCATTGAAATCGGTATAGAAAAGTTGGAAGTTGTGGGAGATTCAAACTTGGTCGTTTCTCAAGCAAACGGTGATTGGAAGGTCAGGGAAGAGAAGTTAAAGCCGTACCATCAAGATCTCGAAGATCTCATTCCCCATTTTAACAAAGTAACTTTCACTCATGTCCCGAGACTCAGGAATCAATTCGCTGACGCCTTGGCAACATTGGCCTCTATGGTCGAAATCCCTGTCGGTGTAAAGTTAAGGCCGATTATGATCGAGCAAAGGACACCCCGGTATACCAACATGTCATGACCATCAACGAGCCCGAGGACGGTCACCCTTGGTTCTACGATATCTGGAGATTCGTGGAAAGAGGAGAGTACCCCTCTGAGGCAAGTAAGAAAGATAGGATCGCCCTTCGGAGAATGGCAGCTTAGTACATCATTTGTGGAGGAAATCTATACCGAATGTCTCACTATGGAACTCACAAACTGTGTATTCATGGTGAGGAGGCAAAAAGGGTGATGGAGGAAGTCCATGAGGGAGTATGCGGTCCTCACATGAACGGCATGATGCTTGCCAAAAAGGTTTTGAGACAAGGCTACTTCTGGTCCACCATGGAGACGGAATGTGTGGAATACATAAGACGTTGTCATAAGTGCCAAATTCACGCTAACCTCACGCATGTTCCACCACATGAGTTGCAGCAAACGACCTCGCCGTGGCCTTTCTCGACGTGGGGTATTGATGTCATCGGAAGGATTGTGCCAGCAGCCTCTAATGGCCATAAGTTCATCCTGGTGGCCATCGATTACTTCACAAAGTGGGTGGAAGCAGCCTCGTAGGCGACCCTGACCGCGGTTCAAGTCGCGCACTTTATCAAGCAAAACGTTATTTATCGGTATAGGGTCCCACATGCATTCGTATCCGATAATGGGGTTCACTTCAAAGGCCGAGCAAGGGAATCTTGGAAGAATTCCAGATCCAAATACACAAGTCAACAACCTACCGACCGCAGACCAATGGGGCCGTGGAGGCAGCCAACAAAACAATCAAAACCATCCTGGAAAAGACCATTCAATCTGCAAGGGATTGGCACGAGCGACTACCTTTGGCATTGTGGGGATATCGCACGTCTGTACGTACACCAACAGGGGCAACTCCATACTCCTTGGTTTATGGCATGGAAGCCGTACTCCCCATAGAATTAGAGGTTCCATCCCTCCGGACTATGATCGAATGCAATGTACAAGAGGCAAGATTGGCTGAGCAACCGGTTTGAAGAACTTATGTTATTCGATGAACGTCGTTTAAGGGCACTTTACCACATTCAAGGATATCAAAGGAGAATTGCGCGCGCATTCAATAAAAAAGTGAAGCCTAGGGACCTGGCAGAAGGCGACATGATTCTGAAGGAGATACGAGCGCCAATCTATGATCCACGAGGGAAGTTCCGACCAAAATGGTCTGGGCCGTATATCATCAAGACTATCCTATCTGGAGGAGCTACGCAACTCATCGATCTGGACGGAAATGAATTTTCAACTCTAGTCAACCTGGATCAACTCAAACGCTACTACCCCTGAGAGAAGCTCGCTGGGCTGAAACTGCAAGGGCAGTCAGTCCTAGGCAAAAATTAGAGCAAAAGGGCCTGCTAGGATGAAAACCCGCAAGGGCATCTTAGGCAAAAGTTAAGGCATACAGTGAACGAGCTCGCTAGGCCGAAAACCCGAAAGGGCGGTACTAGGCAAAAATTAGAGCGCAAAAGGAGAATGCCAAAACCAGAGCGAACCCTATCCTTAAACTACGTCATGACCTGATTCCTTCATCAAAAAGGATACGTAGGCAGTCTCACTATGAGACTCGGTCACGATCAATCAAAACAAAAAATCCAGGTTGACAGAATCCAGAAAGGCAGAATCAGAGAGGGGAGACCCTCTATAACTCACTTTATTAAGATAACTGCTTCTAATACATAAGGCTGAGCATGATCTTCGAAAATAAAAAGGCAATACAATAAAAGGAGGTCCACGATTTATTCAATGATCAGGTAGTAAGATCGAGTCAGTTTCCTTGGGCACCCGCCCTCGCAGCAATGTCCCTCTTGAGCCATTTCCTGTAACTCCCACGCGCTGCAACAGAAGGGTAAGGATGAGCATCGGTCACCTCACGAGACCTCCAGAATCGCTGGTAGTGGCAAAGAACCGAATGGCGGAAGAAAGGCAGAACTACATCCACCAGGATCTCTGCAGGAACCTCCTGTTTCAAACCAAGCTGACGCTGAATCCGATAGGGGATGTAGAAGGTAAAAGCCTCCAGCCCGGGAAGAACCACCCACTGGGAACCCATATAATGCACAGTCATGGGCGGAAGATCAAGCCAAGAGCTCCTCCAGGAAATAGTCTCGGCCCGTTGACGCTTGAAGAAGTTGACCCACTCGGAAACTCGCTTGTCCGCAAATTCAAAGCACCGAGAGGAAAGTAACCTAGCCCCATACGCCAAGTTGCCAGGAGGGAGAGTCAGTATGTTCACCTTGTCGCACAGCCAAACCTGCCAAAGAGAGAAAACAAGTGAGAAACCATAGAAAGCCAAGTCCAACATTAAAGAAAATAGGAAGAGCTGGAAAGAGGGAAGATGAGGTGAAAACTAACCTGCAAGAGAAGGGGGCTGCCTCCAAAAGTCTCAGTCTCTCCAGAACGAACCCTGTCTAAACCCATCAGTGTCTCAGCCAATACCATCGGAATCACATCTTTCCGAGCTCCAATCTGCACTGCAATACTGGCCAATGCCGAGCTGGCATGACCAGTGGAGGGAACCAAGAAGTAGGCGGCAAGTAAGCACATGCAAAGAGCGGTCATGCGCCGAGAGTGGTAGGTTACGTCCGCTAGGTTGCCAAGAGGAGAGAACATCTTAATGAGGCGCATCACGTTGAGATGACCATTGCTAACCAAGTAGCGAGCAACACCGTCATTCAAACCAAGAGAGGCAGCAAGAACTTTGGACATGTTCTCGCGCACAGGAGGGACAATGACATCTCCAGAGCCGAAACCGCCAAGATAGGCGCGAAACTCGTCGATTGTAGGGCAAAGCTCTTGTCCACCAAAGCGGAATACATGCACCTCCGGATCCCAAAGACTTATGGCAGCCTTTAGGAGCTCAGGGCGAAGGCGGATGTTACGAAGGTATCTCATAGAGTAGAGACCATGCGCCCGAAAGTTGAGCCAATCGACCCCTTCCATGGAAATCAACCACGGCCGTAGCGAACCGGTAAGAGAAAGAGCCATTGGGAGGAGATGAAGATTTGAGGAAGAAGGATATGGTTAGTATGAGACCTAAGGCCTGAATTTATAGAAGGATAGAGGAGACAACTTCAACTTCCAAAAGAGCCTTGGGTTCCAAAAGTGTAGATTTTCCATGAGTCTTGCATAGGGAAAAGCTTGGTCATGCTCTAAAAAAACAAAACAGACATGTATTGGCCCGGATATGATATAGAACAGGTCAAACTTTAAACCTCGTGCAATCTGTCTTGGGAAGCAGCAAATGGCAGAATGTCAGGAAAAAAGTGCCGCGCGGTGTAAAGAGGTAGCGCACGGCATACCAAGACCAGGAGAAAACCACGGCATAGCACGGATACGCCGTGGGATCATATGAAGCCACGCACAGAGCTTTGTAGCCCCGCACGGTGTTTTAAGCCTGCATTTCTGCAGACTTTGACAGCAGAGGTTTGAAACCAATTCAAGGCACTCGCAAGCATCACCAACCCTCAGAACATGTTTCAATGGGTATTTGGGACTTCAAGGAACTCCCGCTTCAAGCCAAACTCTCAAAATTCGACGTGAGGACACCGAAAAGTCAATAAAACCCATTTCCTAGGTCATGTCAAGGTATCGGAGTCCGCTTCAAGCCGTTTCAAATTGGTCTTTCGGGTCCTACAGGTCATAACGGCCAAAGGTGACCTGGTCCAAGTTCCGTTTCGTGGTTAATATCAAAATCTGAGAATGTCACCCTCCAAAGTCAAGGTTTTCTTGCTTTTCAGGCATATTTTCAAGCGGTTTTCGGTTTTCGAGTATCATAATCACGTGTCAAGTATCCAGGGTCATTGTTGATAAACAAGAGTCCGCGACAGGGATAGTTTCGTAAAGTCTTGCACCAAGGGATCAGTTTTTTCAGAAATATTCAGTTATCTCCTTTGATTTCTATTCCAGTATCAATAAATCTTTGCCCTAACGTACTGCTCATCATAAAACTCAAGTTCGCTTCAGATTATGGCTCAAAGGACTAGTTGCATGCATTGGTTAGTGTTTCTGTTATTCAATCTTTCTCAAGCAAATGACAATAAGGGAAATTGAATGACGAAAACAATGACAGAAATAAGCTTCTCTATATATATAATCTTCAAGATATCCATGAGTCGAAGTACCAAAAGGTGTGCAAGCCCCAAAATCCTATCTACTGAGGGTAAACAGGCACCCTTCCAAAAGAAGCACGCAGACTCCAGTCAAAAAGCAAAACAAAAGGGAACTCAACTCTCATCCTCATCCTCATCGTCGTCCTCGCCCTCCTCGCCGTCCTCCCCAGAGGCCTCCTCTGCCTGAGAGCTGGCTACCTCCTGAGTACCTGACGCCCTAGGCACTGTACTCCCCGAGGTGTCCGAGAGGTCAACGTCCGTCGGCTCCTCAGTCTCGTCAGAGACGTCTACTGGCTCGTCCTCTGTCCCCCCAGAAAGCCGCTGCCTCTTCGACGGAGGCTCCTCCCGCGAACCTGCAGAGGAAGCCTGTGGCACCTGCATGCGCACAGACTTCCTGCGCAGCCCACGCGAAGCCCCTCCTCCAGCCTGCAATAACATGGTATTCATCATTGGCATTGTAATCATGAAATAAGCAATAGGAAATAAAAGCAAAGGGTTCGAAGGCCTTACCATAGTCCCACCAGCGCGAGGAAGCACCTTTGGGGCACGCCCCATGGCGTACTGCCTCACCAGCTGCTCCAGGCCCATCATGGCCTCGGCCATCTCTCTCACGTACTCTGGAGTCGCCTGCACAATAGGTCAATTGTTTAGAACGTACAGTGATACTAACAAGTAAGTGCAAATGGGCGAAAAAGTGCAAGTTATACCTGAGCAAGGAACTCCGGAGCTGCAACCGTGGGACGCGGCACCACCACTACACCAGAAACGCCCTGGGCAGTCGTCACGTCCACGGTCCAGGAGAGTCGAGGCAAGCTGGCCCCGCTCGAACCTACGCCGTCACCTCGACCTCCAACGCTACCCTCGCATCCTCTGCCTCTCCCTCCTCTCCGTCCTCGTCCGCCTCTACCACCTGCACCACCTGGCGCTCGAAGCGTCGCCTCCCGAGCAGCAGCCCGTACCCCGAAACTCGGCATCAAGTACCGAGCCCGGTACTCAGAGTAGTCCACACCCGTCTGAAAGAGTGGCCCCAGCCCAAGGTCCGGTTATACGAACCGCTCAACCTCTCCCCTGGTGTACAAGCTCGTCCGCTGCACCAGAGCAGGAAGGAGACCAGGGACTCTAAAGGTGTCCGACCTCAACGACTGACGTGATACCCGGTCACCCAGGTACCACTGCCAGCCGTAAGGGGACTCGAGCAGCACTCTCCCCCTCGTCACCTCCCTACTCCGGACCAAGTAAGGAAGCTCGCAACGGTCCCATACACGCCAGCGAACCTGCAATCAAAGATGAATAACATCAGCATGAGACTTGAATAAGAACTATCAAACAAATGAAAGCATGCGAGATGTAATCATACCCGGTCAGGACGAAGCTCGTCTAGGAAGAGGCGGTAGGCGTTCAAATCGCCCTTTCCCTTCTTCACTCCCCGGAACTCCTTGGACCAGCGCAGGGCCCGAGGAAGCACTGTGTCGCTAGGGCAGGAGGTCTCGGAGGGTACATATCCAGTACCTCGTACGTCCACAGCTGCAGAATCAAACGTCAAGGATTAGCACAGGATACGCAATAAGTGAATAGAAAGACAAATGGAATGCAAGAGAAGTTCGAAATGTACCTCCCAGACCCTCTAGTAACCGCCGAGGCTCTTCCCCGCTCCTCGGGAAAGAGACCCCATGAAGGCGTAGCACGCCCCCAAAGCTGCACCGCCCCAGTCGAAGCGGGCTATCTCCCCGACGTCCCTCAAGGCCGGTAGGAGCGAAAGGTGTACCCGGTTGCGTCTGTTGGGAAACAGGGACGCACCGAGCAAGTACAACAGAAAGCACCGCGCCATCTGCTCCTCCTGCACCCTGTCAGTCGGGAGCTCCTCTGTCTAAAACCCCAACAGCTGAGCGTACTGGGCGTCCTCCTTCTCCGCCCTCAGCACGTACCCCAGTGTCTCCTGCTGTAGCACCGCACTCCTCCCCGTAACGGCGTCGTAAGGGATAGGGTCACCCCCGACCCTCAGACCAGTGATCGCCGCAAAGTCCAGCGGTGTCACCGTCAGCTCGCCAAAAAGGAGGTGGAACGTGTTCGTAGTGTCCCACCACCTCTCAGCTAGTGCCCTCACCACCTGGCGATCGTTGCTCGCCCTCGTCAGCACGCTCACAAACTCCCCAAAACCCGCCTGCCTCACGATCTCCCTCACAGCCTCAGGGAGTCTCTCCCAGAATGTCGGCACGTCGGCCGCACCACCGTAGCACGAAATGGTGATCGCCTGTTGCAATAAGTTGATAATATTCAGTAAACAGGTATACTATTCAAAACGAATACAGCATTTAGATAAGGAAATGAAAGTACGATACATTGGAATTTGAAACTCAAGTGTTTAAGGTATACCTCGTCTCGGCGCAAAGAAAGGTGCTGCTGTGGGTCCCTCAAGACCAGAGCCTCGTCGTACGAGGGCCGCGCCGGTCTGTAGGCGTCCAAAAGTGTAGGGACCACTACGTGCTGAAAGGGCACGTAGGACTCCGCCACGTAAGGTCCGCGCCCCTTCAGGGCCACCGTCGCCTCCTCCACAACACTCCTCCGAGGAGCTGTCTCGCCTCTGGCGGCCTCCTCCTCTACTCCCTGTGGCCCTCAGTAGCCCCTGTCTCCACCTCAGCCTAGAGCTCCCTCTCCTGAGCCTCCAGCAAAGCCTCCGCTAGCCCCGGCACCCCTCAGAAAGTCTCAACCAGGTCGTCCAGGGACGCCACCTCCAAGTAGTCGCTCAACCCTATGGGTCGCGACGACCCTGCACCCTCGCCACTACCGACAAACAGAGCCGGTGCCTCCCTCTCCTCCACCAACTCCTCCTCAACAACAGGACCCTTCCCCAGGTCAGTCCGAGGCTCTCTCACAGGGGAAGCCTCTGTCACCACCTCCGCTCCGTCAGGCCCGTCACCACCGTAAGTCTCAGTAACCCTCGCTTCCAAGCCAACTGCACCCTCTGTCCGGCCCGTAGCCTCGCTCTCACCCCTAGGCTCCACTGCACTCAGGGTCTCCGTCTCCTGGCCATACCCGGCCAACACCTTGCTACCACCGTCACCGCCGTCACCACCAACCGCCGCGGCAGCCGAGGCCGAAGCCTCCTCGGCCAATGCCGCCGGGGCCGAGACCCCCACGGTCTCTGGCCCCACCTCGGCTGCCACGCCGCTCCCTGGGGCCACCATGGCCGGTACAACCTCGACCTGCGGGGGGTGATCACCCCCGGGTATATCCGTGCTATCCATGAGAAAGAGAGAGAATAGTGAGAGAGAGAGAGAGCAGAGAGAGAGAGAGAGAGAGAGAGAGAGAGAGAGAGAGAGAGAGAGAGACAGCGAGAGAGAGAGAGAGAGCAGCGAGAGAGAGATGATCGGGAGAAACGAGAGAGAGAGAGAGAGACCAGAGAGAGAGAAAGGAAGTTCGAACGAACGGGGCGTACAGTACGCCCCGTATATATATATACATCCCCTGAACCGGTTCGTCTGGGCTTTAAGTGGACCGGGTTCGAAGAGAGATGAGCCGCACGGCACACTGGAGAGAAGCGCGCGGCATAATAGCTTAAACTGGATGAGGATTCTCGAGTTACCACAATGCACGGCATTACCCATGCTGCGCACGGCATACTGGGTTAGTACGACAGTTTAGATTATGAGGACAGTTTCTGACAATGGTATTCACATTCGATTTCGTTCGTGTACAGTATGAGCAGATAAAGCAGACAAGCGATGACAAGAAAAGGGAGATTTCTCATTCCTTGAAGCCCAAAGTAATCCCCGGATTTTCATTACATCGTTCACAAAAAAAAAAGAGAGGAAAAGAAAAAAAATCAAAACAAAAAGAGCAAAAAAAAATCCTACTGGCCCCCTTTCTTCTTCCTCGATCCTCATCCTCAGTCGCTCCCTCCGCCGGACGCACCATCCCCTTCGCCGGAACGGTCATCCGAGCCATTCGGATTCCCCTCGAGTTCTCTGCAGTCCCATCCGAATCGCGCCCCGGTACATACTCCGGGTCATGTTTGCTGTCCATCTTATCGAAAGCGAAGTCTTGAAGGTTAGACACCGCGCGGCGAAGAGTGCGGATCGTTGATATGAGCCTCGCAATCTGACGGTTCAGTTGCTCAATCTCCTCACGGTAAAAGCCCATTTCCACTTCCAGAGAGATCACCCGCGCTGCCAGGTCGCCTTCCACCATGTCTTGAGAGTGGTTTGTGAATTTAGGAATCTAGAGAGACTTGGGAGAATGGTGCATAGAATGAGGCACCACCATCTCTTTAAAAGAGGTCCTGACCGACGAAAGGGCACGCCTGTATTAATGGGCACCCTTAAACCAGCCAACTGATCTCGAAATCGAAGAGGTGCATGGAAAAACGAAATGCCGCGCGCCACATCAACACCCGCACGGCATTATGGCTTCAGAAGAATAAATGAGTTTTCTCGGAAATTGAGCACTCTAGCCACCAAAATCATCTCGGAAACCAAAAGCTCCAGCCGTTTTGCAGCAGAAATCCTTTGGAATAGCGTGCATTAATGATAGGATTATTTGATCCTAGTCCCCTGGGACTCGCAAAAATTCCCCGTCCCCCGAGGACTGGTCGTATTCACATTTGCTCGCAGTATTTGCTAGATTCACGTTTCAAGTCTCAAATCAATTTCAAAATTTCACCTCCCGAAGGCTCGTCTCAAATAAATTTCAAAATTCGCCTCCCGAAGGCTCGTCTCAAATCAAGTCTCAAGTCTCGATTCAAGTCTCAAATCAATTTCAAAAATTCGCCTCCCGAAGGCTCGTCTCAAATCAAGTCTCAATTCAAGTCTCAAGTCTCAATTCAAGTCTCAAATCAATTTCAAAAATTCACCTCCCGAAGGCTCGTCTCAAATCAAGTCTCAATTTAAGTCTCAAATCAATTTCAAAAATTCGCCTCCCGAAGGCTCGTCTCAATTCAAGTCTCAAGTCTCAATTCAAGTCTCAAATCAATTTCAAAAATTCACCTCCCGAAGGCTCGTCTCAAATCAAGTCTCAATTCAAGTCTCAAATCAATTTCAAAAATTCACCTCCCAAAGGCTCGTCTCAAATCAAGTCTCAATTCAAGTCTCAAGTCTCAATTCAAGTCTCAAATCAATTTCAAAAATTCGCCTCCCGAAGGCTCGTCTCAAAATCAAATCTCAATTTCAAATCAGTCTCAAATCAAGTTTCGCCTCCCAAAGGCTTGTCCCGAATTTCCAAAAAAGGCTTACTTCGAATTTTTCGCATTGTTTGCTAACAATTGCATTGTCCCAATTGAACTACGTTGGTCTGATCCCTACAAACGGGGTACGTAGGCAGTTCCACGAACGCGACCACCATTGTCATTTACTTGCATTTTCGAGCATTTTGTTTTCTGTTTTTGTTCAAAGACTTTAGAGCAAAACGGATCGGATGCCTATTCTTTAAGCGTCACTCATATCAAAACAATGGTATCTGAGTTACGTTAAAGAGGGACTACTGTAGACACCCCAATCCGGACCTCGAAGGGTCTTTGACCTCCCCGATGATGAAATAAAGGAAACAAAGCCTTTGCGAGCTTGAATGAAGTGTTCCTCCAGCATCCGCAGCCCAAACCAACCAAAAACCAGAAAAGCCCAAAAACCCAAAAAGCCCAGAGAAAGCCCAAAAAGCCCAGGACCGAACCTAAAGTACCGTGCGCGACACTTCTACACCGCGCGGCGTATCGAAATTTAATACGCCGCACGCAGTCATGAGGTTAACCACACGGCATTTTGGATAAAGTTCTGACTGGCTCAGAAAGCTGTCGGCCACGCCCATTTGAGCCACAGCTGCAATACGGCTCAGCCGAAAGCACACTTCTGGCCCGCCCAGAAAATACCTCCAACTTTTGAAATTCAAAATCCAAGGCTCTTGCCTATAAATACACCCCTCCACTCAAGGGAAAAGGGCCCTTGATCACCATTATACCATTTCTCTCTCTTCTTGCTTTCACACCCACTTTCCCATTTCCAAGCCTTGAGAATGTTGTTCTCAAAAGACATTCTCTAGGCCCTTTACTCCATTTTTCTCTTCACCATTGAAGTTAGTTCCTTACTAACTTTGAGGTCTCAACTACCCAATATACCCACCTATTACACACATCCATACTTCTACTCTCTTTTTTTCAACCTTCCGACGTCCATCCGCCTTCATCAAAGCTCATTCAAGCTCCAGATCTAAGGTAAAAACCAAGTTTCCTTGGGCTAGGCTCTGTCCTGGCCCTGAGGGGACCTTTCTGTTTTCAGACTTGACTCTTTTGGTTGAGATCTGACCCAAAACCTCTTTTACAAAACAAAACCCGTGTTCTGTGCAAAGGTGTGCTACACCGCGCGGCGCTCTGGAGCGTCGCATGGCGTAGTAAACTCGCACGCACGGCATTTCGAAAGAATACTGTTTTCTTGATCAAACTGTCTGGATCGCGATCGTCCGTTGTTGGGTCTTTTCTGTATACCAAAAGCTGTCTCAGAATGAGACCATTTCTACAAGCCATGTTTTAAACTCCATAGATCTTTTCAAAACAAGCAAACGTATCAAAAATGGCTTTCTCTTCATGGTTTGAAAGAATGGTGCAGATCTGAGATGATCTGACGGCTGTGAGTTGTCTGAAGCTTTAAAATAACACCGTGCGATGGAATGAGTATACCGCGCGAAGCTTTACAAAACTATAAAATCTTGGTATCCAGATCGGAACCACGCACGGCATACCAGTAAGCCGCGCGTTGTAAACCGATATGCCGCCTGACGGAGGATAGTGATTCAGACAGTCCATTTAAGTATCTTTCTTGTTTATATCATCGCCATATCATCTTTATCATCTCTGTACAGCAAGCACCACTAGCACGGCAACGTGTTGTGATTTATCTTGTTTCCCTTTCCCTTTTACGTGTTTTTTTAAGGTTTTCCGAATCGTATTAATCCCCCCATTTAAAATGTTTAGTAGAGACCGGTTTTCACCGGGCGAGCGAGGTGCTTTTCAACAAAACCTTCCCCGTTCGTAACTTGGCTCCTGATCCAAAATCTCAAACAGTTTCGCTAGATCAAAAGGCCTTTTTCTTTTCAAAACAAAACCCCCTCGGTTCCTCGGATCATCCATCTCAAAAATCGGGTGGCGACTCTGTCTAAAACCGCACCACGGGCGCGGGAGCCCACAATAATAATAGTGACTCAGATGGTGAGGATACTATTATTTACAGCTAAGTGTATACCATTACCTAGCTCCATGACCCATTGTTCCGTTATGAACCACCTCAGATGGAGAAGTGACCCACACAACAATTATCTTAGAACTATTCCTTTAGGAAGTTTGTACCGATGATGCCACAATTAATTTTGTCCGATAGGGAGGAAGGTTCTGAAACCAACACACAAAATTAATTATATCACCTACGAACTAGCAATGGAGACCGTGGGATTTATAAAAATAAACTCCCTCTCCCACTTAGTTATTTTAAAAAAAAATTGTGAGGGTTATCAAAATTTTCGAGTTTGCAAAAAAACCGTGATCTAGGTCAAAGGCCAAATATTACCATGTTGTCCCAATATGGTAAACTATCACATATGCAAACAATATGAAAACACAAATAATAAGGAAACACAAGATAAAGAATCCAGCTATTATGGTCAAAGATACAATCCTTGAGTAATAAGGAATCCTTTCAAACTTGAAATCCTTAAGCAATAAGGAATCCTTCCAAACTTGAAATCCTTAAGCAATCCTTCCAACCTTGAAATCCTTCAGCTATACTTGTGTGGAAGACTTAGATACTTTGAATCAATCAAGGAAACCAAAATCCAACCGTGCTTAAGCAAGAAAATTCGGATTTGATAAATTCCCGCGTAAACTGCACAGCCTTCAGTATTTTGGCCATATCTTCCTCATCCAACCTCCAATAGAAGTGATTCAAATTGAGTTGGATTCAAAATTCAATTATCTACAACTTCTGTGAAGAACAGATTTTCTAATTCCAACGTTTACTGGGTCGAAATAGCCCTGCAATCAGACCCTACGAATCTGGAAAAAAAACTGTTGCGAGCCAAACAACTTGTATCTTCTGTATCTCCCTTCTACGATCTTCGAATAACCATCGAATGCTATTACGATCGAAGAAACATACATATATCGATCTTATGCCTCCATTGGAGTTCACATGCTACGTTAATTATTACAACCACGAAAAATAATCATGGCACCCAATAAATAACACATGCTACGTTAATTATTACAACCACGAAAAATAATCGAGGTACCCACTAAATAACAATAGCCACACAAAAATTATGTGGGATCCAATCACACAAAATCAACGAAAAATCATGTGACCATAATAGCTGGGTAAGAACGCTGCAAAACAAGGGTTAGCACAGTTCTACGTTCTACCCTCTATAACCTACGGACAACATGGCCTGTTTAATCCATACGCGTGATTACAGCCTGCTCTGATACCACTGTTGGGAAACGATTCCCAGAAACCAGTAATGACGCGTACAGATTAGACAATAAGAAAACCGCAAAACCCTACAAGGCGGAATTAGGGTTTTACCTCAACTCCTTGCGAACACGAACGCTGGTTGAACTTGTTATAGCACGTCTTGCTATAAGCCACGTATACTGCTCGACTGCACCTTACGATCTTCTATCGTATTCCCTGCACGCCTAGAACACGAACCGAGTGTGGACTCTTTCGTGGTCTGTTTGCCCTCTCTAGATCTGCCTCTATTTTGTGAATAATAGAAACGTCTAAAAAACGTCAATCTGACCTAGAGAGCATAACGTGTATATATAGGGCTACGATAGGGACCTAAGAAGTAATAAGTTTGGGCTCCCAGTGTAAATAAGAAAACCTAATCCCACCAGGATTCTATTTCTTATTTCACTAATTATAATTCACCCCACTACAGAATTATAATTGCACTCTCGTCCTTATCTCAATTATATTACGAGCTCCATGATATTAAATACTTATTAATCTCCCCACGTTAAGATTACAGATACCCGTTGATTAAAATAAATTACTAACATTTCTCACCTTGCGTTGTACATCAATTATCTTAGTGGTCCTATTCCTTCTTCTTTGGGCAATTTGAGCAACTTGGTTACTATGTACCTATATGACAATCAACTTTCTGGCTCCATCCCCGAAGAAATAGGAAATCTTGCCAATCTTGAGTCGGTTTGCATGGATAATAATACACTAACTGGTCCCATTCCATCAACTTTTGGAAACTTGAATCGCTTGACCATGTTGCACCTGTTCAAGAACAAACTTTCTGGTTCCATTCCTAGTGAAATAGGAAAGTTGAAAGGACTAGTTAGCCTAAGCTTGTACACCAACAATCTTAGTGGCTCAATCCCACCATCCTTCGGTAATTTGACCTCCCTCACTCGCCTCCGTCTATACACGAATCAACTTTCTGGTTCCATTCCTAACGAGTTAGGAAACATGAAGTCTATCGTCGACTTGCAATTGAGCAATAACCAACTCAGCGGTTTCATTCCCGCTTCATTTGGAAACCTGTCTGAATTAACACAGTTATTCTTGAGTGAAAATTACCTTTCTGGTCCTATTCCACAAGAATTTCGCAATTTGAAAAACTTGATCGTGCTCGAATTGGGTGAAAATCAAATTTCCGGACATCTCCCGGATATTTGCCAAGAAGGGAAGCTTCAATATTTCTCAATACACACCAACCAGGTAACAGCTCGTATCCCTAAAAGTTTGAGAGACTGCTCAAGCCTAGTCAGAGTTCGCCTTGATGGAAACCAACTCTTCGCAAGAATATCAGAAGATTTTGGGGTCTACCCACATCTCGATTACTTCGATCTAAGTCACAACAATTTCTATGGCGAAATCTCTGCAAATTGGAGCAGGTGCCCGAGATTGCAGTCCCTGCGGATGGCAGGGAACAATATCACGGGCAGCATACCACCGGAGTTCAGAGATTCAGCTCAACTACACAGGCTTGATCTTTCTTCGAATCATTTGACTGGAGTGATTCCAAGTGAATTAGGGAAGTTGACTTCTCTATGTGAACTATATCTGAATGACAACCAGCTTTCCGGTGGTATACCAAGAGAAATCGGATCACTAACTGAATTGGAAAGGCTTGACCTCTCCAAAAACAGGTTAAGTGGTCCTATAGCATCTGGAAATCTAGAGAATTGCATCAAACTGAATACTTTGAAATTGAGCAACAACCATTTTAGTGAAGAAATCCCAGGTCAATTGGGAAAGATATCTCCTTTGTATAAAGTGGATCTCAGTTGAAATTCACTGATTGAAGAGATACCATCCGAGATCGCAGGTCTCGAGAGTTTGGAGTGGTTAAACCTTTCCCACAACAATCTGTCTGGCTTAATTCCAAAAGCCTTCGAAGACATGAATTGGTTGGAGCACGTTGACATATCCTTCAATGAGTTGGAGGGTCCCATTCCCATCAGCAAAGCCTTCACCAATGCTGGCATAGAGGGCCTCCAAGGGAATAAAGGCTTGTGCGGAAATGTCACAGGATTGCAGCCATGCAAAAATCATTTTCCAGAGAATAGACCCACTTCATTAAAAAAGGACAACATGACGCTTATTCTTGTAATCGTGCTCCCTCTTGACGGAGCGCCTTTACTTCTAGGTGCATTTGTCGGATTTCTAATCATTTCCGATCGGAGAAAGAGAAAGTCACATGTAGAAGATCCCTCCAAACATAAAGATGTCTTCTCTATATCAACCTACGATGGAAGAGCACTGTACAATGATATCGTTCAAGCCACAAAGGATTTCGATGCCACATATTGCATTGGAAAAGGAGGATATGGAGCCGTCTACAAAGCAAAACTTCCATCTGCCGATATAGTTGCTGTGAAGAAACTTCATTCCTTGTCTGAGAAGGACGATCGTCGTGGTTTCTTGAACGAGGTAAGGGCACTAACTGAAATAAGGCATCGCAACATAGTGAAGCTTTTTGGGTTTTGTTCGCATTCCCAGAATTCTTTTCTCGTTTATAAGTACCTCGAAAGGGGAAGCTTGGCTTCAATTTTTAGCAGAGATGAAGAAGCTAAAGAACTAGATTGGCCAAAGAGGGTGAACATTGTCAAGGGTGTGGCACATGCTTTGTCATACATGCACCATGACTGCACACCACCGATTGTTCACCGTCACATATCGAGCAACAACGTTTTGATTGATGAGGAGTATGAGGCTTGTGTTTCGGACTTTGGCACGGCTAAACTTCTAAAGTTGGATTCCTCTAATTGGAGTGCACTTGCAGGCACATACGGATATGTTGCACCAGGTAACGATCGCTTTACATATAAGTTCTTCTAGACTAAAATTGAAAACAAATCTAATGGAGTACATGTACACGATCACCTCCGTAGTAGCCCACCCGACAAATTAATAGTCAATTATACTTAATAAATATCAAAATACATGCAGTATATATTCAGCCTGACTTGCTTCCCCTCAGCTCCTTTCCTTTTCTTTATTCCTCTTTTATACATCTTGAGGTTGCAAAGACACCAGGTCAGAGCATACATTTCATATATTCATACATGAACCATTTATTGGTCAAGTACAATTTCTTAGTTTCTTTGGAAGAGCTATTACGAGCTCTTATTATTCTCTCTCCCCTTTTGCTGAGCTTGCTTACACAATGAAGGTAACCGAAAAATGTGACGTGTACAGCTTTGGAGTGTTGGCACTAGAAGTGATCAAGGAAAGCATCCGGAAGATTTTGTTTCCTCTCTATCAACACAGGCTGTTGAAAATGTACAACTGAGAGATGTATTGGACCAACGCCTTTCGCCTCCATCGCCTGAAGTTGAGGAGGTAGTGATGTGCATTATAAAGTTGGCAATTGCATGCCTGCATTCCAATCCACAGTCTAGACCCACGATGCACATCGTTTCTCAACAGTTGTCTACCAAAATAATCCGTTAGAGCCTTAAAAATTCTCTCAAAGGTGAAACAGATCCCCTCTTCATGGTTTCGAGTATATGAAATACAGATACCGAATAAATCTAATGCTCTATTTAGCATAGTGCATTGAATGTAAGATCCTTCAAGATTTCTTCCACCTTTTACGATGTTTTGTTATCAAACTATAATGTTGGCTTGTACTTTTAGTATTGCGAGTATTGAAATAGCAGTGTTGCGAAGTTGTGAATTTAACAAAACTTTGTATGGTTTTGATATTTACACTTAAATTAGAACGACAGACACGAAGCCATTACGATGTGGAATTGTACCACGGGGCAAATGAGAGCACAATAGTGCGAGAAGTTTTCCCGTTTTGTTAGTACGCCTTATATTTTTATCTTTCAAGTCCAATTGGAAAACACCCAATTCCTCTGTCGTGGTTTTGGCAAAACTAGTAGTAGAGGAACTGGTGAAGGCATTTCCCCAAGTAATATTGCCTCTATATGGACGTATTAAATTATATTACGTACTTTGATTGGATAATAGATTTACTTGTTTATTGGCTGAAAAGGATGACTCTGCTTCCTTACTACGATTCGGCATGTTCTGAACATATGTATCCACCTTGTCTAGATATCTCAGGTCACAAAAGAATGGCATTTCAAAACCTCGTCTTAGTTTCTGGGCAAAGTATCTTTACAATGCCTTGATCAAGGGTTGAAACGATAGTTACGTATCTGTTACTAAATTTCCTGGATTGATCTAATCGACGGGGATCGACAAGAGAATCAACAAGAAAATCGACGGAGAATTGTGCCTCGAATTGCTAGAATGTGGTTGTGAAAGGTGGAGTTTGGTTCCTTGCCGTGTTTCAGGACTTCTTTGGAAACAAACAGTGATGTGGATGGATTATGGAAGAAGAGTAATAAAACGAACTTTATTAAACTTCAAAATAGAAGAACAATCGATAGAGTTTATCGAGTGAACAATTACAAGTTAAAACTACTCCTAGAAAAGAAAAGATAAAGGCCTGTTGGCGTTTGTGTGTCCTCAAAACTGCTACGAACTTCTCCATAAATAGGCCTCCTTATTTGAATTTGAATATTCCCTCCAAAGATGGCAGTTATTTCTTCATGTAATGCCTTTGAACCGCTCTCATGATCGGTGGAACAGGCAACTTCCATGTTGTGGAACTGCTCCAAGTATCACTGAGCAAAAACTGCCCCACGATCATGAGAATATTTGCATGTATCTCCTTTTAACACCTGTAAATGAACCGCCAATATAAACAAGTCCAATAATACTTAGTTATTAAACGGAAATAGACCATATATTGGTCAATCGACAGGCCAATCGACGGGAGTCTAACGTTTAGAAAACCTTGCTATGGTTTTATTTTACTTAATCAATTTTGCCTAATTTAACTCATGACATTAAGGCAAACTAGAATCAACTTTTAATTTCCAATAATATTACTCTCTTCCATGCCACGTGTCGCTCAATCGACGGGTAAAAATAAAATCACAGTTATGGAGCAAACAATGCCCCCCTTTATTTAGTTAAGTTAAACAAAAACTTTAACTTAAATAAATAAATTTCCCTAAAGTCGTGCTCGACACATGGGGTTTTTCAAACGTATACATATCCCTTACTGTAAAAGCTAGGGCACGGTTATTATATTTTCACTTCTTCTTTGAAAAACCTCTCCTGTGATGGCGCCCAAAAAAGCTTCAGTAAGCAAGGCAATGGCAACCAAAGCTTCATCGACTTCTCAGTCAACTAAATCGAAGACTTCTCAGTCGAAACGATCGAAGAAACAGAGCCCTGCAAAACCTAGGGTTTCTGTTGATACTAATCCTCCAAGATACCCTCAATGCCTTTGAGAGGCGAAACAGGTGAATCAATTTTTTGTTCCTAGGGCTAACAATCCAACCAATTTTACACTTGGACCAATTTACTCTCCATCTGCTCCTGACGAGTTACCAACGTATTATCCAGTTAATGTTGATGAACCCTTATTACTTTCACTTCCTGGCCTTCATTGGACTAATTGGGGCACGAAGGGATCAATTAGATCATGGCCAACAGTTCTTCCGACTTGGAAAAAGTGGGTTAATCGAATGAAGGCACACTTTTGCTCTGAATGGATAGAGATCTATGAGGCTATCGACCTTTCTACTCATTCCATGGAATTAAACCCTCATTTATTGGCTGCTGCTGCTTGTTTCTGGTCCACCTCTTGTAATGCCTTTATTTTTCCAAATGGACCGATGTCGCCCACTGTCTTAGATGTTATCCATCTTACTGGCTTGTCAGGTGTGGGCTTAGAAGTGAATGCAACACTTGATCACGAGCCCTATAAACCTCCGTTTGAGTTTAAAGGTTCAAATAGTTATGCCCATTTTCTGGCTCACCATGTTGGACTTGAGCACACTAAGCCTTTATTCAATGAAAAGATTGCTTTTTATCTATACTGGATTAGCAAGTATCTGATGTGTGTTTCGGGTATCAAGATTACCCAAGAGTATACCAGATTAGCCATTTGTTTGGCTCAAAACAAGAAACTTGCCCTGGCCCCTTTTGTCCTGGGCACTCTTTATAAGGGCCTATGGACCTTTGTTAAGAATAAGATCACTAACTGTTGTGGTGGTCCCTTTTGGATACTTCAAGCATGGCTTTATGCTTATTTCCTGTCGATTAAGCCTCTCAGTTATTTCTTGAAGAGGGAAGATGGTGGAGAATGTCTGAGTTATGGTGAACATCTCCTATCATATGAGCCTCAACATGAAGATTGTTCATTCAAGAGATATTTCAAAGCCTTTTTTCAGCTCAACATTGGGGACCTTCCAAATTGGCTTCCTTTTAAGGATGCCAATACTCTGCTTCTGAGAAGATCAAGCCCATCCTCAACTTATTGGTTCCTGTTCAAATGGTGAATGACTTTTGGGCTAGTATATTGATCTCTAGATTCCTTTCTATAGGCTTCTCTCCGTCGAAGTCACATTTCTTTAACTGTAGCTTTGAGATTTATTTGCCTAATCAGTGTGCTAGGCAATTCGGTCTGTCACAAGGAATACCAGTACCTTATACACATCCCAGAATCAAAGACCTGGTGAATACTAGGCCCAGTGTGACCCAAATTTCCCTTATTCAAGAATTGGTTGGGCAATTTCAAGGTGCCAGGACTGGGTATATTTTTAGAAGTTTTGTTGCTGACCCTTCATCCACTCCTGCATTCAAAACTTTCTGGAAGTTTGTCAGACCAATAATCTTTAATAAAGATTTGAGCAATTGCCTTTCGAGGCTTGATCCCAACACCTATTATTCAGGTATCACATCTATTTCTTCTGTTTAATCTGTATCGACTTTATGTTTTTTCAAATATTAACTTCATATCACTACCCTTTGCTAGTGCCTATTCCCAAAGAAGTTCCTGCTTCTAAGGAAACTTCACAATCAAAAAGTGTAGATAAAGGGAAAGGCATCATGACTGTCAATGATCTGTCTAAGCATAAGAAGAGAACTCGAAGTTCTCAAACTTTGGATAATGTTCAAGGTTCCCCACTTCTAGCAGATGCGATAAAGAGCCATAAACCTCAACATCGACATGCAGAAATTGCTGATGACATGGAAACCTTAGGGCTATATCAAAGAGTATGATTCTTATCTTTTCATCTGACCATTTATTTATTATGTTTGGTCATTTTTTTAATTTAACTGATTTTATTCCTTTTCTTAAATTCAGAGAACTAGGAGAAAGCTTCAACTACCAGCATCATCTGAGGAAAACAATGGTCATGATAAGGGTTCGACTACTGACCTTCCAAATGTTTTGAAGCCTTCATCTCCAAATGATACACCTGTTGTTCATGCAGCATTACCTCTGAAACCTCCAGTTCAAACAAGCCAAGAAGGTGTAAACTCTGAGAAAGATGATGAACCAATACAATTAGATGCTACACAGCCTACTGTTACACCTTCAGAAGGTAATGAGGCCCTTATTGATCTCAACCTTGATCTGAATCCTAATAACCAAGCATCACCCATTCCCTCCAAAGATCAAGATGATGTTGATATTGATCAAGATACTATTGGGCTCAACTCTCCCCAATCTTAAGAGATTATAGAGGAAGTACACACACCAACTCTTGCCATAATTGTTCAACCTACTTCCCTTCAGTCGACAGAGATCAATGAAGCTCAAGAGCAACCACAGATATCTGAAACTATTCCACTGAACCAAGGGATAACCTCTGAAACCCCTAAGGCTTCTCCTTCCTCTGTTAATAAGGAGGGGCATCAAAATCCTGTTTCAGACCTTGATCAAATGATCAACAAGGTTAAGACTTACTCTGAGTCTTATTCCAAATCGATGTCTGAATTCTCTAAATCTCTGACTCCTCCTACCTTTTACCATCTAAGTGAAGAGACTAAAGATGAGGTGAAGTCCTTTATCACAATGCTTGAGCTTCCTTTGGCAGAGGTTGCTACTGAACATATTCCAGCTTTCACTAGCTGTGTTACTCACTTGATCAACAAGAAAGTACTTCCAGACCTAGAACATATCGAATTAGAAGAGCTTTGGTCTAGTCTGAGTAAGAATTTGTCTGTTGCAGCTTACTGTCAATAGGAAATGAAAGAGAAGCTGAAAATTATGGACCAATTTGCCAATACTTCTGGCAAGCTTGATACAATGAGCACCTCCATATCTCAGTTAAAAGATAATTTACATCAGTTGGATATAGAGGAAACTGGATTAATTGCTCGTTTGAGCCAAATTAGACAAGAAAGAATTTCCTTGATAGCACAGAAAGAGCTTATTAGCCATGAATTGGCCACTATTACTCCTGATGAGCAAGGGATTAAAGCTATGATCTCTGTGACAAGGGACGACTATCTGAAGAACCAGTCGATATACAAGACCATTGATCATCAATGGAACTATTTTGTCAAGTTCTTCATGGATTTTAAGTCTAAGATTCAATAGTTTCTTGTATATGATCATACTATGGCCTATTTTTGGCAGGCCTTGTTAATGTTTAACTTTCTCTTAATGAATTTTAGCCTATTCTTAGGCTTTTGGAATTTATGTCTATCATCTTATACTTTGAGTCTCTTAACTGTCAATTTCTTCTTTTTAAGCTTGTTGATATAAGCCTGAAATGATAAGACCAGATTTTCTATTAATAAACATCAATTTAATTTCTTAATCCGTATTGGCAATTATAATCAATAATTATCCCAAATCGACGGGGAATTATCAATTTAAAAGTTTATTCAGACTTATCAAATAATGTTAACAAATAATAACCTTAAAAAGTTATTTTGAACATGAATAAACCTACACGTGACTTTTCCACTCCTCCATTCTAGTGGAGATCATGGGTAGTTATCTCTCGGGAACCGAATCAATGATTCATAGAGATTTTGAAAGTTGAAATAGTAGTTCCACAACTCATTGGAAAACCGAATCGCCACTACGTTGGCAGTTACCAATACATCTTTAAATTAGACATTAATCTCCTTTTCTTTTCACCTTCGACACATCAAACCATTGTTCCTTCCTTCAATCATGTTAAACGCAAACAAAAACTCTGCAAACATGGAAATCGACAGAAAAAACAACCTTCCAGCTTTTGAAGGAAGTTCTTCCTCTATGGACGATCCATACTCTCCCATCAAAACCACTGGATGGGATGATCCCTTACCATCCAATCCCCCTGCACAATGGGGTGTTGATCCACCCACTGAAAGGGTGGTTGTCAGAATGGAAGAAGCACTCTTCTACCCAAATTCCAATATTCGACGCTCTTACATCAAAGTGAGTTATCAGTTCTCTTGGGTTAGAGAAGAACCAAGAGCAATATTGCTGCTTGATTCATTGATTTCATCATCTCTTAGACCAATGCCATTTCAACTGGCAGAGGCAGGTGGCAAGCCATACTTTGAGAGTCACGAATCTCTCTTTGAAAGGGCTAAAAATCAACAATTCTATTGGAAAGAAGTTGTTCGAAAACCCTGCTATCCCAACAACTTTTCTGATGATGAGCCAAAACTTAAACCCCTCCCTGAGAACCCTGATTGGTTTCAGGAATTAACCAAACTAAGTTATGATCCCCCACTCTCTCTTACTGCCCATCGAGGGTATTCTACCTTTGGGGATTCCGATGAAACTACAGCCAAAGAATTACTGGCTGCTTTTGCTTTTTTAGATATTCATATTTTTGAAGAGCAAGTCCCCTACTTGAACTTTTTATGGGCATGTGAAACTCTTCAGTTTTACGAGAGTAGCCTCATTACTACCCATCTTCACGGGTTCAAAACATCTTTGCCTCTTATAAGGCTTTGGTTAAGGGCTAGCACTGCTGCACATTACGACCCCTTTTAGGTTGATTATGAAATAAACCAAGACAAGGTTATTAACCTTCATAATAAGATGGTGGAGTTCGAAGACTCTGACTGGGAACTTCCACCAAATCCCTCAACAAAAATGATCAAAAAATACCAGAATTGGCAAATAAAGAGAGCCCAAAAGAGGGCTGAACTCCAAACCAAGGCTCAGCAAAAAGTTTTAGCCATGAGGCCTCTGGTTGAGAAGAAAATAAAGATGGATGCAGAGGAAATCGCCAGAGACAGAGAGCATGATTTTCTGACATATGCTTGGGAAAAATTCCACGTGTTTGTAACTTGGAGTTTTCCTCACTATTTCGAGATCATCAGAATCGACACTGATGGCCATCCCATTGCACCTGCTGGAGTCTAGGCCTATAATGCCTGATCTTTTTATTTGTAATTTCTTTATTGCCTCTTTTAAATAGGCACTTTGTTTTATTTCTTCCATCTGCCTTAGTGATAGGCATTGTATTATGTTTTTATGATGAAATGAAAAATATAAGCCTTAGTTAACAGGCTTATTATGTTAATCTCTGTTTGATCTTTGTATAATTTTTATGTCTTGTTATCACTGTAAACTGAGAATTCAGCGTCATACAGTAATCATCAAGACAAATTCTCTAAGATATAATCAAAATAAGTAGTCCATCTAAAATAACTTTTGATTAGTAATTTCATGAATCGATTAACTCCCAAGGTGATGGAAAATATTCCTTCAAATACTTCCCATTAATTGTTCTTTCATGTGAAATCCCAAGAATCGATTCTAATTGATATGCTCCTCCTCTCAAGACCTTTAACACATGAAATGGTCCCTCCCAATTTGGAGACCACTTGCCAAACTTTCCTTTCTTTTTCTTGTCTAAAGGTAAAATTGCTTTCCAAACCAAATCACCTTCTGCAAATGATTTTTCATGGACTCTTTTATTATATATTCTTTCTAATTTCTTTTTCTGTGCTTGGATATTGTTTAATGCATCGATTCTTGACTCTTCTAGTCCATCGAGTTCTTCATACATTGCCTCCTCAAAATCAACATTGTTTGAATCATAATGACTGGCCACCCTATGAGAAGTGACATTGATCTCGACAGGCAAAACTGCAGCTTGACTATACACCAACTCATATGGTGTTGTCTTTATGCTGTCTCTTTTTGATGTCCTATAAGCCCATAAAACTTTTGGCAATAACTCATGCCATTCTCTGGGATTATCCACAATCATTTTAGACAAAGTATTTTTAATAATTTTATTGGTTGATTCTACTTGCCTGTTTGCTTGAGCATAGTAAGGAGAAGAATTTAAAATTTTAACTCCAAATGAATTGGCATAAGCCATAACTTCTTGACCATTAAACACAGATGCTTGGTCAACAGTTATAGTTTCAGGAATACCAAATCGACAGAAAATATATTCCTCAAGAAATTCGATTACTTGCTTCTGAGCTACACTTTTTAAAGGAATTGCTTCTGTCCATTTTGTAAAATAATCTGTAGCCACCATTATGTACTCATGTTGTAAAGAAGAATGAGGTATAATTTCCCCAATCATGTCAATTGCCCAACCTCTTAAAGGCCAAGGTTTAACAATCGACTGTAAAGGAAAAGCAGGAAGCCTCTGAATTGGGCCATGCTGTTGGCACTTTTGACACCCTTTTGCATATGCAATACAATCCTTCCTTAAGGTTGACCAATAATAGCCATACCTCCTGATTAACCACTACATTTTCTCCCCAGATTGATGAGATCTACAAGTCCCTTCATGGATTTCTCCCATAACTGTCATGACTTGAGGTTTTGTAATGCATAACAACAAGATTCCATCTGATGACTTTCTAAATAAGTCGCCTCCCAAAATGATATAATTGATAGCCCTTTGTTTTATACTTCTATCTGTTTTCTCATTTGGATTTTCCAGAAACCTTTTTATTGGAACTCTCCAATCATCAATTAGGTTTATTTTCATAACCTCCAAATCATCTCCATCTCTTTCAATAGAGAAGGGCAGAAATCTCTTTTGTATTTTTATCAGTTTTTCATTTTGTCCATCGGGAATCTTAACTCCAGATGCAATTTGTGCCATTTCATTGGCCTTAATATTCTCTAATCTGTAAACATGTTCTAATTGTATATCATCAAAATGTTGCATGAGAACTCTTACTTTATGTAGTTGAAGTTCTAATAATGGATGATTACACTTATATTCACCCATCACCTGTCGAATCACCAATTGTGAATCTCCTATGACATCTAAATGTCTTGTATTCAATTCTTTTGCAATTTCTAACCCAATAATTAAAGCTTCATACTCAGCTTGATTATTAGACAAAATTCTGCTTTCATCTAGTTGAAAAGAGAACTGTAATAACTCTCATTTTGGGGAAATTAGAACTATTCCAGCTCCAACCCCTCTGTCGGTTTTAGAACCATCAAATGATAATTTCCATGGTTTTATCTCAACCATATGAATTTCAAATTCATCTTTCTCTATGAACACATTAGGATGATCTGCAAGAAAATCAGCTAATGCTTGACCCTTTACTGCCTTTTGAGGCACATATTCTAAGCAATACTCTACTAAGGTCAATAACCATTTTCCTTGTTTACCTCTTAATATAGGCCTTGTTAAGATATACTTGATAATATCAGTTTGTGCAATTACATGCACTGTCGATGGTAACATATAATACCTTAATTTGATTGCAGAAAAATACAATGCAAGGCATAACTTTTCAATTGGTTTATACTTTATCTCATACTCATTTAATATTCTACTTAAGTAATATATGGCTTGTTCATGGCCATTTTCATTGTCTTGAGCCAAAAGACTACCGATCGACTGGTGACCAGCTGAGATATAAAGTTTCAAAGGTTTGCCAAATATTGGTGGCATGAGAACAGGAGGCTTGACTAATGACTGTTTCAAAAATTCAAAAGCCTTTTCGTGCTCTTCATTCCATTTAAAATCTTTCAAAGATTTTAGCTTTAAAAGTGGTGAAAAAGCAAGAGTTTTTCCAGATAAGTGGAAATAAATCTCCTTAGAAAATTAACTTGTCCTAAGAATTGTTGAAGTTCTTGTTTATTTGTTGGAGGTTGTGCTTCCATAATTGATTTTGTTTTATCTTTATCCACTTCGATTCCTTTCTTATGAACCAGGAATCCAAGGAAATTTCCAGCACTAACTCCAAAAGCACACTTTGTTGCATTCATTTTCAATTGATATTGTCTCATTCTTTGTAAAACCTGTTTTAAATGATCAATATGATCATCAAATGTATGGGATTTTACAACTACATCATCAATATAAACTTCTATGAATCTTCCAATCAAATCATAGGAAGATTACGTTCATAGTTCTTTGATAAGTTGCCCCAGCATTCTTTAAGCCAAATGCCATTACAATCCATTCAAATAGACCAATATATCCTGGACATCTAAATGCTGTTTTATGTGTATCCTCTTCTGCAATAAATATTTGATTATAGCCAGAATATCCATCCATAAAGGAAAGAAATCGATGGCCCGAAGTAGCATCCACCAAATGGTCTACAACAGGCATATGATACTCATCCTTTGGTGAAGCTGTATTTAGATTTCTAAAATCGATGCATATTCTGACTTTTCCATTTTTCTTAATCACTGGAACAATATTAGAAATCCATTCTACATACCTGACTGGTCTTATGAATTTGGCCTTGAATAATCTTTCCATTTCTTTCTTGACTTCTTTTAGTACTTCAGGAGTCATCTGTCTTGGAGTTTGTTGGTATGGGACAAAATTCTCTTTAATAGGAATTCTATGCTCAACCAGTGATCTATCTAAACCAGGCATATCAGGATAATCCCAAGCAAAGCAATCTTTAAATTCAGACAGCAAATACTTTAAACGATCCTTAATTTCATCAGGTAAAGAAGCACATACATGAAGAATTTTAGGATCTTCCTCTGTTCCTACATTAAAATCCTCTAAAGGATCCTTAACCTCTGCTTTAAGATCATCAAGCTTAGCAGGAGCAGCTTTAAGATCTTCCATAGCTAACTCCATTAAAGATAAAGGACTATCATCTATCACACAATCTGCCCAATTACAAGAAATAGGCTCATCAGCCTCTAATTTCCTAGACAATAAAAGAAAACAACCTCTTAAAAGTGGCTTTCAAAGTAGCCAACTGCTCATCCACTTGATTTAATGTTTCACTGGACATAAGAAACCTTAGATTCAGCACCACTAGACCTCAAAATTATGTTAGGTCTAACGAAATCTTTACTCAACTCTTGAAAACCATCTTTGATATATTTAAGAAACTGGCTTTCAGTAACACCTGTCCCTGTCGACTTTACCTCTGACTCTTCAATCTTGATTGGCCATAGGTCTTCATCGTATAGGCCTGCTTCCACATTGTTGGTATCTGCTTTGAATGGATGTTTATTTGCCCAGAAAATCTCCATTTCTGTAGCCCTTTCATTTTGCCCTTGCTTCAAAAATATCAATGCCTGATGTAAAGAAGAAGGAACACACCCATTTATGTGAATCCAATCTCTGCCTAACAAGGCATTGTAATTGGAAGAAGAATCAATGACGAAGAAAGTTGTGTTCATCTTTCTACTTCCAATCTGTAATTGGAAAGAGATTACACCTTTAGCAGGTGAACATCCTCCTGCAAAGTTACCAACTGTTACTTCTGTTGGAATCAAATCTGATTCCTTCTTATTTAAGACTTTCATCATCTTTGAGGGTAAGATATTGACAATAGCCCCATTATCAATTAAAACCTTATTAATAGGTTGTCCATTGATATGCAACATTATATATAAAGATTTTAGATGCCTGACCAAGGCATCATAAGGAGATCTAAGTACCACAATGTCTTTTCCTTTTGTATCCTTTTCGATTCTTATGGATTCCTGTTGGAAATCTTTCTCCTGTTCATCATTTATTTTTACTATTGCATCTGTCTTATCTTCCACATCTCCTTCTAAACTAGTTGGCTTACTAGGTTTTGCCTGAAAAGTTTTTGGCAATACCAAAATCATATTACATGGAAGTTTAGTAGGAGAAACTGACCCAAATTGGATAGTGGCCAAGGCTTGACCAAATGTAGCAGACTTTTGAGAGTTAGCTTCATTCTTATCATCTTTTGGATCATCTTTCATGATTTCTGAACTGTCGACAGACAACAAGTCATCATCTTCATCATCTTCCAATAAGACTTGTTGAAACTCTGCCATCTTCTTCTTCAAACTCTTCTTAAATTCAGCTTTCTGTTCCTTTATAGCTAGGACAGAACAACTTGATGAATTTGAATTTTGCCCCCCAAGTCTTTGGGTAATAGTTGGCTTGACAGTTTGCCCCCCAAGTTTCTCTGTCTCCTTTGCCTTTGGTTTAGGCACTACTAATTCCCTATTCCAAACCATAGGAGTTGATTGTTTCGGAATTACTTTGACATTCATTTCTGGCCATTGTGTTGGCTCTGTTGCCATATACGAATCTCTTCTTTCTCTTTCTGAAATCTTTCTCTGCAACCTCCTTTTCTGAGTATTAGTGATAGGAACAAATTCCCAACACCTGGGAATTTCAGATGTCTCACTGTATCCCACATGTGATGCTCAATGTTTGGTGGGACAACCATTCTTCCTTGGTATCCACCTCTGACAAAAGGGAGTCTGCCTCTTGATCTCATACCTCTAGAATATGCACCTCTTCCTCTGAAAATAGGTGGATATATCAGATTTGGATCTGGTTTTTCTGGTATTGCTAGAATCAATGGAAATCCCTTGAATAAGAATGGTCCATCATCTTCTCCATACCATTTAATAGATTCAGAAAGGACAAAAATCCCAGGATCTTCACCTTCAAATATCAATTTTGGGCCAACATAAATCTGCAAATCATTATTTCCCATGGTGTTAAACCTTATAGAACCTTTTGCATAAGTTCCATTATATTCTTTTCCCGCAATCACTTCTTCTCCTGACTTTATTTCCTTATCACACCTCAAACAGAAATAATTTTCAAATTTCTGTTTAATATATGATTCTCCTTCAGTTTCCATGATACCTTCTTCTTCTTGAATCCTTTGCTCAACTTGGGATGCCATTTTTCCTTTCCTCAATCTGGCAATCACCACATTTACATCTACTACAGGGAATGGATCAATGTCGATTCCCATTACTTCTTTATTCCCTTTGGCATACTGTAGCAAACCTTTCTGGATCAGGTCCTGCACACAATTTCGAAATGTAACACAATTGTTAGTGTTATGTCTGAAAGAATTATGCCATTTGCAATAATCTTTCCCCTTTCTATCCTTTTCTGGAGGAATAACATGTCCTGCTAATAGGGTTAGAAACTTTTGATTTATTAGTTCATCAAATAACTGATCTGCTTTAGACAAATCAAAAGAGTATTGTCTAAAGCTTGCTTGGTTTCTTCTATTCGGATGGGATGATGGCATATTTATAGGCTTCTCGGCCTTTGTCAAAGTATCACATACAATTGAAGCTTTACCAATTACTTGAGCAACATCAATCTCTACATCACCTTCTATATCTTGGTAATAAGTACCAAGTGATTTATTCTTTTTGAGTTCACCTTCCAAAAGTATAGCCTCATATCCTATGGCTTTTGAAGTAAAATCAAACAAATCTCTGAATTCAGTTCCAGTAAAGTGTTTCTTAAAGTCATAATCAAGCCCTTCTTGGGCAATTTTGACTATCTCAGATTCTGGAATGTAAAAGTGACACTGGTTTCTGACCTTTTTAAATCTATTCATATATTGTTCAACAGATTCAGATGGTCTTTGTCTAATTTTGGCCAAATCTGCTACTGAAATTTCTGGTGCATGCCTAAAGAATTGAGTATGAAATTGTTCTTCCATCTCTCTCCAAGAATGAACAGAATTTGGAGGTAAACTTATAAACCAGGAAAAAGCAGTTCTAGTAAGAGAATGAGGAAACAACTTCAATTTTAATGCCTCATCCAAGTCTGCTTCACCTATTTGAAGGCAAAATCGTCCAATATGTTTCACAGTCGACTGATTTTCTTCTCCATTAAAAAGAACCAAATCTGGGATCCTATAATGCCTAGGAAAAGGTACATTATCAACCCAATTTGGGTATGGTTTTCTAAACATGGGTTTTTCAATCCTTCTTAACCCAGGACCATACATATCTTGCATAATATTCATAAGTTGAGCCCTTAAATAGGGCTCTTGTACTCTTCCTGTTTGATTAGGAACATCAAGCCTCATTTCGTACCCATAAGGGTGGTCTGGCCTTCTCCCATTGGGGTTAAATGTTGGTGGATCATATCCGTACATATTGGGATCAACATTAGCCATATTTGGCATACTTCTATTATCATTCCTACTTAAATTTGCATTAAGATTTTGACCCCCAATTCCAATATTATATGGATTTGGATTGTTATTCCCATTATTTCCAAATCCTGTGTTAATTGGAATTGATGTTGGTATACTTTGATTAAAACTTTGATTTTGTCCATAGTTTTGATTTCCCAAAGGAATCCTATTGACTCCAGTAAAAATGGCATCAAAAGCAGGATTATTAAATACCTGAGAAGAAGGTATGTCATTCATCGGATTTGTCTGTCCATTGTTTTGTCCAGGATGGACATTCACATTAACTGGTACTTCAACTGTTGGTTGAGTTGTTTGATTTTGCGCCCTTGCAGTTTTAAAGATAGCCATCACTGTCTTGGCCATCTCACTCTCTGGATTATTCAATAACCTAGTGAATTGTTGAATCAAATTTGATGATTCACCCTCCGGGCCATTTAACTGGCCTATTTCCTGAATCCTCTGATTTGGATCAGTCACATTTCCTTCATTCACTTCATTTCCACCATTATTGTTGGCAGAGTTGTTGTTATCATTACTACCATCCATTGGTAATTGATTTCTCGTCTTCGGTGCCATGTCTTACTTCCAAATTAGTAAGAGCCCTCCTTCTAGCGCCAAAAATTGTTACTAAATTTCCTGGATTGATCTAATCAACGGGGATCGACAAGAGAATCGACGGAAAATTGTGCCTCGAATTGCTGGAATGTGGTTGTGAAAGGTGGAGTTTGGTTCCTTGCCGTGTTTCAGGACTTCTTTGGAAACAAACAGTGATGTGGATGGATTATGGAAGAAGAGTAATAAAACGAACTTTATTAAACTTCAAAATAGAAGAACAATCGATAGAGTTTATCGAGTGAACAATTACAAGTTAAAACTACTCCTAGAAAAGAAAAGATAAAGGCCTGTTGGCGTTGTTTGTGTGTCCTCAAAACTGCTACGAACTTCTCCATAAATAGGCCTCCTTATTTGAATTTGAATATTCCCTCCAAAGATGGCAGTTATTTCTTCATGTAATGCCTTTGAACCGCTCTCACGATCGGTGGAACATGCAACTTCCACGTTGTGGAACTGCTCCAAGTATCACTGAGCAAAAACTGCCCCACGATCATGAGAATATTTGCATGTATCTCCTTTTAACACCTGTAAATGAACCGCCAATATAAACAAGTCCAATAATACTTAGTTATTAAACGGAAATAGACCATATATTGGTCAATCGACAGGCCAATCGACGGGAGTCTAACGTTTAGAAAACCTTGCTATGGTTTTATTTTACTTAATCAATTTTGCCTAATTTAACTCATGACATTAAGGCAAACTAGAATCAACTTTTAATTTCCAATAATATTACTCTCTTCCATGCCACGTGTCGCCCAATCGACGGGTAAAAATAAAATCACAGTTATGGAGCAAACAGTATCGAAAGTTAAGTAATCAGATCAAACACTTCCAGATAATCACAATCAATATATAACACCACCACCAATATATAGTGGAGTAAAATCTTCCCACAACTCTATCAGAACAAGAAAGAGAAAATTATATACTTTGATAAGGCCTACTCAATGAACGGTAGGCTTTGGCCGAACACTTTAGAGATGCTTATTCAGCCTTTGAAAGACTTTTATCTATTTAGCACTTATTGACACCACTTTGGCATTTTTGGGTAAGCCAAGTGAATAACACTCGCTTTTTATGTGCTCCACAAGTCTAATATTGTAGGTGCAATCCAAAAAATTTAAGGCCTACAGTTGGCCTAGACATGTAATGCCTTTCGGTATCTCGAGAAATGCTGAAAAGGCCTTCATTAACTGGGGGAGGAGGGGAGTCCCAGATTACAAATGATCAAATCATGATCAAGCTCTAGAGTGTCGTTGATTTCCTCCTCTTCATTTTGTTCCTCCTGTTCTAGAACAAGTGGAACGTGCAATTCAGACCTAGCCCCATGGCCGATGGCAGGACTAGATCGTTCCTGACTTGCATTAGTGATCTGCTTACTCTTCAGGAGTGAATCTGGATGTGGTAACTCCTCAGACACTTGAGAAAACTTTTGCGAGTAGAGAACGAGTTGATCTTGCCTTATAATAGGACTTTCCATGTTCTAGCCTATCGCAAGTTTGAGATCTTGTTTCTCTTACGTCGCAACAGACCTATCTTTTTGCCCATCCAGACATGGAAATAGCTTACCATCCAAAAGTTTTTGAAAAACTCTTGAATGTTTGCTGCTACGATCAGGCCTGAAACTGTTGCCATGATTATTTCGATGTTTATCATCCAGGCCTTGGCACTGTTCAGGAATTCTCAAAGGCCTAAAGTGAGACTTTTGCCACCCCCCACCCCCCCGAGTGTAGGGCTATTTGAAATAGAGGCCTTGTAGAAGGCTTGTGAAGGTGGCCTTGCCTCCCTTAGTCCTGGCCATTGCCAAAGACTCTAAATTGATGAAAAGTTTGTTGCTGATGGACAAGCGGTAATCTCTTTTTGATTGTAGCAACCATGTCGTTAATTGCTAGAGTGAAAGGAACTAAGGACTGAATGAATGACTGCGACATTGACTGCGTAACGTCGTGTGAAATCTCACGTCTTGCCATAAACATATAATTCTTGATGCTGTCCATAGCGTCATTTAAGTCTTGCACGCTGATTTGAGGAGCGGCCTCCTCGAGCAGTGGTACGTCAACAACAACACCTTCAGGGTTGCTTGGAGGGTCCGTTTGTAGAAAGCCTTGCTGCTGTAGCTATCCTTTCTTTGGTGACATAATAAAAACGAATAGGGTCCCACCGGGCGTGCCAAAAATGTTTCCCACTTTTTTGCCGCGTAGGCATGAGTGAAAAATCAATGGCGTGTGCGGTATGAGCGTGGGCGTGCCAGGACTTGTCGACGTCCAACGATTGTAAGCGTGAGTGCCTCGATTTGACTCCATATGTAATGCGATTGCATATGACCCAAAGGGTGAGGCCACGATGTGGTTCGTGATTTGCCACAACGAAGTGGACTTAGAATTTTCCAATCGTGTGAAAAAAAGAAGAGAACACGAATAAAAAGGAACTTTATTATATCGGAATAATAAAATTGACGGGTACAAGTAAATATAAAAGGTGCGAAAAAGATAAAAAAAAAAAACCAATTTACTTGATGAAGTAAACGGATTGCGACAACTGGAAAAGTAAAGATAAAACAAACTTTGCTTGAAATTAAAGTTTGGTTGATTGGGTAAGCGCCGGGCTTTATGTGGTGTTGATATTTTTTTGTCTTCCAAATTGGTATTTATAGGGTTTAGGCTTTTACGCATTTCAGATTAATAACACTTCTCTTCTTTTGTCAAAAAAAAAAATGATATTTATAGATAAAAAACAAACTGCTTCGGGTCTGAATCAGGTTTATCGCTTTCACCATGCGTCGACAAGTGTCCCACGATTGTTCCCCTTGCTTGAGTTTGCGGTTATTAGCGGTTTTTGAAAGTTATTTCTTGATCATGGAGCACCAAAAAGTAGGAGTAGTTATTTAACTTCCCAGTTCCTAAATACACGAAAATGGGGTCTTGGAGCCATTTGACTATTCAAATGGCCTTTCAATATTCTTCCCAGAAGAAAAACACGCACCCACCTTCCCCTTTTCATGGGATGAGGCAAAACTATTCTGTGCGTCTCGCTTCACTTGAATTTTAATTAATCGGGCCTTGTTTTAGATCACAAAATTAATGTGGCGCATTAAATTTTTTTTATTTTTTTGATCGGCAAAGATGAATTTTATTAAAAACAGGAAAAGGGGAATGGGATCCAACAAAAAGTTGGACAATACACCAAAAGGGCAAAGCACAGAACACCCAAAGGTCTATAAGGGTCCACAACAGATAATACAATAAAGATCAACCCAATACCCAAAATAAACACTGAAAGCCCAACACCCTAATCCGGCCCAAGCCTGGACCGGCCCACCCAAACCAAACCCCAAAACCCTAACTACACCGGCAGCCTCCGCCGTACAAACCACCGGAGCCCAACCTCGCCGTTAAGCCGAGCCGGCCTCTCCCAGATGTAGAGACTGGCAGCGGATACCGGCCTACGACAGTGAAGGCAGGAGCAGATAAGGCATGAGGGCCAAATCACTACCATCAACCGCAAATAAACCCAAACAGTCCCCACCATCATCTCGATCTTCAACAGCAATAGCATCACAATCCAAAAGTGACAAACTGCCAGCCCCTCGCCTGAATGAGATCTCGGAAAGGCTGTCGGCCGGAATTCGGCACACAAAGACAGCCAAGAACAGCCCATTCATGGGGACCACAACCACCTTGCCACCACCGAAGGGAAACCGAACCAATCAGACCGCCATCTTCGCCAATCGATTTTTGAAAAATAACCTGCAAAACAAAGGTTAAAAAAAACAGCCTATTGAACACCTCCCACACCGCCACAAACCCACCCATCACCATAACCACAACAGCCTCCAGATCGCCGCCGCCACCACCACCCCTGCAACTCCGAAGCAAAACGAAACCACCCAACACCGCTAGGCTCCCGGAGGGACCAAGGACCCTCCGACCGGAGGCGGAAAGAACCGCCACACCCTCCCACACCGGGGAGGGCGGAGGAAACGAAGCAGGGAGAAAATAGAGGGAAAGGAACGATCAGAAAAGAAGAGGGAAAGGAAGAGAGGGAAGATGGAGATGAGGGAGGAAGAGAGGGCCCAGGGAAATGTATAACTCTTCTTACATTCACGTTTATATATTATGCGTCTACTAATAGACAGAGCTGTACAGAGAGGCAGTATGACACGTGTCATTCCCAGTTTTAAAATTTGAATATTTTACACTAACAAAAGTTGATTAGGCAATGGTTGGTTTCCGAACAATTTGGGATCTTTAGGAAGATTTGGTTATCGCTGATCTGGCTGCCAACCTCCAGGATTCCACCATTGGAAGCAAGCATAAGGCTCCTATTGACTTATGGAGTGAGGAATCGAAATACTGCCAAATTGACCATCTGACCAGGAGTGGCCGTGTATATCAACCTCCCAACCTCCAAATCGGAGAATCCTCTAACTCTGCAGCTCCACCAGCTAAAGAGCCTTCTAACCCTTTCACTACCCCGACCAAAAGCACTTTCCAACCTTTTGCTCCACCGGCCAAAGAACCTTCCCATCCTGAGAAAGATCCCGAAGGAATTATCAAGCAACAGCTCGAGCAGACTCAGGCTAAAATGTCTGTTTGGGATGTACTTGTTCACTCCAGTCGCCATCGTGAAGGACTCATCCAAGCCCTTTCCCACTGAAAGTCCCCTCCAATATAACCCCCGATGAGCTCGTGGCACTCATCAAAACCATACCCATTAAGCATGTCATAACCTTTACCGATCGAGACCTGCCTGCTGAAGGAACTATCCACAATAGGCCACTGCATGTCACCCTAAAATGCCATGGTAAATGGGTTCCAGTAATTCTGATTGACAATGGTTCGGCAATCAACGTTTGTCCGCTCCGTGTTGCCTACTGCTTGGGGTACAAAAATAAGGACTTCTCCCCGTCAGAAGTCAAAGTCCGAGCGTATGACAACACTCGCTGGGATGTAGTTGGAACTCTCATGCTTCCTATGACCTTCGGATCCTACCAAACTGAGGTGGAATTTCATGTGGTGAGCATCCCCGCTTCCTTCAACTTGCTGCTGGGAAGGCCTTGGCTGCATAGACCGGATATCATGGTTGTACCCTCCACTCTGCATCAGAAAATTCGTTTAGGGCTTGAGACAGGAATGCTCACCATCCACGGGGACTCTGGAATTCGCACACCCACTGAAGACAACACCTCGCTCTTAGAAATTCAGCATGGGGAGGAAGACATTGCTCTGGGAGGATTCTCGCTGGATACCTCCAATTCTGTCTTCTCGGTCAGAATTGATGATGACTTCGTCATTAGCAATGTCGCCATAAAGATAATGAAGAAGATGTCCTACATGCCAGATTTGGGACTAGGAAAGAATCTGCAAGGACCTGCAAAGTTTGAAGCCCAGGGAACTCTGATGCGCACAACTGGTCTTGGATATTTGCCTTTGAGCGACAATAAAGTGAAAAAGGGAGACAGGTTGGAAGACTATTTCGTTAAAGAGAAAGCAAAGCAGGTCTATCAAGGCCAGCCAGAACCGTTCTGGGATAAGGAATCCAATACTCTGTTGCCGGGATTCGAGATATTTGCCAATGATGTTTGGCCGGAAAGCGAGGAAGAATTTGAGGCTACGAAAGAACGGGGAAAACCAACTGATTGGATTGAGGTCTTTGACATGGGAAGTCTGGTGATCCTGTTCGAGGAAAACGGACCAATGGGTACAGTCATGGAAGCTGAAGTGCTGATGCTGGGGCAGGAGGCCCTCGAAGACCCAACTTTACTCATCATGGATGCCGCTGGAGATTATAAGAACTGGACTTTCATACCGAGTGCAACATGCCATGGGCCTAATTCTGAGTCTGAGTCGGAGTCGTCTGAGTCATCCCAGTCGTTTGAGTCTTTTGAGTCTGTCAAGTCTAAGTCGATGCCTCTTGGCCCGACTCCTCATGGTCTGTACTTTAAATTTGAGTCCACTCGTGTGTATGGTGCCCCGAGGCCTTTGCTGATGATGAAATAAATGAATCTGATTCCGCTTACTTCCCTGGTTTTGAAATAAATTGTGTCGACCCCGATGACCAAGAGATCGATTTCAATAAGGACATTCCTAAAGAAATCCGATCCCTAGTCGAAAGGGAAGACGAGAGGCATGCTCAGCCTGTAAAAGAAGTTGTTTTAATAAATTTGAGAGATGAAGGGGATCGCCGAATAATCCAGATCGGTTCCGCGCTATCCGCAGAAGAGCGTCAAGCCCTCATAAATCTGCTTAAAGAATTCTAGGACGTTTTCGCGTGGTCACATGCCGATATGCCCGGAATCGATCCCGAGATTGTGGAGCACCGGATTCCTCTTTATCTTGACGCAAAACCTGTAAAACAGAAATTAAGGCGCATGAGACCTGATTGGGTACTTAAAATAAAGGAAGAGGTCACTAAATAGATAAATGTAGGATTCCTAATAGAAACTGAATACCCTCAGTAGGTCGCAAACATTGTCCCCATCCCTAAAAAGGATGGCAAAATTAGGGTCTGTGTTGATTTCAAAGACTTAAACAAAGCAAGCCGGAAAGATGATTTCCCACTGCCACATATTGATGTATTGGTTGACAACACCGCTGGGCATGCTTTGCTCTCTTTCATAGATGGCTTTTCAGGTTACAATCAAATCCTCATGGCCCCAGAAGATTGGGAGAAAACCACGTTTGTCACTGAATGGGGAACTTATTACTACCGGGTGATGCCTTTCGAATTGAAGAATGCGGGATCTACTTATCAACGGGCCGCTATAACCTTGCTACATGACATGATTCACAAGGAAGTGGAGGTTTACGTTGATGATATGATCGTCAAAGTAAAGGAGCGAGAAGGACACTTACCCACACTCAGGAAGTTCTTCGAGAGAATCAAAAGATACAGGATGCGCCTCAACCCCGCCAAATGCACATTCGGGGTCACTGCAGGGAAAATGTTGGGGTTCATGATCACCACTCGTGGCATTGAGGTTGATCCCTTGAAGATTAAGGCTATTCTGGAAATGGAGCCACCGCGGTCCGAAAAAGATGTAAGAAGTTTTCTTGGCAAGATACAGTTTATTAGCCGGTTCATTGCTAAGCTGACTTCGACTTGTGAACCGATATTTCGCTTACTCAAGAAAGGAATACCATTTGAGTGGGACGATAAATGCCAGAAAGCTTTCGAAGCTATCAAAGCTTATCTACAGAATTTGCCAGTGTTGACACCGCCTGTAGTAGGAAAACCTTTGATCCTATACCTGTCAGTCACTCTGTCCTCGATGGGGTGTATGCTGGCACAGGAAGGAGACGATGGGGTTGAAAGGACTGTCTACTATCTCAGCAAAAAGATGATCGGATGCGAAGGGAATTATACTTCGTTGGAAAAGACATGCTGAGCACTTGTCTGGGCTTCCAAGAAATTGAGACATTACATGCTAGCCTACCCAGTAAGGCTAATTTCTCAAATGGACCCCCTCAAATACCTGTTTGAGAAACCAGCTCTTAGGGGAAGGCTGGCACGGTGGTTACTGATGCTAGCAGAGTTTGAATTAAAATATGTCACCATGAAGTCTGTAAAAGGAAGAGCTGTTGCTGAGTTTTTGGCCGATTGTCCAGTTGAAGGAGGAGAAGACGCTGAGTTTAAGTTTCCTGATGAAGACATAATGACCATGGTTGAGGATGTTTGGCAGTTATACTTCGACGGAGCCGCTAACCAGAAAGGATTTGGAATCGGTGTGCTGCTAATTTCACCCGATGGATCGCACATTCCGCTTGCATTTAAACTCAACTTTGAAATTACCAACAATTAGGCGGAATATGAAGCCTGCATTGTGGGTATGGAAGCAGCCATTGAGATTGACATAGAAAAGTTGGAAGTTGTGGGGGATTCCAACCTGGTGGTATCACAAGCTAACGGCGGTTGGAAAGTTAAAGAAGAGAAGTTGAAGCCGTATCACCAGGATCTTGAGGATCTCATCTCTCATTTCAACAAGGTGACATTTACTCATGTCCCGAGACTCAAAAACCAGGTTGGCAACCCTGGCATCCATGGTTGAAATTCCTGTTGGTGTAAAGTTAAGGCCAATCGTGATCGAACAAAGGGATACACCAGTATACCAGCATGTCATGGTCGTTGACGAGATGATGATGGTCACCCTTGGTATTATGATATTTGGAAATTCGTGGAAAGAGGAGAATACCCTGCTGAAGCAAGCAAGAAAGACCGAATCGCTCTCCAGAGGATGGCAGCTCAATACATCATCTGCGGAGGAAATCTGTATCGAAGGTCACACTGTGGCATGCACAAGCTATGCATCCATGGTGCAAAAGCCAGGAGAGTGATGGAGGAAGTCCATGAAGGAGTATGTGGTCCTCACATGAATGGCATGATGCTCGCCAAGAAGATTCTAAGGCAGGGATATTTCTGGTCCACCATGGAGACGGAATGTGTGGAATACGTACGACGATGTCACAAATGTCAGATTCATGCCAACCTCACGCATGTCCCACCGTCCGAACTGTATCAAATGACCTCACCATGGCCTTTCTCAGTATGGGGAATCGACGTCATTGGAAGGATCGTGCCGGTAGCATCTAACGGTCACAAATTTATTTTGGTGGCTATTGATTACATTACAAAGTGGGTAGAAGTTGCTTCTTACGCCACTCTGACCGCGGTTCAAGTTGCACATTTTATCAAGCAAAATGTCATCTACCGGTATGGAGTCCCTCAGGCATTCGTATCCAACAATGGAGTTCATTTCAAGGGACGAGCTAGAGAAGTCTTGGATGAGCTCCAGATTCAAGTGCACAAATCAACAACCTATCGGCCGCAGACCAACGGAGCCGTGGAAGCAGCTAGCAAAACAATCAAAGCCATTCTAGAAAAGACCATTCGATCTGTAGAGACCTGTGTTTAAATTTCAATAATTTTAATGTTATAATAACGTTAGAATATTGAGGTATGGAGAAAATGTGATGTGGATATGTGACTTGGGTTGAATGTGATAGAATTTGGAAGTTTGAGGTGAAAATTGTAATTGGTTTGTATGGTGGTATAAATAGGTGAGAGTGAGTGGTAGAGAATTATTCTCCCACTCTCCCACTCACGTCTCTCTCTCCCACCCGACTCTCACTCTCTCTCGAAATCACGCCTTTAAACTCGAGACCCATGAAGATTAACCTTCATTCCACCTTCCGCACGCGATCTTGAGCTCGTATTTTGTTGGGTTTAACTCGAGAGGAGTATTCGGTTGATTCAAGGTTTTCGGAGCTAGGGCTTGCTTGGGAGTTGAGGGTTTTGCTCAAAACCCATTCGGTAGGGATTTCTCACTTCTATTATGTGTTTATGTGTTGATTTGGTGTTTGAATCGTTCCCTAGATTATTGCTTTCATTGCTAGAAATGTTCTGGTGAAGTCTGAAAATCGTGCACTAAAAACCCAGGTCCTACCGATAGGAGTTTTGGCCCTACCGGTAGAAAAGCTGTCCAGTAATATCAATTTTGTGAAATTCTGGTCTCCTACCGGTAGGAGGTTGTTTCCTACCGGTAGGTAATGAAAAAATTGGTCTCCTACCGGTAGGAGAATGTCTCCTACCGGTAGATAATGAAAAATCAGCATTTTTGAAAAAACTTCGAACGAGCATAACTTTTTCATCCTTACTCCGTTTTGGGCAAATTTTATATCGAAATTCATGTACCGGAGATCTAGTTTCCAATGGTGGTGGTCTCATCTCCCAATTCTTAACCGATAAGGTTTGGTAGCCGAAATAAGATAGATATGTTCGTATATGTTGGGAAATCATTTTTCCTTAGGATCGTTTGGGGGAGACACGGATGTTCTTAGATTCTCTTGAGTATTTAATTGAATGGTTTGACGAGGCTAGCGGTGCACTTAAGGCTTTATAGTGGTCGTTGGGTTCCGTACGAGTCTTTTGACACCGAAACAAGATTTTAGGGAACATAATGAATATAGGTGGGCTAAGGTTGTGTGTACTGACATGCGATGTGAAAGACGAACATGTTGGACACTTTGCTAAGTTAAACAATGCTAGGAGTAAGTACGTGAGACATTTCCCTCACGATTGATGTGTGGTACACCTCTTGCGCAGTTTGTGCGGTTTAAAGAGTTGTTAGGATGAAATCTATGAATCGTCATGAGCAAGTGCCCTTTTGATGTGTATATGTACAAGTTTAAATAGTGATATGAGAAACTAATGGCGTAATGATATTGAGTTGACTGAGGTGAAATTATAAGTACTACTTCTATGTGAATAAGTCTTTGTTGTGAGTTCCCTATATGTGATTGAGATGGATGACTAAATTGTAAAGTGTACCGGAGGAATTGTGGTTTGGTGACCTATGACGTGTGACTTGAATTAGCTCCATCATTGAGGGAGGTACAAGTGGGGGTATCGGGATCCCTTAAATGACCCGGCAGGAGCTTTTGCTCATGGCACAGAACGATAAAGGAATTGTGACACGATGTGAATGTAAAAGGGGTATCATTGTGAAAGTGTGATTGATATGAAAGACATTGGCGTTGCGATTCTTTGATTATGATAGTTTCATAAGTTAAGATATCGGGTTGGTGATCTGAAATAAGATGAGGGGCAGTGGCAGTCATGAGAGAATCGTATAGACAGTAAGTCCTCGTGGTTGAACTAGAGTCGTGGTGTGTAGTCACGGTACCTCATTTATGTCGTTGACGTTGGGACAATTACTAGTCGTGTTTTGTTTCTCCGTTGAGATACCGTACCTTGTTTCTGTTGTTCATTCTACCTGTCATCCATTTGCATGTAATGGTTGTATAGATTTCTCTACTGGGCTAATGTAGCTCAACCTATCATTTTTCAGGTATGAGCCCGGAGCAGTAGCTGGGAGCGAAGTGCATGCATTCAAGTGCATATTTTCGAAAGAAGTGGTAAAGGAAACTCATGGATATTTTGATAAAACATGTCTTGGGAATGTAATAGTACCTTAACTCTATTTCTTTTAATGATGTAATATATTCAAACTCTTGGAGTTGGATCTGTAATTTAATGACTAAGACGTGGTGAACTCTTTTGGGGTATTATGTAAGATAATGTGAGGAGTTTTACTTATGAAAAGTTATCTTTATTTATGTTGAAAATCGAGGGCGTGACACGATCCGCAAGAGATTGGCATGAGCAGTTGCCACTGGCTTTGTGGGGGTATCGCACGTCTGTACGTACACCAGCAGGGGCAACTCCTTACTCTTTAGTCTACGGTATGGAAGCAGTACTTCCCATTGAGTTGGAGGTTCCATCTCTTCAGACTATGATTGAATGTGAGGTCCAAGAAGCAGAATGGCTAAGCAATCGATTTGCAGAGCTAATGCTGTTCGACGAACGCCGGTTGAGGGCTCTCTATCATATTCAAGGGTACCAGAGGAGAATTGCACGTGCGTTCAATAAGAAAGTGAAACCCCGGGACTTGGCAGAAGGAGACGTGGTTTTGAAGGAGATTCGGGCACCAGTTTAATCCACACGGAAAGTTCGACCAAAGTGGTCCGGGCCATACATCATCAAGACCATCCTGTTTGGAGGAGCTACGCAACTCATCGACTTGGATGGAAACGAATTTTCAACTTTGGTCAACCTGGATCAACTTAAACGCTACTATCCCTGAGAGAAGCTCGCTAGGCTGAAAATCGCAAGGGCGGGCTGTCCCAGGAAAAAATTAGAGCAAAAGCTTGCTAGGTTGAAAACCCACAAGGGCATCCTAGGCAAAAGTTAAGGCACGAAATAAATGAGCTCGTTAGGCCGAAAACCCGAAAGGGCGGTACTAGGCAAAATTTAGAGCGCAAAAGGAGAGTGTCAAAACCAGAGCGAACCCTCCCTTGAACAACGTTATGACCTGATTCCTCTGCTAAAAGGATACGTAGGCAGCCTTACTTTGAGGCCCGGTCACAATCAATCAAAATAAAAATTCAGGTTGCGAGAATTCGAAGCACGGAATCAAAGAGGGGGAAACCCTCCATAACTCGTTTTATTATGATAACTGCTTCTAGTACATAAGGTTGAGCATGACTTTTCGAAAATAAAAGTGCAACACGATGAAAGCGGGTCAACAATTTATTCTATGATCAGGGTGGTAGGATTGAGTCAGTTTCCTTGAGCTCCAGCCCTCGCGGCAATGTCCCTCCAAAGCCATTTCCGGTAACTCCCGCGTATCGCCACGGATGGGTAAGGATGAGCATCAATGACCTCGCGAGTCCTCCAGAATTGCTGGTAGTTGCAGAGAACAGAGTGGCGAAAGAGAGGCAAAACCACATTTACCAGAACCTCTGCAGGCGCCTCCTGTCTCAGGCCAAGCTGACGCTGAATCCGGTAGGGGATGTAGAAGGTGAAAACCTCCAAGCCAGCAAGGACGACCCATTGGGGGCCCATGTAGTGCACTGTCATAGGTGGAAGGTCTAGCCACGGGCACCTCCAAGAGATGGTCTCAGCCCCTAGACACTTGAAGAAGTTGACCCATTCAGAAAACCGTCTATCCGCAAACTCAAAACATCGTCGAGACAGCAGCCTAGCCTCGTACGCCCAATTGCCAGGGGGAACGGTCAGCACATTCACCTTGTCACAAAGCCAAATCTATGAAGAAAGGAAAAAAAAACAAGTAAGAAACCGTAGAAAGCCAGACGAGTGACGAGGTAAAATGAGAACATGAGAAAAACCCGAAAAAGAAGAGCTGAGTGAGAAGCTAACCTATAAGAGGAGAGGACTACCCCCAAAAGTCTCAGTCTCTCCAGAGCAAACCTTGTCTAAACCCATCAAAGTTTCAGCCAAAACCATCAGAATTACGTCCTTCCTAGCCTCAATCTGAATGGCAATGCTGACTAGTGCCGAGCTAGCATGGCCGGCGGAAGGAACTAAGAGGTAAGCTGCAAGCAGGCACATGCAAATGGCAGTCATGCGCCGAGTTTGATAAGACATGTCTGCAAGATCTCTGGGAGGAGAGAACATCTCAATAAGTCGCATTACGTTGAGACGACCATCGCTAACTAAGTAGCGGGCAGCGCCACCACTCAATCCCAGAACTGCAGCTAAGATCTTGTAGAAGCTTTTGCGCACCGGAGGGATGATGATTTCTCCCGAGTTGAAGCCGCCAAGGTATGCACGGAACTCCTCGATGGTGGGACAAAGCTCCTGCTCACCGAAGCGGAACACGAGGACCTCTGGATCCCAAAAACTTGCGGCTGCTGTAAGTGCAGAAAAACTAAAAAGGGTTTGAACAGCACAAGAACTTAACGGCTACTTTGTGACTCTCGCCGGAACCCTAGTATGTCGCCGTGATCCTTATCTGCAAAACAGACAAGGGGTGAGCGCACCTTTGCCTCTCGTGGCAAAGGCCCTTCGATGCCTAAGTTAGTATCACGTACTAGCAGAAAACCCTAATTATCAGTAGGTAAGTAATTCGATTGCAATAAACTACGTACCTTTTCCCTCTAGGTTTACCTAGTATTTATAGGTTTATGGATGCTCGTTGCCCAAGTATCCACATTACCCTAGGTTTCTTATCTCGTATAGGAAACCCATAATATCTTGGATTCTCGTTCCCTTATCAGTTCATTACCTCAGTCCTTTTAGGACTCCTTTCCACAGCTGGCCGAACATCCCATTCTCGTTGGGAATCTCTCCAAGATCCTATTTTCTCGAGATCTTATTCCTTTACGGAATTACACCGTTCTGGAACCTTCCAGAGTGCTCTTGTACCTGAGGGCACTTTCCCCAGGATTCTTCTCCTGTTCGGCCTTCTCATTGCCGAACAGACTAATTGGACCAACAACTTCGCATGTCGTTGGTTCATGGCCTCGTACAGGCCTTCTGGACCAATGACTGCTCATGTCTCAGGCTTATACCTCCGACCACCATATTGCACGACGATTGTCCCCACCGTATCTATACCATGGTCCCACGTACCACTTGTTCGGCCCTTATTTGGTCCTGTTCGGGAATACCTCCCTACAATTGCTCCCCAGCTTTACTCGTTATTTCTTCGTATATGACGAGTAAAGCTCTTAGGACCCGAGCAACGTTGTTTTGCTCCTGCACCCTATCTCAGAGAATTCGGTGCAACTTACATCATCAGGCCAGCCAAAACGTCTCATCGTTGGGCGGGACAGGCTTTTCCTGTCCCAACCTTTATATGTGGCATACTTTCATACTACCCATATTAAATGCGAGTGGACTTCTTTGGAAAATGGAACGTCCAAATGGCGCTTGGATTGACGTTTCACTTACGCCTTCCACTTAATAGGGTATATTTGGACTTTCACTTCATTTCAAAACCCCATCCCCTGTCTAGACTCCCTCTGCAGACAGAGTTTTCAAGCGTATCCGCCATTGGCGCCCTGTTCACCATCTCGAGGTTTCTCTCTTGTGCACTTAGGACTCCGATTGTCACAACCGTAAGTCACCGTCCCTTCTTCCCTATCTCTCGTCGATCTAGGGCTTCTCTTTAATCGCTTTTAGGGTTTCTTCGTACCCATGATTCTCGTCTGTTCTACTCCCGCTCACAATGGGGAGGTTTAGACGTCATTGTAACACTCCTCAGGCCATGGCCTCATTCAGATCTCGCTATGAGATCCCTGATGATGTTGCCACCAGATTGGCCCCTGTGGATGCCATACGCCAGAGTCCCGATAACGACACTCTCCACATTCCAGTAGTCGCCGTCGTGGAGGGCGGTGTCAGATTTCCCCTGGCGCCACTACTCCGCCAGGTTCTAGCTTATTACAACCTATCCTCTATGCAAGTCTCTGCTAACTTCTTTAGGGTCGTTATGGGTGTGCACGCCCTAAACCAAATGTTAGGCAAATCCCTAGGCTTACATGACATCCATCATTTGTACAGCATTTCTCGTACCAAAGACGCCCTTACCTACTACCTAAAGAGTAGAGATTCCAGAAGACGACTGGTGCTTGAATTGCTGACTCCGCTCGAGGAGATGATGACGATTTCCTCGTCGTCACTGGAAATTTTGAGCCCAGAAACGAGGACGGCCAAGTGATAGGCTTTCATGCCCCTCACAGATTTGGGCAACCACGTTAGTTCTTTTTTCCTCGTAAAATTTACTTACCGAGCAATTTGTTCGTATTGCATCTTTAATTTCTTATTTTCTGACTGTCAACTTCTCGTGTTGCAGCCGAAAACATCAATCAGGGGTACGCCATCATTACCCCCCAAGTTCACGTAACAGACATCAACCGGGCCCTGAATTTCAACGGACAGGACACCTATCTGGCTGGCCGAGCAAGAGCAGCGCAAGTGCTCCTGAGTTATAAGGCGTCGTACGGGGGCTTTATCGATCGGCGTATCCGAGCAGCTGACGACCCACCAGTTCCTGGACCTTCTGCTGTACAGCCCGAGCAGGTAGAAGAGGAAAGGCGTTCCCGGACCCCTCCATTCCGTAACGAGTCTATAGATCTTGCCGAAGAAGCCTCCACGTCATCCAGCGGTTATTCTCCATCCCCTCCTCCTCAAGAGATGAACCAACCCATTGATCTCAGCAACCTTCGTACAATCCCTGGAGTTGGCCGAGGAAGAAGCCGCGGCACTGCTCGTGGCCGAGGTCGCTCTCAGAGTCTGGTGCCGTCTCATGGCCGCCGAGGATCAACTCAACTGGACGCCCCTCCTGGATTCTCTCCCGAGGAAATTGAAGCCAACCACAAGGATAAACGCCAACGCCTGGAAGCATCTGAGAGACCCTCACCCCAGACTCCTGCAGTCCCAACTCCTATCTGGGCTCCTCAATTCACCCATGGTAACAAACCTGTTACTGTTCGAGACAGCGTGGAGTCCGAAGAGACTGCCCTCGCTCTGTCCCAGGCTTTCATGCTTCCTGGAGAGATGCAAAAAGAGGTGGCCAGCTCCCCAGACAATCTGCTCGGATCGTTCATGGTCCTTAGTGCCAAGGTACGGTTTCCTTTTTGCCCAGAACTTCACGTATTCTGTATTCATTAGTGGTGTTTTATCTTGTCAAGGCTAACGGCCCCCAATTTTCCATCAGGCTATGCAAAAAATGGTTGCCATGGGGCAAAAGTTGGGCCATTCAGAACCGCAGCGTGCTAGGCTGGCCAGCGAGAATGCCAAGCTTCAGAGTACCATTGTCCGTCTCGAGAGAGAGAGAAACCAGGCTCGAAATGCAATGAATGGGCTAAAAAGTAAACTGGACGGTGCTGAAGACAGTCTGAACCAGACTCTGATAGAGCTGGAAATGAGCAAAAGCGAGGCCACAACGTCTTACCAGCAGGGCTACAATGAAGGAATCAATGTAGCTACAGAGAGCTACAAAGGCCAGATGCCTGGAATCCAGGATCAGGTATTTGCTGCTGGGTGGACGGCTGGCCTTAGGAAGTCCGGTACAGCTGAATCTTCTCCACTTTGGACGGAAATTGATCTTCCGAGCACCATGGTGGCCCAAGATGAAGATGGGATCGAGGAAGAAGAGGACAATCTGAATGAGGAGCTCAATGCGGATGTCTCTAAGCAGCACGATGCTGGTGCCAATGGCAACGATGAAGCGACCAACCTTGGCCAAAAGGAAGCCAGTGGTGGTCCAACTAATGGAAGCACTGCTGTGGAAGACATTCCTGCACAAACCCCGACTCCCGTTGCTCAAGACCCTATCGTGGAGCAGTAAGCATGCACTCCCCCTCTTGGAACAATATAATATTTGAAACACTATGGTGGCCCTGCGCGGCTGTAAGTCTCGCCCTGCGTGGCACAAATATATTTCCAAAACTTTTAACACAGGTATTCGGCCCTTTGTGGCGTTAACTTTGGTTTGCTTGGCCCTTCGTGGCCCTTTGATATTGCTGGTGGCCAAACATCCAATTGCAATTGCTTAAGTGTCTTCGTACTTAGGTAGTTATACATGTCTTTGTATGTACTTTAAGTATTGTTAACGTGGCGTGTTCTCATATGTTTTCCGAGTTTATTCGTACTTGGATAACCAACCAGGCGTGCTCGTACCTAGTTATGTGCCCAAACGTACTCATATTTGGCAACGTTATGCACATATTCGTATGCATGCCAAGTGCTTCGTACTTGGAAAAACACCTTAGTTTGTTCGTGTCCAGGTTACCCAAATGTATTTGGCAACAGCGTGCATTTGTTCGTATGCACTCCAAGGTTCACATGTTCGGGTGAATCCCTAAATTTATTCATACCGTGGATAATTAGCTAAGTTTGTTCGTACCTAGCCATTTGTCAGCATGTTTTCGTATGCTCCCAAAGTTTCTCGTACTTTGGATAATTTGCATGTCCTCATATGCACTCCAAGTGTATTCATACTTGGACGAGATCCTAAGTTTATTCAGGAAAAAATTTTATAATTCAAAGATTCGTATAGGTCACATATTCGTATGGGTCCTACTCTTTGCTCCCCAATACGAAGGGAGGAAACAAGTGCCTTGCTTCGTATTCAAGCACCAGAATACGCGAAAACAAAAATGTGTCACTTAAATATTGAGAATTTGATTCATAATTCAAAACTCAAGGGGGCGTTACGCGTACCCCTTGCAACTATAAAGTAAAGTAAAAAATAAAAAACAAGGGAATTATATTCGTAATTCCCACACAATCACGATGTGCATCCTAAAACAGAACGAAAAACGAACCGAAGTCTTTTCAAACAAAAAACTTCCTTAAATTGTGGACATTCCAAGGCCTTGGCACCGGGTTCCCGTCCAGGTCTGCCAAGCGGTAAGCCCCAATGCCCACAATCTCTGTAACTCGATATGCGCCCTCCCAGTTAGCCCCCAACTTGCCCTCGTTGGCCACTTTGGTATTGCCGAGCACCTTACGAAGCACAAGGTCTCCAATACCAAAGTCTCAGGGGTGGACATTCTTGTTGTAGCTTTTCATCAGCTGCTCCTGATATGAGGCCAAATGCACCAAAGCCCTTTCTCTCCGTTCCTCGGCAAGATCCAGTTCAATCTCCAGGGCTCTGTCATTGCCTCCACTTTCAACCAAAGTGGTCCTGTTGGTCGGCAGACCAACCTCCAATGGGATTACAGCCTCTGTTCCATATGCCAAAGAGTAAGGGGTCTCTCCCGTAGACCTCCTCGGCGTTGTTCGGTGCGCCCACAAGACCAATGGCAATTCGTCAGGCCACTTCCCATTTGCTTTGTCCAACCTCTTCTTGATCCCGTCAAGTATGGTCTTGTTGGACGCTTTTGCCTGCCCATTACTCTGTGGGTAGGCTGGGGTCGAGTAGTAATTCCTTATCCCATACTGGGCACAAAAAGCCTTGAACTTTTTCTGAAACTGAGATCCATTATCCATGATCAACGAATAAGGGACCCCAAACCGGGTGATAATATTCTTCCACACGAACCTCTCTATCAGGGGTTCAATGATCTGTGCCAGTGGTTCAGCCTCAATCCACTTGGTAAAATAATCTGTTGCCACCAACAGAAACTTCCTATTCCTCGTTGCCTTGTGAAGTGGACCCATGATGTCCATTCCCCATTGTGCAAATGGCCAAGGGCTTGTCAGGGGCACCAGGTCCTCGGCTAGTGTTCGAATCATCGGCGAGAATTTCTGACACTTCTCACAAATCTTCACATATACTTTTGCGTCCTCTTCCATGTGCGGCCACCAATATCCCTGGCTAATTGCTCGGTGGGCAATGGACCTGCCCCTAGCATGGCTTCCACATGTTCCCTCATGGATCTCGTGGAGAAACTTCTACACCATTTCAGGGTGCACACAAAGTAAGTAAGGACCAGTGAAAGATTTTCTATAAAGTTTTCCCTCAGGAGACAACCAAAAACGTGCAGACTTTGTTTTTATCTTGTGAGCCTCTTTCTTATCCGTGGGGAGTGTTCCATCTCGTAGGAACTCCACTATTGGATCCATCCAACTTGGTCCTTGGTTCACGTCCAAGACCAACTCCACGCTTCTTCCAATACTTGGCTCAGCAAGATAATCGACTGCCACCTTTCTCTTAAATTCAGTTGGCACAGCTGCGGCCAACCAAGCGAGTGAGTCTGCGTGGGCATTCTGCCCAGAACTTATTTGCTCAATGTACACCCTTTCGAAAGTATCGAGAAAACCCCTGGCGGCCTCTACGTAAGCTGCCATCTTTTCATTCCGGGCCTCATATTCCCCAGACAACTGGTTCACCACAAGTTGTGAGTCACAGTATATCCGTATCCTTTTGACTTTTAGGGTTTTTGCACTTCTCAATCCTGCCAAGAGTGCTTCGTACTCTGCCACATTGTTTGAAGCGCTGAAACCCAGTCGAAGAGATAATTCCATCATTGCCCCTTGAGGAGGAAAAAGCACAATTCCAATCCTTGAGCCCGTATTGCATGCGGAACCATCAACGAACAGTTTCCATTCCGAGGGATCCTGTTCGGCGGGAGTTTTATCCTTTCTCGTTGTTTGCTCCTTCCTCTGCTCCTTTCTCTGCTCCTGTCTCATAGGAGGCTGGGGAGCCACCGTAGGTGAAAACTCAGCTACAAAGTCTGCCAGCACTTGCCCCTTTATTGCAGTGCGCGGTTGGTAGTCTATATTGTACTGACTCAACTCGACCGACCAAGTCGAGATACGTCCCGAGAAGTCCGCCTTTCGTAGCAAAGACTTTAACGGGAATTCAGTGTACACCACGATCTTGTGACTCTGGAAATAATGAGGCAATTTTCTTGCCGCCGTCCTCAATGCCAGGACCAACTTTTCGAGGGGCAGATATCTCGTCTCTGCATCCAACAACGTTTTGCTCACGTAGTAGACTGGGATTTGTTCGGATCCCTTGTCCCTCAGTAGCACTGCACTAACAGCATGTTCAGAGACCGCTAAATACAAGGTTAAAGACTCACCTGGTTCCGGTGTGGACAAGAGCGGGGTTGTTGCCAAGTACTTCTTCATTGGAACGCCTGCTCGCACTCTGCCCCCCATTCGTATCCTTCTCTCTTTTTCAGCAATTGAAAGAAAGGTCTACACTTGTCACTGGACCGGCTAATAAACCTGTTAAGTGCCGCTGCCATTCCTGTCAACCGTTGGACCTCTTTCGTGGTCTTTGGGCTCTGGAGCCTCTGCAAGGCTGTTATCTGATCGGGGTTTGCCTCTATACCTCTAATGGTAACGAGGTGTCCCAAGAACTTTCCAGAGCTTACTCCGAACGCACACTTCGAGGCGTTGAGCTTCAACTTGTACTCTCTCAGTATCTCGAAGGCTTCCTTTAAGTTAGCTATGTGGTCATGTTTCTCCTTACTTTTGACCACCATATCATCTATGTACACCTCCATCGTCTTGCCGAGCAACTTCTTCAGCATAATCGTTGCTAATCTCTGATATGTTGCTCCGGCATTCCTTAGACCAAAGGGCATGACACTGTAACAATACAGCCCCCATGGAGTGATAAAGGAAGTCTTCTCTTGGTCGGGCCCGAACATGGCAATCTGGTGATACCCTCGATAAGCATAAAGGAAACTCATTCGCCCATACCCAGCCGTTGCGTCCACTAGTTGATCTATCCTGGGGAGGGGGAAACTGTCCTTTGGACATGCCTTATTCAGGTCCGTGAAGTCGACGCAGACTTGCCACTTCCCATTCTTCTTCTTTACCACCACAGTGTTAGACAGCCATTCTGGGTAGTAAACTTCTCGTATGGCCTTTGCTTCGAGCAAACGGTCAACTTCCTCAATAACAGCGTCCACGTGCTGTACGGCTGATCTCCCCTTTTTCTGCATCACGGGCTTGTGCTGTGGATCTACATTATGACAAATTACGTCTGCATCTACTCCGGGCATCTCTTCGGGTACCCAAGCAAATATATCAACATGGTCTTTGAGGAATTTTACCAATTCCTCCTCTTCTTCGTTGCTCAAGTTCTCCCCAATCAGGAAATACCTTTCTGGATCAATCTTGTTGATCTAAATCTTTTTCAAACCTTCCACTATTTTCTCGGCGGGGTTCCCGCCGACATCCTCGATAGTCGGCAAGTCCGGAACCTCAACGGTTTGTACCAACTGTGCTTTCGGTGCCTTCCCGATTATAGAAACCAGACATTGTTGGGCAATCTTTTGATTTCCCATGATTCTCTCAATGCCGTTTGACCCGGGAAACTTTACCATCTGATGGTAAGTGGAGGATACCGCCCTCATCTTGTGTAACCAGGTTCTTCCTATAATCGCGTTATAGGAAGACGGTACGTCAACGACCAGGAAGTCGGTTCGAAGCACCACTGTTCCTGCCCGAACAGGCAAGGTTACTCTGCCCAATGGCCAGACAGCCCCTGCGTTGAATCCGACCAAAGGTGTTGTTGACGGCACTAGGTCTACCTGTGCCAGACCCATCTTTTTGAACGCGTCATAATACAGCACCTCGGTCATACTCCCCAACTCGTAGGGTTATGACCAAAGCGTCATTATGTGGTACCTGGACTCCTCCCAGGTCCTCATCCGTGAAGACTATGCCCTCGTTGCATACTTCTTCTTCACGTCCTCGTTTCTTTCCCAACTGCATCACGTGCTTGTCATGCTTTACTTGCCTTTGGAGTAACCTTACCTCATTTCTCGTATAAGGTGCGGCCAACCCATGAATCATATGGATCACGCCTCTTGGATTTTGATCGTAATCCAACTCCATCGCCTTTTCCGCACCCTTGTGCTCTTCCTGAATAAATTCCTTCAAATAACCACTTGAGACTAGGTCATCAAGGTGCTGTTTGAACATCTCACAGTCCTTCGTCATGTGACCCAAGTCCTTGTGATAACTGCAATGCTGACTCGTAGCCCTCTTTGCATCCTTATCCCCTTCCAGCCTTGGGGGCCACTTGAAGTAGGGGCGGTTCTTTATTTTATAAAGAATTCAGTAGATTGGTTCTTTCCAGACCGTCGTTACTGAGAAGAAGGACTTGGGGTCCGGAGCGTGCTTCTCCTTGTACGACTCTTTCTTAGCCTGCCCATATTCCTTCTTTTCCCTGTAAGTTTTGGGTTCTGGTTTGTCTGCCTTCTTCGCAGGACCTTTGGCTTGCTCAGCAACCATCCTGCTATCCTCTCGCAGTATGTCATCTTCGTTCCTGGCATGCTGCTCGATCCACTCCATCAACCTCGCCAATGTTCCTACTGGGCTCATGTTTAGGGACTTACGTAGTTCTCCCCGAACAGGTAACCCTATCTTGAACGTGGCTATCGCGTATTCCTCACTGCAACCTTCAATCTCGTTGAAAGTCTCCCAGTACTTCTTAGCGTAGTCCCTAATTGGCTCGTCCTCTCCTTGCTTCATAACAGATAGGCTCTCAAAAGTCTTCGGTGCTTTCCTGCTCGTCAAGAACCGAGCAGTGAATTCCTCGGCTAACTGTCTCCATCCTCGTATGGTGTTCGGCCCTAGCTTATGGAACCATGACAGAGCCACTTTCCCCAAGCTCGATGGGAACATCTTGCACAAGATCGCATCATCCCCGTCGTGCATGAACATTGCCTGTCGGTAGTGCTGTATGTGTGCCACGGGATCAGTAATTTTCTCGTAGAGGATGAACGCCCCGTGCTTCACCCTGCTCGGCAGCTTTGCTTCTTGCAATCTCCTTGCAAAGGGGGAGGAAGCTATGTTGCTGAGGGCCTTTCGTGCTGCTTCTCGTGCAGACATGGTCCCTTCCTCTCTTTCTTTGGTTTCCTTGGGAGCACTCTTCCCCCAATCAGAACTAGGCCTCTCGTACCTATCCTTATGATGTTTCGAATCTCCCCCTCTTCGGGGGTGATACTCCTGCTCCTTCTCTTTCGTGAAGAAGCCCTTTTCCTTCCAGGAGTGGGGCTCCTGCTCTTGCTCCTTCTTCTTCGTGAATGGGCCTTTTTGTACTCCACCATGGCTAGCCCGTCCCCTCTGGATCTCCTTCGCAACAGTCCAGAGTCCTCTGGGTGTTCTCGTACCCGCTGTATCTCTCGAATCTCGTATTCCCATTTTTTGATCATACGAGCGTACTCCTCGATTTCCTGCCTCTTTCTGTCGAGGACGTCTTCATCATTGCGCATGCTTCTTGAGTGTGCGACTGACTCTCTCCTAGGGTGGGACTTGCTCCTTCTCGTGGATTCCGTGGCTGTCCTGCCATCCTTGTTCTTCGAGTCGCCATGGACAGTCACGGGGTGGCCTCTGCTTGTCGTCTTCTTGGCGCGCCCGCCGGTGGCCCGGAACCGTCGGGCTTTTTCGGGGCCACCGGCGGGGATTTATCTCTTCCCCCACCTAGCTGGCTCTTTGGATCAAGCGGTTTAGCAGGAAATTCTTCCATCGTGGTCGTTTTTCAAAGGGAACTCTATCGTTTCCCACAGACGGCGCCAATTGTAAGTGCAGAAAAACTAAAAAGGGTTTGAACAGCACAAGAACTTAACGGCTACTTCGTGACTCTCGCCGGAACCCTAGTATGTTGCCGTGATCCTTATCTGCAAAACAGACAAGGGGTGAGCGCACCTTTGCCTCTTGTGGCAAAGGCCCTCTGATGCCTAAGTTAGTATCACGTACTAGCAGAAAACCCTAATTATCAGTAGGTAAGTAATTCGATTGCAATAAACTGCGTACCTTTTCCCTCTAGAGTTACCTCGTATTTATAGGTTTATGGATGCTTGCTGCCCAAGTATCCACGTTACCCTAGGTTTCTTATCTCGTATAGGAAACCCATAATATCTTGGATTCTCGTTCCCTTATCAGTTCATTACCTCAGTCCTTTTAGGACTCCTTTCCACAGCTGGCTGAACATCCCATTCTCGTTGGGAATCTCTCCAAGATCCTATTTTCTCAAGATCTTATTCCTTTACGGAATTACACCGTTCTGGAACCTTCCAGAGTGCTCTTGTACCTGAGGGCGCTTTCCCCAGGATTCTTCTCCTGTTCGGCCTTCTCATTGCCGAACAGACTAATTGGACCAACAACTTCGCATGTCGTTGGTTCGTGGCCTCGTACAGGCCTTCTGGACCAATGACTGCTCATGTCTCAGGCTTATACCTCCGACCACCATATTGCACGGCGATTGTCCCCACCGTATCTATACCATGGTCACACGTACCACTTGTTCGGCCCTTATTTGGACCTGTTCGGGAATACCTCCCTACAGCTGCCCTCAAAAGCTCAGGACGGAGTCGAATGTTGCGAAGGTATCTCATGGAGTAGAGGCCATTTGCCCGGAAGTTAAGCCAGTCAACGCCCTCCATTGAAACCAACCATGGGAGGAGTGAACCGATGAGAGAAAGAGCCATTAAGATGAAGGGAGAACTTTTGGAAGATGAGAGATGAGTGGGGTGAGAAGAATTTGAAGTTGAAGACCTGAATTTATAGGAGGAGTGGAAAGGACAACTCCAACTTTCAAAGAGCCTTGGGCTTTCAAAAGTGCAAATTTCCCATGAGTCTTGCATAGGAAAAGGCTTGGTCATAGCCAAGAAGCACAATGTAGACATGCATTGGCTCAGAAATGCCATTGCATAGGTCAAACTTCAACCATCGTGCAATCTATCTTGGGAAGCAGCAAACTGAAGACTGTCAGGAAAATAGTCATGCGCGGTATAATGGAGCGCCGCACGGCGTATTAAATCCGAAAAATCAGTAAGGTGTAGCATTGATGTCCCGTGGAACCTCATGGCATAACGCACGGCGTTTTGCATCAACGCGCGGCATTTTAATGTCTGCATTTCTGCAGTTTTTGACAGTAGGGGTATGGAATGAATTTGGGGCATCTCAGGATATCACCAATCACCAGAACACACTCCTACAAGTATTTGGGACTTCAGAGATGTCCCGCTTCAGGTCAACTCTCAAAATCTGAGGTCGTAGTACAAAAAGTCAATGAAATCCCTTTTCTAAGCCAAATCGAGGTATCAAATCACGTTTCGAGCCGTTTCAAGTTGTTTCTTTGAGTCACACAGGTCATAATAGTCAAAAGTGACTTAGTCCAACTTCCGGTTCGAGTCCCGGGCCAAAAGTTGAAGTTGTCACCCTTCAAAGTCAATGTTTTCCTAGTTTTCAAGAATATTCCAAGCATGAGGTCAAACTTTTGAGTCGCGCTTTAAGTTTCGGAGGTTGTCATTATTGTATATAGTCGTGTTCGAGCCTGTATCAAGGGTGTTTGTGTAAATTCTCGGATATAGCGTCAATTTTTCAAAATTCATTCAATTACTTCTTTGATTTCTCATCCTTTGTCAATATATTTCCCATTGCAAACCATGTATCGAACTCAATTTCGTGATCAATGACTAGTTGTACATTCTGGTAGGTGTCTTAGTTACTCAATTTTCTTTGTACAGCAGCAATAAAAGAAATTGAATGACAAAGACATTGAAAGAACAGTTTTCTGTGCATATATATAAACCCAGTGGCATCAATGAGTCGAAGAACATAACAAAACAAGGCATGCAAGCCCGATGCTTAAAAACCTATCTACCAAGGGCAAAATAGGCACCCTACAAAAGGAAGCACACAGGCTCCACCTAAAAGGCAAAAAGCAAAAGAGGAAACTCAATCCTCATCCTCACCACCATCTTCGCCCTCCTCCTCGTCCTCCTCAGAGACCTCCTCCTCTGCCTCGGAGCTAGCAACCTCTTGAGTGCGAGTAACCCTGGGCACGGTACTCCTAGAAGTATCCTCCAAGTCGATGTCTGTAGGCTCATCGGTCTCGTCAGAAACGGCGATAGGCTCCTCCTCGGTGCCGGCGGAGTGTCGCTGTCTCTTCGATGGTCGCTCCTCCCGAGAGCCAGTGGAAGAAGCCTGTTGCGCTGGCATGCGCACAGACTTCCGGCGTAGTCCCCATGAAGCCCATCCTCTAGCCTGCAAAAACATAACATTCAAATAACTGTAGACACCCCAATCTGGGTCTCCGAATAATCTTTAAGTTCCCCGATGATGAAATAAGGAAAAATATACCTTCAAGGCTTGGATTGTTGCTCCTCTGTTACTCCTTCTCTAAACCTCAAGAAAACCCCTTTTCAAACATGTAGGGTGGCCCCCGGTTCAATTACAAAGAGAAAGATGCGTTTGCTTGGTCAAAAACAACTTTTTCCATGACACACTGATGATAAAATGGTCACATATTTCAATGTATAAAACGCCTTGAGTGAAACCAATTGGGTTAGAAAGAGAACTCGACAAGCTTTCCAAGGCTTCAAACCACGTCCAAATCCGAGCTCGGGAGTGTCCGGGGCGCCCCCGCGAAGTTTGGTGTGTTGTGCTGTCACACAAAACCGCACGACATTTCAGATAAATTCAAAAAACCACTCCACCGCACGGCTTTCAAGAGGAGCATCTGACAGATTCCCATGCGCGTCAGCAGATTGGCTAGAGCACATTTTTCACGTTTTTTTTATCCTTTGGGTGCACTCCAAGCATCTTTTTGCCTATAAATACACCCTTCCTCTTAGAGGAAAATGCCCCCCTTGATTCTCTCTTTACAACCCCTTACACCCATCACCACTATATACATCTCTTTCTCTCTCTACATCAACCCACAAGCTGGTCTATTTCAAAATTAGTCTTGAACTGATTTTCTTTTTCATTCTCTCTACAAAACTCACTCAAATCTCCCCTAAACTCAGAAACCCAACCGATTGTAGGGATTTTCAGTCCAAATCAACTTCCGCTCTTCTATTTTCAAGCACATCCAAGCCTACAAGAAGGTATGAATCGACTTCCTTGAGCTAAACCTCGTTTAGGGGAGGTCTTCCGAGGCCTATCCCATTCTTTTCTATACTGGGTTTAGATTTCAAATAAATTGTATATTCAACAGTACCAAAAATCAGAACATAGACGGTTACAAAATATCGTGCGAGATGTTTTGAACCTCGCACGGCATTTTGTAATACCGTGCAGTATTTTCATTTTCGTTTTCAGATTGGTCTTAGTTCTACAAGGCTTTCAAGCATGTTCTCATGTGCCAAAGTGAGTTGAAAATCTAATAAAATTATTTTCGTACTGGGTTTGAGTCAAACTCATAGCCGTGAGGGGGGCCTTGTGGGGCCCATCGCAGTCTTCTGTACTAGGTATGGGTCGCACATAAGCCTTACATTTTCAAAGATCAAAAACAGTTTTCGTACTGCACTCGGTGTGTCGTGCGGCATTTCTATGGTATATCGGTAGTACCGTGCGATTCTCCGGTAAAACCGTGCAGCGTTTTATTCCACCATGTGTGATCACAAAAGTTCTAGAAAACATCAATCATGCCGCACGGCATCCCAGTCTGCAGCACGGTATTTTACTTTAAATTAATATTTCTTGTTTCATTTCCAGTCTCCGTTCCATTGTAAATTGGCATACATGTCATTCATTTGTCCATATTTGTTGCATTTGAAAATGGCATTCATTTGTCCATATTTGCTGCATTTGAAAATGGCTTTTGTGCCACCTATTTCATTTTTATCTTGTTTGCAAAAGTTAAAAGTTTTCAAATGATATTAAATTTCCTATTTAAAATGCTTAGTAGAGACCGATTTTTATCGGGCGAGAGGGGTGCTTTTTCAACAAAATCTTCCCCTCTCGTAACCTGGCTCCTGAACTCAAAATCTCAACATTTTTCGCAAGACCAAAAGCCTTTCTTTTTCAAATAAAGCTCTCGGTTTCTCGGATCATCCATCTCAAAAATCCGGGTGCCGACTCTCGAGCGTTCTGATCGGGGAGTCCACAATGGCGACTCTACTGGGGACTTTTATTCAATACTTTAATTGTGCTTGTTTTTAAAAAAAAAAACAAAAAGAATAAAAAGTATTGAATAATCAAGAGGGCCAAGCTTAAAAGGCATTTTTCTTGGGGGATTTAAAATCATTTGAAAATCTTAACTTTTTTTTTTCTTTTTACACTTTGCACCCTACAAGCCTCGCTAGTGTGTTCTGGCAATCTTGCCCGGCTTGCCGGTGACAAGCTCTCCCGGGATGCCTAGCAACCCTCGACTGTGATGAATCATCGTACCGTTCAACCATTGTCTTGCAATACACTTGACAACGGGAGGTACATCTTGGCTCTAGTCCGAGGAACCCCGCTAAACCAAAACCGGCCTTCTGCACTTGTACATAACTATAGAACCTTCCAAACTAGGACAAGAGCCTATGGTTAGGACTTATGTGTTATACCCTGCTTATGTGCTGCATATATCTTGCTCACATGACATATCTCATCATTATGCTACATTGCACATATATTGCTTGACCGTTAGAGTAGTTCTAGGACTTCTCTCTTCCTCCCACGTGTAAAAAAAAAAAGAAAAGAAGGTTGCTAACATCCGATGAAGAGTCGTGCCCCATGGGACGCGTGTTGCTTAATACTAATTAGTCCTTAAAATGACGCATTTGGGGGAAATCAATTCTTACTAAGTCTTCGATGCATTTTTCAATCAAAGGTTCAAAAAAATTATATGAAGAAATGACTAAAGTAATAATGCTGTGATACTTACACCATTTAGGCTAATAGCACCATGCCGCTCACGCCATTCCGGTCACAGTACAGCATCATTTTTACCACGTCATTTCAAAAACAGAAATTGAACCTTTGAAAAAAAAAATGAAGACTTAGTTTGTTTTGACATCTCTTAAGCTTCGTTGTTTATAAAGGATACATTATCAAAAGAAACTCTGAGGATCGAGGCAACTTTTTAAAACCATTTTCTGTGAGTCTAGGAGACTTAAAATCTGTGGAGTTTGAGATACCTCCGGTGTTCGTCGTGCCCGAACGGCCCCTCTGGTCTGGATCTAACCTTAGGAGGTGCTTGTATCTAGGTTTCGGCAATCTCATTGCTTTGTCTCGGATGGTCAAGATAAGGAGATTGACTCTGATTCCGAAGCATTCGAAATTTAACCTACCTGACACGACTTACCCATGGCTGCTGAAACCCTTGGTACAATCATATCCTAAGTGAGATTTGGAGCTGAGGTAGGTTTGTAGGAAGTTAGGACGGTGACAACAACGACGACACGTGTGCATAGAACCTTCCAAAGTTAAGACATGGATCCATCTATTAGAACTATGTGTTATATCCTGCTTAATGCATTTTCGCGCGGGCCGTATCATATCATCGTACTGCAATGCACATGGTCCGTCCACTAGGCACTCGTCTGCTTGTCTTCGGGGACTTGCACTCACTCTCGCCTCGTCCTCCACCCTTCTCTCCTTCCCCCCTGTGGTCTGAAAAGATTGCCAAGACCCGATGAAGAGTCGTGCATCTGATTATATGCACGTTGTTTAAATCAATTAATCCTTGGAACGATAAAGCCTTGGGGATATCAAAATTTATTAAGTCATCAATACATTTTTCAATCAAGAATTCAATGGAGATTAAGGAAACAATTAAGCTACAATGTCGTGATGCTCACACCACCCAGGTTATGGTGCCAAGTCACTTACACCGCTTAGGCTAATGGTGCCATGTCGCTTACGCTGCCTCGGTTACGGTATCACGTCATTTACGCCAAACGGTTTCTAAAACCAAAATCGAAACTTTGAATGAAAAATGTTAGGGACTTAATTTGTTTTGCCATCTCCCAAGTCTTGTCATTCCTAATCAAATGATACATTGTCAAAAGAAACGCTGAGGATCGAGGCAATCTTTAGGGATCGCACTGTCGGTCTAGGAGACCTTAAATCCATGGAGTTTGCGATACCTCCGGCGTTTGCCGTGCCCATACGGCTCCCCTGGTTCAGTCTAGCCTTAAGGAACATTGGTATCTGGATTTCGGCAGTCATATTGCTCTGTCTCGGATGGTCAAGATAAGGAGATTGGCTTTGATTCCGAAGCATTTGGAATTTAACCTACATGACATGACCTACCCGGATTGTCAGAAGTCATCTGCCATGTCTTATGTGAGATTTGAACCACGGCAGGTCCTTAGGATAGTCTAAGAGACTTTAAATCCACAGAGTTTGCGATACCTCCGGTGTTCGCCGTACCCAAACGGCCCCCGATCTGGGCTAGCCTTAAGATCACTAGTATCTGGGTTATAGCAATCTTATTGCTTTGATGATTATGATAAAGGCATTGGGTCTATCCCTACTAAACAACCTACCCATGGTTGTTGGCCGGAAACCATCTGTGCAGTGCCTTAAGTGAGACCAGGCTGTGTTAGACCTTAGGACAACATCAAGATCGACAACACGTACATGGCATGTTCTTTCTTTTTCAGAAATGCGTCTCGGACTCATCTAAAATTCACTTTTTGCTTTACTGTCAGTACTGAGCAACCCATTCTACACAAAACCACACCGCATTCTCCGATCACCTCAATGGCAGGGCAAACAAAATTGAATGAGCTGAAAAAGACTATGGAGGAAATGAGTCAGAAAATGGACAAGATGCTAACTCTGGTCCAAGGGCTGGTTAACCTTCTCACCTCTGTAATCCCAAACACAAATGTGGGACTGAATGATGATGTTGGGGACCCAGAGGCCGACGGGGTTGACAACCTTTGCTCAAAAGTGAAGCTCTCAAAAATGTTCAAGGACCTGGCTGAAATTCATGATGCTAGGGCTCACTCGAAGGAAGATACTGGACCCCTATCTGAAACTAGTGCTGACATGCGTATTGTCTCGGGAGAAATATATGAGATCAATCCCAAAGGCAAAAGGGTTTGTCCCATTGATAGCAAAAGGCTATACAGTTGCAAAGCAAGTAAGGCTTCCATTAGGGGCACCACGGGCACCACCGTGAACCCTCAACTCAGTCGCAGAACCAAACCATGGGCCTTCTCCCATTTCTCTGAACCTCAATCTCTGGTTTATGAAAAGCTCCTAAAAATTGGCCTCATCAAGCCACCCCCCCAAACTCCTTTACCTCAAAAGCTCTCAGCAAATCATAACCCAAATGCCTTCTGCACCTTCCATCAAATACCCGGTCATGTTACCGATGAATGCATTCATCTCCGCCACAAGATTCAAGACCTCATCGATGAGAGAATCATCCCTCCACCACAGCCAAACATCATGCCCAAGCGCAATCCTTGTATCAACTCCGCCTTTTTCATCAAAGAAGGGAAAACCATCAAGAGCCATGCAACGGTCTGACCTTCCACGAGTTTGGGAGTTTTCAAGCTTCGAGCCCATGTCCTCTAAACAACCATCTTTGTGTTTGAGCCAGTTTGTACCTCGAGTCTTTCATGCTTTCACTGTTGTGTCTGTGTGTTCTCAATTTTAAGTCTGCAAGAGTCAAAAAAAAATGTGTCAGGTTCGTCGGTCTGAACTACGTTGTGACCTAATTCCTTTACAGGATACATAGGCAGCCTCATCTCGAGGCCCGGTCAGGAGCATTCAAGTCAATCCCAAGATTCGGTCATGTCAACCCCTAGTAGTTCGGTCGCTGTCTTTTGAACGTCGCATCTCTGTAATAAACATAGGGTTTCGAAATTGTTTTCTACCATTAGTTGAAAATCATGATAATCACTTCAAAACACGAGATTATTTTTGATTGAACCCTCACCTCAGGTAGGAAGAAGAATTTCAAGGGACCACTTCCTGATGCCATATCCATTCTAAGAAGCAATGTTGTGACTCTAAAAAGGCTCTCTAGGTCAAAATCTCATAATCTAACCGAGGCAAAAGTTAGAGCATGCAAATAAAAGCCTCTCAATAGAGCATCTAGGATTCAATTGTTAGGTTGCACAATCCAAAATGAAGAAAGGCCATCTTTTCTTTCATCCTACACATAAAGATATATCCTTTGATAGCCTCTTTGAGCCACAATCAAATTCTTTGAAAAAGAACCCCAGCTAGCCAGCTATCCCCCGCATCGGGGTGAAATGAAAATAAAAGTGCCAAAAGAAACATTGAAATTTAAAGCATCAAAAGAGTGAAAGTGCCAAACACATCGAGATTCAAAGCATCAATAGGATGAAAGGGTCAAACACACTAAAAGACATTGAAGGCATGAGAAAGCAAATGAGAAATCAAGAGAAAACGCCTACCAAAGCAAAAGGGCACAAAAGTTCAAAAATAGCTGCTAGCTTTGAAAACCCAAAAGAAAGAGAAATTTTTAAGCCAATTACCCTTTCTTTGTTAAGCCCAAACCATGGCCTACAATACAACCCAAAAAGTCCTTTCAGATTGGAAAGCGCAACTTAATAGCAAGAACCTTAGGTGTTAAGAGGCATGATCGAAAATCAACACATGGAGAAAAGTCAAAACATTGCTCAAAGCAAAAATCCAAATTGGGGCATTTTTGATCCACGGGCCATCATCAGCAACCTAGGGCACGGTTCATGATAAAAACTCTCGTGTTTTGACAAAACAAAATCAAAAGATTCGAATGAAAATCAATTGATGGAGTAAAACAATTTTTGAAATTCCGAAAGGAGAATTCCAAGAACTTGAGCATGTCTATCATTTCAAAGAGTCAAAGTCTTCGCCCAATCAGGGGCACCATTCGAAAGTCGCTTTGTCTTTCTCCCCCTCATTTGCGTCAACGTAGTCTTGTCAAATCCACCCCTTTTGCCAAAAGTTTTGCCAAAAGTCAAAAGAGTCATCTCAATTTTGTTAATTCTCGACTCGTGGAAGCCATTTCAACGCATGAAAAAAATACCACCCCTAAGAGAAGCTCGTTGGGCTGAAAACCGCAAGGGCAGGCAGACCCAAGCAAAAATTAGAGCAAAAGCCTGCTAGGTCGAAAACCCGCAAGGGCGGCCTAGGCAAAAGATAGTTAATAAAAAAGGCTCGCTAGACCGAAAACCCAAAAGGGCGGTACTAGGCAAAATTTAGAGCGCAAAAGGAGAGTGTTAATACCGAGCGAAACCATAGCCTAAACTGCGTGCATCGTCAACTGGTTGCCAAAACCATTAGAACCGGGGTTTGTCACTCACTGGGGCACAACAGCTCGATGTCATCTATCGAGGCAAGCGTATGCCTAACTTCAAAACTCGAGCATAAACTTCAGCCCAAAGCTCAAGCCTTGACCAAAGGAAAGTTTCAGCCCAAAGCTCGAGCCCTAACCAAAAACGAACTCCAGCTCAAATCAAAGCTCCGACCAAAAACAAACTCCAACTCAAATTCAAGCCCTCACCGAAGGCGAATTCTAGCCCAAAATCCAAGATACCAGTCCACTAGCCAAAGATGGTAAAGCAAAAAGGGTACTTAGATGTGTCCCTATTTTTTTCAAAAAAACAAAAAAAGGAATGTTGTACACATCGTCGTTGAGTACCAACTCGCGAATCTCTAATGTTGTCCAAAAGTCATTCAACCAAGCTACGGTCCAAAAGACCTAATGCTTCTTAGTCTCTCAAGCGATGGTCCAAAAGGCCCAAGCTTCTCGTTTAATCGAGCTACGGTCCAAAAGACCTAAGTTTCACATTTAACCGAGCGACGGTCTAACCGACCTAATGCTTCTTAGTCTCTCAAGCGACGGTCAAAAGGACCTAAGCTTCTCGTCGGCGACGGTCAAAAGGACCTAAGCTTTTCATTCAATCGGGCGACGGTCAAAAGGACCTAAGCTTCTTTGTTTATCGAGCTTCTCGTCGGCGACGGTCAAAAGGACCTAAGCTTTTCATTCAATCGGGCGACGGTCAAAAGGACCTAAGCTTCTTTGTTTATCGAGCGATGGTCTAATTGACCTAATGCTTCTTAGTCTCTCAAGCGACGGTCAAAAGGACCTAAGCTTCTCATTCAATCGACAACGGTCAAAAGGACCTAAGCTTCTTTGTTTATTGAGCGACGGTCAAAAGGACCTAAGCTTCTCATTCAATCGGGCAATGGTCAAAACGACCTAAGCTTCTTGGTTTATCAAGCGACGGTCAAAAGGACCTAAGCTTCTTCTTCTATCGAGCTACGGTCAAAAGGTCCTACGCTTCTTTGTTTATTGAGCGACGGTCAAAAGGACCTAAGCTTCTCATTCAATCGGGCGACAGGTCAAAAGGACCTAAGCTTCTTTGTTTATCGAGCGACGGTCAAAAGGACCTAAGCTTCTTTGTCTATCGAGCTACGGTCAAAAGGACCTAAGCATCTTTGTTTATCAAGCAATGGTCAAAAGGACTTAAGCTTCTTTGTCTATTGCACTACGGTCAAAAGGATCTAAGCTTCTCAGTCAGTCGAGCGACGGTCAACAAGACCTTAGTTTCTTTGTCTTTCGGGCTACAGTCTTACCGGCTTAAATCTTCATCGTCTCTCAAGCTACGGTCAAACCGACCTAAAAGCCTATTAGTTTCTCAGGCTACGGTCTAACTGACCTAAAAGCTCCTTCGTCTCTCAGGCTACGGTCTAACCGACCTAAAAGCCTCTTAGTTCCTCAGGCTACGGTCTAACCAACCTAAAAGTCTCTTCCTCTCTCAGGCTACGGACTTACTAACCTAAAAGCCTCTTCGTCTCTTGGGCTACGGTCTAAATGACCTAAAAGCCTCTTAGTTTCTTGCGCTATGATCAAATCGACCTAAGGCTTCTTAATTTCTTGGGCTACGGTCCAACCGACCCAAAGCTTCTTCGTGTCTCGAGCTACGATCAAATCGACCTAAGGCTTCTTAGTTGCCTCTTAGTCTTCCAGGCTATGGACCTCGGGGACTCCATAGTTTATCACACTCTACGAGCATCTTGTCCCTTGTCCTCTGGGACTTTCTTATCGCATTCTAACCGCATCTCGCCCTCAAGGACTTCATCATTTATTGCAATCTACGAGCATCTCCGTTTCTCAAGACTTTGTCTCTCGTTCTCTGGGACTCCATCGTGCTCTACGAGCATCTTGACTCTCGGGACTTCGTCTCTCATCCTTCAGGACTCACCGTATTTCTGTCTTCCAATACTTGTCGTATTTTCGCCCTTCGAGGGCTCGTCTCAAATTTTGCCCTTCGAGGGCTCGTCTCAGATTTTACCCTTCGAGGGCTCGTCTCAAATTTCGCCCTTCGAGGGCTCGCCCTTTGAGGGCTTGTCCCAAATCTCGCCCCTTCGAGGGCTTGTCTCAAATTTCGCCCTTCGAGAGCTCGTCTCAAATTTTGCTCTTCGAGGGCTCGTCTCAAATCTCGCCCTTCGAGGGCTCATCTCAAATTTTGCCCATCGAGGTCTTGTCTCAGATTTCGCCTTTCGAGGGCTCATCGCGTTCATTTTACCCCTTCAAAGAGACTTATCTCACTATTCGCACTCGCTTTAGTCCCCTGAGGACTTGTCTCAAGAGATTTCATGACACTTAGCACTACATGCACTCAATCTTCTCAAGTTTATTGCATAATTTCGTAATTTGTCCCCTGGGACTCGTTTTACTTGCATTGTCCCGATAGAACTACGTTGGTCTGATCCTTAAAAAGGGGTACGTAGGCAGCTCCATGAGCGCGACCACATTTATTGCATTCTTGCATTTAACTTAAAGACTTTGGAGCGATGGATTGGGATGTTTAATCTTTAATGTCACTTATACCAAGCAATGGTACCTAAGTTCCGTTAAAGAGGGACTACTGTAAACACCCCAATCTGGGTCTCCGAATAATCTTTAAGTTCCCTGATGATGAAATAAGGAAAAATATTCCTTCAAGGCTTGGATTGTTGCTCCTCTGTTACCCCTTCTCTAAACCTCAAGAAAACCCCTTTTCAAACATGTAGGGTGGCCCCCGGTTCAATTGCAAAAAGAAAGATGCATTTGCTTGGTCAAAACAACCTTTTTCCATGACACACTGATGATAAAATGGTCACACATTTCAATGTATAAAATGCCTTTGAGTGAAACCAATTGGGTTAGAAAGAGGACTCAAAAAGCTTTCCAACGCTTCAAACCGCGCCCAAATCCGAGCTCGGGAGTGTCCGGGGCACCCCCGCGAAGTTTGGTGTGTTGTGCTGTCACACAAAACCGCGCAGCATTTCAAAACGCGGCGCGGCATTTCAGAAACGCTGCACGACATTTCAGATAAATTCAAAATATCACTCCACCGCACGGCCTTCAGGAGGTGCGTCTGACAGATTCCCATGCGCGTCAGCAGATTGGCCAGAGCACATTTTTCACGTTTTTTTTATCCTTTGGGTGCACTCCAAGCATCTTTTTGCCTATAAATACACCATTCCTCTTAGAGGAAAAGGCCCCCCCTTGATTCTCTCTCTACATCCCCTTACACCCATCACCACTATATACATCTCTTTCTCTCTCTATATCAACCCACAAGCTGAGCTATTTCAAAATCAGTCTTGAACTGATTTCCTTTGTCATTCTCTCTACAAAACTCACTCAAATCTCCCCTAAACTCAGAAACCCAACCGATTGTAGGGATTTTCAGTCCAAATCAACTTCCGCTCTTCTATTTTCAAGCACATCCAAGCCTACAAGAAGGTATGAATCGACTTCCTTGAGCTAAACCTCGTTTAGTTTTGAGGGGAGGTCTTCCGAGGCCTATCCCATTCTTTTCTATATTGGGTTTAGATTTCAAATAAACCGTATATTCAACAGTACCAAAAATCAGAACATAGACGGGTTACAAAATACCGTGCGAGATGTTTTGAATCTCGCACGGCATTTTGTAATACCATGCAGTATTTTCATTTTCGTTTTCAGATTGGTCTTAGTTCTACAAGGCTTTCAAGCATGTTCTCATGTGCCAAAGTGAGTTGAAAATCTAATAAAACTATTTTCGTATTGGGTATGAGTCAAACTCATAGCAGTGAGGGGGGCCTCGTGGGGCCCATCGCAGTCTTCTGTACTGGGTATGGGTCGCACATAAGCCTTACATTTTCAAAGATCAAAAACAGTTTTCGTACTGCACTCGGTGTGTCGTGCGGCGTTTCTATGGTATATCGGTAGTACCGTGCGATGCTCCGGTAAAACCGTGCAGCGTTTTATTCCACCGTGTGTGATCGATCACAAAAGTTCCAGAAAACATCAAGCATGTCGCACGGCATCCCAGTCTGCAGCACGGTATTTTACTTTACATTAATATTTCTTGTTTCATTTCCAGTCTCCGTTCCATTGTAAATTGGCATACATGTCATTCATTTGTCCATATTTGTTGCATTTGAAAATGGCATTCATTTGTCCATATTTGCTGCATTTGAAAATGGCTTTCGTGCTACCTGTTTCATTTTTATCTTGTTTGCAAAAGTTCAAAGTTTTCAAATGATATTAATTCCTCCATTTAAAATGCTTAGTAGAGACCGATTTTTATCGGGCGAGAGGGGTGCTTTTTCAACAAAACCTTCCCCTCTCGTAACCTGGCTCCTCAACTCAAAATCTCAACACTTTTCGCTAGACCAAAAGCCTTTCTTTTTCAAATCAAGCTATCGGTTTCTCAGATCATCCATCTCAAAAATCGGGTGGCGACTCTCGAGCGTTCCGGTCGGGGAGTCCACAATAACATTTGCATTGTAATCATGAATGAAGGTAATAAAAGTGGGGTAAGTAGCTATGTGTTCAAGGGTTTACCATCATCCCTCCGACGCGAGTCAGTACTAGTGGGGGATGGCCCATGGCGTACCGCCGCACAAGCTGCTCCAGGCCCATCATTGCCGCCGCCATCTCCCTAGCATACTCCGGAGTAACCTACGCAATGAAAAGGTTAATTAGGATGTGCGGCGAAAATAGTAAACATGCGAAAGGCGATAAAAGCATGTCATATCTCAACAAGGAACTCCGGAGGCTCCTCCACCAGGCCAGGGACTCCCTGAGCAGTCACCACGTCCATAGTCCAGGAAAGTCTGGGCAGCCTGGCCTCGCTCTGACCAGCGTCGTCACCACGGCCTCCACCTCCTCTTCCTCTTCCTCCTTTACCACCCCGCGCCTACTGTGTCGCCTCCCAAGCAGCGCGTATCCCAAAGCTCTGCATCAAGCACCGAGCCTGGTACTCCGCATAGTCAGCACCTACCTGAAAGAGTGGCTCTAGCTCAGGGTCTGGCCGTGTGAGCTGCTTGATCTCCCTCAGAGTGTACTGGCTCGTCCTCTGCACGAGAGGAGGGAGTGGCCCAGGGACCAAGAAAGCATCCAACTTCAACGACTGGCGTAATACCCGGTCACCCAGGTACCATTGCCGGTCGTAAGGGGACTCCAGAAGCACTCTCCCCCTTGTTACCTCTCTGCTCCGAGCAACGTACGGAATCTCGAAGCAGTCCCAAATGCGCCAGTGGATCTGCAATCAAGAGCAAGCGATATTAGCATACAATTCAAGTTAAAATGGACATGAAGGTCGAGAATTGAATGCATAAAGGTGTATTGGTACCTGATTAGGACGCAGCTACTCGTCCAAGAAGAGGCGGTAGGCATTCAAATTGCCCTTTCCCTTCTTCACTCCTCGATACTCCTTCGACCAGCGCAGAGCTCGAGGGAGTATCATGTTGTCAGGGCACGAGGTCTTGGGAGGGTACATACCAAGGACCTCTTACGTACAAAGCTGCAAATCAAAGTATCAAAGAGTTAGCACAAGATATGCAATAAATGAATGGAGAGCTAGCTAAACACAAGAGGAGTTTAGAGATATACCTCCCAGACCCTCCAGTAGCCGCCAAGGCTCTTCCCCGCTCCTTGGGAAAGAGACCCCATGAAGGCTTAGCACGCCCCCAAGGCTGCTCCGCCCCAGTCAAGGCGGGCGATCTCCCCGACGTTCTTCAACGCCGGCAGGAAAGAAAGATGTACCCGGTAACGTCTGTTAGGAAACAAGGACGCACCGAGTACGTACAGCAAGAAGCACCTCGCCATCTGCTCCTCCTCCACTCTTCCCTCCGGGGGCTCTTTCCAAAAGTCCAAAAGCTTAGTGTACTGGGCATCCTCCTTCTCCGCCCTCAATACATACCCCAGCAGCAACTTTTGAAACTCTGCATTCTTCCCCGTTGTGGCATCATAGGGAATAGGGTCACCTCTGATCCTCAGACCAGTGATCACTTAGAAATCCAATGGCGTCACCGTCATCTCACCGAAAGAGAAGTAGAACAAATTTGTCTTGTCCCACCATCTCTCGGCAAGTGCTCTCACAACCTGGCGATCATTACTCGCCCTTGTTAGCACCCTGATGAACTCTCCAAAGCCCACCTCCCTCACTATACCCCTCACCGCCTCGGGGAGCCTCTCCCAGAACTTTGGCACGTCGGCCGCACCACCATAGCATGAGATTGTTAACGCCTGTTGCAATAAATTGATAGTATTCAATAGACAGGCCTAATATTTAAAGCGAGGAAATGAAAGCATAATGCATTGAATTTGAAATGTAAATATTTAAAGTATACCTCGTCCCGCCGCAAGGAAAGGTGCTGTTGTGGATCCCTCAGAACCAAGAACTCGTCGTACGTAGGCCTCTCTGGCCTGTAAGCGTCTAGAAGAAAAGGCACCACTACGTGTTGGAAGGGCACGTAGGTTGCCTCGCTGTAAGCACCTTGGCCCGTAAGGGCCGCTGTCGCCTCGTCCACGACACTCCTCCGAGGGACCATTTCACCCTCGGCCTCTTCCTCACCCTGTGGCTCCCTGGTAGCCCCAGCCTCGAGCTCAGCCTGAAGGTCCCTCTCTCGAGCCTCAAGTAAGGCTGCTGCCAGCCTAGGCACTCCCCGTAATGTCTCTACCAAATCCTCAAGGGACGCCGCCTCCAGGTAGTCGCCTATTCCAATATGCCATGATGATCCCGCACCCTCACCACTACCTACAAACATGGCCGCTGTTTCCGGCTCCTCCTCGACAACGGGGTCCTTCCCTAAGTCGGCCCGATGCTGTCTCACGGGAGAGGCCTCTGTCTCCTCCGTAGCCCTCTCCTCCAAGCCACCAATAACCTCCGATTGGCCCGCGGCCTCGTCCTCACCCCTAGGCTCCATTGCACCCGAGCCCTCTATAGCTTGGCCGTCACTGGCCACCCCTCCACTGCCATCACCATCACCATCCATCACGGTGGCCGAGGCTGTGGCCTCCTCAACCATGGCTGCCGGAGCCGGGCCCCCCATGATCTCCGGAACACCCTCGATCACCGTGTCACTCTCCGGAGGGACCGGGGGCGGTGTAACCTCAACCCTTGGTGGTTGATCACCACCGGGCGCATCACTGTGATCCATGATCACTATGGGAGAGAGAGAGATGACCGAGAGAGAGAGAGAGAGAGAGGGAGTACCGAGAGAGAGAGATGATCGGGAGAGAGAGATATGATCGCGAGAAAGAGAGATAGTCAGAGAGAGTACAAAGAGGCGAGAGAGAGAGAGAGAGAGAGAGAGGGCGCGAGAGGGAGAATTCGAACGGTCGGGCGTACTGTGTACGCCTCACCCGTATATACCCCTCAAACTAATTCGCTTGGAATTAAATCTGGACCGGGTTCAAAACTCATTGAGCCGCATGGCGTCTTGCCTAAGGCGCACGGCATATCAACCTCACATGCAGAATTCTTGGGTCCTGAACCCTGTTCAGAGCTTATTTGGGTTTCTAAAAATCACTTTTGGGCCCATGCCTATTAAATGGTCTGTTTTTCAAATCTCAAACTGGAGTTGGTACGCCGTGCGCCATCGGGTAGCTCCGCGCGGCATTATGATTATTTCAACAGTTCAAATTTTGGACAGTTTCTTGACATTCGAGGCTGTGATGTTCGGATTTGCTTAAGTTCGTTCAAAAACAGTAATGATAAAGCAGATGGACAGATATGAAAAAGGGGACTTTCATTCCATTCATTCATAACCCAGGGCAACCCCGGGAATTTCCATTACATCTATGGAAAAAAAGGGGGGGGGGGAATGAAAACAGTCCTACTGCCCCTATCTTTCTTTTTCCTTTCTTCTTCTTCATCCTCTTCCTCAGTTGCTCCCACCACCGGAAGCATCGTCGGCACCATCCAAACGGTCGCCGGAACCGTTCGAATTCCCCTCGAAATCCTCCGCAATATCATCAGATTCACGCTCCGGTGTGAACTCAGGGTCATGCTTGTCATCCTGCGTGTTGAAGGCGAGGTCTTGGAGGTTGGAGACTTCACGGCGGAGGGTGTGGATGGTGGAGATCAACCTCGCAATCTGCGCGTTGAGTTGCTCAATCTCCTCTCGGTAGAAGGCCATCTCGGCCTCAAGGGAGATCACACGCGCGACAAGGCTGCTGTTCGCCATTCCTGCTCTTGAAGGTCTTGAGTATAACCTGTTCTTGAAAGGTGTAGAAGGGATATAGAGAGGCTTAAGAGTATTTTGACGGCGGTACATGGAATGAGACACCACCCTCCTTATAAAGGGACGTTAGCCGTCGAAAGGGCACGCCTGTATTAATGGGCACCTTTAAACCTATCGACTGTTCTCGAAAATCGAAGAGTTGCATGGGAAGTTGAAACGCCGCGCGTTACCATGCTGAGCCGCACGGCATTATGGCTCCACAGGATTAAATTATTTTTCTTGGAATTCGTTCAATCCAGCCACCAATATCATCCTCGAGAATGAAATATTTCGGTTGTTTTGTATTAAGAATCTGTTAGAATGTTGTGCCTTGGTCAAAGGATTAATTTCGTCCTCTGGGACTCGCTGTATTTTTCGTCCCCCGGGACTAGCTGTATTCGTATTTTTCGCTGTATTTGTATTTTTCGTCCTCTGGGACTCGAATTTTTCGTCCCCCGGGACTCCCTGTATTTGTATTTTTTCGCTGTACTCCGGACTCGATGTAATTTTTCATCCTCCAGGACTCATCGTAATTTTTCGTTCCCTGGAACTCGCAGTATCTTCGTCCTCTGGAACTCACTATAAATTTCGCCCCCTAAGGGCTTGTCTCGAATTTCGCCCTTCAAGGGCTTGTCTTGTCTAGAATTTCGCCCCCTGAGAGCACGTCTCGAATTTCGCCCTTCAATGGCTTGTCTTGTCTAGAATTTCGCCCCCTGAGGGCGCGTCTCGAATTTTGCCCTTCAAGGGCTTGTCTCGTCTAGAATTTCGCCTCCTGAGGACTTGTCTCCTTAGTAGATGGGTACCCTTCTTTGAACCAACCAAGCATCATCAAACTCCTTATCAATAGCTTGCGCTACTTGAGGGCGGCTTAAATCGGTCATTTCCATCTCGACGCTTAGGATTATCTTAGATGACTACGATTGAACTTAAATTTGTTTTCAAAACTACCGTACATCTGAAATTCCTACTGAAAGTTGACGCTACCAAAGGCTTATTTTCCCTGACTGTATAGGTTCTTTCAATGCCTTTGCTAATAATATCCGAGCTTGTAGAATATCGTAGGGCTTGCTTGCTAACCTTCGATTTTTCCCCTGAATGAGGATGGAGTACTTACGTTCCACGATTATGGAATGATTCTGCTCGAGTTGATCTGTTGTTTTTAGAAACGGGTTTAAAATCGTTAGATGGTGATAGCTTACACCCCAGAAGGAACTGGTTTTTGATTTAAGGGGGATAGACAGACGGCGAGTTCGACGACGAGAAGATCTAGGTGGCAGAACCAACTGTTTGGATGGCTAGCTAGCCTCCGATTGGAAGAAGCCGATAGAATGGAAATGGGATTACCACACATCGTGTGCGAATACGCCGGTGTTTTCCCTGAAGAACTTCTTGACTTACCACCCCAAAGAGAGATAGATTCCTCTATAGAACTCCAACTGGGAATGGCACCAAATTCGATGGCGCCATTCCCAATGGCCCCTGCCGAGCTAAAGGAGCTCAAGACCCAATTGCAAGAGCTATGGGACAAAAGGTTTACTAGACCAAAGGTGTCACCCTGGGGAACGCCGGCGTTATTCGTGAGGAAGAAAGAAGGGTCATGATAAGGAAACATTTGGGAGACACGGGTCCGCATGATGATTTGGTAGAAGTTTTGCATTTGGCGTTGGCATTTACAATGGAAACTCTATCGAAGGTCGACAACGAGGCAAATTGTTCGATGGCTGAAGCAACTTCAAAGGCAAGTGATGAGGCTTAATTCGATTAACAACGTATAGAAGATTGTGAGAGATGCCCAAAATGCTTCTAGGAGCCTTTAGGCTATGGCCGCATGGTGCCAAACCGTTTTAGTCATACTTGACCTGCAGTGGCATTTCCTTGGTTCCTTGACAACCCCTCTCACTATTCAAACATACTAAACCCTTAAAAAGATCGCTCTTAAACCTACCGTCACTCTAGGAGAAAGAATAGCAGTCGACATAGTCTACGAAAGTTACGAGATGGCAATGTCCAAACGACAAAGATGATTACCTCAACACCACGCTAGTAAAGGATTGATGATGGCCTGCTTCTATTTTAAGGGGGATAGACGGTGATTCAAGGACCACCATAGCGATAAGGTCTAATCCGTAGCCACGCACCAATTTCGAGGACGAAATTATTTTAAGGGGGATATGTTGTAATGACCCTGATTTTTGGTAAATAAAAATTTCGTTAAAAATTTGAATTTTATTTTAATTACTTGGATTTCATTTAAAATTTCTTTTAACTCTATATAATCCGTCATAATTAGATTCCAGACTTACAAAATTGGATTTTATCACGCCAGACAATATAGTCATTTTCTAAAGACAAGTATGCTGTAAAAGCATTTGTGTATTTTTCTAAGCATATAAAGTCTCCAATTATCTTTCTAGGCTAGAAATCCTACTTGGCAAGCAGAGTTAACTTCCAACCAATTAGTTAGAGAAACCGAACTACCATTTCACTTAGTTGCATGCTCCTAACCCTAGATTAACCTTTTGAACCTTTCAAACCCTAATGAAACCTTTTGGACCTAGGTTATAATTATTATATACATATACATACACATATATATATATATGTCTAGTCAATCCAAGTCATACTTGTCATCTTTGACCTTTACCCATTGGATGATAAATGTTAGGGAAATCTTTATCCATTGGACAATAGAGTAAACCTAGATTTCTACCAAAAGTACTTTACTAGATTTTGTTAAAGGTACATATATATACTTCTATATAGTCATATATACACATGCTTAAAGGACATAGTCATTTCAAGATCATATATATATAAGTACATCTTTTTCCACTTCTTTAACCATTGGTCAATAAATGTTAGGGAAAATATTAACCATTGGTTAATAAGGTTAGTCTTACCAACAAGTACTAGGATTTATTAATTTAGACACTTCCTAGATTTCCTGTGTGATTCTATACTTAAAGATATAGATATGTACCATATGAATTTATTACCCTAAGATTCTCAAAGTACATTGATATTTTAATACTACAAGAACATGTGCCAATTTGGACTATTTTAATAAGGAATTTTGACTAGAAAATCTACCTAGATTACATAGTACGTACTTATATATATATATTCTAGCGAATGCCCGTGCCTGAAGGCACGACGCAACACATTTTGAAGGCAACTAAAACTATTGGTCGAATAATGAGCAAAGGGAGAATCAAACTGAACTTTGGTATATGTGCAAGACAAATCGAGGTGTAAATAATATTCAAGTTTTACACAAATTTTCAAAATCTATAAATTCCCCAGCACACATAATCAAAATTAAATACTGTCAAACCAAATATATTTTTGTAAAACTTTACCTAACAAATAAAATGTCATTATGATATTTTCAATGTCTTAACAAAACTCTTATCACGACGACCCCATTGTCTCTTTGCCAGTCATCGACTTTCCTACATAAATAAGAGTAAGAATTATTAAATTCATCGCAAATAAATATGAACTGGCAATGAAATCAAAAAGACAACTTATTACCTTTGAAAATGTGCCAACACTCTTCCGACCAATCAACTTTTAATACAAAAGTTACCACAGGGGCACAATGGTCAAGGCATCCAAATTTTGGAGCAGGAATAATAAACACGTATGGACATTCATAAAATTGAGAAATATAGTCTTTGAGCATTTGCACTCCATTATCCTGGCACAACATCACAAATAAAGGTATTACTATATTATTTTAATTCTATACATTATGATTTATATACAGCTTTTTAGTATTTACCTTTATCATTAATTTCTTCAGATATGAGGGGACACATTGTAAGATGAATTCTACCTTCGTATCATTTACCAAGAGTTCCATTGAGCCAGTGGAGTCTTTCACGACCATCTTTATATTATACCTACAATAAATGCGAATTTCAACCGTTTTAGATGTGTTGGACATCTTTATATTATACCTACAATAAATGTGAATTTCATTATAAAAATAATTACCTGGTTATAGTCTGGACATCTTCTCGTCCGCAATGATTACACATAAATTAGCCGTACTGATCTTCAACTTGGTTATAGCATGTATTGCATAAATCAATCCATAGGTGTTCAACATATATTTTTTCAATGCGGCCAATAATGCGATAATAGTTTACCTGCGATAATATTCCAAGTGTAGGTATATAATGATGCCAAAATATTGTCACAGATCCTCTACTTCTTTCAGAAAGTTAAAAAGTGAAAAATACAAGATAATGCATGCCTGTGCCTGAACATTCAGCACACGCAAATCAATAGTGTGATTACGTGCAATATATATCTCAATCCCCTGTCCGACGAAAAAAATAGCAAGTATACTCATTGATCTGGTTAACTTGATTCAACAAATTATAAAGAACAAAACATTTATTAATCTCTAACTTCCGCATGCAAAAAATAAACGCGCATAAAACTTCATAAAATTCAAAATTATCATGAATCATTTCCCTATTCAAAACAATGATAAAAATATAAAAAATGCTATAGAAAACCTAGCATTTTACACACATCTAACACACAGTTACAATGCACTAAACAAAATGTTATATTACCTTCAGGCACGGGCAATCTTGTAATCTCAGCCGTAGAAAAAATGTGTACCGATCCTAGGGTCAAAAATATAAGAGAAAATTTAGGGGATTTGAAAACTTCCCTGTCATAGGTTGAATAAACTGAACATTCAGCACACGTAAAAGTCTCACCCGTAAAGTAATAAATCGATGCAAAGCAATTAGTTGAATCTAAATAAATTATGGGTGATGTTTTTATGTGATCCCTTCCATAGTCTTTCACATTTATTATAAAGATTTGCCAAAATTATGGAGTAGTATTCCTAACTTTCCATATATTTTGCTTCTATAGTTCTATAGAATAAGTGCCGAGGAATTTGAATAGGAATTGTTTTTCAATGAGATGGTCTACATTCCTATAAGTTTAGGAATAAGTCGTACTCCTATAAAATTTGAATGTTTTCCAAATTAGAATTTTTTTTCCTTCGATTGGAATGTTTTACGAAAGGAATCCTATTACCGTGAGATTGACTCTTTCAACATTTAAGGAATCACAATTTTGGGTTTCCTTTCACCATTCTCTCCCAAATATTCACTCTTTCCAAATTTTGCATTCTTTCCAAATTTATCGCTAACTCTACTACCCGTTAATCTAAGCCGTTCAAAAAATATGTACCAATCATATGGTTAAAAATATACGGATTCAAATACTTCCCTGACATATTATATACGGATTCAAAAGAACAGGATCTTTGTGGACAACATTTTTGTATTGTTTTCTTTGTTGGAAAAATTTATCCCTCAAATCAAGGGTTCATTACCCTTGATTTCGGGAAATTAGAGGTGTGATAAATATTTGTACAATTATTTCCAAATATGTCGCTGGTAATACTACCCATAGATCTCAGCCGTCGAAAAAATGTGTACCGATCCTAGAGTCCAAAATATAGGAGGAAATTTAGGGATTCAAAAACTTCCCTGTCATATTATATAGATAATCCTACTAGAACACATGTGCATATTTGATTATTCTAATAGAAAATCTTAATTTGAAAATCTTAAAAGATTATAAAGTACCTTATGTACTTATATATTTATACACTTGGACATATATATATATATACACTCATATATATATACTCATACAAGTACAAGAGAGAGAGTGGCCGAGAGAGAGGGAGAGAGATAGGAGAGAGAGAGAGAGAGAGAGAGAGAGAGAGAGAGATTTGTTGTACAAGTCACCTTAGATTTTCTTCTACCAACTTAAGATACATATATATATATAAGTACTTGTACTTGTGAGAGGAAGGAAGATGGGAAGATATGGGAGAGATTTGAGATTTGTACTGGGAAGATATGAGAGAGATTTGAGATTTGTACTTTGATCTTCTTATATGTATATATATACTTACTTCCTTACACAAAATCTTTCCAAACCAAATCCAAAGTACCAAATCTAGGCTTTCTTTTACCCTTGCATACAAGCAAGATCTTCTAGTACAAGACTAGACCAAAAACCCTTCATGATTCTCACTTTACCCATTGGACAATAATTGCTAGGGAAAAATTTATCCCTTGGATAATAGAGGTTAGTCTTGCCAATGGAAGCCCAGATTTTTGCTATAAATAACACCCCATCCTTGCCATTCAACTCACACCTTCAAGCATTGCAACTTCTCTCTCTAGAATTCTTAAGTTTGTTCTTTGTTCTTCTTGTTCTTGAGTTGTTCTTGAGTTCTTCAAGAAACTCATCCAAGGCCGCCACTAAACCGCCACTCGATCACCCTTTCGATCCAAAAAGTTTAGTAGTGTTAGTCAAGATCTAGTTTCGAGAGAAACCTTTCTCTTTCGAAGCTACCGGAAGCTTACCGTAGGAAGTTACTCCGTCCGATAGCCGACGTACTTTCTTTCCTCCGTAGTCGTCACTACCGCCAAGAAGAACGGTAGATTTTTCCTATACTTTCTAATTCTAAATATAACGTATGATACGTGTATGTTGAAATGAATGTAGAATACTCTTATACACTCTAATCCTAAGTATAGTTAGTTGTATGAACATGTTTAATAATCACTTTTACTCCAATAAACAAATGCTATTTTGAACTTCCATAAAAGAAAGAAGGAACGGGTTTTGGAGATATGACTAAAATGGAAGTATTCGTATTTTGATCTTAGGATGGTTATGAGCATGTATATGTGATTACTTGCATTACTTGTGGTTGTGTGATAAAGCATAAGTGGTATCCACTCCAAAGGCGTCCGTACATGTGGCGTTATGCTTAAGTGTGATTTGAGCATGATTATGTGATAATGTGAGCATGCTAACTAATATAGAGTTGATTGATCTTGCTAGTTTAGTTTCAAGATTACAATGAATGATTTCTGATTTCTTGCGTGAAAAGTCCTACTGCGGAGTCCATGCATGAAAACGAGACACAAAAACGAGAAAGTAGAAACATGACACCTAGGGTGTGTTAAAGACAAGGTGTGTTTTGAAACCACAATGTGGCCGGACTTGCCCATTTTGTGGTGTGCGTGTGTAAAAGAAAGATTTGTGAAAAGCCCAATGAGAACCCGGAGCGGCGGAATCATTGTGGGATACTCGGGAACCCGGAGCGGCGGAACCGAGGGATGAATTGTGGTCTGGTTATCCGCAGACAGGAGCCAACACAATTGTTTTAATGATTTTTGAAAACCTAAATGGGAACCCGGAGCGGCGGAACCGAGGGTTTTGAATTGTGGATTGGTTATCCGTGGAGAGGAGCCAATGCCAAATTCAATGTTTTTGTGTGCCAATAGGAACCCAGAGTGGCGGAACCGAGGTTGGGTGTGTTAAATGTGATTTTCAAAATGATGATTTGGAAATGAAAAGTGAAATGGTGACACAGTCTACGAAATGCCGCGTAGGAGAAACTCTGATGACACGGACACTTACGCTAGTCGAGTAATGAATGTGCATGTGTTATTGTACATCTCTAAATGTGAAGTTATTGAATGCACATGTGTTAGTTTGGTTATTAACATGTATCATGGCTTATTGACTTGCTACTTGTAAGATAAGGGTTAGTGGGTATAGGTTTACTCTGCTGAGCTCTTGTAGCTCATGGTGTTACCTTTGGTGACCCTGACATATTATATTGGTGGCGATGCTGGTATAATGTGTCAGACTTTGTAGATGATCAAGATAACAAGTACACCTTGGAGGCTTTTGGAGCTGAGGAGCTGGCTAGGATGGAGGAGCAGGCGGAGCTGTAGTTAGGAACCCTAGAACCCTTTCATATGTGTAAATATTGAACTCTTGTGGGAGTTTTATTGTAATAACCAGCCAGACTCCATTTGGTTTTATCAATAAAATGCTTATTTAACGTTCCCAAAAATCAGGGGTGTTACAGAATGGTATTGGAGCTCTAGGCTCAACATTCGGCCATGGGTAGAATGGGTAGACCATAAGATAAGTTTGACCGTTGCACAAACGTAAATTGAGTTTAAGTTTACCGTCCCAAATTGGGTGGAATCCTGACAAAACAATCTTCGGATTGAAGCAAGGTGTGGAAATTGGCAGTACCACCGAGCTGGGAATTCCTGAACAATTGGATGATAACTTAAATCAAGGATCGAATGTGGAATTTGGAAATTTTGGTAATAATAATAAGCTCTGTTGGCGGGAGCTCGTTAACTCAAAATTGCCATAGGAACTATGACAACTCAACTAGTGGGGAATCCCGACTTCATTGCCACTGTACTCGCCGAAATACGAGATATCAAGAGAGTACAGCAGAATACCCCTATTCCTGTTGAGAAAGACCCCTGGTTTCCTGAAATGTTCCCAATCCTGTATGCCTTCTATGGGTTCTTTGGTACCCTTCCACCGATGGAAAACCTTGAGGTTGGAGATGAGGAGGAAAAGGTCGATGGCGATAAGGACGCCAAAGAGGTGACTAAGGAGGAAAACCTTGCGAATGAAGGGAATCTCAAGGAAGACGAAGCCTAACTACCGTAGGACTGTGTAATAGTAGTATTAGCATAAGGTCCCCAAAGTCGTAGTTGCACTAAGGCAAACCAAACCATGTAGTAGGAGTATGTAGGAACATTTCGTCATAACTTGTACTAGGAAATATTATCTTAAGTCTCTGTTTACCATTGTAGTAGAATTCTATGCTTGTAATTGTAATTCTCTTCTTATCTATGAAAAGCATACTTTATTTAAAAGAGTACTGTTGCATACTACATGATAAAACTGCTTTTGACTTTAGAAAAGGAACACTAATTGCAAAAGGAAAATTATTTTAGTAGGCTTAAACCTTCCCCTTTCGATTTTTACTCATAGTTGGTGAATACGCGCCGCGGAGTAGGATGCGAAAACGAAGAATCCTCTAACACCGTAAGAATCCTTAGAATCGTAAACCGACAAAGGGAGGCGTGAAACTGATCGAGGGCTGCAGACGTTAACCACCGCAAACCAAGAACACTTAGATCAAAGAAGTTCGTTTAGGTTAGGAATGCTCGAAGAGAACGACAATTACCTTCGCTGACTAAATTTTAGCGAAAAACTTATATCAATCCACTAGTCGTATCGGTACCGTTTTCCAACTACATTGCTTCTCTCAAATCTCGATCCTTGGGAAGGAAACCCTCATTGCTTCAAGTAATGAAATCATCCTTACGACACTTATTGACAAGAGTGGCGTAACCTTGGGTATCTTTTGTGACCCGACCTTATTGGCCAAACGATTCAACTCAGCAGTACACCCTATGGTGTTACTGATCTTAACCATTATCACTTGTCAGAAAAACCTTTCACTATCCTTCGAAATTTTCATAACTCCTTGTTTCACTTACACGATCCTTCAAGTACAACTCTTTCGGATTTATTGAAACTAAACTCCTTAGGAGATGGGTACCCTTCCTTGAACCAACCAAGCATCATCAAACTCCTTATCAATAGCTTGCGCTACTTGAGGGCGGCTTAAATCGGTCATTTCCATCTCGACGCCTAGGATTATCTTAGATGACTACGATTGAACTTAAATTTGTTTTCAAAACTGCCGTACATCTGAAATTCCTACCGAAAGTCGACGCTACCAACGGCTTATTTTCCCTGACTGTATAGGTTCTTTTAGTGCCTTTGCTAATAATATCCGAGCTCGTAGAATATCGTAGGGCTTGCTTGTTAACCTTAGATTTTTCCCCTGAATGAGGATGGAGTACTTACGCTCCACGATTATGGAATGATTCTGCTCAAGTTGATCCGTTGTTTTTAGAAACAGGTTTAAAATCGTTAGATGGTGATAGCTTACACCCCAGAAGGAACTCGTTTCCGATTTAAGGGGGATAGACAGACGGTGAGTCCGACGACGAGAAGATCTAGGTGGCAGAACCAACTATTTGGATGGCTAGCTAGCCTCCAATTGGAAGAAGCCGATAGAATGGAAGTGGGATTACCACACATCGTGTGCGAATATGCCGATGTTTTCCCTGAAGAACTTCATGGCTTACCACCCCAAAGAGAGATAGATTCCTCTATAGAACTCCAACCGGGAACGACACCAAATTCGATGGCGCCATTCCTAATGGCCCCTGCCGAGCTAAAGGAGCTCAAGACCCAATTGCAAGAGCTATAGGACAAAAGGTTTACTAGACCAAAGGCGTCACCCTGGGGAACGCCGGCTTTATTCGTGAGGAAGAAAGAAGGGTCGTGATAAGGAAACATTTGGGAGACACGGGTCCGCATGATGATTTGGTAGAAGTTTTGCATTTGGCGTTGGAATTTACAATGGAAACTTTATCAAAGGTGGACAACAAGGCAAATTGTTCGATGGCTGAAGCAACTTCAAAGGCAAGTGATGAGGCTTAATTCGATTAACAACGTATAGAAGATTGTGAGAGATGCCCAAAATCCTTCTAGGAGCCTCTAGGCTATGGCCGCGTGGTGCCAAACCGTTTTAGTCATACTTGACCTGTAGTGGCATTTCCTTGGTTCCTTGACATCCCCTCTCACTATTCAAACATACTAAACCCTTAAAAAGATCGCTCTTAAACCTACCGTCACTCTAGGAGAAAGAATAGCAGTCGACATAGTCTACAAAAGTTACGAGATGGCAATGTCCAAACGACGAAAATGATTACCTCAACACCACGCTAGTAAAGGATTGATGATGGCCTGTTTCTATTTTAAGGGGGATAGACGGTGATTCAAGGACCAATATAGCGACAAGGTCTAATCCGTAGCCACACACTAATTTCGAAGACGAAATTATTTTAAGGGGGACAGGTTGTAATGACCCTGATTTTTGGTAAATAAAAATTTCGTTAAAAATTTGAATTTTATTTTAATTACTTGGATTTCATTTAAAATTTCTTTTAACTCTATATAATCCATCATAATTAGATTCCAGACTTACAAAATTGGATTTTATCACGCCAGACAATATAGTCATTTTCTAAAGACAAGTATGCTGTAAAAGCACTTGTGTATTTTTCTAAGCATATAAAGTCTCCAATTATCTTTCTAGGCTAGAAATCCTACTTGGCAAGCAGAGTTAACTTCCAACCAATTAGTTAGAGAAACCGAACTACCATTTCACTTAGTTGCATGCTCCAAACCCTAGATGAACCTTTTGAACCTTTCAAACCCTAATGAAACCTTTTGGACCTAGGTTATAATTATTATATACATATACATACACATATATATATGACTAGTCAATCCAAGTCATACTTGTCATCTTTGACCTTTACCCATTGGACGATAAATGTTAGGAAAATCTTTATCCATTGGACAATAGAGTAAACCAAGATTTCTACCAAAAGTACTTTACTAGATTTTGTAAAAGGTACATATATATAGTCATATATACACATGCTTAAAGGACATAGTCATTTCAAGATCATATATATATATATATAAGTACATCTTTTTCCACTTCTTTAACCATTGGTCAATAAATGTTAGGGAAAATATTACCCATTAGTTAATAAGGTTAGTCTTACCAACAAGTACTAGGATTTATTAATTTAGTCACTTCCTAGATTTCCCATGTGATTATATACTTAAAGATATAGATATGTACCATATGAATTTATTACCCTAAGATTCTCAAAGTACATTGATATTTTAATACTACAAGAACATGTGCCAATTTGGACTATTTTAATAAGGAATTTTGACTAGAAAATCTACCAAGATTACATAGTACAAACTTATATATATATTTATATATATAGACACATGTACACACACATATATATATATATATACATATAATCCTACTAGTACACATGTGCATATTTGATTATTCTAATAGAAAATCTTAATTTGAAAATCTTAAAAGATTATATAGTACCTTATGTACTTGTATATTTATACACTTGGACATATATATATATATATACTCATACAAGTACAAGAGAGAGAGAGAGAGAATGCCGAGAGAGAGAGAGAGAGAGAGTGTGGCCAAGAGAGAGGGCGAGAGATAGGAGAGAGAGAGAGAGAGAGAGAGAGAGGAAGATTTGTTGTACAAGTCACCTTAGATTTTCTTCTACCAACTTAAGATACATATATATATATATATATAAGTACTTGTACTTGTGAGAGGAAGGAAGATGGGAAGATATGGGAGAGATTTGAGATTTGTACTTTGATCTTCTTATATGTATATATATACTTACTTCCTTACACAAAATCTTTCCAAACCAAATACAAAGTACCAAATCTAGGCTTTCTTTTACCCTTGCATAAAAGCAAGATCTTCTAGTACAAGACTAGACCAAAAACCCTTCATGATTCTCACTTTACCCATTGGACAATAATTGCTAGGGAAAAATTTATCCCTTGGATAATAGAGGTTAGTCTTGCCAATGGAAGCCCAGATTTTTGCTATAAATAGCACCCCATCCTTGTCATTCAACTCACACCTTCAAGCATTGCAACTTCTCTCTCTATAATTCTTAAGTTTGTTCTTTGTTCTTCTTGTTCTTGAGTTCTTCAAGAAACTCATCCAAGGCCGCCACTCAACCGCCACTCGATCACCCTTTCGATCCAAAAAGTTTAGTAGTGTTAGTCAAGATCTAGTTTCGAGAGAAACCTTTCTCTTTCGAAGCTACCGGAAGCTTACCGTAGGAAGTTACTTCGTCCGATAGCCGACGTACTTTCTTTCCTCCGTAGTCGTCACTACCGCCAAGAAGAACGGTAGATTTTTCCTATACTTTCTAACTCTAAATATAATGTATGATACGTGTATGTTGAAATGAATGTAGAATACTCTTATACACTCTAATCCTAAGTATAGTTAGTTGTATGAACATGTTTAGTAATCACTTTTACTCCAATAAACAAATGCTGTTTTGAACTTCCCAAAAAGAAAGAAGGAACGGGTTTTGGAGATATGACTTAAATGGAAGTATTCGTTTTTTGATCTTAGGATGATTATGAGCATGTATATGTGATTACTTGCATTACTTGTGGTTATGTGATAAACCATAAGTGGTATCCACTCCAAAGGCCCCGTACATGTGGCGTTATGCTTAAGTGTGATTTGAGCATGATTATGTGATAATGTGAGCATGCTAACTAATATAGAGTTGATTGATCTTGCTAGTTTAGTTTTAAGATTACAATGAATGATTTATGATTTCTTGCGTGAAATGTCCTACCGTGGAGTCTATGCATGAAAACGAGATACAAAAACGAGAAATTAGAAACATGACACCTAGGGTGTGTTAAAGACAAGGTGTGTTTTGAAACCACAATGTGGCCGGACTTGCCCATTGTGTGGTGTGCGTGTGTAAAAGAAAGATTTGTGAAAAGCCCAATGAGAACCCGGAGCGGCGGAATCATTGTGGGATACTCGGGAACCCGAAGCGGCGGAACCGAGGGATGAATTGTGGTCTGGTTATCCGCGGACAGGAGCCAACGCAATTGTTTTAATGATTTTTGAAAACCCAAATGGCAACCCGGAGCGGTGGAACCATTGTGGGATACTCGGGAACCCGGAGCGGCGGAACCAAGGGTTTTGAATTGTGGATTGGTTATCCGTGGAGAGGAGCCAATGCCAAATTCAATGTTTTTGTGTGCCAATGGGAACCCGGAGCGGCGGAACCGAGGTTGGGTGTGTTAAATGTGATTTTCAAAATGTTGATTTGGAAATGAAAAGTGAAATGGTGACACAGTCTACGAAACGCCGCGTATGAGAAACTCTGATGACACGAACACTTACGCTAGTCGAGTAATGAATGTGCATGTGTTATTGTACATCTCTAAATGTGAAGTTATTGAATGCACATGTGTTAGTTTGGTTATTAACATGTATCATGGCTTATTGACTTGCTACTTGTAAGATAAGGGTTAGTGGGTATAGGTTTACTCTGCTGAGCTCTTGTAGCTCATGGTGTTACCTTTGGTGACCCTGACATATTATATTGGTGGCGATGCTGGTATAATGTGTCAGACTTTGTAGATGATCAAGATGAACAGTACACCTTGGAGGCTTTTGGAGCTGAGGAGCTGGCTAGGATGGAGGAGCAGGCGGAGCTGTAGTTAGGAACCCTAGAATCCCTTCATATGTGTAAATATTGAACTCTTGTGGGAGTTTTGTTGTAATAACCAGCCAGACTCCATTTGGTTTTATCAATAAAATGCTTATTTAACGTTCCCAAAAATCAGGGGCGTTACAGAACTACGTTGGTCTGATCCCTACAAACGGGGTACCTAGGCAGCTCCACGAGCGCGACCACCATTATCGTTCGCTTGCACTTTGGTTTTCATGCATTTTTGTCTCTGTTAAAAGACTTTAGAGCAACGGATTGGGATGCCTATTCTTTAAGCGTCACCCGTACCAACCAATGGTATCCGAGTTTCGTTAAAGAGGAACTACTGTAGACACCCCAATCTGGACCTCGGAGGTTCTTTAAACGCTCCGATGATGAAATAAAGGAAACAATACCTTTTGAGAGCTTGAATGAAAGACTCCCTCAGCCCAGAAGCCCAAAAAATCCAAAAAAAAGCCCAAAAGCCCAAGACTGAACCTAGAATGCCGCACGTAACACTTCTACACCACGCGGTACACAAAAATTTGCTATACCGTACGCTGTCATGAAGTCAACCGCACGACATTTTAGGTAAAGTTCCGACTGGCTCAGAAAGCTGTTGGGCACGCCCACTTGAGCCACAACTACAAAACGGCTTAGCTGGAAAGGCACTTCTAGCCCGCCCAGAAAGCACCTCCCTCATTTGAATTCAAAATCCTTGACTCTTGCCTATAAATACACCCATCCACTCAAGAGAAAGGGGTCCCTAACCTTTCTCTCTCATCTTGCCCATACACTCACTCTCTAAGCCTTGAGAATGTTGCTCTAAAAACATTCTCTAGGCATTTCTTTTCTCAAATCACTCTATTTTTCTCCTCACCTTCAAAGCTCAACCTCTTACTAACTTTTGAGATCCCACCTATCAAAATACATAACAACCACTCAAACCCACACTCATCCTTTGTCATCCGTCCTTGTCCACACTCATCCATCGCCGTCCGTCTTCATTCAAGATCAAGATGAAAGGTAAAAATCAAGTTTCCTTGGGCTACGCCCTGTCCTGGCCCTGAGGGGACTCTTCTGCCATCAGGCTTAGCCTCTTTTGGTTAAGTACTGACTTAAAAATCATTTTCAAAAGATAAAATAGCCACTGTACTGGGCATACCACGCCGCACGGCGTTCTTATGCGACGCACGACGTAGTATTCTCAAGCGAACGGTCTTTCATTTATTTACTGTTTATTTGCTTAAACTATCTGGATCATGGCCAATCTTCATCAGGCCTTTTTGTTTTGCTGAGATATTGTTGTCAGTGCATTTCAGAATAAGACCACACCTACAAGCCATGTATTGTTTTCCAAATAAAGTTTTCTTGAACGTGCTGAGTGATCAAGTGTATCAATGGTTGTTTTACATCCATGGCTTGAAGGGATGGTATTATTCTAAGGAAGATCCCGAGTCACATACTGTACGATGCCTCAAAAAAAAAAACATCGTGCGAGGTATACAATACACCGGGCGTTGTTCTAGCTTCTGATGACAGTCTGACAGCAAAGAAGGTAAACCGCACGGCATATCGCAAGGCTGTGCGCGTTATTAATTACGATAAGCCGTGTGAGAATGGTTATGATCAGGACAGTTTACTGATTAATTATTTCGTTTTGCAACATATCATTCACTCATCATTTCTGTACAGTAAACACCACGTGAACGCCAACGTGATATATCTTCCCATGTCCCGTCCCCCCTTGCTTGTTTATTAAAGAGTTTGATTTTCCGAAGGATATTCAAAATTTTCCCCTTTGAAAATGTTTAGTAGAGACCGGTCTTACCAGGCGTATGGGGTGATTTTTCAACAAAACCTTCCCCATTCGTAACGTGGCTCCCGAACCTAAAATCTCGACGTTTTTCGCTAGACCCAAAGCCTTTTTCAAATGAGTTCTCGGTTTCTCGGATCATCCATCTCAAAAATCTGGGTGGCAACTCTTCGAGGGCGAGCCGGTCGTGGAGCCCACACCCATACTTTTGGTGTTTCATGTGAGTAGTAATTCAATAAAATTGCGTACGATCACGTGAAATTTGTGATTGTAAAGGAGCTGAGCACCACGTGACGAAGCTAATGGTTAACAACAAATAATATTTTTTCTGTGTGTGATATGTTCAAAATGGTTTTGTTTAAACCATTTACATTTGACTGAGAAATTGAGATTCAAAGTGTGGTTGTGTGACTTCTGTCAAAAGTTGTGGAACTTTCAGTGCTACCGTGCAGGAGGAAAGAAAATTAGGTGGGTCTATAAGGTCCATAGTCCTAGGGTTTTGGGCTAAGCTTTATTGTGTTTGGGCTTGGGGCCTAAATTATTTGCTCCTCCACTAGAATTGCGTCATTGGACTTTGGAATAATCCATTTGGACTTGGTTGGTTTTGGGCTTAGATGAATTTGGTCTGGCTAACCCCAAAAATGGGATACAAGCTAATTTGCAGTAGTTTCTTAGTTGGGATGTCTCCAACTCCCTTGCCAAATAAATTCTTCCATACTTTGTGATGGTGAAATAAACCTTTTTGTCCAAAGAAAATCAAACCACTAGACATTCTTCTATAAATCTTCATTTGCATAAAGGGCCTATTCTTCCTAAATTTTTGCCACTAGACATTCTTCTATAAATCTTCATTTGCATCAAGGGTCTATTCTTCCTAAATTTTTGCTCTCATAATTCATTTTTAGTTGTAAATTTTTACTTCTTAAACACCTTTCGTCGAGATGAATAGCCAATTCGAATGGTTTAAGGTGAAACTCACAAAAGTAAAAGACAAAATAAATACCAAAACAAAAGTTCAGGAAGAACAGGCTTCAAGTGTATGTACTGATGTATCACTCTTCTTATATTCACGTTTATATATTACGTGTCTACTAATGGACGGAGCTGTACAGAGAGGCGGTGTGACATGTGACACCCAAATTTTTAAAAAATATAAGCATCTTAAACTAATAAAAGTCGATTAGGCATTTATTGGTGTCCGAACAATTTGGTTTCAAACACAAATGGGAAAAAAGTAGCGTTTTCAAAGTGGACGATTCAAATCCTAAACATAACACTTCGATGGCTCTTATCTCGAGACCACTAGACAATTGGCTCAAGCTTTTATTTTCTTGAACTAAAAAAATTTATGGACAAAGTCTATTGTTGACTTAACATGATTTCTCTTCATATATTCTTATAAACACTATGTAAAAAATAGAAGTGGGCTCCCATCAAATAGAATGATCTTTCAATCCAAATTCTGATTCCACCACTGACTCTATTATCATCCGCCTGCCATCAAATCAATCTCTGGTAATTATTCAACCATGCCGTCTCTTCCATTGATATCGTGGCTGCTCTCATCTCTACTTCTTTGTTTTCTTTTTTACAATGACGAGAAGTCATTACGATTTTCTTTTCTTTCATAAATCAGTACCGGAATTGACTCTCTCACCATGCAAGCTGCAAGCGAAGGCGTCATATGCTAGTCAAGTCGTTACACCCAGTTACTTGTTTTTTCTAACATTCATGTAGCTGTAATTCTTTCTAATACTTTTAAAATTTTAAAGTATTATGATCGATGATATGTCCAATCTTTGTCAGTATTTGAACAAAGACCTTGACCTCAAGTCAACATCCTTCCACGACTGATCCTCGTTTCCGATTGAGAGAAAAAATGAATCCATGGTATGCACGGCGATTTACACCACAAATAAATCTACAACCACAAATACTTACACATACAAACAAACAAACAATATCTCTCACATTCCAACTTCCAAACAAAGGTAGCTTGACAAATGGTCTCAGCTAAAATGGTCCCGTTCCAACTTCCAAATAAAATGCTCGATCTCTATCTTCACTCTGAAAGTGAATGCCTTGTATGCTAGTCAAGTCGTTACACCTAGGTACCTGTATCTTCCAACATTCATGTAGCTATAATTATTTGTAAATACTTTTCAAAAGCATTATGATCAGGGGTGGAGCCAGGATTTACATACGGGGGTGACACCAATTGAATTTATGGTAATGATTACGTCCTGCTTTCTCCCTTTGCCGGCTACATGAATTTAAGTCTCTAAGAGTAGGAGCTGTTGTAGCCGACTTTCTTTCTTGGTGAACACTGTCAAAAAATAAAATTAACAATTAAGTAGCTCCAATAAGGGAAGCTATTGCATTCCGCTTTCTCCCCTAGCAAATACCACAATTTTTTTTGACAAATTTACGGGGATTCCGTGGGCAATGGGACATCCCTCTTTCCATCCTTTGTGTATGAAAATGATTAATCCATAACTTATTCATACAAGTATGTAAATCAACATGTTTGTGAATTCACTTTATACTCCCTCCGTCCCTTTTTAAATGTCCTGCTTCGTAACTCCAACTTATTAAAAAGACATCATCATTATACTTTTCACATCAACTTTTTCCTCCACTTTTCCTACTTACCCATCATCATTACATTTTTACTCACTAACTTTTCAAAATGGAATCTACTTTTAGGGACAAAATAGACAATTCACCAACTTTTACCCACTAACTTTACAAAATGAACACTTATTAAGGGACAGCCCAAAATGGAATACTGGACTGTAATAAAGGGACGGAGGGAGTATGTTTTTTTACACGCGCCATCATCCGGAAAGAAACAAGTAGTAAAAATACCAAATTTGTGGGAAAAATTTAATGCCCAAATAAGTCACATTCCTCTCCAATTAGTAAGAAAAATTACAAATGAAAATTTATTCAAAAAATTAGTGAGAGAGCACTAGCTGAGAAGTTTTTGGGAAAAAATGCAAAAAAACAACAACAAAAAAACCGTACTGCACGAGGGACTTGAAGGTGCTTGGAGCATATGTCATGCCGTACAACTTATTAGTCGCTGGAGCAACGTACATTCAGTGTGCATTTTGCATACATTATCTATATTTTCCAGTTTTCGTGTAATTCTTCTCTTTTTTTGGGAATTCGTGAAGCGGGGGTGGCACACCCCCACCAGGTAGCTCCGCCCCTGATTTTGATGATGAAAATGTCCAATCTTTGTCAAATAAGCAATTGAACTAAGACCTTGACATTAAGTCAAGTTTTTCCACGGGTGATCCTCGCTTCTCCCATGCTATGCATGACGATTGAGAGAAAAAATGAACCCTTGTGTGCATGGCGATTTTCACTCCTTTTTGGATATCAACTATGTGGTAGGAAAAAAACGAAAGAAGGGAAAACTCATGTGTAGTAGGAATATTCTCGATTGTTGATATTGATATTGATAGTGATAAGGAGTGATAAAGTATTGTGTGGTCTTGAACCCAGTTTCGGTTCGAAGCCAAGCGAAACCCAATCTCATCTTTTGTGAAAAGATATCTACTAAAAAATGAAGTGAAAACTTCAAAGATCATATTTTATTACCACAAGTTTGATTGAAACCTAAGTAATATTATTTTATAATTCTAAATTATTTTATCGGTTGGATCAATTTGGATTCTGAAATAGTAAAAGCATAATAGTTACAAATTTTAGTTTAGGCCACTTGTTGCATTTTTAGAAGATTTCTCACAAAAATAATACTTGCAAGAATTGACTCGTGCTATGTCCGGTCTAATGAATTTTATTATGTTCGGAAAAATAGAACTTTCTCCTTCTTAATTATGCTCTTATTCTTCTTGTTTGCTTTTCATTGGAATAAAATAATTCATTATGTTAGTATATCTTTACGGGTAGAATTTCATCATTCTGCAATACTAATAAAAAGTCGGTTAGGCAAGGATTGGTGTCCGAACAATTTGGTTTCTAACACAAATGGAAAAAAAGTAGCGTTTTCAAAGTGAACAGTTCGTATCATAAATATAACACTTCTATGGCTCTTATTTCAAGACCACTAGACAATTGAATCAAGCTTTTATATTTCTTGAACTAAAAAAAGTTTAGGACAAAGTCTGCTAACATGCATGATTTCTTTTCATATTCTTATCAAATAGTATGTAAAAATAGAAGTGGACTCCCATCAAAAAGCATGACCTCGCAATCCAAATTTTGATTTCTGCCACTGAATCTATTATCATTGATCCACCTTCCATCAAACCAATCTTTGGTAATTATTCAACCATGACCGTCTCTTCTATATTGATATCGCAGTTGCTCTCATCTCTACTTCTTTGTTTTCTTTTTAACAATAATGACAATTCCTTACGAAGTTTTTTTCTTTCATAAATCAGTACCTGATCAATCGACACTCTCACCGTGCAAGGTGCAAGTTTTAAAGCGAATGTGCCGTATGGTAGTCAAGTCGTTACACCCAGTTACCGATTTCTTCCAACATTCATGTAGCTGTAATTCTTTGTAAGTACTTTTCAAAAGCATTATGATGATGGAAATGTCCAATATTTGTCAGTAATTGAACAAAGATCTTGACCTCAAGTCAAGTCCTTCCACGGGTGATCCTCATTTCTCCCGTGCTATGCATGATAATTTAAAGAAAAAATGAAGTGAAAACGATTTTAAGATCATATTTTCTTACCACGATAGATGCAATAGATAGGTAATTAAAATAGTTTGATTGATCCCAAACTAATTTTATTTTATCAAATTCTAAGTTATCTTATTGGTTAGACCAATTTGGATTCTGAAATAATAAAGGATGATACTTACAAATTTTAGCTTAGGCCAACTGTCGCATTTAGAGGACTTCTCACGAAAATAATACTTGCGAGCACTGACCCGTGCTATGCCCGGTCTAATGAGTTTTATTATGTTCGAAAAAATAGAACTTTCTACTTCTCTTATGCTCTTATTTGTCTTGTTTTCTTTTCAATGGAATAAAATAATTCATGGCAGTATATCTTTATGCATGCATGACTGGAGGAAGCTTAAAAAAAGTGCTAGGGGTAGAGTTTTTTTTTAAATCCCCAAAATTTTGAATTTTAGTACATGTTTTGAATGGGCATACCGATTTTAGATTTTAGAATCATGCTATAATTGCAAAATATGTATTTATTCAATATATCACGTCATCGTGAATTGATTTGCCCATAAGATATAATAGTTTTATGTTGCTATTGTTTTAAGTACAAAAATGTTATTCATATGTACTCGTATCTATAAACACTAATTAAAGGAACTGTAAGATCAATAGTGACAATTTTCGTAGTTTTGCTTTCTAGTTTGAATATTAAGTATGCTTTTTTAATATATTCAAAAATCGTATTACATAGATTATTGACTTCAAAGAACACACTCATCAATTGCTCATGTCCATTGTCCGACTTAATTAAACATAATACGCGGAAAGAATCAACATTTACATGCATTGTTATGTGATAACCAGCCATTGTTGAGTTTCGTTTTTAGTATTTAGTATGGCAACCACACTACTTCCACACTCAGCTTATACGTGGAAAGAATCACGTAGGTAATTTCACATTTTTACTCGATTCTGCATGTACGGTTGTTTTTGTGCTGCTCCCGGAAGTGTGCAAGGTTCAAGAGGCCAAGAAAATACCATGCCAAGCCACCAAAGAGGAGTTGAAGAAGTTCAAAGTGTCCAAAAGAAGGTTCAAAGGGTCAAAATAGGGCCAAAACAGCAAAACTGGTCGAGTAGGGGCCGTACTGGTTGTTTCGGTACAGATCTTTGTTGTTCCGAAACAACTCCTGCCAACAATTTTGGCCCTCTGTCGGCAGTGCCTACAGAGAGCCAAAATTGACTTGGTCTTTCCGTGTGTTTTGTGGTTGGTTCAAGACCTTTATAAGTGTAGTGGCCTCGGTAACCAGCCCGGTAACCCGGCCACGAGTTGTGAACCGACGGCTAAGGAAGGTCTAGGTCACGGACAGTTGATGAGTCCCCTTCGGTATTCGGTTCGGTCGAATATTCGAGGTCGGCTCCTGGGTACTTCGGAGCCACCATCAGCCTCGCCCTTGCTCCGGTATTTTCAGAGACGTTCAGGAAAGATAGTTATGTCAGGTGGACCCCCCGGGATCATGCTCCTCATGAGGTAAGCGTAATCATTGGGATCAGGCCTGGCCATGTGCTCTGTAACCGTTTCATTCCTTTCGTCATATATGACGTCACCCGAGGCGGTTACCAGGGCGTATTCTCCACGCACTGGCTTGGAGGCCAAGTAAACCTAGGTCTATAAATACAAAGGGATGAACACCTGAAAGAGGTACGCAATACAATCCTAACCCTAGACCTAAATACTTCCCCTGAGATCTAACTTAATCGTCGGAGGGTCACTGGGCTTCACAAGCCCTAGTGACTTGTTGCAGGTCCAGCGGCGGACGCGCGGAGCAGCGGAGGAAGGATAGTAGCCAGAGCCACGGTCAGGATCCCAAATAATCGAACCCCTACAATTGGCGACTCTGCTGGGGATCTAGCCGCTATTCTCAATCGATCACTTCCTTCTTCAAAAGCTCCGTTCAAAACTTCCTGAGCCAGCCATGGTGGAAGTCAATGATCCACACCCAAACGACGCCACCCTCGGTCTTGGCCCTCTTGGAGACCACAACCTGGCCTCCGGCGGACCAGGCGCCCTTGGAAAGGCTCACATGTCAATCGGAGTCGGGGCCGAAACTTCAACACAGGACGGAGGTCCTGCCACCGAATTTCAAACCTACATCAGCCACCTGGAGCGAAAGATCGACGATCTGACAACGGTCGTGGATCGCGATAGGCATGTCCGGGACGAACTAGCGGAGATCATGCACCTCCTCCAGATCTCACCATCTCGCTCCTCCGGGAGCCGCGGTGGAAGGAGAAGCCATTATAGCCCTCCTCGCAGTTGTGAAGGAGGCCACCTGGTGGAGCACCAACCACGCCCTTCCGCCAAGGACCGTCTCGAGCCATCGTCGGAGGGTCGTAACGGAAGAGACGCTGGACGCAGGGAGCGCTCCCGATCTCCCTACCCCAGAGGCCCCCGCGGGAAGCCATCCACCTTCGAAAGGCTTGGTGCCGGCAGCGTCTCCACCTCCTCCACCCACCCAGTCAGGATTGGGAAGGGCCGCCGCGAGCCCACTCCCAGTTTCACCAAAGCTGCTAACGACGACATCTGCCTCCTGGAATTCCAAACCAAAGGGTATCGTGAGCGACTCAAAAATGCTCGTTCTGAAAGCCCGTTCATCTTACGTCCCAAGGAGAAGGGTACCGGAAGCAAGGTCACCGAGCGCCTCGAGCTCTATGCTCGAGATAGCTACAAGAAGCATCAACGCGAACGCTCCCCCCAGAAGTCGGGTAGCACTCAACCGAAGAGGAAGGAGCATGAAAGACTGGACCAAATGATCCCGAAGAGGCATACCACGACCGAGCGTCCAGACGGCTCCGACCGTTCAATCCGACCTTACCGCGACGCCCGGCTCGAGAGAATCACGACCTCCCCTTTCACAAGGGAGATCGATTCGGTCACCCCCCCAAAAGGCTTCACCCAACCCAAATTTGCCAAGTACGACGGAAAAACCGAGGCATACACTCACTTGGTACAGTACAAACTCGTTATGTCCCTTTTCCTCCGTAACGAGCCATCGGACAATGCCTTCCTCTGTAAGGTCTTCCCCGCGAGCCTCGAGAACCTGGGCCTAACCTGGTTTAACTAGCTCCCCGCCCGTTCAATTTCCTCTTTCGACTCCCTCTGCGATGCTTTTATGGCTCGGTTTGTCATGAGCAATAAACACGACGAAATGCTCCGCCAATACGCCGGTCACTATTGGGAACTGTTCAATGAAATTGAAGGTTGCGACGGTGTCATCTCGGCCCGCAGGTTCAAACTCGGACTCACTCCCCAAGACGAGCAGGTCTACGACGACCTTGCTCGACACAAACCTAACTCCATGAAGGACCTCATGACTCGCATCCAGGGATATTGCCAACTCATCGAGTCCAAAGCTGAACGAGGCATCGGGAAATACACGAGCTCCAAGACACCGCACACCACGGTGTCCGCTCCGGCTCCCACCTCGGTATCAACACCTAAGAAGCAGGTCAAAAATATCAAGTAGTCCACAAAGAAGGGACCGAGGCCGAGTGACTTCAATGCTGAGAAAACCGTCTTTACTATCCCTATCTACAGAATTATCGACCAGGTGAAGGATCAGCCTTTTTTCTCCTTCCCTAACCAAAAGCTCGGTACCGAAAATAGAAAAATCAAAAACCCAATCGTCCGGTGCAGCTACCACAATGAACAAGGGCACTTTACCACCCCCTGCAAGCCCTTCAAGGCCTACCTGGAGCAGCTTGTCGCCGGCGGCTATCTGGGTAATTTCATTGATCACGAGAAGACGAGAGACCGGGCACAGCAAACCGAGACACAAACCGAAGATGAAGTCAGACAATCCAAGTTATCCACGGCCCTCTGAATTCCGAAGCCGCTCGTATCATCCGCGCCGAGCTGAATAACGCTTCCTCCTCCAAACAGGTCATGCTAGTCGGTCCTGAAGCGAAGCGCCCAAGGACTGACGACGGATCCAAGTAGACAATCACATTCACCGAGAAGGACATCGACCGCGTCCAACTCCCACATAACGACGCCCTCGTGGTCACGCTACGCATCGGCGCCTTCAACGTCCGACGCATCCTCGTAGACCAGGGTAGCTCAGCCGAGGTCATGTACTACTCCCTGTTCAAAGACTTGAAGCTCTCAGAAACAGACCTTCGTCCCTCTGAAGTGCCTCTCATAGGCTTCAACGGCGCTCCGGTCTGGCCCCTCGGTCTGATTACTCTCCCAGTCCGCTCTGGCTCGGTTGTCTTGGACATGGAATTTGTTGTAGTCGATGTCCCAAGCCCTTATAACGCCATTGTCGGGCGCACCTGGCTCCATAAGTTAAAGGCCATCGCCTCTACTTATCACTAGGTGGTCCGCTTCATAGGCGCCAACGGACGACAGGAGGACCTGTACGGAGATCAAATCGTAGCCAAAAAATATTATGTCAATGCGGTCCGAAGCAGCAAGCAAACTTCCCGGGTCAACCTCATTGAAGTACTCGAAGCCCTAGTTTTAGAAGACGTCGGCCAGCCAGCTGACGAAAAAGCAATTGAGGATCTTGTCACCATCCCCATCACCGAGGACGGTGCACGATTTTTCCTTGTCGGTTCTTCACTTAGTGATACCGAGCGTAACGACATGGTGAACTTCCTCAAAAACAACATCGAGGTTTTCGCTTGGACCCCCTATGAAATGCCCGGAGTTGATCCCAAATTCATCTGCCACGAGCTCAACATCGACCGAACCAAACGCCCGATCGTACAAAAAGCAAGGCGGTCATCCCCAGTTCATTCTGACGCAGTCATTGAAGAAGTCAACCGGCTCCTAAACGCAAACGCCATCTGAGAAGTACAATACCCTAAATGGTTGGCCAATACCGTGGTGGTCAAAAAGAAAAATGGCAAATGGCGGGTCTGCGTTGACTATTTCAATCTCAATGACGCCTGCCCGAAGGACTTCTTCCCCCTCCCGCGGATTGATCAACTCATAACGCAACAGCAGGCCACAACCGACTCAGTTTCATGGATGCCTACCGAGGCTACCACCAGATCGCCATGAGCGAAGGAGACGTTGAAAACACGGCCTTCATCACCCCCCACAGGATCTTTGGCTATCTCGTTATGCCCTTCGGTCTAAAGAACGCCGGGGCAACTTTTCAGCAAATGATAACCAAGATGTTCGAGCGTCTGCTGGGAGATACTTTGATGCCCTACATCGATGATATGGTGGTCAAGAGCATGCTGGCCGGTGATCACCTGACACACCTCGCTGAGGCCTTTGAAATCCTTAAGAAACACAAGCTCCGCCTCAACGCCGAGAAATGCGCCTTCGGTGTAAGCTCCGGCAAATTCCTCGGTCACCTCGTCTCCCGACGCGGTATTGAGGCCGACCCCTCGCAGCTCCTAGCCATCGAAAAGCTCTCGGCTCCCCACAACAAGAGGGACGTTCAACGCCTGACAGGCATGGCCGCCGCCCTGAATAGATTCATCAGTTGCTCCTTTGACAAATGCCAGTCATTCTTTGCCCTCCTTAAAGGTAGCCGACGAAGTTTCAACTGGACCGAGGACTGTGACCGAGCCCTACAGCAGTTGAAGGCCTATCTCTCCGAGGCCTCGCTCCTCGTCACACCTCGGGACCAGGAAGATTTGTTTCTATACCTTGCCGTTTCTGCGCATGCAATAAGCTCAGTCCTCGTTCGACAGGAGGAGCGTGAGCACCAACCTATCTACTACTCCAGTAAGACAATGACACCCGCCGAGACGCGCTATCTTCCATTGGAAAAGCTCGTTCTCGCCCTCGTCTCCGCCTCTCGGAAGCTTGCCCCATACTTCCAGTCCCAGCGCATCATCGTGCTTATGGAGTACCCACTCAAGTCACTCCTCTGGAAGGCGGATCTCTCCAACCGAATCTCCCAGTGGGCCGTCGAGCTCGCAAACTACGAAATCCATTTCCAGCCCCGGACAGCGATCAAGGCTCAGGTTCTTGCCGACTTCATCGCCGAGCTCACTCCAGCTGACGTCCTGGCTTCAATTCCAGCCCCCCGCCCCGAAGCCGTTCTCCAAGCAAACCCTAGCATCGCTTGAAAACTCTTTCATGGCGATGTTTGGAAGATGTATGTGGATGGCGCCTCAAAAAGTCGAGGCGCCGAGGCTGGGATTGTGCTCCTCTCTCCCTCGGGTGTTCTACACGAAAGCTCCCTATCCATCAACTTCTCGGCCTCCAACAACGAGGCCGAGTATGAAGCGTTCATCGCCGGACTCAAGACCGCCGAAGCCCTCGGCATTGACGAACTTGTAATCTACAGCGACTCTTAGTTAGTGGTTAACCAGCTGTCGAAGAATATGAGGCTCGGCATGACCAAATGCGTACTTACCTCAGCTCTGCTGTTCGGTTGCTGAAAGGCTTCAGGGCCATTCACGTCGAACACATTCCCAGGGAACAGAATGCTCTTGCCGACTGCTTGACCGATTCCTAGACCTAAAATAATGGGTTGCCCCAAGCGTAGGGCTGAGACCGATATAGCACAATACCCAGTAAAACCGGAGTCGAATCCACTAAGGACGGTGAAGTGTGTGCTATGGAACCTCGGGTTGTAGTATTAAAATCAGCTCTTAAGTAGCCACCCCTTGTCTTTTAGTTGATTAATTAACTAATACTAACAAATAACTTGCTCAAATGATTAAAAAGAGAGGCACGGTCGTAGGGAATCCGGCGCTTGCTACCCAATCAGAATCCGCTCGCTTTTTCAAGTTCTAAAAATGGTTAAAATTAGGGAGAATTGGAAACTCCGAAGGATGCGAATCCTAAGGTTGTCAGTCCCGTACACAGACAGGTTTTGGTCCCCCGTTCCCGCTCACATGAGTTCCGGCAATGCCTCGGATTCGTCCAACGAACGTAGTTTTCACCAACTAAGATTATTTAATTAAATCAATGAACGGAAAAATTGCGAGACGAATCCTAATTGGGTCGCGACACGCCTTTACCCAGCGACTAAACCTCAGAAAAACTACTCACTCATTATTAAAAATTAAAGGAATAAAACCTTAGAATTAATCATGCTTCTAATACTTGACAAAGAAAATAAACAAGAGATCTAAGTTAAACAAGAACCAACGAACAACTTTTATAAGGAACATAAATTAAAACAAGTTACCAAAATGCGAATAATTGAACAAAACTTGAAGAACTTGAAGGGAAAAGACTCGAAAGAAAGCGAAACAGTATTCAAAACAAAAGAATTTTACTGATGGCAGCCCGTTCTTCGTCTTCTGCGTTCGAACAATCATCGGCTGTCAAAAGTGTAGTAGCCCCTTGTTCGTGCGTGAGCCGCACCATCGGATCGCAGCCCCCGTTCTTTATTTTTTTCTTCTGTCAAAAGGTGACCTTGAAAACAAAACCTCCTCCTTTTTTTATTCTCTCTGTAGCCGACTAACCCTCGTGGGCCCGAGAATAGGCTTAAGCCTAATTCCTTTTCCAGCCGACTTCAATTCCATGGCCCACCATTTAGTCCAAAATAATTACCAACCATTGGGCCCACTCCTTTTCCTTAGTACTCATGCCGTGGCCAGTGCTAAAAAATTCGAATACTGTTTAATACTCCAGCTCTGCGTTTTTTTGTATCAAACCATCCTAAAACCTAGAACACAAAAATAAAGCATTAGACTCCGTGTAATAATATAAATAGGACTTAATAAAGATAAATTAGGGGGTGCTAATGTGAACATTTACGCGCCTATCACACCCCCCAACTTACTCTTTGCTAGTCCCGAGCAAAGAAAACAAAATGCAACTAAAGAAAACAAATTAAAACTGATAGTTCTTTTAAACCCCCAGGCGACCCCGGTAGGACAAGTGAAGTCTTGTGAGGGTTTACAGCAATGAACACCCACAAACATTGTGAATTCTTTTCACACAAAACCCGAAAACTTGTAAGACAGCTCAATGATATCTCAAGCAAATAATATGAAGTCATCGCAAAGAGATAACGGACATAAGCAGTTCTAGATACTATCAAGTCATAAAAATGAGTCATGGCACCTATACTCAGCGTGTGTGAACATGGGCTCCGGTCACTAGTGAAAAATAACTAAAAGTTCTCTCCGGACCAAGTATTGACTTCAAATCTCACCGTGTCATGCACTCAACAAATGAAATCACTCGAAACAAGGTGCATATTACCCTCAATATGTGCGGGCGGACGTTATGTAAATAAAAGCAAAATACTTCCGCACGTAATGACATGAAAAGAATGCTCTATAAAGTGGACACACGATCTCATGAAAGGAATACCAAGTGTTGGAAACTCTCTCTATCCATCAATTCACAACCCATTGCCCCTAGGATCAAATAGGACTTCAATCCGGTGATAACATTAGGTAGGGAAAATATTTCAAGGTTAGGGTAAAACATTCAATTGTCCGAGAATAGGCTAATCAACTCCACCACATCTCTCTTTCCTACTTTTAACACAATCCCTACATTAAGAACAAGTGTTTCTCCTTTTCACAATAAGTTGGTGTCTTCCCTTTTCACTTTTTTTTTCTCCTTATAAGCCCACTCTTTTTATTTTTTATTTTATTTTTTTGAATGGGAAAGATCACCACAAATCAAGCATAATTATCAACTCCACTCATCTCCTTCTTTTCTCAATAATTCACATTCATATCATTAACTAGCCCTTCTCATGACACAATATAGTGGTAGAGCTCAACAAGAAAATAGTATAATGTGAGAGGGTCAAATGGGCTCACAAGAGATAAATGTAGAAACAAACCGGCTCAAAATAACAAAGATGGCCTATAATCCTTTCCAAGGGGCAATACAACCATGCAAATTCCAAACCCAAGAGATAAGTAGGCAATTTATAACATTTCCAACACTTGACAACAAAAATAATGAGACCCATAATGAATTTGCTCTTTCGTGACAAACAAGAGTTTATTTGACACCACTCCAAGAAAAGATAGGCTCTAAGCTCACATGGGCATAAGTCTCCACTAAACAAGCCATCGAAAACATTTAAGCCATAACTCACTAGCAACCAAAGCCCAAATAGACGTGAAGTGCAAATGTGCTAAAAATAAATGCCATGACAAATTCTTTGCGACAAGCTAGAAAAAAGAACTACATTGCCATCACAACATTAAAAGGATGACTATCACATCTCAAACTCTATCAATCACGAGCCAATCTCAACAGCCTTCAAGTCTCATGCAAAAAGATTTCCACCATTTTTATTTTTTTTTAATCTAACAAAATAAAGAACAAAGTGAATCCCTCCCCCCAACTTAAACTATTCAATGTCCGCATTGAATGCATGAAAAATAAAGATAGAACAGAAATGTAAAAGAGAGGAAAGATATCACCTTGAAAAGAAGGGGCTAAGCAGAATAAACTATAGAGAGAGGTAGACCCCCCAACTTAGATCGAACAACCTGCAAAATGTTAGCCTCCAAGACAACAAAAAAAATAACTAAAAGAAATAAACAAAGCAAGAAATTAAATGAAATACAAAAAACCATCCACTTTCTTCACGCGAAAGACACGGGTACTACTTTTCTCCCTGGCCAAAGACTGTGGTTCCCTATTTGTTGGAAGGACAATATGCATAGGATTCAACGATATCTTGAGAAGTGGTACCATCATCTAATAGGCTGTCACTCCCTCTGGGACTACCAGATTCCTTACCCACCACTCCGTTTGTGAAGCAATCTCCACAGAGTTTGGACATTAAAGTCAGATGGTTCAGACAGAATTCTCGCCGCTAACTACGTGTCTGCCGTCAGACCCAACCTCCTAAGTACTACATACATAGCTTTGACCAGGTGGCTATACCAGACCATTATGCTAATTTTTTTCATTTCAATTTCCCCCTTTTTTTTTTTTGGTTTTTGAATTTTATTGCTTAACAAGAGATAAAAGAACAAGTATACAAAGATTGTGCCCAAAATCCAAGTCAATGATGGGTACCCCTATTGCTAGGGGCCGGGTCCACTCCGCAATGAAGAGAGTGGTACGCAAAAGCTACCCGTCAGAACGTAGCCACAACAGCTACAGAACAGGGTCGTCCGAATAAACAGGATCGACTAAAACCTCATCAGGTTCACCTACTTCCACATATTCCAAAAATGGTTTAAGACGCTGCCCATTAACTTTGAAAATATTATTATTCTTCGGGTCACAAATATCTACCGAACCATTCGGATAAACCTTATGCACAACGTAGAGACCATCCCAACGGGACCTCAACTTCCCAGGAAATAAATGAAGGTGCGAGTTATACAACAATACTTTTTGACCAACACTAAAGGTTTTGCGTTGAATATTCCTATCATGGTACGCCTTAACCTTAGCCTTATAAATACTCGTGCTCTCATACGCATCATTCTAATCTCCTCAAGCTTACATAACTAGAGCTTCCTATGGGCACCCACCTCAGGTAAACGCACGTTTAACGTCTTAATGGCCCAATAGGCCTTATGCTCCATCTCAACGGGCAAGTGGCAGGCCTTACCATAAATGAGCCGGTAGGGTGAAGCACCCAACACGGTCTTGTAAGTAGTGCGGTTGGCCCACAAGGCATCGGTCAACCGAAGTGACCAATCCTTCCTATTCGGGTTCACGGTCTTCTCTAGAATACCCTTAATCTCACGATTCGCTAGCTCAGCCTGACCGTTGGTTTGAGGGTGATAAGCAGTAGACACCTTGTGAGAGACGCCATACCTGCTCATTAACGCCCAAAATGACCTATTGCAAAAATGCGTGCCTTGGTCAGAGATAATGGCACGTGGCATGCCAAACCTCGACAAAATATTGGTCCTTAAAAACTCAAGCACGATTTTAGAATCACTGATCCTAGTGGGGATTGCCTCCACCCACTTCGACACATAATCCACCGCTAGGAGGATGTACTCATACCCATGTGACACCGGAAACGGGCCCATGAAATCAATGCCCCAACAATCGAAAACCTCTATCACAAAAATGTTCTGGAGGGGCATCATATTTCGGGGGCCAACCTTGCCTAATTTCTGGCACCGGTCACACGATTTACAAAAGACGTACGCATCCTTAAATAGATTTGGCCAAAAGAAACCACACTCACTGACCTTGGCGGCGGTCTTCTTTGCGGAGAAATGACCTCTGCATGCCTCGGTGTGACAAAACTCAAGAATCCCCCTTTGATCAGCTTCGGGGACACACCGACGCATAATCTGGTCCGCGCAATACTTGAACACATATGGATCATCGTAAATATATTGCCGGACCTCTCTAGAAAATCGCTGCTTCTCAGCTGTGGACCAATGGGGTGGAATTTGCCCAGTCACCAAATAATTGGCGATATCTGCAAACCATGGGCACGCATTAACATCGAACAACTGCTCGTCAGGAAAAGTATCCACGATGGGGAGATGAGAGGTGGGGTCCTCAAACTCCAGACGAGACAGGTGGTCAGCCACTACATTCTCAACCCCTTTCTTATCCTTAATGATGAGGTGGAATTCTTGCAGCAAAAGAATCCACTGGATAAGGCGAGCCTTCGCATCCTGCTTGGTCATCAGATACTTCAAAGCCGCATGATCGGTATACACCACAATCTGCGAACCCACCAAGTAGGACCGGAACTTGTCTAAGGCAAACACCACCGCGAGCAATTCCTTCTCGGTAGTGGTGTAGTTCATTTGTGCCTCGTTCAAAGTCTTGCTCGCATAATAGATGACGCAGGGATCTTTCCCTCGCCGTTGCCCTAAAACTGCCCCGACTGCATAGTCGGAAGCGTCGCACATCAACTCAAAGGGCAAACTCCAATCCGGAGGCTGCACGATCGGCAGAGTAGTGAGACTCCGCTTCAACGTCTGGAATGCCTCCTCACACGCCTCAGTCCACATGAAGGACGTGTCTTTTGACAACAATTGACACAACGGTCGAGAGATAACACTGAAATCCTTAATGAAACGCCGATAGAAACCAGCGTGACCAAGGAAAGACCGAATGTCTTTTACAGACTTTGGAGTGGGAAGATTTGTGATCAAATCAATCTTCGCCTTGTCCACCTCAATACCCTTGGAAGAGACAATGTGTCCCAACACAATTCCTTGGGTCACCATGAAGTGGCACCATGAAGTGGCATTTCTCCCAATTAAGCACAAGCTGCTTTTCCTCGCACCGTTGCAAGACCTTTCCTAAGTTCTCGAGGCATTCGTCAAACGAATCCCCAAAAACCGAAAAGTCATCCATAAACACCTCCACGATCTTCTCTACCATGTCACTAAAAATTCCCATCATGCACCTTGAAAAGGTGCCGGGAGCATTGCACAAGCCAAAAGGCATACGACGGTAAGCAAACGTGCCGTAAGGACACGTGAAGGTGGTCTTCTCCTGATCCTCCATGGCTACCTCAATCTGATTGTAGCCAGAGTACCCATCCAGGAAACAATAAAACGCTCAGCCAGCCACCCTCTCCAGAATTTGATCAATGAATGGGAAAGGGAAATGGTCTTTCCGGGTGCTCGCATTGAGCTTCCGGTAATCTATGCAAACTCACCACCCAGTTTGAACACGAGTCGGCACGAGCTCGCCCTCGCCGTTCCTCACGACGGTCACTCCAGCCTTCTTAGGCACCACTTGCACTGGGCTCACCCACTCACTATGGGCTATCAGGTAAATAATACCCGCATCTAAGAGTTTCAGCACCTCAGCCCGAACCACCTCCTTCATATTGGGGTTCAGACGACGCTGAGGTTGCCTAGAAGGCTTCACATCCTCATCAAGAAAAATGCAGTGTGTACACACCGTTGGACTAATACCCTGTAAATCTGCTATCGTCCAGCCTATTGCGCCCACGTGCTCTCTCAGCAAGGCAAGCAACTTAGCCTCTTGATCCGCCTCAAGGGATGAGGAGATCACAACCGGAAAAGTATCATCTCCTTTAAGGAAGGCATACTTAAGCATGTCCGGCAGAGGCTTTAACTCTGGTTTAGGCGGCTGGACCGACGATGGGAGAGCTTTAGGAAGTGGGGTGCCCAGTGGCTCAAGAACTGGGTTCCAAGCGACGCCACACACATCCTCCACTGCAAGCATCTCCATTAAACTCCCTACCTCTGGAGAATCTAAAAATGACGCCTCTTCGGCGGTTAAGGCTATCTCCAAAGGATCCTTGTACAACACACTATCGACATGCTCTTGCACCAGCATGTCGATCAAACTCTCCTCGTACACCTCCTCATTATCCTCAACTCGACTATCCACATTGAAAACATTCACCTCCATTTTCAAGTCCCCAAACGATAGTTGGAATTGTCCAGTTTTGCAATTCATGACAGCACTAGAAAAGGACGGCCAAGGATGATAGGAGTCTTCTCAAAGACCTCCGGTATTGGGCAAGTATCCAAGACTATGAAGTCGACTGGAAAAAGAAACTCGCCCACTTGAATTAAAACATCTTCCACCACTCCCTTTGTAATTCTCACACTCTGGTCAGCCAACTATAACGTGACCGGTGAGGCTCTCAAATTGCCTAAGTCCAGCTTCAAATATACCGAATAAGGGAGCAAATTGACACTCGCTCCCAAATCTAGCAAAGTCTTATCAAATTTCTGGCCTGCGATTGCTATGGGAATGGTGGGACAACCAGGGTCCTTACACTTGGTGGGGATCTCAGCCTGGAGAATGGAGCTCACTTGCTCCGTCAGAAGCACTTTGTCCTGACTCTTAGCTCTCCGCTTTGACGTGCATAGGTCCTTCAAGACCTTTGCAAACTGAGGTATCGCGTCAATGGCTTCCATTAAAGAGATAGGAAACTGAACTTTCTTGAATAACTCAAGCATTTGAAAGTTCACATTGACCTTAGGCTTCGCCACCAAGCGATTTGGATATGGAGCAACGGGTGGCGACGGAGTCGTGGGCACCGCAGTTGTAGGCACCACCACTTCAGGTGACTTCGCCTCTTTCTCAACCTCAGGAACACTTCCTAAGTCTGGAATGACTATGGTGCAGCAACCGGCACCGGGGGTGGCACCGATTTTTGCTTGGGAGGTAAGTCCTTGTTGATCACCTTCCCACTTCTGAGAGTGGTGATCGCCTTAGCCTCTTCCAGACTGAGATTCGGATTGCTTGGGCCAGAAGAATCGCCCACATAATGAGTACTGGCGGCATTGACCTGAGGTTGAGAAGGAAACCTTCCCTTCTCCTGCTGGACTTGTCCAACTGCCACCGTCAACTGGGTCGATTGGGTCCTAATGTCACCAATTGCCTGCTTAGTCTACTCAGTAAAGCTAATTTGAGACTGCATGAGAGCCTTCATCATCTCATCAGTCTGCTTATCCCGCGGGGGGTGGTTAATGCCAAGGGGTGGTCCAAAAGATGAAGGACCGAACCCCTGCTGCTGCTGCTGCTGAGGTGGGTAACGGAACTGGGTCATTTGGCCTTGAGGAGGCCGAAATTGCTGGACTGACTGCTGAGGTGGTGCCTGGGTATGCACTGGGGTTTTTTGATCCCTCCAACTCAAAAGTGGGTTTTGGGCCCACCAAGGATTGTAGGTATTCGAATACGGATCGCAACGTTGGTTAAGCGCGTTCACCTCAGCCTGATTACTATGGTATGCATCTTTAACAATGGGAAACGCAGGACAAGCAGTGACAAGATGCCCCGGACACTCACATAACGCACACACCTCCTCGACTCTTACCTCATTAGCTTGATGGACTTGCTTAAGCTTCAAGTCCTCTAATTGTTTAGCCATCTTGTCCAGCTGAGACTGGACATTGTGCTCTCGCACACTCGAAGGAAAAATGCCGGACCCACTGGGTCCTTGTGCAGCCATGGCCCTATCACCGAGGTCGGAAGGTTCCCAACTTCGGTGTTTCTCGGCCAACTCGTCTATAAAGTCCCACGCATCGTCCAGGGACTTGTCTAGAAAATCCTCCTCCTTACAGAGGTACTCAATTTGTTGGACCATAGCAACATTCAAGCCTAAATAAAAAAATGACACCAACTGGTGTTTCACGAACCCATGATACGACAAGGACAACAGCAAGTCCTTGAACCGCTCCCAGCACCTTAAAAATGACTCGCCCTCTTTCTGCTTATATGACTGAACTTGGCGAGTCATGTACTTCGATTTACTCTCCGAGAAATATTTCTTGTAAAATAGATCTCGAACAGCAGCCCACGTCGTCAAAGACTGTGGCTTCTGCATCTGTAGCCACTTATCCGCACTGTCCTTGAGCGAGGCTGGGAAAAGCTTAAGGCAAGCATTCTCCCAATGAGGAGTGGTGGCAAGGGTGCGTACAAACCCCTCGAAATTATGGACGTGCTCATACGGATCCTTATTCTCCTTCCCACAAAACAGGGGAAGGGCATTATGCGTACCAGGTGTGGGCAGCATGCCCTTAAAATGTGGGAGAAGGATTCTGTTCCTTTCCCAAGGCAATGGGCCCGGATCGAGGGAGCGCGAGCGCAGGTGGCAAGCGCTAAAAAATACAGAGTCGCCACTCGGGTTTTAAAGGTCCGAAACCCAAGGAACCGTATTTCGAAGCACCTGCCGCGCTGTTTGATTTGAAAAAGTTAAGGAACCAGTCCGTCATAACCATATCTGGGTTCGGGAGCCAGGTTACGAGAGGGGAAGGATTTTATGGCACCCCTCTCGCCCAATCCGGAGATCGGTCTCTACTTAGGCATTTTGAAAACATTGCGATTCTTCTTTTATTAATCGATTTTAGCCAATTAGGGCGGGGGAACAGTTAATCGGGGATTAAAACTGTAACATGTTTGCAGGATGTGATCAAGTATAGCATGAATGAGCAGTTAGTATAGGATGAGAACAGACTCCTGTGGGAGTTTAAACGGACTGGAAAGCTCCTGTCTTGGAGTGTCATGCACAGGAAGAAACCAGTATGCACTGATCAAGTCAATGCATGCTGACCAAACCTGCGCACGCTACTATAAGACCTGCGCGCGCCAGTAAGCCTAAGCCCACAGCTCTTATTCTCAAACCCTCTGGGCTCTGGAAGGACCAGTGCACACCCAGGACAAACCAAGCAGTTTTATATGTACTGAATATAAATAATTATTACAGACAGATTGGAATAAAAAGGAAATACACCCCTAAACAGTGGGGACAAAATAAAGGCCTAATACCAAGTTAAACATGCAAGGCCAGCCACTGATCGGGGACAAACAGTAGTGCGAGGGTTCCAAACAGTCGCGCGACGGTGCGCCCGAGCGCGCGATGGTTGCGCCCTGGCGCGCGACGGTTGCGCCCTGGCGCACTGGTCAAATGGAGCGTTGACCATCGCGCGATGGTTTGGGTGCAGCGCGCGTGGGTTCGAGCCAACTTTCCAGTGTCTGGTTTTGCTCATCCTGGGTTCTGAGACAGGTCCAGAATGATCTCAGGGGTACTCCAACAGAACAGAAATGAATATTGAAATGCAAGCTAGCAATTTAAGCTCTAAGGAAAGCAGTAAACTAGTTTTTTGCATGCTTAACAGTGAGATATATGTAAGTAAAGCATAAAACAGTAGGACACCAATCCCCACGCGGTCCTTCGCACACAGCAACGAAGTGTCGAGCGCGAGAGTCGGACCGTCGCGCGCTGGTTCCTACTAGAACGGTTTTTGAAACCTTGCTAGCTTTAGGGCCAGGACTGGTATTGATTACCAGCCTTGACCCTGCCAGCCCCCCTCAAGGATCAGAACAGAGAGCAGAACAAAGGTAAGATATACCTTTGAATTTTGAGGTTTGAAAAGTGTTTGAGCTTTGAATTGAGGTTGAGGTTGTTTGTGGTGTTTGAGTGGAAGAACAAGCTATGTTCTTAGGGTGCCTTTGTATCTCTTTATTAGCTTAAAAGAGTACAAAGTAAAGACCATTTGTAATGCCAATTTTTTTAACCTTTTTAAAGATGAACAAAGGGGGGTTTTTATAGGGAGAGCACCTTCCATTAATGGAAAGGTAGCTCTGGTACAAAGAATGGAGGCCAGCCAGCCACGAGGCTGGCTGGGGATTACTTCGTGGCTAAGTTTTCCCAGCTGATAAAGGTTAATGGGACAACTTGAACCGTCGCGCGATGGAGTGGGACCATCGCGCGAGAGTGCGCCCTGGCGCACTGGTCAACGCTCTGGTTGACCATCGCGCGATGGAGTCAAACCGTCGCGCGACGGTGCGCCCTGGCACACATCAGTAGGGTTTTTGGCTTTTGGAAGTGGCTTAAGACTAGGTTAGGTTCAAGGGTTTTGTAAACACTCAAAGCTCAAACACTCGACATTCCTGGGGTGTTCTTGATCCGTTTTATCATCGGGGAATCAAAAACCATAAGTAAACTAATCTGGAAGCCTAGATTGGGGTGTCTACAGTAGCCCCCCTTTGACAGCACTTGGAGCACCATTGACTTGGTACAAGTAACGTCAAAGGTTTCTAGACACCCCTCAAGGCAATCCAGAGCAGAACGTACTAGCAAAGTAGACAAGCATACTTACAGAACCTGATTGGTTGAATGGACGAACGGACCGTCGCTAGGGATGGAAGTAGAAGTGGACGATTGCATCACCGCTTGTTGATTGAATTTGGGCAGGACAGGCTGTCGCTGCAGATTTGGACGGGATCGGCCGTCGTTGCTGGGGATCAAGCTATCATCGGCACAAAGTATTCCAACAAACACGGGTAGGTCGTGTCAGGCAGGTTGAATTCCATCTGTAGGGAATCAGAGCCAATCTCCTTATCGAAGACCATCCGAGACAGAGCAATAAGCCTGCTGGAAGATGCACTTGTGGCTAGATTGAGGGCGATCGTCGTTCGGGAAGGGCCAAGGCGGGCTCTCCTGGGGAACAATCAGTGTGCGTAATGATCAAGTCGTTGAGGGATTTGACAGGACCAGCTGTCGTGAATGCGGACGGAGAGATCAATGTGCCGAATGATCAAACCGTTGGGGAACTTCGACAGGGCCGGCTATCGTGAATGCGGACGGAGAGATCAATGTGCCGAATGATCAAATCGTTGGGGAACATCGACAGGACCGGCTGTCGTGAATGCGGACGGAGAGATCAATGTGCCGAATAATCAAACCGTTGGGGCCATTGAAGTCGTTGCAGACATTTGACAGGACCGACTGTCGTTGATTTGGTGGAGATAGACGATATGGCTGACCGTCGTTGAATGACCGATATGGCTGACCGTCATGGATGATATAGCTGACCATCGTTGAATGACCGATATGGCTGACCGTCAAGGATGATATGGCTGATCATCGTTGAATGACCGATATGGCTGACCGTCATTGATGATATGGCTGATCATCGTTGAATGACCGATATGGCTGACCGTCATTGATGATATGGCTGATCATCGTTGAATGACTGATATGGCTGATCGTCATTGATGATATGGCTGATCATCGTAGATTTGATTTGAAGGGACGACATGGCTGATCGTCGGCGATGACATGGCTGATCATTGTTGATTTGATTTGAAGGGACGACATGGCTGATCGTCGGCGATGACATGGCTGATCATCATTGATTTGATTTGAAGGGACGACATGGCTGATCGTCGGCGATGACATGGCTGATCATCGTTGATTTGATTTGAAGAGACGACATGGCTGATCGTCGGCGATGACATGGCTGATCATCGTTGATTTGATTTGAAGGGACGACATGGCTGATCGTCGGCGATGACATGGCTGATCATCGTTGATTTGATTTGAAGGGACGACATGGCTGATCGTCGGCGATGGCATGGCTGATCGTCGGCGATGACATGGCTGATCATCGTTGATTCGATTTGAAGGGACGACATGGCTGATCGTCGGTGATGACATGGCTGATCATCGTTGATTCGATTTGAAGGGACGACATGGCTGATCGTCGGCGATGACATGGCTGATCATCGTTGATTCGATTTGAAGTATCCCAAGGAGAGATTACCCTTGAAAATAGCATAGATATTGACAAGATGGACTGCTGCTGGGGAAATAATTACGGTCGTGGACCGATAGACCATCGCTGCTGGGGATCAAACTATCCTCGGCACAAAGAAATCCAACAATCACGGGTAGGTCGCGTTAGGTAGGTTGAATTCCATCTGTAGGGAATCAGAGCCATTCTCCTTATCAAGGACCATCCGAGACAGAGCAATAAGACCGCTGGAAAATGCGCTATCGGTTGAATTGGAAGTTGGACAGACATACCGTCGTTGATTGGAATTGGACGGATGGATCGTCGTTGAATTGGAAGTTGGATGGATGGATCGTCGTTGATTGGAAATTGGACGGATGGATCATCGTTGACTTGAAATTGGACGGATGGATCGTCGTTGACTTGAAATTGGATGGATGGACCGTCGTTGACTCGAAATTGGACAGATGGACCGTCGTTGACTCGAAATTGGACGGATGGATCGTCGTTGACTTGAAATTGGACGGATGGATCGTCGTGACTTGAAATTGGATAGATGGACCGTCGTTGACTTGAAATTGGACGGATGGATCGTCGTCAGATTGTTCTGCAGAAGATTGCATCGCATCCCTTGGAAAACAAATCGAGAGGATGGCGACCATTCTTGGTTCCTGCTTTCAACATTTAACATACACAATATGCAAAGGCATGTATAATATATTGAAAATGCAGATGCAAGCTAAGGGCGGCTCCTAGGAGGACAACGACACCTAAGGACTACCATTGAGCCTCATTACTGTACTGTCTGTTACTTCTGAGATGTGCACCCAGATAGATAGACGTTGAACGGGCCAGCGTGCCCCAGTTGACGTTTAGTAATGGAATTGGGCCTGCACGCCCTTTCTTTGATGCTTCGGCAGGTGTGCCCCAGAGATGCTTTGCTTGGCCTTGGGCTGACGTGCCCTTTCTGCTTTAAGAGATTCCGCTGCTTGCGGATTACAGATACTAGGGTAGCAATGTAACAATTGCGTTTTCCAGTTTATTGACTCTCTTTTGCAAGTGTTGAAGAGAATGTAAAAACTAACCACTAACATCCAATTTGCATTGACAAGTGCTTTGAATCGACACACAGACATGCGCACACGTGTACAGACTCGCCTAGCTCGAACGGAAAAGGGGGAGAGAGTCCCGGGGTACAATGCGAATCCTTAGACACATAGAATATAATGAAATTTTGGGCATTAATGTGCCAAAACTCACAATATTCCTGAACAGGTGAAACTGACACTTATGAAAAGTGGAAAAGGTACAAAGACCTGTACAAACAAAATCGAGAAAAGCATCCCGACATGACAGTTGAAAAACTTGAAAAATGTCGCAAAGACGGACATAAGACGCAAATGATGACTCGTACAGGCCCGGACTGAAACCGACACCCCCGTGCAGTCACATTAAGTCCATATGACTTGCATGGTTTGACAAGACTTGGCAAAAGCCCCTGGAACGACATTCGAGGGTAGTAGCTGACTGCTACTCTGCTGCAAGAATTGAAAAAGCGTGCACAGGTTTGAGACCAACGCTCATTACTTCGAACAAACGCGACGCGGTTGCTTATACCAGATTTCGCTGAACTTAGAATAAACTGTGAGCCATTAGGCTTCTAGCATTTCGTTCTGTTTTTTATGCTTCAAATATTTTAAGACTTATGCTCAGCCTGTAAATTGAAGAAGCAGTTTGTAATAAAATTGAAAGACGAAGGGTTTCCCCCTTCTGGTTCTTCCAATGTAGCTTGACTTGATCTTCGACCCTCTTCGACCTTTGATGTGTACCAAAATGTCAACCAAGGATCCAATTGATAGATTGTGACCGAGTCTCAAAGAGAGACTGCCTATGTATCCCAAGCTAGGGAATCAGGTCAAAACGTAGTTCAGGCTAAGGGTTAAGTCTCGAGTATTTACCTCTCTTTTTATGCTCTAACTTTTGCCTAGTACCGCCCATTCGGGTCTTCGGTCTAGCGAGCTTTTGATTGATTGCCTATTCATTTTTGCCTAAACCACCTTCATAGGTTTTGGTCTAGCAGGCTGCTCTAACTTTTTCTTGGAACTGCCCACCCTTGGGGTTTTCAGCCCAACGAGCTTCTCACAGGGAAAAGCAACATTTGAATTGATCCAGGTTGACCCAGGGTATTGAATTTGTTGCCATCGAGGTCGAAAACCTTTGGCTGCAGCCCTAGATAAAATGGCTTTGATGACGCAGGGTCAAGAGTGCTTCAGTTGGCATGCCTTGCTCCGGGCCGTTTTGTACACTTTCTGATTTGTGCTTGGCAGAACGCCACTATCATTGCTTTGAACATGGTACAAGGCCCGGAGCCTTCTGTGCTTCTGCTTTCTGGATTGGCACCCGATAACAGGGGATTTGATGCTCCTTTGTCTTAGGATCAACGCGAGGCGTGACTTGATGAGACCACGCCAAGACGTCGATGAACCTTTCGAGCCTGACTGACTGGGCACAATGCTCCCCTGAGGGCGGTGCTTGGACCAATTTTGAACCTTTCAGGAGGTTATACCTGTCTTTCAAGTTTATTTGAAATTACTTCTTCTTTTAATAGGCTGAGCATGCCTTTCGTCTTCCCTTTCGGCGAGGGAACACATTTCCTTGGGAATGATCCCATCGAAATCTATCCCTTCGTCGCCAGAGTCGACACAGTTTATATAAAAGCCAGCGAAGTACTTAGAAGCAGATAATGCATATCATAAAAACCCTCGGGGTTTGCCAAGTACAACAGACTCGAAACTTGAAACAAAAGCTACGACGTGGAGGGCTAAGAGGCACAACCTCCGACTCAGAGCTAGACTTAGACAAGCGCAAAAGACTTCGTGTCAGACTCAGACATATCGCCAATGCAAACTAGACGCGGTTTTGAAAACGCAATTGTTAAAAAGCTACCCGTTGCTTCCACAAAAAGAGGTAAGAATCAGCGGGTGTCAGGCCCAAGTAACAGCACTTCGGCCTCTTCAGCTTCTTCGGCCAAACCTACTCGATGCTCCTTTGAACAATGGACCTCAACCAGTCGGTCCTTTCCTTTGCAAGCCCCTCATCACTGTCAAACCAGATGTTGGCAGTGAAAACCTCGGTTGCCCCACCTACAGCCATCATGTTAACCTCCGGTTCGGACGGGATGGATACGATGGGTTTGGGTTGATTTGCTGGGACGATATAGTGGCTAGGGTTGAATATGGTGGAGATCGGGTTGATTTGAGTGGAGGTGATAGATACCTGACCAACCAGAGGGTCAGGCCCGTGTTGAGGCAAGGAGTTGGAAATGACGTTGGGCTTTGGTGGAACTTGCACCGTGCCATCATCAATTAGATCCTGAATCTCATGTCGGAGACGATAGCACTTGTCAGTGTGATGGCCATGCATTTGGTGGAAGGCACAGAAGAGGTTAGGATTGTAACCGGCAGGTAAGACTTTGGGTGGGGAAGTTGGGGTCAAAGGTTTGAGATGCCCGGATTGGAAAAGCTTCTCCATTACTACAGATAGAGGTGCCCCGAAGATAGAGAAACTCCGAGGTTGGGCTCGGGAGCTTTGAGCGTTTTGAACCTGATTGATATCGGTTGTTGATAGAGGTGGAGTTGTGATGATACCACAATCGACGAGATCTTGAACAACATGTCGAAGCCGAAAACAGGCATTGGTAGAATGACCAGGCATTTGATGGTAGGTACAATAGAGATTATACTTGAAGTTGGGTGATGGATTTTTGGGTAGAGGAGTTGGATTGAGGGGCTTGATGGAACCAGCATCGAGGAGCTTATCATAAATTGAGGCCAAAGGCGTAGAGAAACATGAGAAAGTCCTTGGCGGGTTTCGGCGAGTGAACTGAGAATCCAAAGCGGAACCCTTGTTTGCTTCGTTGTCGCAACACATTGCCTCATCAACAAGATGCTCTCTTTTGCCTTCGGGGCTGAGCATGTCCTCCCCTTTGGCAAAGGCTTTGAACAAGGAATCAACATCCTCCTTCGAGTGAGTCCTAGCTTCATGAAACTCAGCTAGGTCTTTGAACATGTCTCCTGAGCACAGCTTGATTCCAACCGTTGGAGGGTGGCAGGCTTGAGAAGGTTCTTTGACTAGCCCCATATCTGGCTGCGGGGCTGTGGAAGTAACAAGGCCAACGAGTCCCTGGACCATAATCATCTGTTTGTCCATTTTGTGACCCAATTCCTCTACAGCTTTCCTGAGCTTAGCCAGCTCCATTTGTACTGCCATTCTGAATTGATGAACGAGGTAGGTGGTATGACCTTGGAAGCAAAGGTGTAACAACCCTGGCGGACTCTCCTAAGCAGGTTTGGCTCTTCTTTTTGGTACTCTCTGACGATGCAATGGCCCGAAGCTTTAACAGTAAGTAATGAAAGCTCAGTGACACCCTTTTCAACATTTTATTGAAAGAATTGAAAGAACGAAAATGCAAAGATCACCGTTGTCAGTGTCCTCCTAGACTCTAGAACTAGAGACGAGTCTATCTTATAATGTTCGGATGCTGCCAGAATCCTCGGATTTATTTTCGAGGGTGCATCCTTTGGAAAGATCAAACTGATCCTAAGAGATGTCAAAACAGACTAAATCTTTGGCTAGTCCCTTTTGAAGATTCAACTTTGAATTAGAAACAACTCGGCATTGATGGCGTGACACCTTTACTGGGGTGGCTTCAGCGACAACGCGCTTTTGCCGGGGCGGTGTACGTGCGAAGCACGATAACCAAAATGACATCAATATCACGACATCAATACTTTGTGGTTCCTTATTGTCGGTTGAATCCGCAATCAGGCATGAGCCAAGGATTTAGTAAGGTTTGATTTCTCAAAGTCTCGCTGATTTAAGGACTTTGAAAAATTAACAACGTGCACCATCGAGATGCACGACTCTTCATCGGGTTATAGCAGCGTCCTAGTAAGCATAAGACAGACTCGAAAAAGTGACAATCCTAGAAGCCGCCCTAAACATGCTCCTACGCAGAACAGAATGTATGTATGCATGTACAGAACCAGAGACGAGTTTGCCTCACAAGTTTCAGACGTTGCCGGAATCCTCAGAATTCTTTTCGGCGATGTGTCCTTGAGTAGATCGACAGATCCTAAAAGATGTCAAAATAGACTAAACCTTCAGCTAGTCCCTTTTGAAGATTCGACTTCGAATTTGGAACAACTCGGTATTGATGTCATGGCACCTTAACCTTGAACACGGCGGTGTATAGTGACAACGCACTTCAACTTGGGTGGCGCCAGTGACACGACATCACTACTCTGTTGTTCCTTATTGTCGGTTGAATCCTTAAACGGGCATGAGCCAAGGACTTAGTAAATTTTGATTTCTCAAAGTCTCATTGGTCTAAGGATTTTGCGATTGATAACGAACATTCAACAGAATGAATGACTCCTCATCGGGTCCAACAACGTCTTAGACAGCGCAAGACAAACTCGAAAGACAAAAACAGCCTTAAGCATGCTCCTATGCAAAACAGTGCATGCGATAGGGAAATCAATAACACATAGGCAGTTACGGGGTTAGATGCAAATAGATCTTACCCTGTGGGTACCTGTCCTAGTTTGGAGAGTTCTAGTGCTTTGTATATGCAAAGGCTGGTTTTGGCTTGTAACAGGTTCCTCGGACTAGGGCCACAGATATACCTCCCGTTACCCGCGTATTCGCAGAGTAACAGTCGAACGGTAGCATGACCCATCATCGTCGAAGGTTGTTGGTCATTCGAGGTCCCCGGGCTCCGGTAAACCGTGCCGGATTGCCAAAACGATCCAACGAGGCTTATCCTACATCGATGCAAATGAGATGCTAGAATTGATTAAGAGAAGAAGAATCGCAAAGTCGTAAAATGCCTTTTTCAAATTTGGCTCACTTTATTCAGTCCATCTTTAGAGGAAACTACGCAAGCGAACAATCGAAAAAGCCCCAAATTAGAATGGCCGGACACGAGATCCTGTTAAATCACCATTCCAACCTTCGGCAGCGCGAAGCTAACCGTTTTGACAGACTTTTAAGGGATTGTTCCCAAGCGTATTAAACTCTAAGTATGAATTAATATCGGTTCGATCATCCCCAGCAGAGTCGAGCACTGTGGGCAGCATGCCCTTAAAATGTGGGAGAAGGATTCCGTTCCTTTCCCAAGGCAATGGGCCCGGATCGAGGAAGCGCGAGCGCATGTGGCAAGCGCTAAAAAATACAGAGTCGCCACTCGGGTTTTGAAGGTCCAACACCCAAGGAACCGTATTTCGAAGCACCTGTCGCGCTGTTTGATTTGAAAAAGTTAAGGAACCAGTCCGTCATAACCATATCTGGGTTCGGGAGCCAGGTTACGAGAGGGGAAGGGTTTTATGGCACCCCTCTCGCCCAATCCGGAGATCGATCTCTACTTAGGCATTTTGAAAACATTGCGATTCTTCTTTTATTAATCGATTTTAGCCAATTAGGGCGGGGGAACAGTTAATCGGGGATTAAAACTGTAACATGTTTGCAGGATGTGATCAAGTATAGCATGAATGAGCAGTTAGTATAGGATGAGAACAGACTCCTGTGGGAGTTTAAACGGACTGAAAAGCTCCTGTCTTGGAGTGTCATGCACAGGAAGAAACCAGTATGCACTGATCAAGTCAATGCATGCTGACCAAACCTGCGCACGCTACTATAAGACCTGCGCGCGCAGGTAAGCCTAAGCCCACAGCTCTTATTCTCAAACCATCTGGGCTCTAGAAGGACCAATGCACACCTAGGACAAACCAAGCAGTTTTATATGTAGTGAATGTAAATAATTATTACAGACAGATTGGAATAAAAAGGAAATACACCCCTAAACAGTGGGGACAAAATAAAGGCCTAATACCAAGTTAAACATGCAAGGCCAGCCACTGATCGGGGACAAACAGTCGCGCGAGGGTTCCAAACAGTCGCACGACGGTGCGCCCGGGCGCGCGATGGTTGCGCCTTGGCGCGCGACGGTTGCGCCCTGGCGCACTGGTCAAATGGAGCGTTGACCATCGCGCGATGGTTTGGGTGCAGCGCGCGCGGGTTCGAGCCAACTTTCCAGTGTCTGGTTTTGCTCATCCTGGGTTCTGAGACAGGTCCAGAATGATCCCAGGGGTACTCCAACAGAACAAAAATGAATATTGAAATGCAAGTTAGCAATTTAAGCTCTAAGGAAAGCAGTAAACTGGTTTTTTGCATGCTTAACAATGAGATATATGTAAGTAAAGCATAAAATAGTAGGACACCAATCCCCACACGGTCCATCGCACACAGCAATGAAGTGTCGCGCGCGAGAGTCGGACCGTCGCGCGCTGGTTCCTACTAGAACGGTTTTTGAAACCTTGCTAGCTTTAGGGCCAGGACTGGTATTGATTACCAGCCTTGACCCTGCCAGCCCCCCTCAGGGATCAGAACAGAGAGCAGAACAAAGGTAAGATATACCTTTGAATTTTGAGGTTTGAAAAGTGTTTGAACTTTGAATTGAGGTTGAGGTTGTTTGTGGTGTTTGAGTGGAAGAACAAGCTATGTTCTTAGGGTGCCTTTGTATCTCTTTATTAGCTTAAAATAGTACAAAGTAAAGACCATTTGTATGCCAATTTTTTTAACCTTTTTAAAGATGAACAAATGGGGGTTTTTATAGGGAGAGCACCTTCCATTAATGGAAAGGTAGCTCTGGTCCAAAGAATGGAGGCCAGCCAGCCACAAGGCTGGCTGGGGATTACTTCGTGGCTAATTTTTCCCAGCTGATAAAGGTGATGGGGACAGCTTGAACCGTCGCGCGATGGAGTGGGACCATCGCGCGAGAGTGCGCCCTGGCGCACGATGGTGCGTCCTGGCGCACTGGTCAACGCTCCGGTTGACCATCGCGCGATGGAGTCAAACCGTCGCGCGACGGTGCGCCCTGGCACATATCAGTAGGGTTTTTGGCTTTTGGAAGTGGCTTAAGACTAGGTTAGGTTCAAGGGTTTTGCAAATACTCAAAGCTCAAACACTCGACATTCCCGAGGTGTTTTTGATCCGTTTCATCATCGGGGAATCAAAAACCGTAAGTAAACTAATCTGGAAGCCCAGATTGGGGTGTCTACACCAGGCTTTATGGTGAAAGCATTACGTGCTTCCACTATCTCGGTTGGCAGAACTATTGGACCGAGAGGAGTGGTCCTCTCAGGATGCATGTGCGCACGCATCGACATCGGTGGCTCTACCATTGGTGGCTCGATTATTAAATCAACGAAAATGCCACCAACATCAAACGATTCACCACTAAAAGACTCTTCCTCCACGACTACTCTCGGCTCTCTCTCAATGGCTACGAGACGCCTGGTATTGTCTCGATAGTATTTAGGCTTTAGAGGTGATTGCTTTCCTACAATGGAGGATTGCTTACCTCTACCTATGTTGACTCGAAACAACTAAAGAAACAAAAATAAAAACAACTACCCGAATTCTTAACCCACGTTACCGTCCTCGGCAACGGCGCCAAAAATGCTTGACCGATTCCTAGACCTAAAATAATTGGTTCCCCCAAGCGTAGGGCTGAGACCGATGTAGCACAATACCCGGTAAGACCGGAGTCGAATCCACTAAGGACGGTGAAGTATGTGCTATAGAACCTCAGATTGTAGTATTATAATCAGCTCTTAGGTAGCCACCCTTTGTCTTTTAATTGATTAATTAACTAATACTAACAAATAACTTGCTCAAATGATTAAAAAGAGAGGCACGGTCGTAGGGAATCCGGCGCTTGCTACCCAATCAGAATCCGCTCGCTTTTCAAAGTTCTAAAAACGGTAAAATTAGGGAGAATTGGAAACTCCGAAGGATGCGAATCCTAAGGTTGTCAGTCCCGTACACAGTGGCGAACAGGTTTTGGTCCCTCGTTCCCGCTCACATGAGTCCCGACAATGCCTCGGATTCGTCCAACGAACGTAGTTTTCACCAACTAAGATTATTTAATTAAATCAACGAACGAAAAATTGCGAGACGAATCCTAATTGGGTCGCGACACGCCTTTACCCAGCGACCAAACCTCAGAAAAACTACTCACTCATTATTAAAAATAAAAGGAATAAAACCCTAGAATTAATCATGCTTCTAATACTGGACAAAGAAAATAAACAAGAGATCTAAGTTAAACAAGAACCAACGAACAACTTTTATAAAGAACATAAATTAAAACGAGTTACCAAAATGCGAATAATTGAACAAAACTTGAAGAACTTGAAGGGAAAAGACTCGAAAGAAAGCGAAACAGTATTCAAAACAAAAGAATTTTACTGATGGCAGCCCGTTCTTCGTCTTCTGCGTTCGAACAATCATCGGCTGTCAAAAGTGTAGTAGCCCCTTGTTCGTGCGTGAGCCGCACCTTCGGATCTCAGCCCCCGTTCTTTATTTTTTTCTTATGTCAAAAGGTGCCCTTGAAAACAAAACCTCCTCCTTTTTTTATTCTCTCTGTAGCCGACTAACCCTCGTGGGACCGAGAATAGGCTTAAGCCTAATTCCTTTTCCAGCCGACTTCAATTCCATGGCCCACCATTTAGTCCAAAATAATTACCAACCATTGGGCCCACTCCTTTTCCTTAGTACTCATGCCGTGGCCAGTGCTAAAAACTTCGAATACTGTTTAATACTCCAGCTCTGCGTTTTTTTTAATCAAACCATCCAAAAACCTAGAACACAAAAATAAAGCATTAGACTCCGTGTAATAATATAAATAGGACTTAATAAAGATAAATTAGGGGGTGCTAATGTAAACATTTACGCGCCTATCACCGACGCCCTCGCCGGACTCGCTTCGGCCTGCTCTGCTTCGGAACATCGTTCCATCTCCTTCAGCTCCATTGACAAGCCAAGCTTCGAGCTCGAGGTCCTGAACCAAGAGATATTCAACATAGAGCCCGGACCGAGCTGGATGGACGAGATCATTAGCTACCTGCGAGATGACATCCTCCCAACCGACAAGAAGGACGCCCACCGACTCCGCAATAAAGCCGCCCTCTTCTGGCTCAACCCAAACGGCAAGCTTTACCGAAGATCATTCACCGGTCCCTACTTACTGGTTGCGCACCCCCATCAGGTACCTGGCATCATTGAAGAACTCCACGCCGGGGACAGCGGTTGCCACTCCGGTGGACGCTCCCTCGCGCACCGAGCCATCACTCAAGGGTATTGGTGGCCAACAATGAAGAAGGATTCCGAAGAGTATGTCAAGCGTTGTCGGAAGTGTCAAATGTTCGCTCATATCATTCACCAGCCAGCTCGGGACCTCAGCCCCCTCACCAGCCCATGGCCTTCTCCCAGTGGGGCATGGATATCGTTGGAAAGCTCCCGGTCGCCCCAAGTGGATTTAAGTTTCTCCTCACCGCCACCGACTACTTCTCTAAATGGGTCGAGGCCGAACCCCTGGTTACCGTTGAGGAAGTAGACATCATTCGTTTCGTTTGGCGAAATATCATCTCTCGCTTCGGTGTAACCTTCGCTATCATTACCGACAACGGGAGCCAGTTTACCGGACAAAATACTGGGCCCTTTTGGACGAGTATGGCATCAAATGGGACACCTCTACTCCATATTACCCCCAGGGCAACGGGCAGGCCGAAGCCGCAAACAAGGCAATTTCTTCCGGGCTGAAGCGTCGACTCGAATCACACCGGGGCAAATGGGCCGAGGAGCTCCCTAGGGTGCTCTGGGGCTACCGAACAACGCCTCGGCGATCCACCGGTCGCACCCCATTTTACTTGGCATTTGGAATGGAGGCTGTCATCCCCCTCCAGGTCGGACTCCCAACAATTCGGACCGAAAATTTTGACGAGTCGGTAAATGACGAAAATATCGCTGCGGACCTCGACTTGGCCGAAGAGGAGCGTGAGAATGCAAGAATCAAGCTTGCATCATATCAACAGGAGGTTGCCAAGGGCTACAATCGTAGCGTCCGTCTTCGGTCATTCAAGCCAGACGATCTTGTCTGGAAGAAGGTGGTCGACAAGTCCAAGAAAAGGAAACTGATGCCCAATTGGCAAGGCCCCTTCTGAGTCCTCAAGCATCTCGGCTCGGGAAATTATAAGTTGGAGAAATTGGATGGTTCGCCAATCGCCAAGACCTGGAACGCTAACAACCTGAAGAAATTTTACGGATAGCCAAGCTTCGGTACCAGGGGCCTGTTTATTTCCTCCTTGCAAAATTTTTATTTTCAAAGTTTCGAGGTGGAGACCAACTCAATTATGTAGTGGCACGTTTCAGTTTTAATGAGAACTTACTTTTCTTATTCTTACTGTTTGATCTTGTCATTTGCTCTTCTTACTCGGTTCGTCTCTCCTCGGACCGTTTTATCTTGACTTCAGGGACTGTCCTCCAGGGGCAAACCCCCGGGCAGATCTCTCACCAAGTCACCACGACCTCCTCGGTCGTTCGGACTTTCGGACGCTGGCGTTAAGGACACTCGGTAACCGCCCCGAGCCCCTTACACCGACCTTCCAATAAGTCATCCACTGTTTGGATCTGCTACGTCCCGAAGTCATCGCCGACGCCATTTCCACTTCGGGACCCTAGCCCTAATCTAAGCAGCCTCACCTTCCCACAATGAGTTTGCTTCGGTCCACTTCCTAAGGTTCGGAGTAAATTAAACCAAAGCGGGGGCATGCAAAATTCAAAATTGCTAACTATTTTGCTTCGTCCTAACTTACTCGATCCTGTCTGACCCGCCCGATGCAGGGCCTGCAAATAGCTCCAATGTTCAAACAAACCATTTTTGAGATTTCCTCGGTTAGTGCTTCGGTTAAAATCTGTCGATATTTCACAGCATTTAAGCAGAAGCAGGGGCAGAGGCACCCTTCGGTTACAAGCATAAAACCATTCAAGCATCTCAAAAATAAACAAGGCATGAAGTGAAAGAAACCATTCATTCAGAAACAATGAAGTGGATTGCAAGTTAAAATCCTAAGTACTGGGAGGATGGGGAGTCTGGATCGCGTCTCCGATTGGAACAACGGCGGTTGGAATGGTTTGGACCTCTGGGAGAATCTCTGCCTCGAGATCAAGCACCTGCTCGTCCCCCTCCTCGGGCATGACAAGCTCCTCGGGAGGCGCCTCGGGCAAGAGTCGGAGCTCAGAGCTGGCTGGGAGATCAAGTTTCTTCAGAAGAGCCTCATGACCGAACCGAAGTCCGTCCAAGAAGCGATCCTTGTAAAGCTCGGCTTCGATCTCCCGAACCTGCTTCTTGTACTCTACCCCGGCCGCGGCCCAGCCTTCGTCGAAGCCCTTGTTCACAGCATCCTCGACCTCCCGAGCTCGGGTAGCCCTCAGAGTGTTGGTATCCTCTTTAGCCTTGTCAGCCCTAGCCTCAGCAAGCAATCTTTCCCTGTCGCAGCGCTGGAAGTCGGTGAGATATAGTTCACAAGTCTCCCGAGCTATCCTGAGATCATCTTCCCTCTGGGCAAGGGTCTGTTTCAGCTCTTCCACCTCCCTCTCTCGGGCCCTGCATCGGTCATTCATAGCCAGAACCCGAGCACCAGCCTATCAACAAGTGGAAAATGTTACAAGTGTAAACGACTAACCGAAGGGCATAAACAACTTGTAACAGCAACTTACCGCCAAAAGAGCCTGAGCTGTCTCCCCGCAAAGGTCCTCGGTGAGGCACTTCACAGCTCTGGCGTCCCGAGGGAGAATGGTGGACTGAAGCAGCCCGTACGCTGTACCGATGTTGGTAACGGCACTATCAGCATGGGTAATCAAGCGCCCGGCGTAGTGATGGACCTCGGGAGCCCAGGGCATCTCCCTTGCTGGGACCATGGTCTCGGAATCGGTGCCCTCCCCCCCGGTCTCTGCCCCTCGGCCCTCCTCTTCCTCGTTGATCATGAAGGTCTCCACCCTTTCTCCCCGGGCACCCTCGTCAGCGTTGGGCCGAGCCCTCTTCTCCAGGGGCCCTTGGAGAGAACTGGAGGTGGTCCTCGAGGTCCCAGCTCCAGGAGTGCCAATAACAACGCCGGCACCTCGTCCCTGAGGCCTCTGTCTTCTCAAATTCAGAACCTCCCAAGTTCCCGGACCCGCCATCTCTTCGCTCAGCCCGGTTCTCTCTGGGGTTTCCGGTCAATTTCCTCCCTTAGAACGCCTCGGGGCCCGGAATTGCTGCCCTCGATTTCCTATGTATTCCCAGCTCTTCCTCCTCTACCAGCACCTCTACCGCCTCTTCGACCTCCCCCTCGACCTCCTCCTTGGCCTTGCCCTCGGCACCCCCTGCTTCCTTGGCTTCTTTTTTAAGTAGCTCGTGTAAGTGGGCATGTACCCGAGCAGTTCAGGGGCATACCGGCTGGTGATAGGGATCGCGTAGGCTGCAAATTATCCGAGCTCGGACAGCCCTTTCCCGAAACTCTTAAACGATGCCTTCGCCTGCAAAGAAATACCCAAAACAAGGAGAAATCAATACAAGTATGCAAAGTGTAGCAGAAGTCTAGAGGTTAGCTACCGAAGTATAATCTACCGAAGAATAATTTACCGACCAGGAGTTCCAGTCTCAAATTGAACTCTGGTGGTGGTATCTATGCTCTCTCCGGGCCCGAACATGAAGTTCCCGGTGACCGAGACATAAATACTCGCCCACTCCTCGGAGTCTGGCAAGTGATCGATCTGAAACGTGTCGTACCCCGTCCTGCAGGAGAGGTAGTATCGGTTGTGATCTCAGTTAACTCCCACCAGGTAGACACCGAAGAGCTCCTCGAGCCCGAATGTCAGGTTAAATTGCCTTCTCAGCTCAATGATGCTGGTAATGATTCGGTAAAAATTCACCGTAAGCTGAGAGGAGGTAAGGTTGAGGGTTCGGAGCACCCGAAGGACGAATTGATGAAGGGGAAACCTGAAACCACCCTCGGTAATGGCCATCAGGGGGAAGATCAACTCTCCTGGGCGATGCGAAAGGTTTTTGGGATCGGTGTTTGAAAACAACCGAACCTCAACATCTGGAGGAATGCTATAAACCCTTTTGAACTCGGCATAGGCAGCCGGGGCCCCGGTGAAGTATTTGTTTCGGTAAGAACACGGCCTCACCGGTCTTCGGCGCCCCCACACCTCCTCGGGCGCATTTGGAAATGGTCCCGGTCCATGGTCCGACGTACTTGGGGCTTCCATTTCCCAAGAGTCAAGTGAAGTAACTTCTCGGGGAGCTCGGTTAGGATCGACCAGTTCAATGCAGTCGATCGGGATTCGGACAAACCGCTCGCTCCAAATCTCTTGAAAAATGGCTTCGACCAAAGAGGAGTCAGAACTACTGGAGCTGTCCGAGGAGAACTCAATGACCATTCGCCCCCACCTAATAAGAAGACAATGCGCAAAAGCCCGTTAGCTATATGCCTAGGGGAAAGCAAAAGGTTCTAGTGCTCGGGACAGAATGGTCATCGCTCCTCAGGGTTTCTAAGCCTCGGTCTTTCTCAGGACCCTCGTCCTCGGGAAGAACCCGTGTGATCTCTAAGTCACTCCTACGGTATCAGGTTGAAGATAGGGCTCGGGATGAGTTTCAACCTCGGGATGAATTTGGGCCTCAGGAAGAACACGAGCAGCGCCAGAGAAATCCAGCCCCGCCGTGAACCAAACGACGGCGAGCGGCGTCTCCGCCTCAATGCACGTCAAATACGGTGAAAAAGCTTGAGAAAATCAACAAAACTTGAAGATTAATGAGTGGAGATCAACATACCAAAGTCTTGCGTGAAGATTCGCTGCCAAATCACTCGAAATCACGATCTAAGCTTTGCAAGAGAGGGCGGCAGCGGTTCGACGTCGTCTGAGAGTTGGGTACCGTTCTCTCTCCTGTTGCCCTGAATTTATAGTGGAACGTACGAAGGGTTGCGTGGGAAACGAATCGTCGTTCACCGAGCCATTGGATCTTTGACACGTGTCCATATCTGACGATTAGCAACCAAAGGTCAGATCCGAGGTCAGACGTGCCGCGCACCGAGCCATTCACGCATCGACACGTGTCCCCGAAGAGACGTTTCGTACCAATCATCTGACACTTCACGTGCCAAGACGATGCATGATGTCACCCACTTCGGCAATGATCGACACGTGGCTCCTAGGGCTGGGGCTGGCAGCTCGGTCTCCACAGAGGCCGCTCCATGCTTCGGTATCACATTCGCTGATAGCTCAAAGGCGTCGGCTCACAAGTGGAATCAACTCCCTAGAGCCGAGGAGTGGTGCTCTAAAGCGTTGAAGGGCTATTGTAGTGGCCTCGGTAACCAGCCCGGTAACCCAACCACGAGTTACGAACCGACGGCTAAGGAAGGTCTGGGTCACGGACAGTTGATGAGTCCCCTTCGGTATTCGGTTCGGTCGAATATTCGGGGTCGGCTCCTGGGTACTTCAGAGCCACCATCAGCCTCGCCCCTGCTCCGGTATTTTCAGAGACGTTCAAGAAAGACAGTTATGTCATGTGGGCCCCCCGGGATCATGCACCTCATGCGGTAAGCGTAATCATTGGAATCAGGCCTGGCCATGTGCTCCATAACCATTTCATTCCTTTCGTCATATATGACGTCACCCGAGGCGGTTACCAGGGCATATTCTCCACGCGCTGGCTTGGAGGCCAAGTAAACCTAGGTCTATAAATACAAAGGGATGAACACCTGAAAGAGGTACGAAATACAATCCTAACCCTAGACCTAAATACTTCCCCTGAGATCTAACTTGATCGTCGGAGGGTCACTGGGCTTCCCAAGCCCTAGTGACTTATTGCAGGTCCAACGGCGGACGCGTGGAGCAGCGGAGGAAGGATCCTAGCCAGAGCCACGGTCAGGATCCCAAATAATCGAACGCCTACAATAAGGCCGAAAATATCAGATGTTTTGGTCATTCTTCACCTCCCCAGTCTCTCTCTACATCCATAGACCTCTCATTTGGTCCTTAGCCTAAAATGGAAGCTTGTTCTCCTTTTTCTTGGCTTGTTCTTCATTGGATCTTGTGCACGGTACTTGTAGTTTGTAATTTCCCTCTTCAATAAAGTTTACGCTTTGTAATTGTAAACAAAGCTCTCTTTTCAGATTTTTCATTTGAATGTAGTTTGAAGTTCTATAAGCCCTGTTTACTTTTGAAGTACTTATGCTGTGTTTGGAGGAGTTTTTGAGAAATTTTGTAGGATTATGAGTGGAGAGAGAAATGAGAGTAATGATTGGAAGTAGATGTAATGATTGGAGAGAGATACAGAGAGAAATGAGAATAATGATTAGAGATAAGGGTGAATAATGATTGAAAATAGGGGTAATGAGTGTTTTTTGAGTTGAGATTTTTTTTTCAAATAGCAATCCGAACAAAGCATTAATTTTCGTTTTACGAGATAGATTATTCCGCTCACAATATATCACCTTTAATTCAAAACATAACTACTTATTAGAAAATTATGTACTTATTTTTTAGTGGAACACACCCTTATTATTAGTCCTAAATCTACGATTAGTCCTAGTTGTGATTTTTATAGAGATTGAAGGCTGAGCGCCTCTAATTTGGTCAATCACCTAAAAAAAATAATTATGTTTATGGTAGTTTTAACCTTTTCCTTGGCAAGTCTTTTGTCAATGGAGGGGTAGTCATTATAGGCTCGGTCATGGGATGAATACCATCCTATGGCCTAATTAATTAGATAATTCTCACCGTAAAATAAATTGTGTGTAAATGTGTGATCAAATTTGTCTTAAATCGATTTGAAACTCAATAAGCTTTGATATGCGTCGACAGTCAACTCTGGCACACATAATGCTTGGGTTGTTGTCCTTTTAAGGGTTCGACCAACTCTGTGACGTCTCGCCCCTAGGAGTTCCAAGTAGTGGTCGACCAGCCTGTAGGTGGAGAAAAATAAACAGTACCTAGAACAGCGCTGAATCTCCTTCCTTCACGTGTTGTCCAATCGGAACCCTAATACCTTCGCCTGAACCCTAACCTGTAAAACAGACAAGGGGTGAGCGCACCTTTGCCTCTTCGCGGCAAAGGCCCTCCGATGCCTAAGTTAGTATCTCGTACTGTATCAAACCCAAATTATCAGGAAGAAAGTATGGAATGAATGCAACTTCTTGCGTACCTTTTGCCTCTAGGTTTACCTTTGTATTTATAGACATACGCTTGCTTGTACTTCAAGTATCCTTATTGCCCCAGGTCTCTCATCCCGTATAGGAAACCTGGGCTTTTCGGGGACTCTCTTACCCAATCGACCGAGATCCCTTACTCATAGGGACTCTTCTTTTTATGGAACTCGTTCCATCATAGGACTGTCCCTTCACTTATCTTTACTGGATACTGGGTTCTTTTTCTAGAACACTCCCACCACCTTATCTCTTAAGGCTACGTTCTTCGAGATGACTTTATCTGTTCGGCACACACCTCAACCGAACAGACTGTACCAACTAATGACTTCTCATGTCTTGATCCATCTCTGCCGAACAGACTGTCTGATCCGGTGATCCCTCGTACTATCGGATCGTATCGCCGTCGTCTGTCTCGTATGGAATCCCATATCACTCTCCTTATTACACGGATCTGGCACACCACGTGTTCGGCCATTAATTGTATCTGCTCAGGAATAACTCCCTACAATTGCTCCCCAGCTTTGCTCATTAGTTTTGCTCGAGAGTGATGAGTAAAGCTCAAAAAATGAACTTAAGGCCTAACAAACCAGATCCCGTGCAGATATAGTCATCGGGCCCCCATTGATGTCTTTTGGCGGTTTAGTCATAATTTTCTCGAAATAATGACTCCACGTGGCACATTTCACACGCCTCGCATTAAATTCGAACTGACATTTTAGCCAAATGCCGTTTGAACGTCAGCTATCCATCTCATGTGGTCGTTACTTTTCATGTAACGTTGTTAGAGGAGACGTTTCGTCTCCGTCTCTCACTCTTAAACCCAAAAAAGGGTATCTTTTTGGGTTTTTACCCAAAAAACTCGAATCTCATCTCTTTCTCTCTCTGAAACCAGACGAAACTGTTCATCTCCAGTCTGCCATTGCCGCTGTCTGCAAACTCGATTTCATCCTAGGAAATCCTCACTACATCCCCGTAAGACTCTCATTCTTACCTTTCTTTTCATTTCATCTTGAGATTTCGTTCTCAGATTCGTTCTTTAGTTAGGGTTCTGTTCATTCCCATTTTTCAGATTTCGCTCTGTTGTCGTAGAACTTCTTCATAGTATCCATGGCGGATAATGATAGTGAGCCCAAACCAGGAAAGTTTAGGAAGCTTTGTGAAACACCGGCCGCAATGGCAGCTTTTAGGAATGATTACAACATCCCAGATACTGTAGGTTTAGAACTCGCCCCTCTGGGTGCGATTAGGAATGCCTGTAAGTGGGATAGAACGTGTATCCCAATCGTGGCCATTGTCGAGGGTGGAGTTCGTTTCCCCCTTGACCCACTACTTCGTCGAACTCTGAACTGGTATCGACTCAACCCCATGCAAGTGTCCACTAATTTTTTCAAATTAGTAATGGGAATTGTAGCTTTAAATAGAATTTTGGGGACCCAGTTAGGAATCTGGGACATCCAGTGGTGGTACAGTATTGTATTGAACCGAGAATACAATACTTACTACTTAAAAGTGAGAAAGGCAGAGAAGCACTTCGTGCTTAACCTGCTAGACTCTGCTCGGGATCATGAGATGGATTTTCTTTACGTAACTAGATCCTTCGAGCCCATGGGGGAAGATGGCCAAGTGTTGGGTGTCCACGTTCCCCATGAATGGGGCTTCCCACGTACGCTTCTAATTTCTGTTCTTTTTATTTTGTGTTTCAGTTTGTTTACTCATCCTTCCACACTCAAGCTATACCTCTAAATGTTCCCCTTTGTTTGTTATTCCAGCCACAAACGCCAATAAACGCCCAAGCAGGGAACCAAGCTACGTCCGAACAGTGGTGTAGACACCCCAATCTGGGTCTCCCAATTGTTTTACTTTATTTTACGATTTTCTTGTTTCCCCGATGATGAAATCGGATCAAACAGAGCTTGGATTGGGAATGGATCGAGCTTGGAATGCTTAGAACCTTGTTTGAACCTTTTGAACCCTTCTGAACCTTCAGTCAAACCCTAGAACCAGAGTTGACCCTCGCGCGAGCCTTTGTGTCCCTCGTGCGACACTTAGCTTGCCACGTGTAGTCAAAGTCAAACTGTTGACTGTTTGACCCTCGCGCGACACTCCTGAACTATCGCGCGACGGTTCCCCCCTGTCCCTATCACAGAATCTAGCTGGACTTGTGATGATTGCTTGGCACATGGGTTCCCATGGGCTGGAACCCCGTTCTCCTCAGCTGAACGGCGTGCTGGCAGGTTCTAACCCCATGCAATCTCCTAACCACTCTCTCACCTTGTTGGCTAGCCTCACAACCAAGTTGTGACCAGCCTTGGTGGCTGGTCCTAAGGTCTTGTTTGGCCCCTAACTAGCCCTTACATTCCCCCTATAAATACCCCCCTTCATCCTCCATGTTAAGGGTTCCAAAAATTGCTTAAGAGATTCATTAGTCATTTCACAAGTTCTACACTAGCTAGCACAAAGTTACTAACCCTCAAACCACTTCCTAAACTTCTGAACTTTGTGTGTTCATACACTCTTGGTAGCAAGATCACACCAATCAATCCAATCTACTCCCAAACCCTTTCCAAGCAAAGGTATAATGTTTAACCTGTTTCTGTTTTGATCCCTGAGGGGGGCTGACAGGACCAAGGCTGGTAATCAATACCATGCCCTGGTCCTAAAGCCAGCAAAGTTACAAGAATTCGTGGCAGCCACACCCTCGCGCGATGGTCCCCTATACTCGCGCGACACTTATGTCAGCAAGAGAATGGACCTCGTGGGGAAGGGAGGCTAGCCCTTTTCTGTTTTGCAGTATTTTCATGCATGTTGTACTTTACTTTGATTCTTAGATCACTGTTATGCATGCAAAAACAAAATACAGTAGCTAGCTTACTTGCTTCAAACAGTTTGGAATGCCCTTGGGATCTCCTGGATCTGTCTCAGGACCCCAAGCATGCAAAGCAATTCCTGGAAGTCCAGTCAGGAGTGTCGCGCGAGATTCACTCTCTGTCGCGCGACAGTTCTCTGATTTCCATGAATGGCCCTTGCATGGGCAACTAGGCCCTTGGCCTCTGTTTTGATACCCCCACTGTTTAGGGGTTGTGTTTCATCTTATTTGGCTCCTGCTTGGAGTATTGTGTAATAATTAGTATTTTACAGTCTTCCAATAAACTGCTTGGTTTGCTTCCTGGGTGTGCACTGGTCCTTCCAGAGCCCAGAAGGGGATGATTTTGGGATTGTGATGAGATGACAATACTCGCGCGAGAGTCAGTGTGTCTCGCGCGATGGTTGACTTGCATACAGATCTGTTCAGGCATGCAAGTTGGCCATCGTGCAGGGCGAATCTGCCCCGAGCCTGGTTTTGGCATCTGATCGCTGTCTCAAGATCATTCCGTTCATTTTTCATCATGCTATCCATCCATGCCATTATTTGATCACATCTTGCAAATTGTTACAGTTTTAATCCCCGATTAACTGTTCCCCCGCCCTAATTGGCTAAAATCAATTAAAAGAGGAAGAATCACAAAGGTTTTCATAAAAATGCCTAAGTAGAGACCGATCTCCGGATTGGGCGAGAGGGGTGCCATAAAACCCTTCCCCTCTCGTAACCTGGCTCCCGAACCCAGTTATGGTTATGACGGACTGGTTTCCTTCACTTTTTCAAATAAAGCGCGGCAGGTGCTTCGAAATACGGTTCCTTGAGTGTCGGACCTTCAAAACTCAAGTGGCGACTCTGTATTTTTGAGCGCCCGCCACCGGCGCTCGCGCTCCCTCGATTTCCAAAAAAAGGGCTGCGATGGCGAAAGGAACGGAATCCTTTCTCCAAGGGCACGCTGCCCACAGTGGCGACTCTGCTGGGGATAATCGAACCAATATTAATTCACACTTAGGATTTAATACGCTTGGGAACAATCCCTTAAAAGCTTGTCAAAATGGTGAGCTTCGCGCTGCCGAAGGTTGGAACGGTGATTTAACAGGACCTCGTGTCCGGCCATTCTAATTTGGAGCTTTTTCGATTGTTCACTTGCGTAGTTTCTTCTAAAGATGGACTAAATAAAGTGAGCCAAATTTGAAAAGGCATTTTTACGACTTTGTGATTCTTTTTCTTCTAAATCAGGTTCTAGCATCTCATTTGCATCGATGTGGGATAAGCCTCGTTGGATCGTTTTGGCAATCCGGCACGGTTTACCGGAGCCCGGGGACCCCGAATGACCAACAACCTTCGACGATGATGGGTCATGCTACCGTTCGACTGTTATTCTGCGAAAAACGCGGGTAACGGGAGGTATATCTGTGGCCCTAGTCCGAGGAACCTGTTACGAACCAAAACCGGCCTTTTGCATATATAAAGCATTAGAACTCTCCAAATTAGGACAGGTACCCACAGGTTAAGATTTACTTGCATCTAACCCTCTAAATGCCTACGTGTTACTGCTTTCCTTATCGCATGAACTGTACATACATCTCGTTCAGCGTAGAAGCATGTCTAGGATGGCTCCTAGGTTCTCAATCTGTTCCGAGTCTGTCTTCAGGCCTAGTAGGACATTGTTATGGCCCGATGAGGAGTCGTGCATCTCAGTGATACGCGTTATCATCTTTTAAATCCTTTTACAGCGGGACTTTAGGAAATCAGAAGCTTTTCTACACCTTTGCCCGTATACCTGTTTAGGGTTTCGAACAAAAAACGAAGAGCCACGGAGTAAAATGCCATGATGCTTACACCGAAAGGTAACAAGTGCCTCGTCACTTACACCGCCCGGCTAATAGCACAGTGCTGCTTACGCCAATCTGGTTATGGCATCATGATATTCATACCGAGTCGTTCTGGCTTCAAAAACTTGAAACCCCGAACATCAAAACGGACAAAAGTTTAGACTCCTTTTGACATCCTTTAGGACCGCTCGTTCCAAACAAGGATACATCTTCGAAAAGAATTCTGAGGGCTTAAAACAGTGTCCAAAGCGTCGTGAGACAGACTTGTCTTCCGGTTCTAGAGTCTAGGGTGACACTCTCGACGTTGGCTGCATCCGCTTTAGTCTTTTATTTAGATTAAAGTTACTGCAGGACCCTTATTAAACCTCCTTTTCCCTTGCAAGCAAAGATCTGAATCATTGCACCACCAAGGAAAGTATCGAGGCCAGTTGCCAAACCCGCTTGGGAACGTCTGCATCTGAGTCCGGTTCAAAGGCTTGTCAGGTTACGGTCCCAGTCAGTCATCACGGAAGACTCTCTGCGCTCACCTCCGACAGCACAGCACTCAGAATCTCAGTCAGGTTCACCACCGGCTTCACAGGAAGGACGTTCGACTACCCCGGTATCCGCCTCAAGTAGCTCTGAAACGCCCGTCACAATGGAACAACCACAACCAGAACCCCTTACCCTGGAGACCATGCTCATGAACCTTCAGGACAGCATCACCGCTATGCAACAGAGGGCAGCTCAGACCGACACTAACATTGCTCGCTTGAACGACCTCATCCACACTCGCCTTCCGCCCCCTCTCGAGGAGGAAGGTGGGGACGATGAGTCTGACCAGGAGCAGCCCGTTTTAGTCCCAGATCCGCTTCACGCAGGGCGTCTCATGGTCCTGAATCCGAGGGAAGCTCGCAGGCCCGCTGCAAACCTTGCAGGTGGCAGACTGCCTCCAAACCTAGAGGAACCAACTCCGAACCCGGAAATGGTCGCGCTCATGGCCAAAATGGCCAAACTGGAGGAATCCATTGCTAAGACAGAAAAGATCAGTGCCGGAGGGATCGATCTGGATCGCCTTTGCCTGTACCCCAACGCCAAGCTTCCTGAAAAGTTCAAAATGCCGGACTTGGCTAAGTTCGACGGGAGCGGCGACCCCAGGACTCATCTCTACAGCTACCACGCCGCCATGAAACTTCTTTCTGTTGAGCCGGAGGCCATGTCACAGCTATTTCCTCAGATCCTCTCGGGCCCTGCTTTCCATTGGTTTTTGTCGCTTGACATTGCCAAAAGGAGAACTTGGGAAGACATTGAGACTGCGTTTATTTCGTAGTACAATTACAACTCCCAGCTGAAGATGACTACTCGGGAACTTGAATCTACCAAAATGGAGGCTAAGGAGACCTTTGCAGACTTCGTCAAAAGGTGGAGAGCCAAAGCCGCACAGATGACTGATCGCCCAAGCGAGAAGGACCAGCTCCGGATCATTTCCCGCAACCTCCAACCAGACTATGCTAGGCACCTGGTCCTAGCTCAAGCCTCCGCTAACTTTGAAACCTTCTTCGACTCTGGCCTGGCCATCGAAGACGCTCTGCAGAGTGGAATCCTATCGAAGGGTGAATCCTCACACACCCCCAAGTCAAAACAGCGGGCTTATTCTGGAAACGCCAATGCGCTGTTCGGAATGGGAACTTACTCCAACACGGCGACCGCCGGTACTAATGCCGCTTCCTCCAGTGCTGCTAATCACGTCGTGGACGTCAACCAAGTTCAAAATCCGCAGAACAACCGACCTCGGAACCAACCCCGCAGCTTTTCCGCCATCGAGGCACCTCTGTCCTCGGTCTTGAAAAAGTTGGTCAAATCAGGGCATCTGAAGCCCCTGGATCCAACTCCTCTACCCAAGAACCCTTCACCCAGCTTCAAAGCCAACCTTTACTGTGCTTACCATCAAGGAGCGGGTCATCTCACTGACTCCTGCTTTCGCCTCCATCATGCGATCCAGGATCTCATCGACGATGGCACGCTGGAGACTCCTCCACCACCTCAGAAACCCAACGTCATTGCCAACTCCCTCCCTAAGCATAACGCTGTACCCCACATCAGCCAGATATCTCTCAGCTCCACTTATATCAACCCTAGCTCCACCATATTTAACCCTACTGACTATATAGCCTCAACCGATCAACCCAGGCCCGTCGTGCCTTTCCCGATCGAACCATACACCGAGGTTTCTTATATACAATTGGTTGAAGGCCAAGTTGTTGATGCCGATGCACCTTCGGAACTTTCACAAGCTGCTTCACCTGTCTCCGAAGAATCTGTCAGCTCCCTCTTCCATCAGTCAATCCCTGCTGTGCAAATCAACTCTGCCTCGTCACTTGACAGCCCGTACGCAACCGTCGCTGGCCCATTTCCTGATCCCTATCAGCCTTGGGTGCCTCCCTCAGATAATAACATGCAAGCCACTGATTGGGCTATAGCAGACCATTGGGACTATGCCGCTCCTCTCCTCAACGAGTGGTCCACCCTTGGAATGGACGGGATTCCTCCACAGCCCGGAAATGTCCCATTCGATCAAGCCTGGTATGATGGCTGGTTGGCCGGTTATGAAGCAGCCTTGCTTGACCCTTTGGACGGTTTTTCCTTGTACAAACTGTTCAATCCAATCGAGCTTCCAGTTCCCGAAGCGGAGTATTACTGGGATCCTGAGCCAACCTGGTTCGCTCCCATGGACGTTGACCCTAACCCTCTGCAAGGCTATGCCACGCCGGACTACATGCTTCACTACGCGGAGGATGAGCTTGTCCAGGATGATCCACGGGCTTTGGGAGACCACATTTCCCTCTTTGGCTCGGTCTTTAATTCGGTTTGTGATACTAACCCCGACACCGACCATGACCCCTGTTCCTACATCGTCGACGAGGAAAATCCGCGCCCTCAGGTGCCTTACCCTAACAACAGGGACTGCAGTATCATGGTTACAGACCGCGCTCCGCCCGCTAATCTGTGGGAAGTTAACGACATAGTAGATGTCCAAGTTGGGAACGAAGTCTGGGCTGTCAATCGTACCCTGGCTGACACTGGTCTCTGGGATGTCCCTTTCATTGCAAATCCAGAGCCTGTTGCTGAAGTGGCTGCTGTGAAAGACTTAAGCTTCTGGGACTCCTTATTGATGAAGGATCTGGCTGAAGATCTGGGCTTAGACATGGAAGTGCCCGTCTCTGCACCGACTACTGACAAGGGAAAGCGCAAACTAGGAGATGTCCCTGCTAATCTCTGGGAGGTGAAGGAAAACCCTCGACTCGTGCCCTCTTTGGGAAACATTCACAATGTTACAAGGAGTGGACGGATTTTTCAGCCTGCTAATCTGCAGGCCGGGAATTCCTCCGATCCTGCTAATCAAAGGAACGAGCCTGTTTCTTTCCCAAGGTCTGCACCTTTTGAAGTGTCAGCCGGCAATCCAGTTCCTGATCTAGTTCAGCGGCAACTCGAGCGGATTCCTGTCGCCATTTCTATCTGGGGACTGATCTGTTCATCCAAGGAGCATCGTCAGAGGCTGTGTCACGCCCTATCCCGCCTTGAAGTCCAGGCTGACGTCACACCAGAGGCAATGATATCTCTCATCCTCCCTCCAACCTCCAAGCATACGGTGATCTTCACAGACAAGGACCTGCCAGTCGAAGGAGTCGACCACAATCGCCCCTTGCACATCACCGTCAAGTGTCGAGGACTCTGGGTCCCGACCGTTCTTATTGACAACGGCTCCGCCATCAACGTCTGCCCTCTGCGGGTCGCTTATCGTCTGGGACTCACCAAGAAGGATCTGGCACCTTCCAATCTGGCTGTCAAGGCATATGACGGCACCCGTCGTGTGGTCGAAGGTATCTTGAAGCTCAAACTCGATGCTGAGGGTTTTGAGATGGACGTAGAGTTCCATGTTGTGGATATTCCTGCAACTTTCAATCTTCTGTTGGGCAGGCCATGGCTTCATCGGTCTGACATCATGGTTGTGCCATCTACCCTCCACCAAAAGGTCATTCTGGGACTACCCACTGGCACTCTAACCATCTGCGGGGATTCAGGCATCCGCCCGCTCAAGGAAGACAGGACTCCCGTTCTGGGAATTCAACACGGCGAAGAAGACGTCGATCTCGGAGGTTTCTCTTTCGATACTTCAGGCGTGGTAATGGCCATCAATGTGGACGAAAATTTCCTCATAAGCTCTGTCGCGCTGGACATTATGAGAAGGATGTCTCACTTCCCGGGCATTGGTTTAGGCTCTCGCCGTCAAGGGGTCCCGGAGTTCCCTACTTTTCCTTTCAACGAGGGCCGCTTTGGTTTGGGGTATATCGCCTCTGCCAAAGATGCCAAACGGAGGAAATATATGGGAAAACCTCAGACCCTCTGCAGCGGTCCCAAATTCGTGCGTGAAGTCGGAAATGCCACTTACACCGGGCAGGCTGAGCCCTTTGTTCATTCTGAGACCGGGGAGCTGCTGCCTGGGTTTGAGATTTTCGCTGATGACACCTGGTCAAGCAGTGATGATGAACCAGCGAAAGAAGAATTCAAGAGGAAGCTTAATCAGGTGAAGACCAAGACTGACTGGCTGGGATCTATCGATCAGGGAAATCTGGAGCTGCTATTCCGGGAATTCTCCCAAGTGGGTTTGGCTGGGGAAGCTGAAGAGGCCGAAGTGCTCATGCTCGGGCCCGACGCCCTCGAGGATCCCACCTCTCTCATTGTGAAAGCCGAGGGCTCTTTAAATAATTGCATTTTTAGACCACGCCTGACTTGCATTGACGACACGTCTGAGTCTGAGTCTGAGTCTGAGTCTGAGTCTGAATCAGAGTCTGTCCCATCCTCTAAGTCTAGCTCTGAGTCGGAGTTTGTGCCTCTAGGCCCTCCACGTCATAGCTTTTATTTCGAGTTTGACTCTCTTGTACTTGGTGACCCTTCAGGGGCTTGTGAAATGAACGAAGCATCTTCTGACTATTTCAATGATCTTTATATAAACTGTGTCGACCCTGACGATGAGGGGATAGATTTCGATGGGGGCATTCCCAAGGAAATCCGTGCCTTCATCGAAATCCGTGCCTTCATCGAAAGGGAGGACGAAAGGCATGCTCAGCCATTAAAAGAAGAAATAGTTTTTATAAATTTGAAAGATGAAAATGATCCCCGAATGGTTCAAGTGGGCTCCACACTTTCGCCAGAGGAGCATCGTGATTTCAAGGGGCTGCTCACCGAGTTCAGTGACGTTTTTGCATGGTCCCATCGAGATATGCCCGGAATTGATCCCGAGATCGTGGAGCATCACATTCCTTTGTTCCCGGATGCCAAGCCTGTGAAGCAGAACCTCCGGCGGATGAGGCCAGATTGGGTCCAAAAGATTAAGGAGGAGGTTACCAAGCAGATTGACGCTGGCTTTCTCATGGTCTCTCAGTATCCCACGTGGGTTGCCAACATCGTCCCTGTTCCTAAGAAGAATGGCCAAATTCGAGTTTGTGTTGATTTTCGGGACTTGAACAAAGCGAGCCCCAAAGACGATTTCCCCTTGCCACACATCGATGTGCTTGTGGACAACACTGCGGGGCACGCTTTGCTCTCGTTCATGGATGGCTTCTCTGGCTACAACCAAATTCTCATGGTGCCCGAGGACCGCGAGAAAACCACGTTCATCACTGAATGGGGGACTTATTGCTACCTGGTCATGCCTTTTGGATTGAAGAATGCTGGGCCCACTTATCAGCGAGCTGCTACCACCATCCTGCACGACATGATGCACAAAGAAGTCGAGGTCTACGTCGATGACATGATCGCCAAGTCCAAAACTCGAGAAGGTCACGTTCCTGTGCTTAGGAAGTTCTTCGAGAGATTACGAAAGTTTCGCATGCGTCTAAATCCTCAGAAGTGCACCTTTGGGGTTACGGCTGGTAAGATGCTCGGTTTCATGATCACCTCTCGTGGAATTGAGGTCGACCCGTCTAAAATCAAAGCAGTACTCGAGATGAAGCCACCAGATTCTGAAAAGGGAGTGCGAAGCTTTTTGGGAAAGGTGCAGTTCATCAGCAGATTCATCGCCAAGTTGACATTAACTTGCGAGCCGATGTTTCGTCTATTGAAGAAGAATACTCCGTTCGTTTGGACGGACAAGTGCCAGGCGGCTTTCACCTCCATTCAAACCTATATGCAGAACCCCCCGGTTTTGATGCCACCGATGCCAGGGAAACCTTTGATACTTTACTTGTCTGTGAACCCTTCGTCTATGGGGTGTTTGCTAGCTCAAGAGGGAGATAAGGGAGTCGAAAAGGCCATTTACTACCTGAGTAAGAAGATGGTTGGCGCTGAAGAACGCTACACCGCCCTCGAAAAGACGTGTTGGGCTCTTGTTTGGGCATCCAAGAAATTAAGACACTACATGCTGGCTTACCCAGTGAAGTTGATTTCTCGAATGGATCCTCTCAAGTACTGTTTGAGAAACCTGCGCTTACTGGTAAGTTAGCACGTTGGTTGCTATTGCTCGCAGAGTTCGACCTCGAATATGTCACTAGGAAATCTGTCAAAGGGCGCGCGGTCGCCGAATTTCTGGCTGATCACCCCGTCGAGGGGCCAGAGGACTCAGATTTTACATTTCCAGATGAAGAAGTGATGGCAGTCGTCGAAGACACCTGGACTCTTTACTTTGATGGGGCAGCCAATCAGAAGGGATACGGGATTGGGGTTTTGCTTATAACCCCCGATGGTGCTCACATTCCGCTTGCATTCAAACTCAATTTCGATGTAACAAACAACCAAGCTGAATATGAGGCCTGCATTGTTGGCATGGAGGCTGCTCTTACACTCGGTGTTGAAAAGCTAGAGGTTATTGGTGACTCCAACCTTGTCGTTTCTCAGGCTAACGGGGACTGGAAAGTTCGGGAGGACAGATTAAAGCCTTATCACCAAGACCTGGAGGATCTCATTCCTCGTTTCAACAAGGTCACCTTCACGCACATCCCTCGGATGAAGAACCAGTTCGCTGATGCTCTAGCAACTCTGGCTTCCATGATCGAGCTTCCGATTGGTATCAAGCTTTGCCCCATTCTAATTGAACAGCGGGACCTGCCTGCTTATCAATATGTCAACGCCGTCGATGATGTCGATGACGGCCTACCCTGGTATCACGATATCTGGAACTTCGTCGAAAGTGGTCAGTTTCCGGCCGACGCCACCAAAAAGGATCGAGCGGCGCTCCGAAGAATGGCCGCTCAGTACATTATCTGTGGCGGGAGACTGTATCGGAGATCTCACTGCGGAATGCATAAGCTCTGTGTCAACGGCGCTGAGGCCATCAAAATCATGGAGGAAATTCACGAGGGAATTTGTGGCCCTCACATGAGCGGGGTCATGCTTGCCAGGAAAATCTTACGACAGGGATACTTTTGGTCTACCATGGAGTCCCAGTGTGTGGATTATGTGCGCCGCTGCCATAGGTGTCAGATCCATGCCAATCTCATGCATGTCCCTCCTTCTAAACTATTTGGCATGACATCGCCTTGGCCCTTCTCTGTTTGGGGTATCGACGTTATCGGCATGATCAGGCCTTCTGCTTCGAACGGGCATCGGTTCATTTTGGTGGCAATAGATTACTTTACCAAATGGGTCGAGGCCGAATCTTACAAGACCCTGACGGCGGTTCAGGTTGCTCAGTTTATCCGGAAGAACATCATCTATCGATACGGGGTTCCACAGGCGTTTGTTTCTGACAATGGGGTCCATTTCAAAGGCAGGGTGCTGGAGCTTTTCGAAGAATTCCGGATCCAAGTTCATCACTCAACGGTCTATCGCCCTCAAACGAATGGGGCGGTTGAAGCAGCCAACAAGAACATCGAGACTATCATCAAGAAGTCCGCTAGGGACTGGCACGAGCAGCTGCCTCTAGCTCTTTGGGGGTACCGCACGTCAATTCGAACATCAACAGGGGCAACCCCTTTCTCTCTAGTCTATGGGATGGAAGCTGTCCTCCCCATCGAGCTGGAAGTGCCGACTTTGAGGATCATGGCCGGATGTGAACTCGCGGAGTCCGAATGGCTTAGCGGGAGGTTTGTCGAACTCATGCTCTTTGACGAGAGAAGGCTCCGTGCCTTGTATCACGTTCAGGGGTATCAGCGTAGGATTGCTCGGGCGTTCAACAAGAAAGTGAAGTCTCGTGACTTGGCTGAAGGGGACATGGTTACGAAGGAAATCCGGGCTCCCATCTTCGATCTACGTGGCAAGTTCCGCCCGAAACGCGCGGGACCTTACATCATCAAGACCATCCTCTCGGGTGGGGCAGCTCAGCTCATTGATCTGGACGGCAACGAGTTCAACACTCTGGTTAACCTGGATCAACTTAAACGTTACTACCCTTGAGAGAAGCTCGTTGGGCCGAAAACCACAAGGGTGGGCGGTCCCAAAGCAAAAATTAGAGCAAGCCTGCTAGACTGAAAACCCAAGGGGGCAGTTTAGGCAAAAATAAATAGGCGTTCAATCAAAACTCGCTAGGCTGGAAACCTGCAAGGGCAGTCCTAGGTAAAATTCAGAGCGCAAAAGGGGAGCCAAAACACACGAGCGAACCTTAGCCTGAACTACGTTTTGACCTGATTCCCTAGCTTGGGATACGTAGGCAGTCTCTCTTTGAGACTCGGTCATACTCCGTCGAACCGTAGCCTGAACTACGTTTTGACCTGATTCCCTAGCTTGGGATACGTAGGCAATCTCTCTGTGAGATTCGGTCACAATCAACCAACTCGATCCAGGTTTTTCATTCCGGAGCGTACCTCAACATTCAAACGACGTGGTGTTCAACACTTGGACCAAAGAGGGGAAAATTCTTAATCTTTCACCTTTATTCAAAACTATTATTTCTATTACATAGGCTGAGCAGAGCCCCAAGAAAAATAGTAAAGCATCAAAAACAGAACGAAATGCTACAGAAGCCCTCACGGGCTCACAATTTATTCTAGATCATTGGACTTGAGTCAGGAGTCAGTCTGCGTTTTGTCTGCTTTCGACCTCTTCTCTTAACCATGCTACATAGCGATGTTTGAGTCTTGTGCTGAAGTCGTCTTCCGCTCCTCCAAGTTCTCTCAAACCCCAGTTGCGTTCATACCCTGCTAGATGTTGGGCTGTAAAAGCTGGAATGTGGAAATCTTCTATCCCAGCTCGGTGAAAACCTTGGCTCATGCCCAGCTGCCGCAGGATACGACCTGGAGTGTAGAACGTAAAACTGGACAGTCCAGCAATCACCATTCTCTCAAAACCTGCAGAGTGCAGAGCCATATCCGGGATGTTCAGGGCTCTGTGCCGCCAGACGATCTCGCGCGGAGACATCTCCCTCATGAGGGTGTACCACTCCTCCTCATACATTTCTGGGTATAGCATTCCCCTTTGGTGCATCTGCCCGAGCAGACGGGGCCAGTCCGCTTCAGGAGCCGAGATTAATCCAAGTTTGTCGCATAGCCACAACTGCATGAGCGAAAAGACAAGTAAGGAGCCACATAAGCCTGAGCGAAAGAAAACAAGTAAGGAGCTACCATACAGCCTTAGCCGAGAGTGAGGTAAAAACAGACTGTGTGGAAACCAGAAAAAGGTGAGCTGAGTGAAGTTTTACCTGTAATAGGATTGGACTGCCACCGAATGTGTTTGTCTGACCTGTGGCTACCAAATCTAAACCAATGAGTGTCTCAGCGAGTACCAGAGGTACCATGTTCTTCCGAGTGCCCATCTCCGCAGCCACATGTACCAACGAGGGGTCGGGCCGTCCATACGGAGACACCAACAGGTATGCGGCCAGTATGCTGACTGACATGGCGAATCGACGTCGAGACTGCAGAACCATATCCGCTGGATCGCCGTCAGGCCCGTACCATTCCATTAGGCGCGCGACGTTTATTTGTCCGCCAATCAACAGGCCTTCCGCTGCACCCTGGGAAATGTTCAGACACGTCTTCAACAGCTTTGACATGCTTTGCCTGTAGGGTGGCACGACAATCACGCTCGAAGCGAAGCCTTGGAGATATGCTTGGAATTCTTCAACGGTCGGACACAACTCGTTGTCCCCAAATCGGAACACATGGACATCCCGGTCCCAGAACTGCAGGGCTGCTCTCAGAATTTCGGGGCGGAGCCTTACGCTTTTTAAGAAGCGAAAGGCCGCCAACCCATGGGAACGGAAGCATAGCCAATCGCTCGCAACGAATTCTTCGAGCCATGAGCCGATTAAGGTGGGGAGATGATTTGCCATTTGGGGAACAGTGCTAGAGATTTCCCACGGAAACACACCCTTCATTCAGGGACTCACCCCTCTTTATAAAGCCAAGGAAGGAGGCATGCCTTTCCTTTTGAATGAGGTGGCCTTGCAAGGTGTCCCTCCACTCACTAAAGATCAAGGGAACATCTCTGGGGAAAGCCAGGAGCCCCCTGCACGCCCAGACCTGCTGACAAAGCCTGCCACCCCTTTTTGTCCGAATGAGTCAAAGCTGGCCACTGTAACAGGGATTCTCCATCGCGCGATGGTTCTGGAGTGTCGCGCGACTGTTTATGTTCGCGCGATGGTTTTGATTGCTCGCGCGAGTGTTCAGTTTAACTCGGCACAGTAGGGCAGGCTACTGCCTTTTTGGGGTTATTTTCCGGATTTTGACTCGGGCCAGATTTTGAAATTCCGATGCTTCCAGTAGATCATTATGAGTGTTTATGACTACGTCGAAGCGTCGTTTCTTCAAATTACGCGTTCAATGACAAGTTCGGTCCCTCGAAGGAATAACGACCAGATAATTCAAAGGTTTTATTTAGCCGATCAAGCCGGGCAAAGTGGCATACAATTTACAAAGCAAGTCCTGAGAAGCGGGGCCTAACGGCCTTACTAATTACAATTTGTTCTCCCACGGGATTCAGAAATATCCCCTCAGTCTTGCTTCGACTTCGACACGGAGCCACCTTACATAACGATTTTCCAGCCACGTCCTGAACTCTGGAACTGATTCCTTCAACGTCCTATCACCCCAGTTGTCTCTATGGCAGCGCAAATCCCAGGAAGTGAACGCGGGGATGTCAAAGTCTTCCGCTCCGTATCGCTTGTATCCTTGGCCCCTTCCGAGCTGGCGGAGCGTACGCCCAGGGACGTAAAATGTGAAGCTTGACAGACCGGCGATTATTACTCTTTTGTATCCCGCTGATTTGAGCGTCATCGCTGGAAGGTTTAACCAGAGACACCTCCAGACTATATCCTCGGAATGCAGATCATTCAGGAAGGCGAACCATATGTCCACCGGCAAGTCAGGAAATATCATCGGCCTTGCCACCAACAATCTGGGAAACTCTTCAAAGCCAGCTTGCGGCTCTTCCAAAACCCCAACTTTGTCTGCCAGCCAGAGCTGCATGAGAACAGGGGGCAGGTCAAAAATCAAATACAGCCCAAGCGCTCAGAGTAAAGTCGAAAATACAAGAAAGCATGTCGAGTGTGTATTTACCTGGAGCAAGATAGGGCATCCGCTGAAAGAGTCGGCTTGCCCAAGTTTCAGCATGTCCAAACCCAGGAGTGTCTCCGCTAAGACCACGGGCATGATGTTTTTCCCGTTATCCATTTGCAAGGCAATGCTCACCAGCTTGGGATTTACCCCTCCGTCAATGGGAACCAGCATGTACGCAGCTAGTGCGCATATAGACAAAACGAAGTGTCGTTGAGCTTCCCCGACATAGTCTCCCAGGCCAGCCTCCGGGCCATACAGTTCGATTAGGCGAAGGATGTCGAGCTCGCCATTTCGAATGATGACGGCTGTCACCGCCGCCGGAATGTTGAGCTTTTCCCGTAGAATTTGCCCCATGTCTTCATGGACGGGCGGCACGGCAAGAGCATCTAGATTGGCAAACCCTGGCACGTATGCCTGGAACTCTTCTATCGTGGGGCACATCTCATCTTCACGGAACCGGAAGACGTGCACAATGGGGTCCCAGAAAGGCAATGCGGCTTGGATGATTTCGACGCACGGTCGAGCGAACCGGAGATCCCGAATCGAGGATAAACAGCGAGACCGGGGGCTCGCCCAATTTATGGTTTCCTCTCTCATTAGCCAAGGATCAAGGGCTTCCACTAGTGAATCTCCCATTTTAGATAAGTTGGAGGGGTGTACACTTCGTTAAGTTCTAAAACTCCTCTTCAAATAGCCAAGGAGTTGGTGAGATCAAGGCTTAGGTGTCCTACCACCTTGCATGGAAGAACAGCCTTCCTTCTGCAAGCCCAGATTGACTTTTGGGACGTGGAAGTTATGAACAGCTCCATGCCAATAATTTGGTCAAACAAAGGCAGCTTAGCAGGAGTTGACTCTCACGCGACACTCTCAAAGCATCGCGCGACAGTTTCAAACCATCGCGCGACGGTTGGTCTGCAGTTTTGACAGATTTCAGCAGCTACTGTCCAAATTGGTCGATTTTCATTCCAAAGGTCATTTGGTACTTTTGATGGTTCCAGCAAGTCATTATGGGCATATGTGACTACATCCAAGCATCGGATCCCGAATGCCGTCCTCAACGAAGTTTTTGGACCCTCGGAGGCCCGTTTCAAGTTCAAACCAAGGTTTCGGGAGTTCGAAACTCGTTCCGGAGACCCTAGCCCATTTTGGTCATGCCATACAGGTCGCCTGGACCTTGAGTGACTGTATGGAGGTGTCGGTTTCAGTCCGGGACATAATCGAGTCGTCTTTCAACATTTTATACCATTTTTGTGTTATTTTGAGCATTCTTCGGTATAAGTCCATTCTTGGGGCGTTTCGTTCAAATCCGTCAATTGGCGCAGGTCATGTTGGCCACCATTGATCGTTTAAGAGTGTCGTTTTCATCTCTTTCAAGGTATCGTGAGTTTTGGCGTATAATACCCAAAATTTCATTGTTTCCCGTATCCTCGTATCCTGATTGTGTCTTAGGGTATATTGCCTTTTTCTTTCAGAGCTAGGCTGTTTTATACACTCATACGTGTCTGTGTGTGGTCTCGACGTGTTGTCAATGCAAGTGTGGTATTAGTGGCGGGTTTTACTGATTCTTATGCACAATGAGAAGCTAAAACTTCAGAATGCAACTTTTTATATACTAAACCGTGATCTATCCATGTCAAAAGCAAAAGAACTACTGTACCTATGGCCCTCGGCCGATCAAAAGCTACCAAGTCAAGTCAGGGCACATGCGCCCGCCAATCAAAAAGAGGCACGCAGGCTCTCAAAATGTCTGTCTATCAAAAGCTATCTACTTGGACACGCAGGCCCTAAATCAAAAGCAAAAAGGGTAGCAGAGGCTTCGTCAACGCTCCTCAAGTCCTTCATCGCTGTCTGAAGTATCGTGCAGCTCCCGGGGATCGTCTCTATACCTCGGATCATCAATGGAGTCGTCAGAGCCACTGCTGGTGGACGAGTGCTCCTCACCCTCTTCTTCCTCATCCTCAGAAGTGGGACTCATGATCAATTTCAGTCTGCGAGTCGGGCCCGGCTTCTCCAATGTCGGCTTCTCGCGCTTCTTCAGTTGGTACCGAAGCTCAGCTCGCCTCGCGGCTTGCTTGGCTTCCTCCTCGCGTGCTTGCGCTGTCTGTGAGCCCCTCGTCTGTCGCTGCGTGGTGGTGACTGGAGGCGCGGATTTCTGTGCCACCACTTTCTTCGGTGGCGGATCTCGCGTACTCTTCCTCCTAGGATTTATCTTCCCCTGCACCTGCATTATCATTACATTTTCAAAGCATCAGTATCTATTGTGCATATTGTATTTCGGTATTGAAAACAGGTACAGTCTATCAAACTATCAAAGCAGGAATGTATCGAAAGCAGGAATGTATCAAAGCAGGAGTGTATCGAAGGCTGGGATGTATCGTTTTCATACCTGGGTCCTCTGAACAACGGCTGGCTGAGTCGGCTGTAGCATCGGCGCCTGGTACTGCAACTCCAGTGGTGTGCCGCTCGCCGCCTTTCTCACCACATTCTCCAACGCCAGCATGCGTCGAACGGCCTCGTTCACCCACTCAATTGGCACCTGCATGCAATTCGAGTTCATCAGGCTATTCAGCAAATAATTCAAGCATTCGAAATTCAAAAGCGATATTGGAAGCTAGGTCTTACTGAAACAGTCACGGGGGCAGGCTCCGCTCTCGCGGGCACTAGCTGTAACTCTGCAGGATTCCCCTGGCTGTCAACCACAGGAATCCTCCAAAGCAGCACAGGAAGTCCACCAACGGCCGGTCCGCTCGGGGCTCGCCTGGCTCGGCTCTCACCTCCTCTCCGTCCCTCTCCGGCTGCTCTCCTCTCCTCAGCGGCCCCTGCGGCCTGGCCTCGCGCCTCTCTCCGGCCACGTACCCCCAGTGGACCCGCCAGAAAGTCTCGCTGGTAGACTGCATAGTCCCTACCAGGACGCAAGTATCGCTCAAGCTCAGTATCTGGCCTCGTGTACCTCTCCAGCTCAGCTCGCGTGTACTCTCCCGTGTGTGAAGCTCGAGGAGGGAGCGGCCCTGGTACCCAGAACTCAGGGTAACCAAGTGACTGGCGCGTCACTCGATCCCCTAGGTACCACTGCCAACCGAAGGCAGACTCCAACAACACCCTGCTGGCTGTGACAGCTCTACTCCTGGCCAAGTACTCAGGCTCTAGCCCTACTCTCCTCCAAGGATCCCAATTGACCTGCGATTCAAAGTAAACGGGCAATACAGGCAATTGATCAGCGACAGCATTAAAGCAAGGAAAGGAATGCATATCTAAAGCTTACAGTTACGTGTTCATACCTGTGAGGCCCTAAGCTCGTCCAGGTACAGCCTGAAGGTGTTGAGCTCGCCTCTCTCTTCCTTCTTCCCGGTGCTCGCCCTGCTCCACTTCAGCGCACGAGGGAGAGTGCTCAAGTCTGGATGCTTGCACTCTGGCGGATACATCCGCAAAACCTCGTAAGCCCAAAGCTGCAAGGTTTAGACAAGTTCAAACATTAGTCAAGGCATACAGCATTTGAAATCGAAACAGTCAAGCAAACTAAACAATGGACAAGCATAATCAAATTGTGCTTAAAAGGGTTAGAGTCGTACCTCCCAGACCCTCCAGTAGCCAGCCATGCTCTTACCCGTCCTCGACGAGTCGCCAAAGAAGAGGTAGGCCGTCCCAAGAGCCGCTCCACCCCAGTCAAAGCGCGAGGCTGTCCTCAAGTCCCTCAACGCGGGCAAGTAGGACAGGTGCACATTGCTTCGCCTGTTTGGGTACAGCGTGGCACCAAACAGGTACAGCAGGAACGCCCGGGCCATCTGCTCTGCCTCCCGATCGCTCGACACCTCCTTCTTCAAGTAACCCTTGAATTGGTCATACCTCGCCATTCCCCCCTCTATCCTGGGCGCTCTGCCCAGAAACCACTCCAGCGCAGCCCGATCCTCTTGGATCCCTGAGTCAAACGGGATGGGCTCACCCCCAACCCTCAGCCCCGTGATCGCTGCGAAGTCAGCAGGCGTCACTGTCATCTCCCCAGGAGGTAGGTGAAAGGTATTGGTGGTATCCCTCCACCTCTCAGCAAGTGCAACAAGGACGGCATGGTCAATCCTCGCTGGGGTCAAAGTCCGCACGAACTCCCCAAAGCCTGCCTCGTTTACCAGCCGCCTCACTCTCTCCGGCAGCCCCTCGTACAGCCGCAAGGACATGCACGCGCCCCCAAAGCCGCGAAGGTCCCTCTGCTCAGCTCCAGCCTGTTTCAGATGCAAAGACAAGCAGCAAATAGTCCGTCAGTACACGGGAAGTTCATTCTCGAGTTCTAGGTAATCAATGAAGCCTACGACGGGTGGTTGGTTCAAGTTATTATGTATTGGGCCTATACTACAGAAATACGTGGCTTTAGCATGCTTTGGTTCGCAAAATCATCCATGCAATTCTAAAAGTTCAGGCATGTTCTAAGCAAGTATCGAATGTGAACTATCGAAGCAAGGATATCAAAGTCAAATTACGAAGGGTGTTTTCTGGGAAAATACCTCCATCCATGTCGCTGCAATGTGGGCCCGGGGATCCCTCAACACTAACTCGTCGTCGTAATCTCTCTGCGACGGTGTGCAGGCCGCAATGCCCGACGGCACGAAAAGGTGCGGCGTGGGAAGCACGTATGCCTCCGCTGAAAAGCCCGGCCGTCTCATGTTCTTCGCCTCCTCCATGGCCGTCACCCTAGGCCCCTGCGCCTCAACTCGGGCTCTCTCCTCAGCCTCTGCGTCTCTCAGAAGCTCCTCTCTCTCCAGTCTCTCTCTCTCGGCCTTCTCAACGGCCTCCGATGCAGCAATGGCCTTTGCCCGGTCCTCCTTGGCCTTCAAAACTATTTCCCCAACCAGGGGGTTGTCCTCTAACAGTCTCGCCAGTGCCTCGTCGGTCAAGTACTCGGCGACGTCGTGCCTAGTGACTGGTCTATGGCTCGACGACGTCACTGCAGGCCGAAACAAGATGTCTTCCTCTCGGACCTCAACCGGAGTCTTTGTGACCTCCGCCTCTGCATCTACGACGCCTTTGCCCTTCGCCGAATCCCTCGGCGGGGACCCGGACGGCTCGACATTTTCACCTCCTGCCCCACTACTACTGCCTCCTCCAGTTTCAAGCCTCGCGCGAGGCTCCTCCTCTGTCGCGCGAGGATGCTCTCCGGTGTCGGATCGTTCTGCATCTCCTGGACTCATTCTGGTCACCACCGACCCTTCTACGGCCATGCCTGGATCTAACCGCTCGACGACAGCCTCTACGGCCTCAGGCTCAACAGTCGCGCGAGCCTCTGGCTCTGTCGCGCGACTCTCGTCGCCACCAGCAGTCGCCTGCTCGCGACCCCCTTCGCCATCTCCGCCGCCTGCAACCGTTGCACCGGCCCCTGCGGTGGCCTCCGCTGGTGTTTGATCCTCTGTTTCGATACTCGTGGACCCTCCTCGGTCCTCAGGTTGATCAACAACTTCTTCCCCGCCTCCTCCTTCCCCGCGGTCAGCCATGGATGGATGATCAAGCTTAGCTTCGTGGATTTTGTGGTTGAAATCGAAGTTAGAAGGAGTTTGGGAGGAGAAACTAGAGTTTGAGAGAGTTTCAAACTTTTGAAACTGTTCTGGTTACTGTTTCTGAAACGTCCCCGCGACGTTTAAACGTTTGGAACGGGTTTGGGCCGGGTCTGGGCCTGACCAGACCCAAGCCCTAACTAAGGACTCTCGCGCGATGGTCGGTGAGTGTCGCGCGACACTTGGTTTTGGGCCTCAGGCCCAATCCAGATTCTGAGGCCGGCCCAATCTCAATTAACCCCTCTTTAAGGTCCAGGACATGCTGATGTACTGCCAATAAATTTGAGGGTCATTTTGGGGGCTTTGCCTTCAGACCTAAAGAATTTGGTATCCCCAGCAGTGGTCCGCCCGCAAATGAAAGCGACGATCTATCCGTCCGATCAATCAACAGCGACGATCTATCCGTCCGATCAATCAACAGCGACGATCTATCCGTCCGATCAATCAACAGCGACGATCTATCCGTCCGATCAATCAACAGCGACGATCTATCCGTCCGTTCCATCAACAACGACAATCTATCCGTCCCCTTGGTGCACGGTATTTTTATATACTCGTCTGCATTCTCCATTTAATCGGCTTTTGGGCGGATTTGGTGGGTGTCTAGAAATCTTTGACGTTACCCGTACCAGTCAATGGTGCTCCGCATGCCGTCAAAGAGGGACTACTGTAGACACCCCAATCTGGGTCTCCCAATTCTTTTACTTTATTTTACGATTTTCTTGTTTCCCCGATGATGAAATCGGATCAAACAGAGCTTGGATTGGGAATGGATCGAGCTTGGAATGCTTAGAACCTTGCTTGAACCTTTTGAACCCTTCTGAACCTTCAGTCAAACCCTAGAACCAGAGTTGACCCTCGCGCGAGCCTTTGTGTCCCTCGTGCGACACTTAGCTTGCCACGTGTAGTCAAAGTCAAACTGTTGACTGTTTGACCCTCGCGCGACACTCCTGAACTATCGCGCGACGGTTCCCCCCTGTCCCTATCACAGAATCCAGCTGGACTTGTGATGATTGCTTGGCACATGGGTTCCCATGGGCTGGAACCCCGTTCTCCTCAGCTGAACGGCGTGCTAGCAGGTTCTAACCCCATGCAATCTCCTAACCACTCTCTCACCTTGTTGGCTAGCCTCACAACCAAGTTGTGACCAGCCTTGGTGGCTGGTCCTAAGGTCTTGTTTGGCCCCTAACTAGCCCTTACATTCCCCCTATAAATACCCCCCTTCATCCTCCATGTTAAGGGTTCCAAAAATTGCTTAAGAGATTCATTAGTCATTTCACAAGTTCTACACTAGCTAGCACAAAGTTACTAACCCTCAAACCACTTCCTAAACTTCTGAACTTTGTGTGTTCATACACTCTTGGTAGCAAGATCACACCAATCAATCCAATCTACTCCCAAACCCTTTCCAAGCAAAGGTATAATGTTTAACCTGTTTCTGTTTTGATCCCTGAGGGGGGCTGACAGGACCAAGGCTGGTAATCAATACCATGCCCTGGTCCTAAAGCCTGCAAAGTTACAAGAATTCATGGCAGCCACACCCTCGCGCGATGGTCCCCTATACTCGCGCGACACTTGTGTCAGCAAGAGAATGGACCTCGTGGGGAAGGGAGGCTAGCCCTTTTCTGTTTTGCAGTATTTTCATGCATGTTGTACTTTACTTTGATTCTTAGATCACTGTTATGCATGCAAAAACAAAATACAGTAGCTAGCTTACTTGCTTCAAACAGTTTGGAATGCCCTTGGGATCTCCTGGATCTGTCTCAGGACCCCAAGCATGCAAAGCAATTCCTGGAAGTCCAGTCAGGAGTGTCGCGCGAGATTCACTCTCTGTCGCGCGACAGTTCTCTGATTTCCATGAATGGCCCTTGCATGGGCAACTAGGCCCTTGGCCTCTGTTTTGATACCCCCACTGTTTAGGGGTTGTGTTTCATCTTATTTGGCTCCTGCTTGGAGTATTGTGTAATAATTAGTATTTTACAGTCTTCCAATAAACTGCTTGGTTTGCTTCCTGGGTGTGCATTGGTCCTTCCAGAGCCCAGAAGGGGATGATTTTGGGATTGTGATGAGATGACAATACTCGCGCGAGAGTCAGTGTGTCTCGCGCGATGGTTGACTTGCATACAGATCTGTTCAGGCATGCAAGTTGGCCATCGTGCAAGGCGAATCTGCCCCGAGCCTGGTTTTGGCATCTGATCGCTGTCTCAAGATCATTCCGTTCATTTTTCATCATGCTATCCATCCATGCCATTATTTGATCACATCTTGCAAATTGTTACAGTTTTAATCCCCGATTAACTGTTCCCCCGCCCTAATTGGCTAAAATCAATTAAAAGAGGAAGAATCACAAAGGTTTTCATAAAAATGCCTAAGTAGAGACCGATCTCCGGATTGGGCGAGAGGGGTGCCATAAAACCCTTCCCCTCTCGTAACCTGGCTCCCGAACCCAGATATGGTTATGACGGACTGGTTTCCTTCACTTTTTCAAATAAAGCGCGGCAGGTGCTTCGAAATACGGTTCCTTGAGTGTCGGACCTTCAAAACTCAAGTGGCGACTCTGTATTTTTGAGCGCTCGCACCGGCGCTCACGCTCCCTCGATTTCCAAAAAAAGGGCCGCGATGGCAAAAGGAACGGAATCCTTTCTCCAAGGGCACGTTGCCCAGAAGTGGACATCAACAAGGTTCTCAAATACAAAGGGGAACCAGGCACACGAACAGCTGGTCGGGGCCAAGACGCCAACGTTCTACTGGGCTACGATCCTGCTTACAAGGGATTTATCGACAGAAGACTTGCCAACCCGAGTGCTAGTGGTGCCTCTACCTCATCTGCTCCACAGCCAAGGAGCTCGAGATCTAGCGCCGGAGTGACGATCGCCGGGCAGCCAGGAGAAATTGCAATTTCTGAGGGCATCCCCTTGCCACGCTTGGTGCTTAGAAGATCCTCACGACAACAAGCAACCACCCAACAACAGCCCGAACAGTCAGCTCCTTACCAACACACAAGTCAATCATCCTCTTCAGGGTATTCTCCATCCCCTCCAGGCTCAGGTACCATGTCTCATCAACCACTGAATCTCAGCACTCTTCTCACTATTTCTCCACGGGGACGCGGTGTCCCGGGCAGGGTGGCATCTACAGGCCATGCTCCCCCACCACCTCGTCGTACTAGGGGCCCCTCAACACGATCCTCCTCTTCTCCTCGGGAATAAGACAGTTCTATCGAGGCCACTGATGCCCATCGGGACAAACGCCCTAGGCATTAAGAAGCCGGGGCTGCTTCGAGTCTAGAGACTCCCACCCCGATCACGCAAGTAATCCATGAGGCCTGGACCCCTCAACTCACAAGGGGAGACCGTCCTGTGAGTGTTGGGGACAGTGCAAGCTCCTCAGAGACTGCGGTGACTCTTGCTCAAGGGTTGCTGCTACCTGTTGACATGCAGAAGGAATCCTCAAATTCTTCTGAACGGCTCGTATCCACTAGACTCGTCAGTGGAATCAAGGTAATTTCTAATTGTTACCTCTGTTTTGAATCCCACCCTTGTCGTGGTAGTGTTAAGAATGTCTAACTGCAAATTATGTTTGTCATTCCTTCAGTTCATCCAAAAGATGGTTACGTTGGGCCAGAAGTTTCGAGAAGCAGAGGCTGAAAGGATCAGATTGATGAACGAAAACACCAGTCTGATTCGATCAGTCTCAAGGCTGGAGAGAGAGAGAGAGAGAGATAAAGCCAAGCTGGAAGCTGATGGGATGAAGGTAAAGCTTGATGCTGCTGAAGAAAACCTCCGGCAGGCGTTATCCGAGATTGACAGCACGAAGAAGATAGCTCATGAAGATGGATATAAGAAAGGCTTTGACGATGCAACAGCTAGCTATGTGGAACAGATGCCTGGTATCCAGGACCAGATCTGGGTTGCCAGTTGGGAGGCCTGTTTGACAAAGATTGGGACTGCTGAAGATTCTCCCTTTTGGGCAGACAATGACCTACCAAGCAAACGTTCAGCTAACTCCCTTGAGTTGGAAGAAACTCCTGTGGATGATTTTGACCAAGAGAACGACAACTTTGCGGATGCTAATGACGACATCCAGATGGAATCTGTAAGTGCCCACGTTGAGTCTCAAGGAACACATCCTGAGCAACCACCTGTTGGAGGAATGCCCACTGAACCAGTCAACCTGGAGGAACAAGCAACTGTGGGTGAGACCAACACCGAGGCTCCGAGCAATACTGCCCCAGAAGTCTAGAATCTAGACTGAATTTGGTAAGCCCCTTCTGATCTTTCTGACTACAATTTGAACAGTTTTTTGTTTTGAGGGGTCCTGCGTGACCGTTATCTCTCAGCCCTGCGTGGCATCAGTCTTTACTTACTTTAAAACAGGTATTCGGCCCTCTGTGGCATAACTCCGATTTTTATGGCCTCTGCTTGGCCTGATTTATTGTTTTGCTCGGCCCTTCGTGGCTTTTTGATATTGCAGGTGGCCCTTCGTGGCCAAACATTTATGTCGATTTGCTAAGTATTGCGTACTTAGTCTTACGTATGTACTAAGTGTTTCGTACTCGGATATCCATCTAAGTATTGCTCGTGCTTAGGTGTTTGTGCACATGTTCGCGAATATTCCTTAGATAAATCTGCATATTCTCGTATGCTTCCCCAAGTTCCTCGTATTTGGACAAACTCCTAAGTGTATGCGTGCTTAACTATTATATTGCTTCTAAGTTTTTCATACTTCGATAATAACCTAAGTGTTTTCATACTTAGGAAATCATGCGAAACTAAACCCTAAGTATTCCATACTTAGTCGAATTCCTGTGACATATGTCTCTATGTTTTTATCCAAGTATTTCGTACTAGGAAAAAGAAGAAGCAAGTATTTCATACTTGCCTGCTCGGTTTTTTCGTGCCTTAAATAGAATGTTAAGTTTTTGTCATGCTCGGCAATCTGTGCATACAAGTTTCTTTCGTACTTGTATAGTCTAAGTGTATTTTCGTGCTTAGACAATTAATACGTATATTCGTACGTTGCAAGGCATTCATACCTTACTTTAAGTTTTTCGTACTTAGTTAATCTAAGTTCCTCGTACTTAGAAAGTTAACACGTATATTCGTACGTTATGAGGTATTCATACTCATTACCTATTACCTACTCCCCAATACGAAGAAGGGAAAGCTAGGCCATTGTTCGTATTTATAAGATAAAAAACAACCAAAAAACAGAGGAAACAAAATGTTGTAGAAAACATAATTTTATTCATAACTTTTAAACTCAAGGGGGAGTTACGCGTACCCCTTGCAACTAACAAAAGTAAAAACAAAGGAATTTTCATCATAATTCCCACACAATCACGCAGTCCTAAAACAGAAAAAATAAGCCAAAGTCTTTTAAACAAAGAACTTCCTCAGATTGTGGACATTCCAAGGCCTTGGCACCCGGTTCCCGTCCAGATCTGCCAACCTATAAGCCCCAATGCCCACAATTTTAGTCACTCGATACGGGCCTTCCCAGTTTGCTCCCAACTTTCCCTCATTAGCCACTTTGGTATTGCCGAGTACTTTTCGAAGCACAAGGTCCCCAACACCAAATTCTCGAGGGTGGACATGTTTGTTGTAGCCCTTCATTAGCTGTTCTTGGTATGAGGCCAAATGGACCAAAGCCCTTTCCCTCCTTTCTTTGGCCAGGTCGAGCTCAATCTCAAGGGCTCTGTCATTTCCCCCACTCTCAACCAAAGCAGTTCGGTTTGTTGGGAGACCAACTTCCAGTGGGATGACTGCCTCTGTATCATAAGCTAAGGAATAGGGGGTCTCTCCCGTAGACCTCCTAGGTGTCGTGCGATGTGCCCACAACACAAGTGGTAATTCATCAGGCCACTTCCCCTTTGCCTTATCCAACCTTTTCTTGATCCCATCAAGAATGGTCTTGTTGGAAGCCTCTGCTTGCCCATTGCTCTGAGGATAAGCTGGGGTTGAATAGTAGTTCCTTATCCCATACTGGGAACATAAAGTTTTAAACTTCTTTTGGAACTGGGCCCCATTGTCTGTGATCAAAGAATAGGAGACCCCAAAACGAGTGATGATGCTCTTCCATACGAACCTTTCTATCATTGGTTCAGTGATTTTGGCCAACGGCTCTGCCTCAACCCACTTTGTGAAGTAATCTGTGGCCACTAATAGGAACTTTCGATTCCCTGTTGCTTTGTGGAGTGGACCCACAATGTCCATTCCCATTGTGCAAATGGCCACTGGCTAGTCAATGGCACCAGATCTTCGGCTGGTATCCTTATCATAGGTGAGAACTTCTGACATTTCTCACAGATCTTAACATAGACCTTTGCATCTTCTTGCATATGGGGCCACCAGTATCCTTGGGTAATTGCTCGGTGGGCAATAGATCTGCCCCCAGCATGGCTTCCACATGTTCCCTCGTGAATCTCATGGAGAAACTTTTGCACCATCTCGGAGTGTACACAAAGCAGATATGGTCCAGTGAAGGATTTCCTATACAACTTTCCCTCGGGGGACAGCCAAAACCTTGCAGACTTGGTTTTGATCTTATGAGCTTCTTTCTTATCTGAAGGGAGTATTTCATCTCGTAAAAACTCCACGATTGGATCCATCCAACTTGGTCCTTGGTTCACATCCAGGACCAACTCTATATCCCTGCCGATGCTCGGCTCAGCCAAATAGTCAACTGCTACTTTTCATTTAAACTCAGTTGGAATAGCTGCAGCCAGCCAAGCCAAAGAATCCGCATGAGAATTCTGTCCAGAGCTTATCTGCTCGATACATACCCTCTCGAAGGTATTAAGTAAACCTCTGGCCGCCTCCACATAGGCTGCCATCTTCTCATTTCGAGCCTCATATTCGCCGGACAGTTGGTTTACCACAAGTTGTGAATCACAATAAACCCTGATCCTTTTAACCTTCAGAGTTTTTGCACTGTTCAAGCCGACCAAGAGAGCCTCGTACTCTGCCACATTATTTGATGCACTAAAACCAAGCCGAACAGATTGTTCCAACATAACCCCTCCGGGAGGGAACAAAACAATACCAATACCTGAACCAGTGTTGCAGGCAGAACCGTCGACAAATAGTTTCCATTCCAAAGGGTCCTGTTCGGCAGGCGCCTTGCCTCTCTTTTTTGATAGTTCAACCTTCTGCTCCTTTCTCGCAGGGAGCTCAGGTGCCACTGTTGGTGAGAATTCTGCCACAAAATCTGCCAACACCTGGCCCTTTATCGCAGTGCGCGGCTGGAAGTCAATATCATATTGACTTAACTCAACAGACCAAGTCGAGATCCATCCAGAGAAATCTGCCTTTCGTAGCAGTGATCTCAACGGAAATTCCGTGTAGACCACGACTTTATGGCTCTAGAAGTAATGAGGCAATTTTCTCGTTGCTGTCCTCAAAGCAAGGACCAATTTTTTGAGGGGCAGATACCTCGTCTCTTCGTCCAGGAGTGTCTTGCTCACATAATAAACTGGGATTTGCTCGGATCCCTTATCCCTTAACAGAACTGCACTCACAGCATGTTCAGAAACTGCTAAATATAAAACCAAAGTCTCACCTGGGTCTGGAGTTGACAGGAGAGGGGCTCGAGCCAAATACTTCTTTAAATCTCAGAATGCCTGCTCACACTCTGCTCCCCATTCAAATCCTTCTCTTTTCTTTAGCAACTGGAAGAAGGGCCTACATTTATCACTTGAACGGCTAATGAACCTATTGAGGGCCGCAGCCATCCCAGTCAGCTTCTGGACTTCCTTCGTAGTCTTGGGACTTTGTAGCTTTTGTAAGGCCGTTATCTGATCAGGGTTTGCCTCAATTCCCCTTAAAGTCACAAGGTGGCCTAGGAACTTTCCAGAACCAACCCAAACGCACATTTCGAGGCGTTGAGTTTTAACTTGTATCTCCTCAGGATTTCGAAGGCCTCTTTCAAATCCAGTATATGCCCTTGTCGGGTTTTACTCTTGGTCACCATATCGTCTATGTATACCTCCATAGTCTGACCAAGGAGTCTTTTGAACATGATCGTTACCAGCCTTTGATAAGTTACCCCTGCATTCCTTAGCCCAAAAGGCATAACACTATAACAGTACAACCCACGTGGTGTAATAAAAGAAGTTTTTTCCTGATCGGGCCCAAACATGGCAATCTGATGATATCCCCGATATGCGTCGAGGAAACTCATGCGCTCATATCCAGCAGTGGCATCGACCAACTGATCGATCCTTAGAAGAGGGAAGCTATCTTTAGGACATGCTTTGTTCAAATCCGTGAAATCCACACAGACACGCCATTTCCCATTCTTCTTTTTTACAACCACAGTGTTGGATAGCCATTCTGAGTAGTAGACTTCTCGTATCGCTTTGGCTTCTAACAAACGATCCACTTCTTCGATTAAAGCGTCAACATGCTGTACAACTGCCCTTCTTTTCTTCTGAATAACGGGCTTATGCTGCGGATCAACATTTAGGTGGTGGCAGATCACATCTGCATCCACTCCAGGCATTTCCTCTGGTACCCGAGCAAATACATCGACATGTTCTTTCAAGAAACCCACCAGTTCGGATTCTTCCTCATCCGGCAGTGATTCCCCAATTAGAAAATACCTCTCAGGATCGGTCTCGTTGATCTGTATCTTCTTTAGGCCTTTAACTACTTTCTCTGCTGGATCTCTTCCGATGTCCTCGACAGTCGGTTGGTCCGGTACTTCTACCGTATGAACCTGATGGGCCTTTGGAGCTTTCTTGATGATAAAATTAAGCACTGTTGTGCTACCTTCTGATTACCCCTAATCTTCTCGACCCCGTTGGACCCTGGGAATTTCACCATCTGGTGATACGTAGAGGAGACAGCTTTCATCTTATGCAACCAAGTCCTCCCTATAATTGCATTATAGGAGGATGGGACATCTACAACCAAAAAATCAGTTCTTAAGACCACTGATCCAGCCCGAACATGCAGTGTCACCTTCCCAAGGGGCCAAACTGCTCCTGCACCAAACCCAACCAAGGGTGTAATAGATTGTTCCAAATCTGTCCCAGATAATCCTAACTTCTTGAAAGCATCATAGTACAAGATTTCTGTACAGCTCCCTGAGTCTACCAGGATTCTCTCAATGTCATATTCCCCAATTCGTAGGGTTATGACTAATGCATCGTTGTGGGGCACCTGGACTTCTCCCATATCTTCGTCTGTAAAGACTATGCTCTCGTTGGACATGTCATTCTCTCGCCCTCTTTTGTTCCCCAATCGCATAACATGCTGGTCATGCTTGGCTTGCCTCTGGAGTAGCCTCACCTCATTCCTCGTATAAGGTGTAGCCAATCCATGTATCATATGGATCACCCCCTTAGGATTCTGCTCATAATCCAACTCCATTGCTTTCCCTTTATCTTTGGGATCCTCCTGAATGAATTCCTTAAGGTAACCACGGGAGACTAAATCATCTAGATGTCTCTTGTACATTTCACAATCCTCAGTCATGTGGCCCCAATCCTTGTGGTAGCTGCAGTGCTGGTTCGTAGCACGATTTGCATCCTTATCTCCTCCTAGACTTGGGGGCCATTTAAAGTAAGGCTGATTCTTTATTCGATAAAGAATCTTGTAGATGGGCTCCTTCCAAACAGTGGTAATTGAAAAGAAAGACTTAGGATCAGGTGCTTGCTTCTCTTTGTATGGCTCTTTCTTAGCCTGCCCATACTCTTTCCTTTCTCTATAGGTCTTGGGCTCTTGCTTATCTACCCTCTTCGCTGGGGTTTTTGGCTATTCGGCTACGACCTTACCCTCCTCTCGAAGTATGTCATCTTCCATTCTGGCGTGTTGCTCTATTCGCTCCATCAGCCTTGCTAAAGCCTGCACAAGATGCATGTTCAATGATCGTCGTAGTTCCCCCCGAACAGGTAGGCCAGTCTTGAACGTAGCAATTGCGTATTCCTCACTGCAACTGTCAATCTCATTGAAAGTTTCCCAATACTTTTTAGCGTAGTCCCTGATCGGCTCGCTTTCCCCCTGGTTCATCGTGGAGAGGCTTTCGAATGTTTTGGGGGCCCTCCTACTTGTCAAAAACCGAGCGGTGAATTCCTCCGCCAGTTGGGCCCAATCATGTACGGAACGTGGTTCCAACTTATGGAACCAGGACAGAGCAACCTTGCCCAAACTGGACGGGAACATTTTGCACATGATGGCATCATCTCCATCATGCATGAACATAGCCTGTTGGTAATGCTGTATGTGAGCAACGGGATCCGCATCTGTCTCGTACAGAATGAACGTACCGTGCTTTACTCTGCTCGGTAGTCGTGCATCCCGCAACCTCCTTGCAAATGGGGAAGCTGCTATATTACTTAGGGTTTCCCTTGCTGCTTCTCGTGCAGACATGGCCCCTTCTCCGTTCTCTTTGGTCTTCCAAGCCCCAGACTTATTCCAGTGGGTATCAGGTCTCTCGTATCTGTCCCTATGGTCTTTGCGAGTATTTTCCTCAAGTGAGGAGCTTCGGCTCCCACTTCTCCTTTTTTGTGGAGAAGACCTTTCCCTAGCAGGACTCTTGCTTGGGCTTCTGCTTCTTATTCTTCGCGAAGAAGCCCTTTCTTTTTTGGGGTAGGACTCCTACTCCTTCTATGTGAGGGTGCGGCTTTGTAAGTCACCAGAGCCCCTCTATTTCCTCTGGAATGTCCTCGTGACAGCCCAGAGTCCTCAGGATGTTCTCGAATCCGTTCTAACTCTCGGATCTCATGTTCCCTCTTCCGAATTAATCGAGCATATTCCTCGACCTCCTGCCTCTTTTTGTCGAGGATGTCCTCGTTGTTATGCACACTCTTTGAATGTGCAACCGACTCTCCCATCTGATGGGATTTGCTCCTTCGCGTGGAGGTTGTAGCCGTTCTGCCCTCCCTATTCTTGGAGTCATCTTGGATGGTAAGAGGATCTCTGCTTGTCGTCCTCTTGCCATGCCCGCTGGTAGGCTTTCTCGGAGCACCTGGTGGGGATTTATCTCCTCCCCCACCAGCCTGGTTCTTTTCAGTGAGCGGTGTGACTGGATCTACTTCCACCATGGTCGTATTTCAAAAGGGAACTCTTTCGTTTCCCACAGACGGCGCCAATTGTAGGTGGAGAAAAATAAACAGTACCTAGAACAGCGCTGAATCTCCTTCCTTCACGTGCTGTCCAATCGAAATCCTAATACCTTCGCCTGAACCCTAACCTGTAAAACAGACAAGGGGTGAGCGCACCTTTGCCTCTTCGCGGCAAAGGCCCTCCGATGTCTAAGTTAGTATCTCGTACTGTATCAAACCCTAATTATCAGGAAGAAAGTATGGAATGAATGCAACTTCTTGCGTACCTTTTGCCTCTAGGTTTACCTTTGTATTTATAGACATACGCTTGCTTGTCCTTCAAGTATCCCTATTGCACGCTTGCTTGTCCTTCAAGTATCCCTATTGCCCCAGGTCTCTCATCCCGTATAGGAAACCTGGGCTTTTCGGGGACTCTCTTGCCCAATCGACCGAGATCCCTTACTCATAGGGACTCTTCTTTTTATGGAACTCGTTCCATCATAGGACTGTCCCTTCACTTATCTTTACTGGATTCTGGGTTCTTTTTCTAGAACACTCCCACCACCTTATCTCTTAAGGCTACGTTCTTCGAGATGACTCTATCTGTTTGGCACACACCTCAACCGAACAGACTGTACCAACTAATGACTTCTCATGTCTTGATCCATCTCTGCCGAACAGACTGTCTGATCCGGTGATCCCTCGTACTACCGGATCTTATCGCCGTCGTCTGTCTCGTATGGAATCCCATATCACTCTCCTTATTACACGGATCTGGCACACCACGTGTTCGGCCATTAATCGTATCTGCTCGGGAATAACTCCCTACACAGCCTGAGGTCTGTTGGGACTCGTGCGGGGGCTGTCTGACCGGTGACCAAAGAGGCTAGCTGGGGGCGGTCCCACATCGCTTGGTGAAGTGTAAGTCGTGTGCTATAAATAATAGATCGTCATCCTACCATGTACAAGGACTTTTAAAGCCGTGAGGGTGTCAAAACCTATTCGAAATTCACAGTTAAGCATGCTCGCCTAGGAGTAATCCTGGGATGAGTGACCTCACTGGGAAGTTTGATGGGGTTCGGCGTTCAAAGCAGACAATTTTGCAGAGCGGGAGGGGGTCGTTATATATGGTATCAGAGCCTGCACCAACCAGAAATGTGGGACAGAATCTCGACCCCACACGCGGATGTGTCTTCCTAAGTGGGGGAGATTGTGACGCCCCGCCCCTAGGAGTTTCAAGTAGTGGTCGACTAGTCTGAGGGCGGTTAGAACCCGTGCTTGGGCTATCTGACCGGTGACCATAGAGGTCAGCCGGGGGTGGTCTCACATTGCTTGGTGAAGTGTAAGTCATATGATAAAAGAGAAATGATCACGCCTTTTGGCAGTGATTGTTTCTTTCTTTCAATCACAGTTTATAACCGTGATAAAAGAGAGTAACTTACAATCACACCTAGATCCATCACGGTAGCTAGAGTGTGAGGGAAAACTTACAATCACGGCGAATAGCTGTGATCTTTATGGTTTATTGTAGTAGTGAAATAATAGATCGTCATCCTACATTGTACAAGACCTTTTAAAGCCGTGAGGTCGTCAAAGCTCATTGGAACTTCACAGTTAAGCGTGCTCGCTGTGGGCAGCATGCCCTCGGAGAGAAAGGATTTCGTTCCTTTTCGCCGTTGCGGCCCTTTTTTGGAAATCGAGGGAGCGCGAGCGGAGAGGCAAGTGCTCAAAAATACAGAGTCACTACTTGAGTTTTTGAGGGTCCGACATTCAAGGAACCGTATTTCGAAGCATCTGCCGCGCTGTTTGTTTTGAAAAAGTTAAGGAACCAGTCCGTCATAACCATATCTGGGTTCGGGAGCCAGGTTACGAGAGGGGAAGGGTTTTATGGCACCCCTCTCGCCCAATCCGGAGATCGGTCTCTACTTAGGCATTTTGAAAACTTTGTGATTCTTCTTTTATTAATCGATTTTAGCCAATTAGGGCGGGGGAACAGTTAATCGGGGATTAAAACTGTAACATGTTTGCAGGATGTGATCAAGTATAGCATGAATGAGCAGTTAGTATAGGATGAGAACAGACTCCTGTGGGAGTTTAAACAGACTGGAAAGCTCCTGTCTTGGAGTGTCGTGCACAGGAAGAAACCAGTATGCACTGATCAAGTCAATGCATGCTGACCAAACCTGCGCACGCTACTACAAGACCTGCGCGCGCCAGTAAGCCTAAGCCCACAGCTCTTATTCTCAAACCCTCTGGGCTCTGGAAGGACCAGTGCACACCCAGGACAAACTAAGCAGTTTATAGCAGTCATAATATACAGTTTAAAGGCTGAAAAGCCCAACAAATAAACAAAACATCCCATAAACAGTGTGGGGACAAAATAATAGCCTAAAATCAAGTTAAACATGCAAGGTCAGCCACTGATCGGGTACAAACAGTCGCGCGAGGGTTCCAAACCGTCGCGCGACAATGCACCCGGGCGCGCGATGGTTGCACCCTGGCGCGCAACGATTGCGCCCTGGCGCACTGGTCAAATGGAGCGTTGACCATCGCGCGATGGTTTGGGTGCAGCGCGCGCGGGTTCGAGCCAACTTTCCAGTGTCTGGTTTTTCACGTCCTGGGTTCTGAGACAGGTCCAGAATGATCCCAGGGGTACTCCAACAGAACAGAACTAAATATTGAAATGTAAAACTAACATTTTAACAAAGGAAAGCAGTAAATTGGTTGTTTAGCATGCTTAACAGTGAGCTATATGCTAAGTAAAAATTACAACCGTCATGCACGTAGCTAAAACAAGAAATGACTAGCCTCCCTTCCCCACGTGGACCAATCTCTTGCTGACAGAACTGTCGCGCGAGTGTTCGGGTCCATCGCGCGAGGGTTTACTTAGCCACGGCTTTTGAAACCTTGCTAGCTTTAGGGCCAGGATTGGTATTGATTACCAGCCTTGGCCCTGCCAGCCCCCCTCAGGGATCAGAACAGAGAGCAACCACGGTAAGCTATACCTTTGGTTTTTTGAGTTCGAATGGTGTTTTGAGCTTTGATGTTTGAAGGCTTGATTGAAGTGTTTGAAAAGGTTGAGATGGAAGAACAAGCTTTGTTCTTGAGTGCTAGGTTGGAAACCAAGTGCTTCTTTTGCTAATGGAGAATAGATGAACAATGGGCTAGGGTTAGAACCTTTTTGCTTTTTATTTTTGGAACCCTTTTAATGGAAGAACCAATGGGGTATTTATAGGAGGAATGGTGAAAATGGTGTATGGAGGAGAAAGAACCAACCAAACAAGGGTTGGCTGATGCAAAGAGAGAAGTTCAGCCAGTCCACGAGGCCTGGCTGAGACTGCATTCGTGGCCAAGTTTCCACCTCTGAAAAAGTAGGTGGGGAACTGACCATCGCGCGATGGTTCCAAACTGTCGCGCGAGGGTCAACGGTCAAACTTTGTCCACCTGGCAGTTTGACCATCGCGCGAGGGTTCTAGACCGTCGCGCGACGGTGCGCCCGGGCGCGCGATGGTTGCGCCCCGGCGCAAGATGATTGCGCCCTGGCGCACGTCAGTAGGGTTTTTGGCTTTTGGAAGTGGCTTAGGCTAGGTTAGGTTCTTGGGTTTTTCAAACACTCCAAGCTCAAACACTCGACATTCCCGGGGTGTTCTTGATCCGTTTCATCATCGGGGAATCAAAAACCGTAAGTAAACTAATCTGGAAGCCCAGATTGGAGTGTCTACAGTAGCCCCCCTTTGACGGCACTTGGAGCACCATTGACTTGGTACAAGTAACGTCAAAGGTTTCTAGACACCCCTCAAGGCAATCCAGAGCAGAACATCCTAGCAAAGTAGACAAGCATACTTACAGAACCTGATTGGTTGAATGGACGGACGGACCATCGCTGGAGATGGAAGTAGAAGTGGACGATGGCATCGCCGCTTGTTGATCAAATTTGGACAGGACAGGCTGTCGTTGATTAGTTTGTCAATGCCACAACACCGACTGAAGAACGCCTCAACGCGATTTGATTTGCCAATGCCTCAACGCTGACTAAAGAACGCCTCAACGCGCTTTGATTTGCCAATGCCTCAACGCTGACTGAAGAATGCCTCAACGCGCTTTGATTTGCCAATGCCTCAACACTGACTGAAGAACGCCTCAACGCGCTTTGATTTGCCAATGCCTCAACACTGACTGAAGAACGCCTCAACGCGCTTTGACTTGCCAATGCCTCAACACCGACTGAAGAACGCCTCAACGCGCTTTGGTTTTTGAACGGACAGATCATCAGTATAAATGATCGAACCGTTGAAGACTGGAAGGGAGGATCATCAGTATAAATGATCAAACCGTTGATTTGGTGGAGATAGACGATATGGCTGACCGTCGTGGATGATATGGCTGACCATCGTTGAATGACCGATATGGCTGACTGTCATGGATGATATGGCTGACCATCGTTGAATGACCGATATGGCTGACCGTCATGGATGATATGGCTGACCATCATTGAATGACTGATATGGCTGACCGTCATGGATGATATGGCTGATCATCATTGATTTGATTTGAAGGGACGACATGGCTGATCGTCGGCGATGACATGGCTGATCATCATTGATTCGATTTGAAGGGACGACATGGCTGATCGTCGGCGATGACATGGCTGATCATCGTTGATTCGATTTGAAGGGACGACATGGCTGATCGTCGGCGATGACATGGCTGATCATCGTTGATTTGATTTGAAGGGACGACATGGCTGATCATCGTTGATTCGATTTGAAGTATCCCAAGGAGAGATTACCCTTGAAGATAGCATAGATATTGACAAGATGGACTGCTGCTAGGGAAATAATTACGGCCGTGGACCGATAGACCATCGCTGCTGGGGATCAAACTATCCTCGGCACAAAGAAATCCAACAATCACGGGTAGGTCGCGTCAGGCAGGTTGAATTCCATCTGTAGGGAATCAGAGCCATTCTCCTTATCAAGGACCATCCGAGACAGAGCAATAAGACCGCTGGAAAATGCGCTATCGGTTGAATTGGAAGTTGGACGGACAGACCGTCGTTGATTGGAATTGGACGGATGGATCGTCGTTGATTTGAAATTGGACGGATGGATCGTCGTTGACTTGAAATTGGATGGATGGACCGTCGTCAAATTGTTCTGCAGAAGATTGCATCGCATCCCTTGGAAAACAAATCGAGAGGATGGCGACCATTCTTGGTTCCTGCTTTCGACATTTAACATACACAATATGCAAAGGCATGTATAATATATTGAAAATGCAGATGCAAGCTAAGGGCGGCTCCTAGGAGGACAACGACACCTAAGGACTACCATTGAGCCTCATTACTGTACTATCTGTTACTTCTGAGATGTGCACCCAGATAGATAGACGTTGAGCGGACCAGCGTGCCCCAGTTGACGCTTGAGCACTGGAATTGGACCTGCGTGCCCCCCTTTTTTCGATGCTTGGGCAGATATGCCCCATAGGTGAGCCCCAGAGATGCTCTGCTTGGCCTTGGGCTGATGTGCCCCTGCTGCTTCAAGAGATTCCGCTGCTTGCGGATTTCGGATACTAAGGGTAGCAATGTTACAATTGCGATTTCCAGTTTATTGACTTTCTTTTGCAAGTGTTGAAGAGAATGCAAAAACTAACCACTAATATCTACTTTGCATTGATAAGTGCTTTGAATCGACACACAGACGTGCGCACATATGTACGGACTCGCCTAGCTCGAACAAAAATGGAGAAAGAGAACCAGGGTACAATGCGAACCCTTAGACACATGGAATACAATGAAATTTTGGGTATTAATGTGCCAAAACTCACAACATTCCCTTGACAGGTGAAACTGACACTTACGAAAAGTGCAAAAGGTACAAAGACCTGTACAAACAAAATCGAGAAAAGCATCCTGAAACGACAATTGATTGAAAAACTGGAAAAAATGTCGAAAAAACGGACATAAGACACAGATTATGACTCGTATAGGCCCGGACTGAAACCGACACCCCCGTGCAGTCACATTAAGTCCATATGACTTGTATGGTATGACAAGCCTTGGCAAAAGCCCCTGGAACGACATTCGAGGGTAGTAGCCAACTGCTACTGCCTGCTGCAAGAAGCATGCGCAGGTTTGAGACCAACGCGCATCACTCGAACAAATGCGCTGCGGTAGCTTACACCAGACTTCGCTGAACTTAGAATAAGCTGTGAGCCTGTTAAGGCCTCTAGCATTTCGTTCTGTTTTTGATGCTTCAATTATTTTTTAAGACTTATGCTCAGCCTGTAAATTGAAGAAGCAGTTTGGTAATAAAATTGAAAGACGAAGATTTTCCCCCTTCTGGTTCCTCCAAGGAAGCTTGTCTTGATTTTCGATCCTCTTCGACCTTTGATGTGTACCAAAATGTCAACCATGGATCCAATTGATAGATCGTGACCGAGTCTCGAAGAGAGACTGCCTATGTATCCCAAGCTAGGGAATCAGGTCAAAACGTAGTTCAGGCCACGGTTCGACAGAGTATGACCGAGTCCCAAAGAGAGACTGCCTACGTATCCCAAGCTAGGGAATCAGGTCAAAACGTAGTTCAGGCCAAGGGTTAACTCTCGAGTATTTACCTCTCCTTTTACGCTCTAACTTTTGCCTAGTACCGCCCATTCGAGTCTTCGGTCTAGCAAGCTTTTGAATATTGCCTATTCATTTTTGCCTAAACCTCCTTCATAGGTTTTGGTCTAGCAGGCTGCTCTAACTTTTGCTTGGAACTGCCCACCCTTGGGGTTTTCAGCCCAACGAGCTTCTCTCAGGGGAAAGTTGCTTTTGAATTGATCCAGATCGACCATGGTATTGAATTTGTTGCCGTTGAGGTCGAAGACCTTTGGCTGCAGCCCCAGATAATATGGCTTTGATGACGCAGGGTCAAAAGTTCTTAGGTTGGAAATGCCTTGCTCCAGGCTGTTTTGTAAATTTTCTCATTTGTACTTGGCGGAACGCCACTGTCGTTGCTTTTGAACACAATGCAAGGCCCGGAGCCTTTGGTGCTTCTGCTTTTTGGATTGACACCTGGTAGCAGGGATTTTATGCTTCTTTATCTCAGGATCAACGCGAGGCGTGACTTGATGAGACCATGCCAAGACGTCGATGAAATCTTCAAGCCTGTCTAACCGGGTGCAATGCTCCTCTGGGAACAACTTTGAACCAAATTTGAACCTTTCGGGAGGTTATACTTGTCTTTCAAGTTTATTTGAAATTACTTCTTCTTTTAATAGGCTGAGCATGCCTTTCGTCTTCCCTTTCGGCGAGGGAACACATTTCCTTGGGGATGATCCCATCGAAATCTATCCCTTCGTCGTTAAGGTCGACACAGTTTATATAAAAGCTAGCGAAGTACTTAGAAGCAGATAATGCATATCATAAAAACCCTCGGGGTTTGCCAAGTACAGCAGACTCGAAACTTGAAACAAAAGCTACGACGTAGAGGGCCAAGAGGCACAACCTCCGACTCAGAGCTAGACTTAGACGAACGCAAAAGACTCTGTGTCAGATTCAGACAAAACGCCAATGCAAACTAGACGCGGTTTTGAAAACGCAATTGTTAAAAAGCTACCCGTAGCTTCCACAAAAGAGGTAAAAATCAGCGGGTGTCAGGCCCAAGTAACAGCACTTCGGCCTCTTCAGCTTCTTCGGCCAAACTTACTCGATGCTCCTTTGAACAATGGACCTCAGCCAAACGGTCCTTAATTTCCTTTGCAAGCCCCTCATCACTGTCAAACCAGATGTTGGCAGTGAAAACCTCGGTTGCCCCACCTACAGCCATCATGTTAACCTCCGGTTCGGACGGGATAGATACGATGGGTTTGGGTTGATTTGCTGGGACGATATAGTGGCTAGGGTTGAATATGGTGGAGCTCGGGTTGATCTGAGTGGAGGTTATAGATACCTAACCAACCAGAGGGTCAGACCCGTGTTGAGGCAAGGAGTTGGAAATGACGTTGGGCTTTGGTGGAACTTGAACTGTGCCATCATCAATTAGATCTTGTATCTCGTGTCGGAGACACAAGCAGTTATCAGTGAGATGGTCAGGCATTTGGTGGAAGGCACAGAAAAGGTTGGCATTGTAGTTGGCCGGAAGGACTTTGGGTGGAAAAGTTGGGGTCAAAGGTTTGAGATGCCCAGACTTGACAAGTTTCTCCATCACTGCGGACAGAGATGCCTCGAAGGTAGAGAAGCTTCGGGGTTGTGTTCGAGATCGGAGGCTTTGAGCACTTCGTATTTGGTTGATATCGGCGGCACGACTGGAGTTGAAAGCTGGAGCATCGCTCCCACTTATAGCCCTTGGCTTAACCTTTTGAGTGATGGAAGAGGACTCGCCCCTTGGCAGGATTCCAGCTTGCAGCGCATCCTCGATGGCTAGGCCAGAATCGAAGAAGATCTCAAAGTTGGCGGTCGCTTGAGCGAGTACCAAGTGCCTGGCATAGTCTGGCTGAAGATTGCGGGAGATGATGCGGAGTTGATCTCTCTCGCTCGGGCGCTCAGTCATTAGAGCGGCTTTGGCTCTCCACCTTTTAACAAAGTCCGCAAAGGACTCCTTTGCCTCCATCTTCGTGAATTCCAACTCTCGAATAGTCATCTTGAGTTGAGAGTTGTAGCTGTATTGAGAGACAAAGGCAGCCCCTATGTCTTCCCAAGTACTTCGTTTGGAGATGTCGAGCGACAGGAACCAGTGGAAGGCAGGCCCAGAGAGAGTTTGAGGGAAAAGTTGAGACATGGCCTCACTTTCCACACCCAACAGCTTCATTGCGGCATGGTAGCCATAGAGATGAGTTTTGGGGTCACCGCTCCCGTCAAACTTAACCAAGTCAGGCATCTTGAACTTGTCAGGGAGCTTGGCATTAGGGTACAAACAGAGACGATCCAAGTCAATTCCTCCTGCGTTGATCTTTTCAGACTTTGTGACAGCCTCTTCCAGCTTAGCCATCTTGGCTATAAGTGCAACAATATCGGGATTCAAATCAGGCTTGCCACCTGCCGGATTTGTGTTTGCAGCAGGTGCGTGAACCTCATTAGGGTTGAGCTGAACAATGAGACGCCCCTCGTGATTCGGATCCGGGACCAAGATAGGTTGTTCATGAGCATCCTCATCGTCCTCGCCTTCCTCTTCGAGAGGAGGTGGAAGACGAGTGTTGATAAGGTCATTCAAACGGGTGATGGAAGCATCGGTCTGGACAGCCCTTTGCTGCATAGCGGTGATGCTATTCTGAAGGTTCGTGAGCACTACCTCTAGAGTGAGCGGTTGATCTGCCATGGCCGGCTTTGAAGATATTGAAGAAGGGGAAGCCGATGGTGTGGCTCTTTGCAAAATTGACGGCGAACCCGACTCTAGGGCTGCCAACAATGAACCTGGAGAAGCCTCCGTTGCAACTGACTGAGGTTCGAGCCTAACAAGTCTTTGAACCAGATTCTGAAGACGCTCCCAAGTAGGTTTGGCTCTTCCTTTCGGTACTCTCTTGCTCGGTGCAATGGCTCCAAACTAGACAGTAAAGTAAGAGAAAGCTCAGTGGCGTTCCTGCAGCAAAATGCAATGCATACATCGTCGTCGGTGCCAACCCTAGACTCTAGAACTAGAGACGAGCTTGTCTCATGATGTTTGGATGCTGCCAAAAATCCTCAGATCTCTTTTCGAGGGTGTATCCCTGAGTAGATCGATAGATCCTAAAAGATGTCAAAACAGACTAGATCTTTGGCTAGTCCCTTTTGAAGATTCAACTTTGAATTTGGAATAACTCGGTGTTGATGGCATGGCACCTTAACCTTGAACACGGCGGTGTATAGTGACAACGCACTTCAACCTGGGTGGCGCCAGCGACACGACATCACCACTTTGTTGTTCCACATTGTCGATTGAATCCGCAATCAGGCATGAGCCAAGGATTTAGTAAGGTTTGATTTCTCGAAGTCTCGTTGATCTAAGGACTTTGAAAAATTAACAACGTGCACCATCGAGATGCACGACTCTTCATCGGGTCAAAGCAGCATCCTAATAAGCATAAGACAGACTCGAAAGCGAGACAACCTAGAAGCCGCCCTAAACATGCTCCTACGCAAAACAGAAAGTATGTATGCACAGTTCCAGAGACGAGTTTGCCTCAAAAGTTTCAGACGTTGCCGGAATCCTCAGAATTCTTTTCGGCGATGTGTCCCTGAGTAGATCGATAGATCCTAAAAGATGTCAAAATAGACTAAATCTTTGGCTAGTCCCTTTTGAAGATTCAACTTTGAATTTGGAACAACTCGGTGTTGATGTCATGGCACCTTAACCTTGAACACGGCGGTGTATAGTGACAACGCACTTCAACCTGGGTGGCGCCAGCGACACGACATCACCACTTTGTTGTTCCACATTGTCGGTTGAATCCTTAAACGGGCATGAGCCAAGGATGTAGTAAATTTTGATTTCTCAAAGTCTTATTGAACTAAGGACTTTGCAATTGATAACGAACATTCAACAGAATGAACGACTCCTCATCGGGTCCAACAACGTTTTAGACAGTGTAAGACAAACTCAAAAGACAAAACAGCCTTAAGCATGCTCCTATGCAAAACAGTGCATGCGATAGGGGAAGCAGTAACACATAGACAGTTACGGGGTTAGATGCAAATAGATCTTAACCTGTGGGTACCTGTCTTAGTTTGGAGAGTTCTAGTGCTTTGTATATGCAAAGGCTGGTTTTGGCTTGTAACAGGTTCCTCGGACTAAGGCCACAGATATACCTCCCATTGCCCGCGTAATCGCAGAGCAACAGTCGAACGGTAGAATGACCCATCATCGTCGAAGGTTGTTGGTCATTCGGGGTCCCCGGGCTCCGGTAAACCGTGCCGGATTGCCAAAACGATCCAACGAGGCTTATCCCACATCGATGCAAATGAGATGCTAGAAATTGATTAAGAGAAGAAGAATCGCAAAATGCCTTTTCAAATTTGGCTCACTTTATTTGTAGGGAGGTGTTACCGAACAGGTTCAATTAATGGCCGAACATGTGATGTGCCAGATCTGTGTAATGAGAAAAGTGATATGGGGTTCCATATAAGATGAACGGCAGCGGTGGGATTCCGGTGTTATGAGAAGGCACCAGATTAGATTGTCTGTTCGGCTGAAAGGGACTAACGACATGAGAAGTCATTAGTTAAGACAGTCTGTTCGGCTAAAGTCAGCCAGTGACATGAGAAGTCATTTACTTATGCAGTCTGTTCGGTAGGGGCATATGCCGAACAGATGGAGTTACTTGATGAAACGTTGTCTTAAGAGATAAGGCAATAGGGGTGTTCTGTAAGACGAACCCGATGTACGGTAAAGATAAGTAAAGAAACAGTCCTATCAAGGGACGAGTTCTATGGTAAGAAGAGACCCTATGAGTAAGGGGTCTAAGTTGATTGGGCAAGAGATTCCCAGAAGAGCCAGGTTTCCTGTACGAAGCAGGAGACCTGGGATGAGAAGGATGCTTAAGAAGCAAGCAAGCTCACATCTATAAATACGAGGTAAACCTAAGGAAAAAAGGTACGCAATAAGTTGCATTCATTCCACACTTCCTATTGATAATTAGGGTTTTGAGACAAGTACGAGATACTAACTTAGGCATCGGAGGGCCTTTGCCACGAGAGGCAGAGGTGCGCTCACCCCTTGTCTGTTTTACAGGTTAGGGTTCAGGCGAAGGTACTAGGGTTCCGATTGAACAGCACGTGAAGGAAGGAGATTCAGTACTGTTCTAGGTACCATCTATTTTTCTCCACCTACAATTGGCGCCGTCTGTGGGTAACGAAAGAGTTCCCTTTTGAAATACGACCATGGTAGAGGTAGATCCAGTCACACCGATTACCGACAAAAACCAGGCTGGTGGCGGAGGGGATAAGTCCCCACCAGGTGCTCCAAGAAAGCCAACTAGCGGGCATGATAAGAGGACCACGAGCAAGGATCCTCTTACCATCCACGACAACTCCAAGAATAGGGAAGGCAAAACGGCTACAACCTCCACGAGAAGGAGCAAATCCCATCACAGGGGAGAATCAGTTGCACATTCGAGAAGTGTGCACAGCAACGAGGATATCCTCGATAAAAAGAGGCAGGAAGTCGAGGAATATGCTCGACTAATTCGGAAAAGGGAACATGAGATCCGAGAATTAGAGCGGGTCCATAAACATCCTGAGGACTCTGGGTTATCAGGAAGGAGATCAGGGGGAGACGGACTGGCCATGGTACGATACAAAAAGGCCCCTTCGAGAAGGGGGAGGAGCAGGTCCAGAAGCCCCACTCCTCCCAAGAAGAGAGTTTCTTCACGAAAAAGAAGGAGCAGGAGTCCAAGCAAGCAAAGAACTCCCCCGCGTTACAAGGGAAGCAGGAGCCGAAGCTCTTCGCCCGAGGAAGGCGTAAGAAAACATCCCAGAGACAGGTATGAGAGACCTGCTAGTGATTGGAACAGGGCAGTAACCCACGAATCCAAGAAGCGAGAGGATGGGTCTATGACTGCACGTGAAGCAGCAAGACGGGCCCTGAGTAATATAGCAGCGTCACCTTTTTCAAAAAGGTTACAGGACACACGTCTGCCGAGCAGAGTGAAGCACGGATCGTTCGTACTTTACGAGACAAATGCAGATCCCGTCGCTCACGTACAACATTACCAACAGGCAATGTTCATGCATGATGGAGATGATGCCATCATGTGCAAGATGTTCCCTTCAAGCTTGGGAAAGGTGGCTTTATCATGGTTCCATAAGTTGGAACCGCGTTCCATACGAGGATGGACACATTTAGCAGAAGAGTTCACTGCTCGGTTCTTAACAAGTAGAAAGGCTCCCAAGACGTTCGAAAGTCTCTCAATGATGAAGCAGGAGGATGGCGAGCCGATCAGAGATTATGCAAAGAAATACTAGGAGACCTTTAACGAGATAGACAGTTGCAGTGAGGAGTATGCTATTGCAACCTTCAAAACTGGCTTGCCTGTTCGGGGCGAGTTACGCCGGTCATTGAATAAGCATCCTGTGGCATCGTTGGCCAGGCTAATGGAGTGTATCGAACAACACGCAAGAATGGAGGATGACATACTCCAGGAGGAAGGCAGAGTTGTTGCCGAATAGCCAAAAACTCCAGCAAAGAAGGCTGATAAGCCAGAGCCCAAGACCTATAGGAAAGAGTATGGGCAGGCTAAGAAAGAACCTTACAAGGAAAAGCAGGCGCCTGATCCTAAGTCGTTCTTTTCGATAACCACGGTTTGGAAAGAGCCAATCTACAGGATTCTTTATCGAATAAAGAATTAGCCATTCTTCAAATGGCCCCCAAGTCTAGGCGGAGATAAGGAAGCAAAACGTGCTACGAATCAGCATTGCAGTTACCACAAGGATTGGGGTCATATGACAGAAGATTGTGAGATGTACAAGAAACATCTCGACGATTTGGTCTCTCGTGGTTACCTTAAGGAGTTTATTCAAGAGGATCCCAAAGATAAAGGGAAAGCAATGGAGTTGGATTACGAGCAGAATCCTAGGGGGGTAATCCATATGATACATGGATTGGCCACACCTTATACGAGGAATGAGGTGAGATTGATGCAGAGGCAGGTCAAGCATGACCAGTATGTTATGCGAGTGGGGAACAAAAGGGGGCGAGAGAATGATATGCCCGACGAAGCTATAACCTTTATAGATGAAGATCTGAAAGAGGTCCAGGTGCCCCACAACGATGCATTAGTCATAACCTTACGAATTGGGGAATATGACATTGAGAGAATCCTGGTAGATTCAGGGAGCTGTACAGAGGTATTGTATTACGATGCATTCAAGAAGTTGGGGCTGAAGCAGACAGATTTGGAACAGTCTATTACGCCTTTGGTTGGATTTGGTGCAAGTGCAGTATGGCCCCTTGGAAAAGTGACAATGCCCGTTCGGGCAGGAACAGTGGTCCTGAGAACGGATTTTTTGGTTGTAGATGTACCATCCTCCTATAATGCAATCATAGGAAGGACTTGGTTACACAAGATGAGGGCTGTTTCTTCCACCTATCACCAGATGGTGAAATTCCTAGGGTCCCACGGGATCGAAAAGATAAAAGGGAACCAAAAATCAGCACAACAGTGCTTGATTTCAATCATCAAGAAAGTTCCGAAGGCCCATCAAGTTCATACAGTAGAGGCAGATCAGCCAACTGTTGAAGACGTTGGGAGAAATCCAACAGACAAAGTAGTGGAAGGCCTAAAGAAAATACAGATCAACGAAACTGATCCCGAAAGGTATTTTTTGATTGGGGAGTCACTACCGGATGAGGAAGAGTCCGAATTGATAAGTTTTTTGAAAGAACATGTGGATGTGTTTGCATGGGTACCAGAGGAGATGTCTGGGGTAGATGCAGATGTGATCTGTCACCACCTAAATGTCGACCCGCAGCATAAGCCCGTTATTCAGAAGAAAAGAAGGGCAGCAGTACAGCATGTTGATGCTGTTATTGAAGAAGTGGATCGTTTGCTAGAGGCTAAAGCAATACGAGAGGTCTATTACCCAGAGTGGCTGTCCAATACTGTAGTTGTAAAGAAGAAGAATGGGAAGTGGCGTGTCTGTGTAGACTTCACAGACTTGAATAAAGCTTGTCCTAAAGATAGCTTCCCCCTCCCAAGGATTGATCAGTTGGTTGACGCCACTGCTGGTTATGAACGAATGAGTTTCCTCGACGCATATCGAGGATACCATCAGATTGCCATGTTTGGGCCTGATCAGGAGAAGACTTCTTTCATTACACCACGAGGATTGTACTGCTACAGTGTTATGCCTTTTGGGCTAAGAAATGCAGGGGCAACTTACCAAAGGCTGGCTACAATCATGTTCAGGAAGCTTCTTGGCAAGACTATGGAGGTATACATAGACGATATGGTAGTCAAAAGCAGGACCAGGCAGGGGCACATTCAGGACTTGAAAGAAGCCTTTGGAATTCTGAGGAAGTACAAGTTGAAACTCAACGCCTCGAAATGTGCGTTTGGAGTTGGCTCTGGGAAATTCCTGGGCCACCTGGTGACTCTGAGAGGAATCGAGGCAAATCCCGATCAGATAACGGCCTTACAAAAGCTCCAAAGTCCTAAGACTACGAAAGAAGTCCAAAGGCTGACAGGGATGGCTGCGGCCCTAAACAGGTTCATAAGCCGTTCAAGTGATAAATGTAGGCCTTTCTTCCAGTTGCTCAAGAAAAGAGAGGGGTTCGAATGGGGAGCAGAATGTGAGCAGGCATTCCAAGACTTAAAGAAATATTTGGCTCAAGCTCCCCTCTTGTCAACTCCAGACCCAGGTGAGATTTTGGTTTTATATCTCGCAGTTTCTGAACATGCTGTAAGTGCGGTTCTGTTAAGGGACAAGGGACCCGAACAGATCCCAGTTTATTATGTAAGTAAAACACTTCTAGACGCAGAAACGAGGTATCTGCCCCTTGAGAAACTGGTCCTTGCGTTAAGGACAGCAACACGAAAACTGCCCCATTATTTCCAAAGCCACAAGGTTGTGGTTTATACTGAGTTTCCCTTAAGATCACTGCTACGAAAGGCAGATTTCTCTGGACGGATCTCAACTTGGTCTGTTGAGTTAAGTCAGTATGATATTGACTACCAGCCGCGCACTGCAATCAAAGGTCAAGTATTGGCTGATTTTGTGGCGGAATTTTCACCAACTGTAGCACCTCGGCCTCCTACGAGACAGGAGCAGAAAGTTGAACTATCTAAGAGGAAAGGGAAGGCCCCTGCCGAACAGGATCCTTTGGAATGGAAATTATTTGTCGATGGTTCCGCCTGTAACACTGGTTCAGGTATTGGCATCGTTTTGTTCCCTCCTGAGGGTGTTATGTTGGAACAGTCTGTTCGGCTGGGCTTCAGTGCATCAAACAATGTAGCAGAGTATGAGGCTCTTCTGGTTGGCTTGAACAGTGCCAAAACTCTGAAGGTTAAGAGAATCAGGGTTTACTATGATTCACAGCTGGTGGTGAACCAACTGTCCGGCGAGTATGAAGCTCGAAATGAGAAGATGGCAGCCTACGTGGAGGCAGCCAAAAGTCTACTTAATACCTTCGAAAGGGTGTGTATAGAACAGATAAGCTCCGGACAGAATTCTCATGCAGATTCCTTGGCTTGGTTGGCTGCAGCTGTCCCAACTGAGTTCAAGCGAAAGGTAGCAGTCGACTACATGGCCGAGCCGAGCATCGGAAGAAGTATGGACTTGGTCCTGGACGTGAACCAAGGACCAAGTTGGATGGATCCAATCGTAGAGTTTTTACGAGATGAAACTCTCCCTGCGGATAAAAAGGAGGCACACAAAATCAAAACCAAGTCTGCAAGGTTTTGGCTGTCCCCTGATGGAAAGTTATATAAGAAGTCTTTCACCGGGCCATATTTGCTTTGTGTGCACCCTGAGATGGTGCAAAAATTCCTCCATGAAATCCACGAAGGAACATGTGGAAGCCATGCTGGGGGCAGATCTATTGCCCACCGAGCAATTTCTCAAGGATATTGGTGGCCACACATGCAGGAAGATGCCAAGGTCTACGTTAAAATTTGTGAGAAATGCCAGAAGTTCTCACCCATGATAAATACACTGGCCGAAGATCTGGTACCATTAACTAGCCCTTGGCCATTTGCCCAGTGGGGAATGGACATCGTGGGTCCACTGCATAAAGCAACAGGAAATCGAAAATTCTTGTTAGTGGCCACTGATTATTTTACCAAGTGGATTGAGGCAGAACCTTTGGCCAAAATCACTGAACCTATGATAGAAAGGTTTGTGTGGAAGAGCATTATCACTCGATTTGGGGTCCCTTACTCTTTGATCACAGATAATGGGGCACAGTTCCAAAAGAAGTTCAAGGCATTCTGTTCCCAGTATGGGATAAGGAATTATTACTCAACCCCTGCTTACCCTCAGAGCAATGGGCAAGCAGAAGCTTCCAACAAAACAATTCTTGATGGAATCAAGAAGAGGTTGGACAAGGCAAAAGGCAAGTGGCCTGATGAACTGCCCCTGGTCCTGTGGGCCCACCGAACAACACCTAGGAGATCTACGGGAGAGACCCCTTATTCATTGGCATACGGTACAGAAGCAGTCATACCCCTGGAAGTTGGACTTCCAACCAATAGGACTGCATTGGTTGAGAGTGGGGGTAATGACAGGGCTCTAGAAATTGAGCTTGATCTGGCCGAAGAGAGGAGAGAAAGGGCTTTGATCCACCTGGCCTCATTCCAGGAACAGCTAATGAAAGGCTACAATAAACATGTCCACCCCCGAGAGTTTGGTATTGGAGACCTTGTGCTACGAAAAGTACTCGGTAATACCAAAGTAGCTAATGAAGGAAAGCTGGGAGCAAATTGGGAAGGACCATATCTAGTAACTGAAATTGTGGGCATTGGGGCTTATAGGTTGGCTGACCTGGACGGGAACCCGGTGCCAAGGCCTTGGAATGTCCACAATTTGAGAAAGTTGTTTGTTTAGAAGACTTTCTGTTTTTTAAATTCTGTTTTAGGATTATGTTATTATGTGGGAATTACGAAGACAATTCCTTTGTTTTTTAAATTCTGTTTTAGGATTATGTTATTGTGTGGGGATTACGAAGAAAATTCCTCTGTTTATTAGTTGTAAGGAGTGCGCGTAACGACTCCTTAAGTTTGAGAAATAAAAGAAATAGTTTTTGTGAAATTTTGTTTCTTCTAAAGTATATAGTTCTTTCTTGATTCACGAATACGAATAACGATCAAATTGACCCTCCTTCGTATTGGGGAGCAGGTAATTGGCATGAACGCCTTAGAACGTACGTATGAAAAATTAGATTATCTAAAGTACGAAATACTTGTTTGCACGGACGGCTGAGTACGAGAAACTTAAAAGTACGAGATACTTGCTTACATTAAAATATCCTAGTACGAAAAACTAGAACAGGTACGAAATACCTTACAGCATACAAACGAACATTGTATGAAAAAATCAATAAGTACGAAAAACTTAACCAATCTTTTAAGTACGAGAAACTTATAAGTACGAGAAACTTAACCAATCTTTTAAGTACGAGAAACTTAACCAATCTTTTAAGTACGAGAAACTTATAAGTACGAGAAACTTAACCAATCTTTTAAATACGAAAAACTTAAATTCCCTATTTACTGCTAAGTATGAAAAGACTTAGAAGCAATAGCTAAGTATGAGTACACTTAGAAATCTGTCCAAGTACGTGAAACTTGGGGAACATACGCAGATATGCAGAACAGACTTAGAAACTGTGCCTAAGTAAGAAAAAACTGGGATGCACACTTAGATCGATGATCAAGTATGAATACACTTGATAAGCATGTTAAATAACTAAGTATGAAAGACTTAGCATAAAAACGCTTGGCCACGAAGGGCCGCCGCAAAATCAAAAGCCACGAAGGGCCGAGCGAACCAAAGTAATGCCACGAAGGGCCAAAAACCAGTGTTAACAAGATAGCAAAGTATACTGATGCCACACAGGGCTAAAGGTTACGGTCACGCAGGACCGACACAAAGTTTTGAAAGAGTCTTTGACATGTTCGGGAGGAATGGAATAAATACTTACCAAATCAATCCAAGTTTTGGATCTCTGGAGTGACACTGTCTGAAGCCACTGCAGCGTTGCTAACCCCGGCTGGTGGTTCATCCAAACTGACAGTTTCAGTAGACGCTGCCCCAGTGGTTGGTTGTTCAGGAAGCGTTCCTTGTGATCCAGGCTGGGCGCCTTGGGATTCCATCTCTATTTCCTCGTCTGCATCAGCGAAATCATCAATCTGATCTTCGATATCATCAACGGCAGGTTCCTCAGAATTGTGAGATTGCTGGAGACGTTTGCTGGGCAAATCGTTTTCTATCCAGAGTCTGCAATCATCAGGAGCTCCCACCTTTGTCAGACATGTCTCCCAGCACACGCTCCAAATCTGGTCCTGAATGCCAGGCATCTGCTCCACATAGCTTGCTGTGGCAGCATCAAAGCCTCCCTTGAAACCATCGTCGTATGCTATCTTCTTTGTGTTGTCAATTTCAGATAGCGCCTGGCGGAGATTTTCTTCAGCAGCATCCAAATTCACCTTCATACCGTCGGCTTCTAGTTTAGCTTTATCTCTCTCTCTCTCAAGCCTTGCGACTGATCGGATCAAACTGGTGTTTTCATTCATCAGCCTGATCCTTTCAGCTTCAGTCTCTTGAAGCCTCTGCCCCATTGTGACCATCTTTTGAATAAACTAAGGACAAGACAGAAACTCAATTTATAGTCAACCATTTTTGGGATGAGAGACAAGAGTAACAATTAAAGGTTACCTTGACACCACTGACGAGCCCAGTGGATAAAAGCCGTTCGGAGGAGTTAGTAGATTCCTTCTGCATATCTACTGGCAGCAGCAACCCTTGTGCAAGGGCTAGTGCAGTCTCGGAAGAACTCGTACTATCACCAACATTCACTGGCCGGTCACCCCTAGTGAAATGAGGGGCCCAGGCGTCATGGATCACTTGGGTGACCGGGGCAGAAGGTCCCAAACTTGCATCTGCAACGACTTGTGAATTTGACCCCCTGGGTTCCTGATGCCTTGGGCGTTTGTCCCGATGGGCATCAGTAACCTCAAGGGAACTATCTTGATCCCGGGGAGAAGAAGAAGATCGGGTTTGGGGACCCCTGGAACGACGAGGTGGCGGGGGAGCATGACCGGTGGAAGCTGCCCTGCCCGTGGCACCACGCCCCCGAGGAGAGATTGTCAGAAGTGTGCTGAGATTCAGAGGTTGGTGAGACATTGTACCTGATTCCGGAGGAGAAGGAGAGTTTCCAGGGGAAGACGATTGACTTGTGAGTTGAGGTGCTGGCTGTTCGGGTTGCTGTTGATTGCCCTCCTGTCTACGTGAAGACCTTCTAAGTATCAAACGGGGTAAAGGGATCCCCTCAGAGATTGGAACCTCCCCTGACTGTCCGGCGATTGTTATGCCAGCACTTGATCTTGAAACTCTGGCCTGGGGAGCAGTCGAGGTCGAGGCACCGCTGGTGCTTGGGTGAGCAAGTCTTCTGTCTATGAAACCCTTGTAGGCTGGATCATAGCCGAGTAAAACACTTGCATCACGTCCTCGTCCAGCTGTTTGTGTACCCGGCACCCCTTTGTATCTCAGGACCTTGTTGATATCTCCTTCTTGGATGTAGCTGGGTTCTCTGCTCGAGCGTCTGTTGGCATTTTCGGCTGAAATAACAAAAACAGATGAAACTCTCAGCGGGACAGTTTCAGTGTAAGAAAAATGAATAAACTGAACTTGAAAGAGCAGAAAAAAGAGGCGTACGTGGGAAGCCCCATTCGTGGGGAACGTGGACACCCACCACTTGGCCATCCTCACCCATGGGCTCGAAAGCTCCAGTAACATACAGAAAATCCATCTCGTGGTCCCGAGCGGAGTCTGGCAAGTTAAGCACGAAGCGCTTCTCTGCCTTTCTCACTTTTAAGTAGTAGGTATTGTATTCACGATTTAATACAATACTGTACCACCACTGGATATCCCAGATTCCTAATCGGGTCCCCAAGATTCTATTTAAAGCTACGACTCCCATAACCAATCTGAAAAAATTGGTAGATACCTGCATGGGGTTGAGTCGATACCAGTTGAGGGCTCGACGAAGTAGTGGGTCAAGGGGGAAGCGAACTCCGCCCTCAACAATAGCCACGATTGGGATACATGTTCTATCCCATTTACAGGCATTCCTAACCGCCCCTAGAGGGGCGAGTTCTAAACCCACGGTATCTGGAATGTTGTAATCTTTCCTAAAAGCTGCCATTGCAGCCGGAGTTTCACACAGCTTCCTAAACTTCCCTGGTTTGGGATCATTATTATCATCTGCCATGGATGAGTTTGAAAAAACCACCAAAGACGAAATGAAGTCTGGGGGTGAGATCGAAACCCTAGGCGCAGGAGAGAATGGGAAATGAGAATCTCAGATTGAAACGGAAAAAGAAGTAAGAATGAGAGTCTTACACAAGTGTTGGGAAGATTTCCTGGGATGAAATCGAGCTCGAAGACGATGGCAATGGCAGATGGAAGCTAAGTGTTTTCGCCTGGTTTTGGAGAGAGAGGAAGAGAAATTCGAAGTTTTGGGTGGCGGAACCCAAAAAGATCCCTTTTTGGGATTAAAAGCAAGAGACGGAGACGAAGCGTCCCCGGTTGCGCCGTTACATGAAAAGTAACGGTCAGACTAAGGTCTAATGGATGCCATCCTAACGCCGTTAAACTGGAACGTCAGTTCGAAATTAATGCAAGGTGTACGAAGTACGCCACGTGGAGTTATTATTTCGAGAAAATCATGACTAAACTGCCAAAAGACATTAATGGGAACCCAATGACTGTATCTGCACGGGATCTGATTTGTTCGGCCTCAAGTTCATTCTTTGAGCTTTACTCATCATCTTCGAACAATGGTAATGAGCAAAAGCTGGGGAGCAATTGTAGGGAGGTGTTACCGAACAGGTTCAATTAATGGCCGAACATGTGATGTGCCAGATCCGTGTAATGAGGAAAGTGATATGGGGTTCCATATAAGATGAACGGCGGCGGTGGGATTCCGGTGTTATGAGAAGGCACCAGATTAGATTGTCTGTTCGGCTGAAAGGGACTAACGACATGAGAAGTCATTAGTTAAGACAGTCTGTTCGACTAAAGTCAGCCAGTGACATGAGAAGTCATTTACTTATGCAGTCTGTTCGGTAGGAGCATATGCCGAACAGATGGAGTTACTTGATGAAATGTTGTCTTAAGAGATAAGGCAATAGGGGTGTTCTGTAAGACGAACCCGATGTACGGTAAAGATAAGTAAAGAAACAGTCCTATCAAGGGACGAGTTCTATGGTAAGAAGAGACCCTATGAGTAAGGGGTCTAAGTTGATTGGGCAAGAGATTCCCAGAAGAGCCAGGTTTCCTGTACGAAGCAGGAGACCTGGGATGAGAAGGATGCTTAAGAAGCAAGCAAGCTCACATCTATAAATACGAGGTAAACCTAAGGAAAAAAGGTACGCAATAAGTTGCATTCATTCCACACTTCCTATTGATAATTAGGGTTTTGAGACAAGTACGAGATACTAACTTAGGCATCGGAGGGCCTTTGCCACGAGAGGCAGAGGTGCGCTCACCCCTTGTCTGTTTTACAGGTTAGGGTTCAGGCGAAGGTACTAGGGTTCCGATTGAACAGCACGTGAAGGAAGGAGATTCAGTACTGTTCTAGGTACCATCTATTTTTCTCCACCTACATTATTTAATCCATCTTTAGAGGAAACTACACAAGTGAACAATCGAAAAAGCCCCAGATTAGAATGGCCGAACACGAGGTCCTGTTAAATCACCATTCCAACCTTCGGCAGCGCGAAGCTCACCGTTTTGACAGACTTTTAAGGGATTGTTCCCAAGTGTATTAAACTCTAAGTGTGGATCAATATTAGTTCGATATCCCCAGCAGAGTCGCCACTGTGGGCAGCATGCCCTCGGAGAGAAAGGATTTCGTTCCTTTTCGCCGTTGCGGCCCTTTTTTGGAAATCGAGGGAGCGCGAGCGGAGAGGCAAGCGCTAAAAAATACAGAGTCGCCATTTGAGTTTTTGAGGGTCCGACACTCAAGGAACCATATTTCGAAGCACCTGCCGCGCTGTTTGTTTTGAAAAAGTTAAGGAACCAGTCCGTCATAACCATATCTGGGTTCGGGAGCCAGGTTACGAGAGGGGAAGGGTTTTATGGCACCCCTCTCGCCCAATCCGGAGATCGGTCTCTACTTAGGCATTTTGAAAACTTTGTGATTCTTCTTTTATTAATCGATTTTAGCCAATTAGGGCGGGGGAACAGTTAATCGGGGATTAAAACTGTAACATGTTTGCAGGATGTGATCAAGTATAGCATGAATGAGCAGTTAGTATAGGATGAGAACAGACTCCTGTGGGAGTTTAAACAGATTGGAAAGCTCCTGTCTTGGAGTGTCGTGCACAGGAAAAAACCAGTATGCACTGATCAAGTCAATGCATGCTGACCAAACCTGCGCACGCTACTACAAGACCTGCGCGCGCCAGTAAGCCTAAGCCCACAGCTCTTATTCTCAAACCCTCTGGGCTCTGGAAGGACCAGTGCACACCCAGGACAAACCAAGCAGTTTATAGCAGTCATAATATACAATTTAAAGGCTGAAAAGCCCAACAAATAAACAAAACATCCCATAAACAGTGTGGGGACAAAATAATAGCCTAAAATCAAGTTAAACATGCAAGGCCAGCCACTGATTTGGTACAAACAGTCGCGCGAGGGTTCCAAACCGTCGCGCGACAATGCGCCCGGGCGCGCGATGGTTGCGCCCTGGCGCGCGACGATTGCGCCCTGGCGCACTGGTCAAATGGAGCGTTGACCATCGCGGGATGGTTTGGGTGCAGCGCGCGTGGGTTCGAGCCAACTTTCCAGTGTCTGGTTTTTCACGTCCTGGGTTCTGAGACAGGTCCAGAATGATCCCAGGGGTACTCCAACAGAACAGAACTAAATATTGAAATGTAAAACAAACATTTTAACAAAGGAAAGCAGTAAATTGGTTGTTTAGCATGCTTAACAGTGAGCTATATGCTAAGTAAAAATTACAACAGTCATGCACGTAGCTAAAACAAGAAATGACCAGCCTCCCTTCCCCACGTGGACCAATCTCTTGCTGACAGAACTGTCGCGCGAGTGTTCGGGTCCATCGTGCGAGGGTTTACTTGGCCACGGCTTTTGAAACCTTGCTAGCTTTAGGGCCAGGATTGGTATTGATTACCAGCCTTGGCCCTGCCAGCCCCCTCAGGGATCAGAACAGAGAGCAACCACGGTAAGCTATACCTTTGGTTTTTTGAGTTCGAATGGTGTTTTGAGCCTTGATGTTTGAAGGCTTGATTGAAGTGTTTGAAAAGGTTGAGATGGAAGAACAAGCTTTGTTCTTGAGTGCTAAGTTGGAAACCAAGTGCTTCTTTTGCTAATGGAGAATAGATGAACAATGGGCTAGGGTTAGAACCTTTTTGCTTTTTATTTTTGGAACCCTTTTAATGGAAGAACTGTAGACACCCCAATCTGGGTCTCCCAATCGTTTTACTTATTTTTACGATTTTCTTGTTTCCCCGATGATGAAATCGGATCAAACAGAGCTTGGATTGGAATTGGATTAAGCTTGGAACGTTTAGAAACCTTGTTTGAGCCCTTTGAACCATTCTGAACCTTCAGTCAAACCCTGAGCCAGAGTTGACCCTCGCGCGAGTCTTTGTGTCGCTCGCGCGACACTCAGCCTGCCACGTGTAGTCAAAGTCAAACTGTTGACTGTTGACCCTCGCGCGACACTCATGGACCCTCGCGCGATGGTTCCTTCCTGTCCCTATCACAGAATCCAGCTGGACTTGTGATGATTGCTTGGCACATGGGTTCCCATGGGCTGGAACCCCGTTCTCCTCAGCTGAACGGCGTGCTGGCAGGTCCTAGCCCCATGCAAACTCCCACCCACTCTCTCACCTTGTTGGCTAGCCTCACAACCAAGTTGTGACCAGCCTTAGTGGCTGGTCCTAAGGGCTTGTTTGGCCCCTAACTGAGCCTTACTCTCTCCCTATAAATACCCCCATTGGTCTTCCATGTTAAGGGTTCCAAAAAAAAATTAACTAAGAAAGTCATTGGTTGATTCATAAGTCTTGTACTAGCTAGCACAAAGTTACTAACCCCAAACCACCTCCTAATCTTCTGAACTTAGTGTGTTCATACACACTTGGTTGCAAGGCCACACCAATCAATCCAATCCATTTCCAAACCCTTTCCAAGCAAAGGTATAACATTTAACATGTTTCTGTTTTGATCCCTGAGGGGGGCTGACAGGGCCAAGGCTGGTAATCAATACCATGTCCTGGTCCTAAAGCCAGCAGAGTTACAAGAATTCGTGGCAGTTACACCCTCGCGCGATGGTCCCATATACTCGCGCGACACTTGTGTCAGCAAGAGAATGGACCTTGTGGGGAAGGGGAAGCTAGCCCTTTTCTGTTTTGCAGTGTATTCATGTTTGTTGTATCTTACTTTGATTTTTAGATCACTGTTATGTATGCAAAACAAAATACAGTAGCTTGTCTATTTGCTTTAAACAGTTTAGGATGCCTTTGGGATCCCCTGAACTTGTCTCAGGACCCCAAATATGCAAAGCAATTCCTGGAAGTCCAGTCAGGAGTGTCGCGCGAGATTCACTCACTGTCGCGCGACAGTTCTCTGATTTCCATGGGTGGCCCTTGCATGGGCAACTAGGCCCTCGGCCTCTGTTTTGATACCCCCACTGTTTAGGGGTTGTATTTTATCCCATTGGGCTCCTGTTTGGAGCATGGTGTAATAATTAGTATTTTCAGCCTTCCCATAAACTGCTTGGTTTGCTTCCTGGGTGTGCACTGGTCCTTCCAGACCCCAGAAGGGGATGATTTAGGGGCTGTGGTGAGATGACATACTCGCGCGAGAGTCAGTGTGTCTCGCGCGATGGTTGACTTGCATGCAGATCTGTCCAGGCATGCAAGTTGGTCATCGTGCAAGGCAAATCTGCCCCGAGCCTGGTTTTTGGCATCTGATCGCTGTCTCGAGGTCATTCCACTTATTATTCGTCAATACTATCCATCCATGCCATCATTTGATCACATCTTGCAAAGTGCCACAGTTTTAATCCCCGATTAACTGTTCCCCCGCCCTAATTGGCTAAAATCAATTAAAAGAGGAAGAATCACAAATGTTTTCATAAAAACGCCTAAGTAGAGACCGATCTCCGGATTGGGCGAGAGGGGTGCCATAAAACCCTTCCCCTCTCGTAACCTGGCTCCCGAACCCAGATATGGTTATGACGGACCGGTTTCCTTCACTTTTCAAATCAAACAGCGCGGCAGGTGCTTCGAAATACGGTTCCTTGAGTGTCGGACCTTCAAAACTCAAGTGGCGACTCTGTATTTTTGAGCGCTTGCCACATGCGCTCGCGCTCCCTCGATTATCAAAAAAGGGCCGCAACGGCGAAAAGGAACGAAATCCTTTCTCTCCGAGGGCATGCTGCCCACAGTGGCGACTCTGCTGGGGATAAAATCGAACCAATATTAATTCACACTTAGGATTTAATACGCTTGGGAACAATCCCTTAAAAGCCTGTCAAAACGGTGAGCTTCGCGCTGCCGAAGGTTGGAATGGTGATTTAACAGGACCTCGTGTCCGGCCACTCTAATCTGGGGCTTTTTCGATTATTCACTTGCGTAGTTTTTTCTAAAGATGGACTAAATAAAGTGAGCCAAATTTGAAAAGGCGCTTTTACGACTCTGTGATTCTTCCACTTTTAACAAAATTTTAGCATCTCATTTGCATCGATGTGGGATAAGCCTCGTTGGATCGTTTTGGCAATCCGGCACGGTTTATCGGAGCCTGGGGACCCCGAATGACCGACAACCTTCGACGATGATGGGTCATGCTACCGTTCGACTGTTATCCTGCGAAAAACGCGGGTAACGGGAGGTATATCTGTGGCCCTAGTCCGAGGAACCTGTTACAAACCAAAACCGGCCTATTGCATATACGAAGCATTAGAACTCTCCCAATTAGGACAGGTACCCACAGGTTAAGATCTACTTGCATCTAACCCTCTAAATGCCTATGTGTTACTGCTTTCCTTATCGCATGAACTGTACATACATTTTCGTTCGACATAGAAGCATATCTAGGATCGCTCCTAGGTTCTCAATCTGTTCCGAGTCTGTCTTCAGGCTTAGTAGGACATTGTTATGGCCCGATGAGGAGTCGTGTACCTCGATGGTGCGCGTTATCATCTTTTAAGTCCTTTACAACGGGACTTTAGGAAATCAAAAGCTTTTCTACACCTTTGCCCGTCTACCTGTTTAGGGTTTCAAACAAAATGAAGAACCACGGAGTAAAATACCATGATGCTTACACCAAAAGGTAACAAGTGCCTCGTCACTTACACCGCCCGGCTAATAGCACAGTGCTGCTTACGCCAACCTGGTTATGGCATCATGATATTCATGCCGAGTCGTTCTGGCTTCAAAAACTTGAAACCCCGAACATCGAAACAGACAAAGGTTTAGACTCCTTTTGACATCCTTTAGGACCGCTCGTTCCAAACAAGGATACATCTTCAAAAAGAATTCTGAGGGCCTAGAAGCAGTGTCCAAAACGTCGTGAGACAGACTTGTCTTCCGGTTCTAGAGTCTAGGGTGACGCTCTCGACGTTGGCTGCATCCGCTTTAGTCTTTTATTTAGATTAAAGTTACTGCAGGACCCTTATTAAAACCTCCTTTTCCCTTGCAAGCAAAGATCTGAATCATTGCACCACCGAGGAAAGTATCGAGGCCAGTTGCCAAACCCGCTTGGGAACGTCTGCATCTGAGTCCGGTTCAAAGGCTTGTCAGGTTACGGTCCCAGTCAGTCATCACGGAAGACTCTCCGCGCTCACCTCCAGCAGCACAGCACTCAGAATCTCAGTCAGGTTCTCAGTCAAGTTCACCACAGGCTTCACAGGAAGGACGTCCGACTACCCCGGTATCCGCCTCAAGCAGCTCTGAAACACTTATCACGATGGAACAACCACAACCAGAGCCCCTTACCCTGGAAACCATGCTCATGAACCTCCAGGACAGCATCACCGCTATGCAGCAGAGGGCAGCTTAGACCGACACTAACATTGCTCGTTTGAATGACCTCATCCACACTCGCCTTCCGCCCCCTCTCGAGGAAGAAGGTGAGGACGATGAGTCTGACCAGGAGCAGCCTATCTTGGTTCCGGACCCGCTTCACGCAGGACGTCTCATAGTGATGAACCCGAGGGAAGCTCGCAGGCCCGCTGCAAACCTCGCAGGCGGTAGATTGCCTCCAAACCCAGAAGGACCAGCTCCGAATCCGGAAATGGTCGCACTCATGGCCAAGATGGCCAAACTGGAGGAATCCATTGCCAAAACAGAAAAAATCAGTGCCGGAGGGATCGACCTGGATCACCTTTGCCTGTATCCCAACGCCAAGCTTCCCGAGAAAATCAAAATGCCAGACTTAGCTAAGTTCGATGGGAGCGGCGACCCCAGGACCCATCTCTACAGCTACCATGCCGCCATGAAACTTCTTTCTGTCGAGCCGGAGGCCATGTCACAGCTCTTTCCTCAGACCCTCTCGGGCCCTGCTTTCCATTGGTTCTTATCACTCGACATTGCCAAGAGGAGGACTTGGGAAGACATTGGGACTGCGTTTATTTCGCAGTACAATTACAACTCCCAGCTAAAAATGACTACTCGAGAACTGGAATCCACCAAGATGGAGGCTAAGGAGACCTTCGCAGACTTTGTCAAACGGTGGAGAGCTAAGGCTGCGCAGATGACCGATCGCCCAAGCGAGAAGGACCAGCTCCGCATCATCTCCCGCAACCTTCAACCAGACTATGCTAGGCACCTGGTTCTCGCTCAGGCCTCCGCTAACTTTGAAACTTTCTTCGACTCTGGCCTGGCCATCGAAGACGCTCTGCAGAGTGGAATTCTCTCAAAAGGCGAATCTTCGCATGCCCCAAAATCAAAACCGCGGGCTTATTCTGGAAACACCAATGCACTGTTCGGAACAGGGACTTACTCCAGCACGGCCACTGCCGGTACTAATGCCGCTTCCTCCAGCGCTGCTAATCACGTCGTGGATGTCAACCAAGTTCAGAGTCCGCAGAATAACCGACCTCGGAACCAACCTCGCAGCTTTTCCGCTATCGAGGCACCTCTGTCCTCGGTCTTGGAAAAATTGGTCAAGTCAGGGCATCTGAAGCCCCTGGATCCAACTCCTTTACCCAAGAACCCTTCACCTGGCTTCAAAGCCAACCTTTACTGTGCTTACCATCAAGGAGCGGGTCATCTCACTGACTCCTGCTTCCGCCTCCGTCATGCGATCCAGGATCTTATCGACGATGGCACGCTGGAGACTCCTCCGCCACCTCAGAAACCCAATGTCATTGCCAACTCCCTCCCTAAGCACAACGCTGTACCCCACATCAGCCAGATATCTATCAGCTCCACTTATATCAACCCTAGCTCCACCATATTTAACCCCACTGACTATATAGCCTCAACCGATCGACCCAGGCCCGTCGTGCCTTTCCCGCTCGAGCCGTCCACCGAGGTTTCTTACATACAATTGGTTGAAGGCCAAGTTGTTGACGCCGATGCACCTTCGGAACTCTCACAACCCGCTTCACCTGTCTCCGAGGAATCTGTTAGCTCCCTTTTCCATCAGTCAATTCCTGCTGTGCAAATCAACTCTGCCTCGTCACTTGACAGCCCGTATGCAACCGTCGCTGGCCCATTTCCTGATCCCTATCAGCCTTGGGCGCCTCCCTCAGATAATGACATGCAAGCCACTAGTTGGGCTATAGCAGACCATTGGGATTATGCCGCTCCTCTCCTCAACGAGTGGTCCACCCTTGGAACGGACGGGATTCCTCCACAGCCCGGAAATGTCCCCTTCAATCAAGCCTGGTATGATGGCTGGTTGGCCGGTTATGAAGCGGCTTTGCTTGACCCGTTGGACGGTTTTTCCTTGAACATGCTATTCAACCCGATCGAACCTCCAGTTCCCGAAGTGGAATATTATTGGGATCCTGAGCCGACCTGGTTTGCTCCCATGGATGTCGACCCTAACCCTCTGCAAGGCTATGCCACACCGGACTACATGCTTCACTATGCAGAGGATGAACTTGTCCAGGATGACCCACGGGCTTTGGGAGACCACGTTTCCCTCTTTGGTTCGGTCTTTGATTCGGTTTGTGATACTAACCCCGACACTGACCATGACCCCTGTTCCTACATCGTCGATGAGGAAAATCCACGCCCTCAGGTGCCTTACCCTAACAACAGGGACTGCAGTATCATGGTCACGGACCGCGCTCCGCCCGCTAATCTATGGGAAGTTAACGACATAGTGGATGTCCAAGTTGGGAACGAAGTCTGGGCTGTCAATCGTACCCTGGCTGACACTGGTCTCTGGGATGTCCCTTTCATTGCAAATCCAGAGCCTGTTGCTGAAGTGGCTGCTGTGAAAGACTTAAGCTTCTGGGACTCCTTATTGATGAAGGATGTGGCTGAAGATCTGGGCTTAGACATGGAAGTGCCCGTCTCTGCACCGACTACTGACAAGGGAAAGCGCAAACTGGGAGATGTCCCTGCTGATCTCTGGGATGTGAAGGAAAGCCCACGACTCGTGCCCTCTTTGGGAAATGTTCACAACGTTACAAGGAGTGGACGGATTTTTCAGCCTGCTAATCTGCAGGCCGGGAATTCCTCCAATCCTGCTAATCAAAGGAACGAGCCTGTTTCTTTCCCAAGGTCTGCACCTTTGGAAGTATCAGCTGGCAATCCAGTTCCTGATTTAGTTCAGCGGCAACTCGAGCGGATTCCTGCCGCTATTTCCATCTGGGGATTGATCTGTTCGTCCAAGGAGCATCGTCAGAGGCTGTGTCATGCCCTGTCCCGCCTTGAAGTCCAGGCCGACGTTACGCCAGAAGCAATGATATCTCTCATCCTCCCTCCAACCTCCAAGCATACGGTGATCTTCACGGACAAGGATCTGCCAGTCGAAGGAGTCGACCACAATCGTCCCTTACACATCACCGTCAAGTGTCGAGGACTCTGGGTCCCGACCGTTCTTATTGACAACGGCTCCGCCATCAATGTCTGCCCTCTGAGGGTTGCTTATCGTCTAGGGCTCACCAAGAAGGATCTCACACCTTCCAATCTGGCTGTCAAGGCATATGACGGCACCCGTCGCGTGGTCGAGGGTATCTTGAAACTCAAACTCGATGCTGAGGGTTTTGAGATGGACGTGGAGTTCCATGTCGTGGATATTCCTGCAACTTTCAATCTTTTGTTGGGCAGGCCATGGCTTCATCGGTCTGACATTAAGGCCGTGCCATCCACCCTCCACCAAAAAGTCATTTTGGGACTACCCACTGGTACTTTAACCATCTGCGGGGATTCAGGCATCCGCCCACTCAAGGAGGATGGGACTCCTGTTCTGGGAATTCAACACGGCGAAGAAGACGTCGATCTTGGGGGTTTTTCTTTCGATACTTCCGGCATAGTGATGGCCATCAATGTGGACGGGAATTTCCTCATAAGCTCTGTCGCGCTGGACATTATGAGAAGGATGTCTCACTTTTCGGGCATTGGTTTAGGCTCTCGCCGTCAAGGGGTCCCGGAGTTCCCTACTTTTCCTTTCAACGAGGGCCGCTTTGGTTTGGGGTATATCGCCTCTGCCGAAGATGCCAAACGGAGGAAATATATGGGAAAACCTCGGACCCTCTACAGCGGTCCCAAGTTCGTGCGTGAAGTCGGAAATACCGCTTATGCTGGGCAGGCTGAGCCCTTCGTTCATTCCGAAACCGGGGAGCTGTTGCCTGATTTTGAGATTTTCGCTGATGACACCTGGTCAAGCAGCGATGACGAACCAGCGAAGGAAGAATTCAAGAAGAAGCTTAATCAGGTGAAAACCAAGACTGACTGGCTGGGATCTATCGATCAGGGAAATCTGGAGCTGCTATTTCAGGAATTCTCTCAGGTGGGTTTGGCTGGGGAAGCTGAAGAAGCTGAAGTGCTCATGCTCGGGCCCGACGCCCTCGAGGATCCCACCTCTCTCATTGTGAAAGCCGAGGGCTCTTTGAATAATTGCATTTTCAAGCCATGCCTGACTCGCATTGACGACACGTCTGAGTCTGAGTCTGAGTCTGAGTCAGAGTCTGTCCTGTCCTCTAAGTCTAGCTCTGAGTCGGAGCTTGTGCCTCTAGGCCCTCCACGTCATAGCTTTTATTTCGAGTTCGACTCTTTTGTACTTGGTGACCCTTCAGGGGCTTGTGAAATGAACGAAGCATCTTCTGACTATTTCAATGATCTTTATATAAACTGTGTCGACCCTGACGATGAGGGGATAGATTTCGATGGGGACATTCCCAAGGAAATCCGTGCCTTCATCGAAAGGGAAGACGAAAGGCATGCTCAGCCATTAAAAGAAGAAATAGTTTCTATAAATTTGAAAGATGAAAATGATCCCCGAATGGTTCAAGTGGGCTCCACACTTTCACCAGAGGAGCATCGTGATTTCAAAGAGCTGCTCGCTGAGTTCAGTGACGTTTTTGCGTGGTCTCATCGAGATATGCCCGGAATCGATCCCGAGATCGTGGAGCATCACATTCCTTTGTTCCCGGATGCCAAGCCTGTGAAACAGAAACTCCGGCGGATGAGGCCAGATTGGGTTCAGAAGATTAAGGAGGAGGTTACCAAGCAGATTGACGCTGGTTTTCTCATGGTCTCTCAGTATCCCACGTGGGTTGCCAACATCGTCCCTGTTCCTAAGAAGAATGGCCAAATTCGAGTTTGCGTTGACTTTCGGGACTTGAACAAAGCAAGCCCCAAAGACGATTTTCCCTTGCCACACATCGATGTGCTTGTGGACAACACTGCGGGGCACGCTTTGCTCTCGTTCATGGATGGTTTCTCTGGCTACAACCAAATTCTCATGGCACCCGAGGACCGCGAGAAAACCACGTTCATCACTGAATGGGGGACTTATTGCTACCTGGTCATGCCGTTTGGGTTAAAGAATGCTGGGCCCACTTATCAGCGAGCTGCTACCACTATCCTGCACGATATGATGCACAAAGAAGTCGAGGTCTACGTCGATGACATGATCGCCAAATCCAAAACTCGAGAAGGTCATCTTCCTGTACTTAGGAAGTTCTTCGGGAGATTACGGAAGTTCCGTATGCGTCTGAATCCTCAGAAATGCACCTTCGGGGTTACGGTTGGTAAGATGCTCGGTTTCATGATTACTTCTCGTGGGATTGAGGTCGACCCGTCCAAAATCAAAGCGGTCCTCGAGATGAAGCCACCGGATTCTGAAAAGGGAGTGCGAAGCTTTTTGGGAAAGGTACAATTCATCAGCAGATTCATCGCCAAGTTGACACTAACTTGCGAGCCGATGTTTCGTTTATTGAAGAAGAACACTCCATTCGTTTGGACGGACAAGTGCCAGGCAGCCTTCACCTCCATTCAAACCTATCTGCAGAACCCTCCGGTTTTGATGCCACCAGTGCCAGGGAAACCCTTGATACTTTACTTGTCCGTGAATCCTTCATCCATGGGGTGTTTGCTGGCTCAAGAGGGAGGAAAAGGAGTCGAAAAGGCCATTTACTACCTGAGCAAGAAGATGGTTGGCGCTGAAGAACGCTATACTGCTCTCGAAAAGACATGTTGGGCTCTTGTTTGGGCGTCCAAGAAATTAAGACACTACATGCTGGCTTACCCAGTGAAGTTGATTTCTCGAATGGATCCTCTCAAGTATCTGTTTGAGAAACCTGCGCTTACTGGTAAGTTAGCACGTTGGTTGCTATTGCTCGCAGAGTTCGACCTCGAATATGTCACTAGGAAATCCGTCAAAGGGCGCGCAGTCGCCGAATTCCTGGCTGATCATCCCGTCGAGGGGCCAGAGGACTCAGATTTTACGTTTCCGGATGAAGGAGTGATGGCAGTTGTTGAAGACTCCTGGACTCTTTATTTTGACGGGGCAGCCAATCGGAAGGGATACGGGATTGGGGTTTTGCTTATAACCCCCGATGGTGCTCATATTCCGCTTGCATTCAAACTCAATTTCGATGTCACGAACAACCAAGCTGAATATGAGGCCTGCATTGTTGGCATGGAAGCAGCTCTTACGCTCGGTGTTGAAAGGCTTGAAGTTATTGGCGACTCCAACCTTGTCGTTTCTCAGGCCAACGGGGACTGGAAAGTTCGGGAGGACAGATTGAAGCCTTATCACCAAGACCTGGAGGATCTCATTCCTCGTTTCAACAAGGTCACGTTCACGCACATCCCTCGGATGAAGAACCAATTCGCCGATGCTCTAGCAACTCTGGCTTCCATGATCGAGCTTCCGATTGGTGTCAAGCTTCGTCCTATCCTAATTGAACAGCGAGACTTGCCTGCTTATCAATATGTCAACGCCGTCGATGATGTTGATGACGGCCTACCCTGGTATCACGATATCTGGAACTTCGTCGAAAGTGGTCAGTTTCCGGCCGACGCCACCAAAAAGGATCGAACGGCACTCCGGCGAATGGCCGCTCAGTACATTATCTGTGGCGGGAGACTGTATCGGAGATCTCACTGCGGAATGCATAAGCTCTGTGTCAACGGCACTGAGGCCATCAAAATCACGGAGGAAATTCACGAAGGAATTTGTGGCCCCCACATGAGCGGGGTCATGCTTGCCAGGAAAATCTTACGACAGGGATACTTTTGGTCTACCATGGAGTCCCAGTGCGTGGATTATGTACGCCGTTGCCATAGGTGTCAAATCCATGCCAATCTCATGCATGTCCCTCCTTCTAAGTTGTTTGGCATGACATCGCCTTGGCCCTTTTCTGTTTGGGGTATCGACGTTATCGGCATGATCACGCCTTCTGCTTCGAACGGGCATCGGTTCATTTTGGTGGCAATAGATTACTTCACCAAGTGGGTCGAGGCTGAATCTTACAAGACCCTGACGGCGGTTCAGGTTGCTCAGTTTATCCGAAAGAACATCATCTATCGATACGGGGTTCCACAGGCGTTTGTTTCTGACAATGGAGTCCATTTCAAAGGCAGGGTGCTGGAGCTTTTCGAAGAATTCCAGATCCAAGTTCATCACTCAACGGTCTATCGCCCTCAGACGAATGGGGCGGTCGAGGCAGCCAACAAGAACATCGAGACTATCATCAAGAAATCCGCGGAGTCCGCCAGGGACTGGCACGAGCAGCTGCCTCTAGCTCTTTGGGGGTACCGCACGTCAATTCGAACATCGACGGGGGCCACCCCTTTTTCTCTGGTTTACGGGATGGAAGCTGTCCTTCCCATCGAGCTGGAAGTGCCGACTTTAAGGATCATGGCTGAATGTGAACTCGCGGAGTCCGAATGGCTTAGCGGGAGGTTTGTCGAACTCATGCTCTTCGACGAGAGAAGGCTCCGTGCCTTGTATCACGTTCAGGGATATCAACGCAGGATTGCTCGGGCATTCAACAAGAAAGTGAAGTCTCGTGACTTGGCTGAAGGGGACATGGTTACAAAGGAAATCCGGGCTCCCATCTTCGATCTGCGTGGCAAGTTCCGCCCGAAGCGCGCGGGGCCTTACATTATCAAGACCATCCTCTCGGGTGGAGCAGCTCAGCTCATCGATCTAGACAGCAACGAGTTCAACACTCTGGTCAACCTGGATCAACTTAAACGTTACTACCCTTGAGAGAAGCTCGTTGGGCCGAAAACCACAAGGGTGGGCGGTCCCAAGCAAAAATTAGAGCAAGCCTGCTAGACTGAAAACCCAAGGGGGCAGTTTAGGCAAAAATAAATAGGCATTCAATCAAAAGCTCGCTAGGCTGGAAACCTGCAAAGGCAGTCCTAGGCAAAATTTAGAGCGCAAAAGGAGAGCCAAAACACACGAGCGAACCTTGGCCTGAACTACGTTTTGACCTGATTCCCTAGCTTAGGATACGTAGGCAGTCTCTCGTTGAGACTCGGTCATACCCTGTCGAACCGTAGCCTGAACTACGTTTTGACCTGATTCCCTAGCTTGGGATACGTAGGCAATCTCTCTGTGAGATTCGGTCGCAATCAATCAACTCGATCCAGGTTTTCCATTCCGGAGCGCACCTCAACATTCAAATGGCGTGGCGTTCAACACTTGGACCAAAGAGGGGAAAATTCTTAATATTTCACCTTTATTTAAAACTATTATTTCTATTACATAGGCTGAGCAGAGCCCCAAGAAAAACAGTAAAGCATCAAAAACAGAACGAAATGCTAAGAAGCCCTCACGGGCTCACAGTTTATTCTAGATCGTTGGATTCGAGTCAGGAGTCAGTCTGCGTTTTGTCTGCTTTCGATCTCTGCTCTTAACCATGCTACATAGCGATGTTTGAGTCTTGTGCTGAAGTCGTCTTTTGCTCCTCCGAGTTCTCTCAAACCCCAGTTGTGTTCATACCCTGCCAGATGTTGGGCTGTAAAAGCTGGAATGTGGAAGTCTTCTATCCCAGCTCGATGAAAGCCTTGGCTCATGCCCAGTTGCCGCAGGATGCGACCTGGAATGTAGAACGTGAAACTGGACAGCCCAGCAATCACCATTCTCTCAAAACCTGCAGAGTGCAGAGCCATATCCGGGATGTTCAAGGCCCTGTGCTGCCAGACGATCTCGCGCGGAGACATCTCTCTCATGAAGGTGTACCACTCCTCCTCAGACAGTTCAGGATACAGCATTCCCCTTTGGTGCATCCGCCCGGGCAGACGGGGCCAGTCCGCTTCAGGAGCCGAGATTAGTCCAAGCTTGTCACATAGCCATAACTACATTAGTGAAAAGACAAGTAAGGAGCCACATAAGCCTGAGCGAAAGAAAACAAGTAAGAAGCTACCATACAGCCTTAGCTGAGAGTCGAGGTAAAAACAGACTGTGCGAAAACCGGAAAAAGGTGAGCTGAGTGAGAATTTACCTGTAGCAGGATTGGACTACCACCGAATGTGTTTGTCTGACCTGTAGCTATCAAATCCAAACCAATGAGTGTCTCAGCGAGCACCAAAGGCGCCACGTTCTTCCGAGCGCCCATCTCCGCAGCCACATGTACCAACGAGGAGTCAGGCTGTCCATACGGAGACACCAGCAGGTATGCGGCCAGTATGCCAACTGACATGGCGAATCGACGTCGGGACTGCAGAACCATATCCGCTGGATCGCCGTCCGGCCCGTACCATTCCATTAGGCGTGCAATGTTTATTCGTCCGCCAATCAACAGGCCTTCCGCTGCGCCCTGGGAAATGTTCAGGCACGTTTTCAACAGCTTTGACATGCTTTGCCTATAAGGTGGCACGACAATTACGCCCGAAGCAAAGCCTTGGAGATACGCTTGGAATTCTTCAATGGTCGGGCACAACTCGTTGTCCCCAAATCGGAACACATGGACGTCCCGGTCCCAAAACTGCAGGGCTGCTCTCAGTATTTCGGGGCGGAGCCTTACGCTTTTTAAGAAACGAAACGCCGCCAACCCGTGGGAACGGAAGCATAGCCAATCACTCGCGACAAATTCTTCGAGCCACGAGCTGATTAAGCTAGGGAGATGATTTGCCATTTGGGGAATAGTGCTAGAGATTTCCCACGGAGGCACACCCTTCATTCAGGGGCTCATCCCTCTTTATAAGCCAAGGAAGGAAGCATACCTTTCATACTTGATGAGGTGGCCTTGCAAGGTGTCCCCCCATTTGCTAAAAATCAAGGGAACATCTCTGGGGAAGGCCAGGAACCCCTGCAACGCCCAGGCCTGCTGACAAAGCCTGCCACCCTTCTTTTGTCCGAATGAGTCAAAGCTGGCTACTGCAACAGGGATTCTCCATCGCGCGAGGGTCATGGAGTCTCGCGCGACTGTTCTTATTCGCGCGATGGTTTTGAGTGCTCGCGCGAGTGTTCAGTTTAATTCCACACAGCAGGACAGGCTACTGCCTTTTTGGGATTATTTTCCGGATTTCGACTCGTGCCAGATTTTGAAATTCTGATGCTCCCAGTAGGTCATTGTGAATATTTATGACTACGTCGAAGCATTGTTTCTTCAAATTACGTGTTCAATGACAAGTTCGGTCCCTCGAAGGAATAATGGCCGGATAAATTCAAAGGTCTTATTTAACCGATCAAGCCGGGCAAAGTGGCATACAATTTACAGAGCAAGTGCTGAAAAGCGGAGCCTAATGGCCTTACTAATTACAATTTGTTCTCCCACGGGATTCAGAAATATCCCCTCAGTCTTGCCTCAACTTCAACACGGAGCCATCTTACGTAGCGCTTTTCCAGCCACGTTCTGAAATCTGGAACTGATTCCTTCAACGTCCTATCGCCCCAGTTATCTCTGTGGCGGCGCAAATCCCAGGAAGTGAACGCGGGAATGTCGAAGTCTTCCGCTCCGTACCGCTTGTATCCTTGGCTCCTTCCGAGCTGGCGGAGCGTACGCCCAGGAATGTAAAAGGTGAAGCTCGTCAGGCCGGCAAGTATTACTCTCTTGTATTCCACCGTTTTGAGCGTCATCGCTGGAAGGTTTAACCAGAGGCACCTCCAGACTATATCTTCGGAATGCAGATCATTCAGGTAGGCAAACCATATCTCCACCGGCAAGTCAGGGAATATCATCGGTCTCGTGACCAACAATCTGGGAAACTCTTCAAAGCCAGCCTGTGGCTCTTCCAAGACCCCGATTTTGTCTGCCAACCAGAGCTGCATGAGAACGGAGGGCGAATCAGAAATCAAATACAACCCAAGCGTTTGGATTAAAACCGAAAATGCGAAAAATTATGTCGAATGGGGATTTACCTGGAGCAAGATAGGACATCCGCTGAAAGAGTCGGCTTGCCCAAGTTTCAGCATGTCCAAACCTAAGAGCGTCTCCGCTAGGACCACGGGCATAATGTTTTTCCCGTTATCCATTTGCAAAGCAATGCTCACCAGCTTGGGATTTACCCCTCCATCAACGGGAACTAGCATGTACGCGGCCAGTGCGCATATGGACAAAACGAAGCGTCGTTGAGCTTCCCCGACGTAGTCTCCCAGGCCAGCCTCCGGGCCGTACAGCTCGATTAGGTGGAGAATGTTGAGCTCGCCGTTTCGAATGATGTTAGCTGTCACCGCCGCCGGAATATTGAGCTTTTCCCGTAGAATTTGCCCCATGTCTTCATGGACGGGCGGCACGGCGAGGACGTCTAGATTGGCAAACCCCGGGGCGTATGCCTGGAACTCTTCTATCGTGGGGCACATTTCGTCTTCACGGAACCGGAAGACGTGCACAACGGGATCCCAGAAAGGCAATGCGGCTTGAATGATTTCGACGCATGGTCGAGCAAACCGGAGATCCCGGATTGAGAATAAGCAACGAGACCTGGGACTTGCCCAATTTATGGTTTCCTCTCTCATTAGCCAAGGGTCAAGGGCTTCCATTAGTGAATCTCCCATCTTAGATAAGTTGAGAAAGGGTGTACACTTCATTATGTCTAAAAATCTTGCTTCAAATAGCCAAAGAGTTGGTGAGACCAAGGCATAGGTGTCCTACCACCTTGCATGGCAGAACAGCCTTCCTTCTGCAAGCCCAGAACAACTTTCAGGACGTGGAAGTTATGAACAGCTCCATGCCAATAATTTGGTCAAACAAAGACTGCTCAGCAGGAGTTGACTCTCGCGCGACATTCAAATATCATCGCGCGACACATGTTTCTCGCGCGACAGTTCCAAACCATCGCGCGATGGTTTACCTGCAGTTTTGACAGATTTCAGCAGCCACTGATCTGTTTTGGTCACTTTTCATTCCTGGGGTCTTTTTGGACTTTTAGTGTTTCCAGCAAGTCATCATGAGCTTATGTGACTGTATCCAAGCATCGGATCCCGAATGCCGTGCTCGACAAAGTTTTTGGACACTCGGGGGCCCATTTCAAGTTTAAACCGAGGTTTCGGAAGTCCGAAACTCGTTCCGGAGTTTCTAGCCTATTTTGGTCATGCCATACGGGTCGTTTGGACCTTAAGTGACTGTATGGAGGTGTCGGTTTCAGTCCGGGACATAATCGAGTCATTTTTCGACGTTTTATACCATTTTTGCGTTATTTCGAGCATTCTTCGGTATAAGTCCATTTTTGAGACGTTTCGTTCAAGTCCGTCAATTGGCGCAGGCCATGTTGGCCACCATTTATCGTTTGAAAGTGTCGTTTTCATCCCTTTCAAGGTGTTGTGAGTTTTGGCATATAATACCCAAAATTTCATTGTTTCCCGTATCCTCGTATCCTGATTGTGTCTTAGGACATATCGCCTCTTTTCTTTCAGAGCTAGGCTGTGTTATACACTCATATGTGTCTGTGTTTAGTCTCGACGTGTTGTCAATGCAAGTTTGGTATTAGTGGCGAGTTTTACTGATTCTTATGCACAATGAGAAACTATAAAGCTTTAGAATGCAACTTTTACGAACTGAAACGTGATCTATCCATGTCAAAAGCAAAAGGGAACTACTGTATCTATGGCCCTCGGCCGATCAAAGCTACCAAGTCAAAACAGGGCACATGCGCCCACTAATCAAAAAGAGGCACGTAGGCTCTCAAAATGTCTATCCATCAAAGGCTGTCTACTTGGGCACGCAGGCCCTAAATCAAAAGCAAAAAGGGTAACGGAGGCCCCATCAACGCTCCTCAAGCCCGTCACCACTGTCTGAAGTACCGTGCAGCTCCCGAGGATCGTCCCTATACCTCGGATCGTCAACGGAGTCGTCAGAGCCGCTGCTGGTGGACGAGTGCTCCTCACCCTCTTCCTCTGCCCCTTCTTCTTCCTCTCCTTCCTCGTCTTCGGAAGTCGGACTCATGATCAACTTCAGCCTGCGAGTCGGACCCGGCTTCTCCAGCGTCGGCTTCTCGCGCCTCTTCAGTTGGTACCGAAGCTCAGCTTGCCTCACGGCCTGCTTGGCCTCCTCCTCGCGTGCACGCGCCGTCTGCAAACCCCTCGTCTGTCGCCGCGTGGTGGTAACCGGAGGCGCGGATTTCTGTGCCACCACCTTCTTCGGTGGCGGATCTCGCGCACTCTTCCGCCTAGGGTTCCTCTTCCCCTCCACCTGCATTATCATTGCATTTCAAAGCATCAGTATCTATTGCACATGTTGTATTTCTGTATTGAAAACAGGTACATCTATCAAGCTATCAAAGCAGGAACGTATCAAAGGCAGGAATGTATCGAAAGCTGAAATGTATCATTTCATACCTGAGTCCTCTGAACGACGGCTGGCTGAGTCGGCTGTGACGTCGGTGCCTGGTACTGCAACTCCAGTGGCGTGCCGCTCGCTGCCTTTCTCATTGCATTCTCCAACGCCAGCATGCGTCGAACGGCTTCGTTCACCCACTCAATTGGCACCTGCATGCAATTCGAGTCCATCAGACTGTTCAGCAGATAATTCAAGCATTTAAAGTTCAAAAGCAATATTGGAAGCTGATCCTTACCGACACGGTCACAGGAGCAGGCTCTGTCCTCGCAGGCGCTAACTGAAACTCTGCAGGATTCCCCTGACTGTCAACTACGGGAATCCTCCAAAGCAGCGTAGGGAGTCCACCAACTGCTGGTCCGCTCGGGGCTCGCCTGGTCCGACTCTCACCTCCTCTCCGTCCCTCTCCGGCTGCTCTCCTCTCCTCAGCGGCCCCTACGGCCTGGCTTCGCGCCTCTCTCCAACCACGGATCCCCAATGGACCCGCCAGGAAGTCTCGCTGGTAGGCTGCATAGTCCCTACCAGGACGCAGGTATTGCTCAAGCCCGACGTCCGGCCTCGTGTACCTCTCCAGCTCGGCCCGCGTGTACTCTCCTGTGTGTGAAACTCGAGCTGGTAGCGGCCCTGGCACCCAGAACTCAGGATAACCGAGCGACTGGCGCGTCACTCGGTCTCCTAGGTACCACTGCCAACCAAAGGCAGACTCTAACAACGCCCTGCTGGCCGTGACAACTCTACTCCTGGCCAAGTACTCTGGCTCTGGCTCCGCCCTTCTCCAGGGATCCCAATTGACCTGCAAGACAAAGCGAACAGGCAATGCAAGCAATTGATCAGCGACAACATTAAGGCAGGGAAATGGATACATGCCTAAGGCTTACAGTTACGTATTCATACCTGTGAGGCCCTGAGCTCGTCTAGGTACAGCCTGAAGGCGTTGAGCTCGCCTCTCCCCTCCTTCTTCCCGGTGTTCTCCTTGCTCCACTTCAACGCGCGAGGGAGAATGCTCAGGTCTGGATGCTTGCATTCTGGCGGATACATCCGCAAAACCTCGTAGGCCCAAAGCTGCAGGGTTTAGACAGGTTCAAACGTCAGTCAAGGCATACAGCATTGGAAATCAAAACAATCAAGCAGGCTAAGCAATGGACAAGCATGTTCAAGTTGTGCTTAAAGGGATTAGAATTGTACCTCCCAGACCCTCCAGTAGCCGGCTGTGCTCTTGCCCGTCCTCGACGAGTCGCCAAAAAAGAGGTAGGCCGTCCCAAGAGCCGCTCCGCCCAAGTCAAAGCGCGAGGCTGTCCTCAAGTCCCTCAACGCCGGCAAGTAGGACAGTTGCACGTTGCTCCGCCTGTTCGGGTACAGTGTGGCACCGAACAAGTACAGCAGAAACGCCCGGGCCATCTGCTCCGCCTCCCGGTCACTCGACACCTCCTTTTTCAGGTAGCCCTTGAACTGGTCGTACCTCGCCATTCCCCCCTCTACCTTGGGCACTCTGCCCAGAAACCACTCCAAAGCAGCTCGATCCTCCTGGATCCCTGAGTCAAACTGGATGGGCTCGCCCCCGACCCTCAGCCCGGTGATCGCTGCAAAGTCAGCAGGCGTCACTGTCATCTCCCCAGGAGGTAGGTGGAAGGTATTGGTGGTATCCCTCCACCTCTCAGCAAGTGCAACGAGGACGGCATGGTCAATCCTCGCTGGGGTCAAGGTCCGCACAAACTCCCCAAAGCCCGCCTCGTCTACCAGCCGCCTCACTCTCTCTGGCAGCCCCTCGTACAGCTGCAAAGACGCGCACGCGCCCCCGAAGCCGCGAAGGTCCCTCTGTTCAGCTCCAGCCTGTTTCAGATGCAAAGACAAGCAGCAAATAGTCTGTCAGTACACGGGAAGTTCATTCTCAAGTTCTAGGTAATCAATGCGGCCTACAACGGTTGGTTGGTTCAAGTTATTACATATTGGGCCTCTACTACAGAAATACGTGACTTTAGCATGCTATGGTTCGCAAGATCGTTCGTGCAAATTCTAAAAGTTCAAGCAAGTTCTAAGCAAGTATCGAATGTGAACTATCAAAGTAAGAATATTGAAATCAAATTACAAAGGGTGTTTTCTGGAAATATACCTCCATCCATGTCGCCGCAAGGTGGACCCGGGGATCCCTCAACACCAACTCGTCGTCGTAATCCCTCCGCGACGGTGTACGGGCTGCAACGCCCGACGGCACAAAAAGGTGCGGTATAGGAAGCACGTATGCCCCCGCTGAAAAGCCCGGCCGGCTCGTGTTCTTCGCCTCCTCCACGGCCGTAACCCTAGGCCCCTGCGCCTCAACTCGGGCTCTCTCCTCGGCCTCCGCGTCTCTCAGAAGCTCCTCTCTCTCCAGTCTCTCTCTCTCGGCCTTCTCAATGGCCTCCGACGCCTCAATGGCCCGTGCACGGTCCTCTCTGGCCTTTAGGACCAATTCCCCAACCAAGGGGTTGTCCTCTAACAGTCTCGCCAGTGCCTCGTCGGTCAAGTACTCAGCGACGTCATGTCTAGTGATCGGCACGTGTCTCGACGACGTGGCCGCGGTCGACTCCGGCCTGAACAACACATCCTCCTCCCGGATCTCAACCTGAGGCACCATGGTCTCCTTCTCCGCGTCAACAACGTTTTTACCCTTCGCCGAATCCCTTGGCGGGGACCCGGACGGCTCAACAGTGTCATCTCCTCCCCCACTGCCACTGCCTCCTTCAGCATCAACCATCGCGCGAGGCTCCTCCTCTGTCGCGCGATGGTGCTCTCCAGCACCAATCTCCCCTGTGTCCATTGGACCCGCTCCGGCCACCATTGACCCCTCTACGGCCGTGACCGGATCTAACCGCTCGACGACAGCCTCTACGGCCTCAGGCTCAACAGTCGCGCGAGCAACTGGCTCTGTCGCGCGACTCTCATCGCCGCCAACAGTCGCCTGCTCGCGACCTTCTTCGCCATCTCCGCCGCCTGCAGCCGTTGCACCGGCCCCTGCGGTGGCCTCCGCTGGTCTTTGATCCCCTGTTTCTACGACCGCGGGACCTCCTCGGTCCTCCGACCGATCAATAACTTCGCCACCGTTACCCCCACCACCGTGGTCCGCCATGGATGAACGATCAGGGTTGGGTTGAATGATGTCGTGGGTGAGATCGGAGTTTGGAAGTGGTTTTGGAGGAGAGACGAGAGAGGGAAGTAGTTCTGAAGTTTTGAAACCGCTATTACTGTTTTCTGAAAACGTCCCGCGGACGTTTAAACGGATGGAACGGGTTTGGGCCGGGTCTGGGCCTGTTCAGACCCAAGCCCTAACATCAGACCCTCGCGCGATGGTTCTGGAGTGTCGCGCGACACTTGTCCTTGGGCCTCAGGCCCAATCCAGATTTTGGGTCCGGCCCGATTTCAATTACACTCCTTTTAAGGTCCACGACATGTTGATATGTTGCCGATAAATTTGAGGGTCATTTTTGAGATTTGGTCTTCGAAACCCAAAGATTGTTGTATCCCCAGCAGTGGTCCGCCCACAATCTACTGCGACGATCTATCCGTCCGATCAATCTACTGCGACGATCTATCCGTCCGATCAATCTACTGCGACGATCTATCCGTCCGATCAAACTAACAGCGACGATCTATCCGTCCGATCAATCTACTGCGACGATCTATCCGTCCGATCAATCTACTGCGACGATCTATCCGTCCGATCAACTAACAGCGACGATTTATCCGTCCGATCAATCTACTGCGACGATCTATCCGTCCGATCAATCTACTGCGACGATCTATCCGTCCGATCAATCTACTGCGACGATCTATCCGTCCGATCAATCTACTGCGACGATCTATCCGTCCGATCAACTAACAGCGACGATCTATCCGTCCGATCAATCTACTGCGACGATCTATCCGTCCGATCAACTAACAGCGACGATCTATCCGTCCGATCAATCTACTGCGACGATCTATCCGTCCGATCAATCTACTGCGACGATCTATCCGTCCGATCAATCTACTGCGACGATCTATCCGTCTGATCAACTAACAGCGACGATCTATCCGTCCGATCAATCTACTGCGACGATCTATCCGTCCGATCAACTAACAGCGACGATCTATCCGTCCGATCAATCTACAGCGACGATCTATCCGTCCGATCAACTAACAACGACGATCTATCCGTCCGATCAATCTACTGCGACGATCTATCCGTCCGATCAATCTCCAGCGACGATCTATCCGTCCGACAATCAATCAGCGACGATCTATCCGTCCGATTTTCAATTCCCCCTTGGTGCACGGTATTTTTATATACTCGTCCGCATTTTCCACTTAATCGGCTTTTGGGCGGATTTGGTGGGTGTCTAGAAATCTTTGACGTTACCCGTACCAGTCAATGGTGCTCCGCGTGCCGTCAAAGAGGGACTACTGTAGACACCCCAATCTGGGTCTCCCAATCGTTTTACTTATTTTTACGATTTTCTTATTTCCCCGATGATGAAATCGGATCAAACAGAGCTTGGATTGGAATTGGATTAAGCTTGGAACGTTTAGAAACCTTGTTTGAGCCCTTTGAACCATTCTGAACCTTCAGTCAAACCCTGAGCCAGAGTTGACCCTCGCGCGAGTCTTTGTGTCGCTCGCGCGACACTCAGCCTGCCACGTGTAGTCAAAGTCAAACTGTTGACTGTTGACCCTCGCGCGACACTCATGGACCCTCGCGCGATGGTTCCTTCCTGTCCCTATCACAGAATCCAGCTGGACTTGTGATGATTGCTTGGCACATGGGTTCCCATGGGCTGGAACCCCGTTCTCCTCAGCTGAACGGCGTGCTGGCAGGTCCTAGCCCCATGCAAACTCCCACCCACTCTCTCACCTTGTTGGCTAGCCTCACAACCAAGTTGTGACCAGCCTTAGTGGCTGGTCCTAAGGGCTTGTTTGGCCCCTAACTGAGCCTTACTCTCTCCCTATAAATACCCCCATTGGTCTTCCATGTTAAGGGTTCCAAAAAAAAATTAACTAAGAAAGTCATTGGTTGATTCATAAGTCTTGTACTAGCTAGCACAAAGTTACTAACCCCAAACCACCTCCTAATCTTCTGAACTTAGTGTGTTCATACACACTTGGTTGCAAGGCCACACCAATCAATCCAATCCATTTCCAAACCCTTTCCAAGCAAAGGTATAACATTTAACATGTTTCTGTTTTGATCCCTGAGGGGGGCTGACAGGGCCAAGGCTGGTAATCAATACCATGTCCTGGTCCTAAAGCCAGCAGAGTTACAAGAATTCGTGGCAGTTACACCCTCGCGCGATGGTCCCATATACTCGCGCGACACTTGTGTCAGCAAGAGAATGGACCTTGTGGGGAAGGGGAAGCTAGCCCTTTTCTGTTTTGTAGTGTATTCATGTTTGTTGTATCTTACTTTGATTTTTAGATCACTGTTATGTATGCAAAACAAAATACAGTAGCTTGTCTATTTGCTTTAAACAGTTTAGGATGCCTTTGGGATCCCCTGAACTTGTCTCAGGACCCCAAATATGCAAAGCAATTCCTGGAAGTCCAGTCAGGAGTGTCGCGCGAGATTCACTCACTGTCGCGCGACAGTTCTCTGATTTCCATGGGTGGCCCTTGCATGGGCAACTAGGCCCTCGGCCTCTGTTTTGATACCCCCACTGTTTAGGGGTTGTATTTTATCCCATTTGGCTCCTGTTTGGAGCATGGTGTAATAATTAGTATTTTCAGCCTTCCCATAAACTGCTTGGTTTGCTTCCTGGGTGTGCACTGGTCCTTCCAGAGCCCAGAAGGGGATGATTTAGGGGCTGTGGTGAGATGACATACTCGCGCGAGAGTCAGTGTGTCTCGCGCGATGGTTGACTTGCATGCAGATCTGTCCAGGCATGCAAGTTGGTCATCGTGCAAGGCAAATCTGCCCCGAGCCTGGTTTTTGGCATCTGATCGCTGTCTCGAGGTCATTCCACTTATTATTCGTCAATACTATCCATCCATGCCATCATTTGATCACATCTTGCAAAGTGCCACAGTTTTAATCCCCGATTAACTGTTCCCCCGCCCTAATTGGCTAAAATCAATTAAAAGAGGAAGAATCACAAATGTTTTCATAAAAACGCCTAAGTAGAGACCGATCTCCGGATTGGGCGAGAGGGGTGCCATAAAACCCTTCCCCTCTCGTAACCTGGCTCCCGAACCCAGATATGGTTATGACGGACCGGTTTCCTTCACTTTTCAAATCAAACAGCGCGGCAGGTGCTTCGAAATACGGTTCCTTGAGTGTCGGACCTTCAAAACTCAAGTGGCGACTCTGTATTTTTGAGCGCTTGCCACATGCGCTCGCGCTCCCTCGATTATCAAAAAAGGGCCGCAACGGCGAAAAGGAACGAAATCCTTTCTCTCCGAGGGCATGCTGCCCACAAGAACCAATGGGGTATTTATAGGAGGAATGGTGAAAATGGTGTATGGAGGAGAAAGAACCAACCAAACAAGGGTTGGCTGATGCAAAGAGAGAAGTTCAGCCAGTCCATGAGGCCTGGCTAAGACTGCATTCGTGGCCAAGTTTCCGCCTCTGAAAAAGTAGGTGGGGAACTGACCATCGCGCGATGGTTCCTAACTGTCGCGCGAGGGTCAACGGTCAAACTTTGTCCACCTGGCAGTTTGACCATCGCGCGAGGGTTCTAGACCGTCGCGCGACGGTGCGCCTGGGCGCGCGATGGTTGCGCCCCGGCGCAGGATGATTGCGCCCTGGCGCACGTCAGTAGGGTTTTTGGCTTTTGGAAGTGGCTTAGGCTAGGTTAGGTTCTTGGGTTTTTCAAACACTCCAAGCTCAAACACTCGACATTCCCGAGGTGTTCTTGATCCGTTTCATCATCGGGGAATCAAAAACCGTAAGTAAACTAATCTGGAAGCCCAGATTGGGGTGTCTACACTCGCCTTAGAGTAATCCACGAATGGGACCTCACTGGAAAATCTGATGGAGTTTGGTGTTCAAAGGGGACAATATTGTACAAGACGTACGAGAGTAGGCTGTTGCAAACTTCTTAGAGGAATTCGCTTGCATTTAGTATAATCTTCCGATCGAGCACACAAATTACCTGTGGGACTTGATTTTGTAAATAAATTAGTGAGACTATTGGATTACTTAGGTTATGAGTGGTGTATTTCCATGGTCCACGAGGGGCGGGTTTGGGGTTCAAGGTTGTAGACAACCTCTGAACCTCCTGTTGACTAACATACTGACACTTAGCTAACCCCTGCTGATGTATAAAGTGTGACAAAAAAAAACTTTGGTCCAAGCCTTCCGTTTAAGTACTTCCAATCCGTAGTTTTAGCTTAAAATAGAAAATTCTAGTGTCAAATTCACCAAAAATCCATCAAACTCAAGGATTCGCTACCTATAGCTACAAACCACCACTTAGACCGATTAAGTTTTTCGCACCACTAAACCGCTCCCTGTGGATTGATCTCGGTCTTACCGAGTTATTTTGCAAGCAACTAAAAAGCCCTACGCTTCGGACTAGACACTCAGGAATACTATCTTTGGCCGCAAACAATATTACTTGGTTTTCTTGGGTACATTAATTATACGCATAAGCTTAATAGATTACTAGATTTTATGATGTACTAAACACATGTACGACACACCATTCTCATTTGGATTTGATGCAAAATGGAAACAGCTTATTATTTAAGAAATAGATATCTAGTTTTATTATTTTGGTAATAAATTATTTTTGAATATTCCGTTTTAAGTGTCATTTGTTTTGGCAAGTTTTCTTTTATTCTCTAATATTTAGATTTGAGAATATCTCAAATCTTTTAATTTTGGTAATTATTGAGTCAGTTAGCGATTTACCAGTATTCAGCTTCATGTTTTGCTGATTCCTTTTCAGTCTTAGTTTTCTAGTATAAAATAAGTTGTAAGGTGACATTAAAAGTGGGTTGTTTATTGAATTAAGAAAATCGAGATTTATCTCATATCGTGTGTTCATAGAGGGAGTAACTCTTGTTCATATCTATTTGTGTTTATGTTTCAAAGAGAGAATCTTTAACATAAGTAAGTTCGTGATCTCTTCTTGCAAATAGTTTCGTAAAAGGAGGCTGTGCTGCATTAGTTGGTATTAGAGCTCTCGTTCCAATCCTGACTATGGCCGGAGGACGTGTTGGAGGTCGAGGTGGAAGAGGAGGTCATACAGCTTATGTTGATGAAGTCTATGAGCGAGATGAAGTTGCTTGAGATGCTCGAATGGAGGAAGGGTTTCAATGGCTAAGAGCGGAACTTGAGACGGTTGTGCAACGTCTTGAGGCTCTAGAAGTTGCAAACTGGCCTCGCCGTCGTTCGGTTCAACCTCGGTTTCTGAAAGAGGAGGAGGTGTCGGATGATGTTTCTATCACCAAACCTTTGTGTAGACACCCCAATCTGGGCTTCCAGATTAGTTTACTTACGGTTTTTGATTCCCCGATGATGAAACGGATCAAGAACACCCCGGGAATGTCGAGTGTTTGAGCTTTGAGTGTTTGCAAAACCCTTGAACCTAACCTAGTCTTAAGCCACTTCCAAAAGCCAAAAACCCTACTGATGTGTGCCAGGGCGCAATCATCGTGCGCCTGGGCGCACCGTCGCGCGATGGTCAACCGGAGCGTTGACCAGTGCACCAGGGCGCACCATCGCGCACCAGGGCGCACTCTCGCGCGATGGTCCCACTCCATCGCGCGACGGTTCAAGCTGTCCCCATCACCTTTATCAGTTGGGAAAACTTAGCCACGAAGTAATCCCCAGCCAGCCTCGTGGCTGGCTGGCCTCCATTCTTTGGACCAGAGCTACTTCTCTATTAATGGAAGGTGCTAATCCTATAAATACCCCCCCTTTGTTCATCTTTTAAAAGGTTAACAAAATTTGGCATTCATAGGGTCATCTCTTTGTACTCTTTTAAACTAATAAAAGAGATACAAAGATACCCTAAGAACATAGCTTGTTCTTCTTCAAATCAAACACCTCATTCAACCTCAACCTCAAAACTCAAAGTTCAAACACCCTTTCAAACCCAAGAACCAAAGGTATAGCTTACCTTTGTTTTGCTCTGTTCTGATCCCTGAGGGGGGCTGGCAGGGCCAAGGCTGGTAATCAATACCAGTCCTGGCCCTAAGGCTAGCAAGGTTTCAAAAACCGTGGATCAAGCAAACCCTCGCGCGATGGTCCCGAATACTCGCGCGACAGTCCTGTCTGCATGAGATTGGACCACGTGGGGAAGGGGTGCTGGTCATTTCTTATTTTTGGTTATTTCCATAGTTGTTGTATAGTTTATTTTGGTATTAAGTCACTGTGAAGCATGCTAACAACCAATTTACTGCTTTCCTTTGTTAGAATTGCTAGCTTGCATTTCAATATTCATTTCTGTTCTGTTGGAATACCCCTGGGATCATTCTGGACCTGTCCCAGAACCCAGGATGAGCAAAACCAAGCACTGGAGGATTGATCCATACCCGCGCGCGATGCTCCCAAACCATCGCGCGATGGTCAAATGGAGCGTTGACCAGCACGCCAGGGCGCAACCATCGCGCGCCAAAGCGCGACCATCGCGCGCCAGGGCGCACCCTCGCGCGATGGTTCCACTCCATCGCGCGACGATTCCATTCTATCTCCGACCAGTGGCTGGCCTTGCATGTTTAACTTGGTATTAGGCTGTTATTTTGTCCCCACACTGTTTATGGGGTGTTTTGTTTATTTGTTAGGCTTTTTCAGCCTTTAAACTGTATATTATGACTGTATAAACTGCTTGGTTTGTCCTGGGTGTGCACTGGTCCTTCCAGAGCCCAGAGGGTTTGAGAATAAGAGCTGTGGGCTTAGGATTACTGGCGCGCGCAGGTCTTGTAGTAGCGTGCGCAGATTTGGTCAGCATGCATTGACTTGATCAGTACATACTGGTTTCTTCCTGTGCACGACACTCCAAGACAGGAGCTTTCCAGTCTGTTTAAACTCCCACAGGAGTCTGTTCTCATCCTATACTAACTGCTCATCCATGCCATCTATCACATCCTGCAAATTGTTACAGTTTTAATCCCCGATTAACTGTTCCCCCGCCCTAATTGGCTAAAAATCGATTAATAAAAGAAGAATCGTAAACATTTTCAAAATGCCTAAGTAGAGACCGATCTCTGGATTGGGCGAGAGGGGTGCCTTAAAACCCTTCCCCTCTCGTAACCTGGCTCCCGAACCCAGATATGGTTATGACGGACTGGTTCCTTAACTTTTTCAAATCAAATAGCACGGCAAGTGCTTCGAAATACGGTTCCTTGGGTGTCGGACCTTCAAACCCGAGTGGCGACTCTGTATTTTCGAGCGCTTGCCACCTGCGCTCGCGCTCCCTCGATCCGGGCCCATTGCCTTGGGAAAGGAACGGAATCCTTCTCCCATTTTATGGGCATGCTGCCCACACTTTGGCTGGTAATCATCAGACGAAGGGGAGGACAATGGTGAATGAAGCTAACATTGAGTGGCCATTCACATCAAATATTATTCCAGATCCAATTGTGGATTGGAGTAATGTCACATCCTAGATTTTCAACATAATAATAATAACATTTCCGATAAAAGTCAATCACAATAATACTTCATAATGCCCCAAAATACTTCCCATAATCCATCCGGGTTAACAAACAAGTCTAAAAGTTTACAATAACGGCACTCCGGCCCCAAATTCCAGGATTTAGTCAAAAGACGATAAGATTAGCGATTACATGATTTCCAAAGTCAAAAGAGTTCAAATGAGTTACAATTTCATCTTTTCAAAAAACAAAAACAAAAACAAAAGATGCTAGAATAACTCCTTGATGCCGGCTTTCAAAAGATATGATGTCAAACAAGCACTCCATGCACTTCGAAATCAAGACCCTTGCGGTGTACCTGAAAATAATAATAGGTTGAGCTACACTAGCCCAGTAGAGAAATCTTTGCTCAAACTATATGCACATGAGATAGACAATGCACCGAGATGAACATTGATACAAGAAAGTTTCCCACATGAACAAGAGCAAGAGGATAATACTTGACAATCAACACCGTCCATGTTCACATCGCTTAGTAATCTCTAAATTCTCCGTTTTCATTATAGCATGTGTTCTCGATTTCCTTTCCAGGCATTTAGGACCCCGTGCATCCGAATTCATTCCAGCATCGCACCATTCGGTGGATCCGTGGCTCTCTTGTGCACTTCCGGGCATTTGGGACCCCGTGCGTCCCGTTTCCGGCATCACACCTTTTAGTGGATCCGTGGCTTCCTTCGTTTCATTCTATCGTTCTAAATTGTGATTTTTCGTTCTACAAGCCTCAATACCGTAAAGTATGACATATGACAAATCCATATCATTCATAAAACATGTCGCAATATTCACGTAATAACCCAAATGCATAGACAAACACACAAGTTTCATATTCATTTAGTTTTACACTTTTCTTTGTTATAACGGGAGCCAAAGGAGTGGGGATGAACAACGAATCATTGGAACACGAACAATCAAGTTTAGAAATGATTAGAATGTGATTGGAGAGTGTTAGAAGTGATCAGGGACCAACACAATCAAAGAGGGATCAACAAAGTTCAAAACTGTTTTTCGGAGTCATAGGTACCGGTACCTCAAAAACTAGGTATCGGTACCAAACCAATCCAGAGAGCAATCAGATATCATGGTATCGGTACCTCAAAAAAGTGGTGTCAGTACCACTGCCTTACAGTGGGCGATTTGTAGAAAATTCAAGAATGAGCATAACTTCAATTCCAACCAAATGAAGCATGATTTTGGCACACAATCAACTCATAAACATGTAGAGAGAGTAAGAATTCCCTACCTCGATTACCAAAGCCAAAACTCAAAGAATTCGAGCAAGCCCTAGAACTCCAAATTTCAAACCGAGCAAGAAAACTCCTCCCCGAGCTAGACCGAACGTAATACGAGCTCAATAACGCAAATAGATGAAGGATTGAAGGTTATTTGCCATGGGTTTTGAGTGATTGAGTGGGATTTTGTGTAACGACCCTGATTTTTGGTCAGTAAAAATTCATTAAAAATTTGAATTTTTTTTTTAATTACTTAGACTTCTTTAAAATTTCTTTTTAAAAATCCGTCGTTACTAAATCCTAGACTTATAAAATTAGATTTCTTCACTCCGAGCAATAAGGTCATTTTCTAAAGACAAGTGTCTAGTTTATTTTCCTAACTATTAAGATAAAGTCTTAGAATCCCATTTCTTGGCTAAAAATCCTACTTAGCAAGCCTAGTTAGCTTCCAACCGATTCATTGAGATGACCTAACTACCAATCTCAACCCTAGTCGAACCTTGCGAACCTTTCCAAACCTGAAGGAAACCCTTTGGACCAAAGTCAACCTTGATCTTTATCCATTGGACGATAGACTTTCCACCTAAGATATTTTACTAGATTGACCAAGGTACACCTGTATAGGCCTATGTACACATATTTGAATGTATACATACTCATTTACCCATTGGTCCATAGAAGTTAGGGAAAATATCGCACATTGGTCCATAACTTAGTCTTTCCACCAAGTACTAGACCAATTAGTTTAATAGATTCACCATAAGTCATTGTACTTGTTAGATAGATTATACAAGCTTAGTACTTCATCCATTATCCATTGGATAATAAAAGTTAGGAGGATTATTGTTCATTAGATAATAAGATTGGTCTTTCTACCTAGTACTAGGATTTATTAGTTTAATTGCTTAATAGATGACATGTGTCCAAAAGAATAAGAATATAGATAAGATATCTAGCCCTAGGATTCTCCTTGTACCTCAATACTATATTATACTAGGATAGGTGGCAATTTGACTTAGTATAATAAGGAATTTTGACCTAGAAAATCTAGGAAGATCATGTAAGTACCTTGTCCTTTTGTATTCTTTCCTATATATATATATATAAGACAAGAGAGAGAGAGGGACAAGAGAGAGAGAGAGAGCCGAGAGAGGAGAGAGGAGGGAGTCCGAGAGAGAGAGAGATAGGAGAGAGAGAGAAAAAGATATGCATGTACCTTCTTGATCTTTCTCCACCAAATCCAATTGTTTATCCATCCTAAGTACTTGTACTTGTGTAAGATTGTGATATAGGATGACATGAGGTAGATTTGAGGTACTAGATCTCTTACAAGACTTACAACCAAATCCTTACTCTTCCTTAGTCAACCAACCACCCTTAGTCCTTCCATGCATTTATATATACATTGGTTGTACTTTGTACAAAGAGAGAGAGAGAGCCGAGAGAGATAGAGAGGGAGAGAGAGAGAGAGATGGCCGGATTGGGAGAGGGAGAGAGAGTGTGATGTGTGTGCAAGTGTACTCTCCAAATCTAGTCCATCCTTGTTGGCCATCTTTGTACACAATCCAAGTACAACAAAAATCTAGTCTTTCTTACACCTTGATCATCCAAGGACAACCAAATCTAGAGTTTTCTTACTCTTTCTATCCTATCCAATCTTCTAAGTACTAGACAAGACTAGGAAGCCCTTAGAATCACCTACACTTGTCCTAGAAAGAACAAGAAAAATCTTTGTAATCTTTCCACCTATGTACTTATGTACATTGTACCATGGAGAGAGAGAGAGAGAGAGAGAGAGAGAGGGAGAGAGAGATTTCGGATGAGAGGGAGAAAGAGAGAGTGATGTGTGCAAGTGTACTTTTAAGCCTAGTCATGGTCCTTTGGCCAACACCTCACACAATCCAAGTACCATCAAATCTAGTCAATTCTTTATCCATTGGACAACAAATGTTAGGGGAAAAATTGTCTCTTGGATAATAGACCAACCTTGGCCTATAAATAGCAAGCTCATCCAAGCTTAAACTCACACCTTCACTTCTTGCTCCTACTTCTCTCTAGAAATTCAAGCATTGCTCCAACTTCTCTCTAGAAACCATTTCTGTTTTTCCAGACAGCTTACTGCCCTTTTGTAAATCCTCATTATTCTCCTGCTTAGAGTAGTTTTTAGAACCAACTTCCTTCGGGAAGGTTGTAGAGAACTTCGAGATCTTCAAGTTAGGCCCAAGAACCACCCCGTCAAGAAACGACAAAGATATCGACATCCGAAGTTCAGTAAAAATTCGGATTTCCAGATTCCAGACAGCAAGCTGTCCCTTCCTTTATCACCATATTTCTCCTACCTAAAGTAGTTTCTAGGACCAACTTCCTTCACAAAAGTGGTAGTAACACTTCTAGAGCTTCGATGTCAACTCAAGAACGATCATATTCGGCCAAATATTGATCGAGTTACTGCCATCCAAAGTTTGGTCCAGATTTGCGAGTTTCACCGCCCGTAGAATTTTCCAACTAGCTTATTCGGCCCCGACTAGTTTCGGATCAAGGTAGGATTTTCCTATACCTCCTAAACTCTAAGTATAGCGTATTGTATGCGTATTTTGAAATGATTGTAGACTATTCTATACCTTCGAATCCTAAGTATAATTTTCCTATTCCTCCTAAACTCTAAGTATAGCTTATGGTATACGAATGTTGAAATGAATGTAGAATACTCTTATACACCTTATCCTAAGTATACGTAGATTACCTTATCTACTTTCCTTAAGCATGACTAGAAATGTATATAAGTTGTTATTTTGGATAACTGTGGCATGATTAGCATAACGTTAGAATCTCTCAATAAACAAATGCTGTTTTGAACTTTTCAAAAAGGAAGTATGATTTTGGATTAAGCTGAAGTATTTTTATTTTGATCTTCAGATGGTGATGAGCATGACTACATGTTTAATTGCATTACTTGTGATTGTTGATTAAAGCATAAATGATTTATAACTCCAAAGGCGCCCCGTACATGTGGCGTTATGCTTAAATGTGATTGAGCATGATTATGTGATAATATGAGCATGATAGTGAATATAGAGTGGATGATCTTGTTAGTTTAGTTTCAAGATTTCTATGATTACATGAAAGTCTTACCGCGGAGTCTATGCATGAGAACGAGACACGTAAACCGAGAAAGTTAGAAACATGACACCTAGGGTGTGGTTGATATGGATAAAAATATTTTTTGAAACTACATAATGGTCGGACGTGGTAGTCATTGTGTGGATGTAAAAACCTGCATTGTGGCCGGACTCGGTAGCCCTTTGTATGGACTTGCGAAAACCGCAATGTGGCCGGACTTGGTAGCCCATTGCGAAGATTTCCAATGGGGCCGGACGTGGTAGTCTCATGTGGTAATATGGCTTGGTTATCCACAGAGAGGAGCCAATGCAAGATTTGAATGGATTGTGAAAACCGCGGTGTGGCCGGACTTGGTAGCCCATCGTGTGTGTTGTTAATGGAGCCGGACTTGGTAGCCTCATTAGTAGCAATTTGTTAATGAAACTTTGGAAATGTGGATTTGGTAAAGGGGAAAAGGATGACACGGTCTATGACGAGTCGCGTAGGAGAAACACGAAAAGGCATGACACCAACGTTAGAAAGATAGCGAATGTGGATGTGTAATTGCTAGACTATGTTTTTGAATGAGCATGTGTAATTGTTTATCTGCTTCTTGTTGTAAGTTAAGGGTTAGTGGGTATGGTTTATTCTATTGAGTTTTGTAAGCTCACGGTGTTGCCCTTTGGTGACCCTGACATATTATATTGGTGGCGACACCGGTATAATGTGTCAGACCTTATAGACGAACAGGGTGAGATGTACACTATGGAGGCTTTTGGAGCTAAAGAGCTGGCTAGGATGGAAGAGCAGGCGGAGCTGTAGTTAGGAACCTTAGTTCCCTTCCCTTTTGAATAAATGTACTCCCTTGTGAGATTGACAATGTAATAATGAGCCAGACTCTGTTCATTTTATCAATAAAATGTTTAATTAACGTACCCAAAAATGGGGGCGTTACATTTTGGGTGTTGGAGGAAGAGAGAGAGAGAGTGCCGAGAGGGAGAGAGAGGTCGGGAGATTGAGGGAGAGTGTGAGGAGTATTTTTACTCCTCTACATACACACCCACACACCTATATACTCACATAAACACATATTACACATATACCCTCCTATAAACAATTCCATCACATTCACCCCAATTCATTTATACTCAATAAAATTCCATATCTTCCTTATTTATAATTTAGAATAAACCTTTTATTAATTTCTGAAAATATGGGTCCTTACACTCTAACCTCCTTAAGGAAATTTTGTCCTCGAAATTTATAACCGCAAGTAACAAGGTATGCAACATTTAGATATGCACCAATTATAATACTAAACATCATGAAACAATGTCATAGTCACAAGTCTTAATTTCGGAAACTCACATTGATTCAAACCGGAAATAAATGCGGATACTTCTCCCTAACCTCATCTTCACGTTCCCAAGTCGACTCTTCCTTGCCTTGGTTACTCCACAAGACTCGCACTAATGGTATTGTCTTACCCCTCAACACTTGATCGCGCGAATTTAGGATACGTATCGGTTCCTCCCCATATGACGCATCGGCTTCTAACTCAAGTTCGGACCACTCTAAGACATGAGATGGATCCGGTTCGTACTTCCTCAACATGGACACGTGGAACACATCATGCACTCCCGAAAGTTTCGGTGGCAAAGCCAAGCGGTACGCCACTTCCCCAATCTTCTCGATGATGTCAAACGGCCCGATATAACGTGGTGAAAGCTTCCTGTAGGGAGGTATTCCCGAACAAGTACAAATATTCGCCGAACACGTGGTACGCCAGATCCGTGTAATGAGGAAAGTGATATGGGACTCCATGTAAGATGAACGGCGGCGGTAAGATTCCGGTGTTATGATAAGGCACCAGATTAGATTGTCTGTTCGGCTGAAAGGGGCCAGTGACATGAGAAGTCATTCACTTGTGCAGTCTGTTCGGTAGGGGCATATGCCGAACAGATGTAGTTACTTGATGAAACGTTGTCTTAAGAGATAAGGCAATAGGGGTGTTCTGTAAGATGAACCCGATATACAGTAAAGATAAGTAAAGAAACAGTCCTATCAAGGGACGAGTTCTATGGTAAGAAGAGACCCTATGAGGAAGGGATCTCGGTTGATTGGGCAAGAGATCCCCAAGAGAGCCAGGATTCCTATACGAGGTAGGAGGCCTGGGCAACAAGGATGCTTGGAAAGTAAACATGCTCATATCTATAAATACGAGGTAAACATGGAGAAAAAAGGTACGCAATAAGTGGCACTCATTCTACACTTTCCTACTGATAATTAGGGTTTTGATACAGTACGAGATACTAACTTAGGCATCGGAGGGCCTTTGCCACGAGAGGCAGAGGTGCGCTCACCCCTTGTCTGTTTTACAGGTTAGGGTTCAGCGAAGGTATTAGGGTTCCGGTTGGACAGCACGTGAAGGAAGGAGATTCAGCGCTGTTCTAGGTACCATCTGTTTTTCCCCACCTACAATTGGCGCCGTCTGTGGGAAACGAAAGAGTTCCCTTTTGAAATACGACCATGGTGGAGGTAGATCCAGTCACACCGATCACCGACAAAAACCAGGCTGGTGGGGCAGGAGATAAATCCCCACCAGGTGCTCCGAGAAAGCCAACCAGTGGGCATGATAAGAGGACAACAAGCAAGGATCCTCTTACCATCCACGACAACTCCAAGAATAGGGAGGGCAGAATGGCTACAACCTCCACGCGAAGGAGCAAATCCCATCACAGGGGAGAATCGGTTGCGCATTCAAAAAGTGTGCATAGCAATGAGGATATCCTCGACAAAAAGAGGCAGGAAGTCGAGGAATATACTCGACTAATTCAGAAAAGGGAACACGAGATCCGAGAGTTAGAGCGGATCCGAGAACATCCTGAGGATTCTGGGTTATCAGGAAGGAGATCCAGGGGAGACGGACTGGTCATGGTGCAATACACAAAGGCCCCTTCACGAAGAAGAAGGAGCAAGTCCAGAAGCCCCACTCCTCCTAAGAAAAGAGTTTCTTCATGAAAAAGAAGTAGCAAGAGTCCGAGCAAGCAAAGAACTCCCCCACGTTACAGGGGAAGCAGGAGCCGAAGCTCCTCACCCGAGGAAGGCGTAAGAAAACACCACAGGGACAAGTACGAGAGACCTGATAATGATTGGAACAGGGCAGTGACCCACGAATCCAAAAAGCGAGAAGATGGGTCTATGACTGCACGAGAAGCAGCGAGGCGGGCCCTGAGTAATATATCAGCATCACCTTTTTCAAAAAGGCTACAAGATGCGCGCCTGCCGAGCAGAGTGAAGCACGGGACGTTCGTACTTTACGAGACAAATGCGGATCCCGTTGCTCACGTACAACATTACCAACAGGCAATGTTCATGCATGATGGAGATGACGCCATTATGTGTAAGATGTTCCCTTCAAGCTTGGGAAAAGTGGCTTTATCGTGGTTCCATAAGTTGGAACCACGTTCCATACGAGGATGAACGCAGTTAGCAGAAGAGTTCACTGCTCGGTTCTTGACGAGTAGAAAGGCTCCCAAGACATTCGAAAGTCTCTCAATGATGAAGCAGGAGGACAATGAGCCGATTAGAGACTACGCAAAGAAATACTGGGAGACCTTCAATGAGATAGACAGTTGCAGTGAGGAGTATGCGATTGCTACCTTCAAAACTGGCCTGCCTGTTCGGGGCGAGTTACGCTGGTCATTGAATAAACATCCTGTGGCATCATTGGCAAGGCTAATGGAGCGTATCGAACAACACGCAAGAATGGAGGATGACATACTCCGGGAGGAAGGCAGAGTTGTTGCCGAACAGCCAAAAACTCCAGCAAAGAAGGCGGATAAGCCAGAGCCCAAGACCTATAGGAAAGAATATGGGCAGGCTAAGAAAGAGCCTTACAAGGAAAAGCAGGCACCTGATCCTAAGTCGTTCTTTTCAATAACCACGGTTTGGAAAGAACCAATCTACAGGATTCTTTATCGAATAAAGAATCAGCCTTTCTTCAAATGGCCCCTAAGTCTAGGTGGAGATAAGGAAGCAAAACGTGCTACGAATCAGCACTGCAGTTACCACAAAGATTGGGGTCATATGACAGAGGATTGTGAGATGTACAAGAGACATCTCGACGATTTGGTCTCTCGTGGTTATCTTAAGGAATTCATTCAGGAGGATCCCAAAGATAAAGGGAAAACAATGGAGTTGGATTACGAGCAGAATCCTAGGGGGGTAATCCATATGATACATGGATTAGCCACACCTTATACGAGGAATGAGGTGAGACTGCTGCAGAGGCAGGTCAAGCATGACCAGTATGTTATGCGAGTGGGGAACAAAAGAGGGCGAGATAATGACATGCCCAACAATGTTATAGTCTTTACAGATGAGGATCTGGGAGAGGTTCAGGTGCCCCACAACGATGCATTAGTCATAACCCTACGAATTGGGGAATATGACATTGAGAGAATCCTGGTAGATTCAGGGAGCTACACAGAGGTGTTGTACTACGACGCATTCAAAAGGTTGGGGTTGAAGCAGACAGATTTGGAACAATCTATCACACCTTTGGTTGGATTTGGTGCAAGTGCAGTATGGCCCCTCGAAAAAGTGACGCTGCCTGTTCGGGCGGGGACAGTGGTCCTAAGGACAGACTTCTTGGTCATGGACGTACCATCCTCCTATAATGCAATTATAGGAAGGATTTGGTTACATAAGATGAGGGCTGTTTCCTCTACATATCACCAGATGGTGAAATTCCCAGGGTCCGACAGGATCGAGAAGATAAGGGGAAATCAAAAGTCAGCACAACAGTGCTTGATTTCCATCATCAAGAAAGTTTCAAAGGCCCATCAAGTTCATACAGTAGAGGTACCAGATCAACCAACTGTTGAGGATGTTGGAAGAGATCCAGCAGAGAAAGTAGTGGAAGGCCTAAAGAAAATACAGATCAACGAAACTGATCGCGAGAGGTATTTTCTAATTGGGGAGTCACTGCCGGATGAGGAAGAGTCCGAATTGGTAGGTTTCTTGAAAGAACATGTTGATGTATTTGCATGGGTACCGGAGGAGATGCCTGGAGTGGATGCAGATGTGATCTGCCACCACCTGAATGTTGACCCGCAGCATAAGCCCGTTATTCAGAAGAAAAGAAGGGCAGCAGTACAGCATGTCGACGCTGTTATCGAAGAGGTGGATCGTTTGCTAGAGGCCAAAGCAATACGAGAAGTCTATTACCCAGAGTGGCTGTCCAACACTGTGGTCGTGAAGAAGAAGAATGGGAAATGGCGTGTCTGTGTAGACTTCACAGACTTGAATAAAGCTTGTCCTAAGGATAGCTTCCCTCTCCCAAGGATTGATCAATTGGTTGATGCCACTGCTGGGTATGAGCGGATGAGTTTCCTCGACGCATATCAAGGATATCATCAGATTGCCATGTTTGGGCCTGATCAAGAAAAGACTTCTTTCATTACACCACGAGGGTTGTACTGTTACAGTGTCATGCATTTTGGGCTGAGGAACGCAGGAGCAACTTACCAGAGGCTGGCAACAATAATGTTCAAGAAACTTCTTGGCCAAACTATGGAGGTATACATAGACGACATGGTGGTCAAAAGCAAGACCCGGCAAGGGCACATTCTGGACTTGAAAGAAGCTTTTGGAATTTTGAGGAAATACAAGTTGAAACTCAACGCCTCGAAATGTGCGTTTGGAGTTGGCTCTGGAAAATTCCTGGGCCACCTGGTGACCCTGAGAGGAATCGAAGCAAATCCTGATCAGATAACGGCCTTACAGAAGCTCCAAAGTCCTAAAACTACGAAAGAAGTCCAGAGGCTGACTGGGATGGCTGCGGCCCTAAACAGGTTCATTAGCCGTTCAAGTGATAAGTGTAGGCCTTTCTTCCAGTTGCTCAAGAAAAGAGAAGGGTTCGAATGGGGAGCAGAATGTGAGCAGGCATTCCAAGACTTGAAGAAATATTTGGCTCAAGCCCCCCTCTTGTCGACTCCAGACCCAGGTGAGATTTTGATTTTATAACTAGCAGTTTCTGAACATGCTGTGAGTGCGGTTCTGTTAAGGGACAAAGGACCCAAACAGATCCCGATTTATTATGTAAGTAAAACACTTCTGGACGCAGAAACGAGGTATCTGCCCCTCGAAAAACTGGTCCTTGCTTTAAGGACGGCAACAAGAAAGTTGCCTCATTATTTCCAGAGCCACAGAGTTGTGGTTTATACTGAGTTTCCCTTAAGATAACTGCTACAAAAGGCAGATTTCTCTGGACGGATCTCAACTTGGTCTGTTGAGTTAAGTCAATATGATATTGACTTCCAACCGCGCACTGCAATCAAAGGCCAAGTGTTGGCTGATTTTGTGGCAGAATTTTCACCAACCGTAGCACCTCAGCCTCCTGCGAGACAAGAGCAGAAAGTTGGACTATCGAAGAGGAAAGGAAAGGCGCTTGCCGAACAGGACCCTTTGGAGTGGAAACTGTTTGTTGACGGTTCTGCTTGCAACACTGGGTCAGGTATTGGTATTGTTTTGTTCCCTCCCGGAGGGGTTATGTTGGAACAGTCTGTTCGGCTTGGCTTTAGTGCATCGAATAATGTAGCAGAGTACGAGGCTCTCCTGGTTGGCTTGAACAGTGCAAAAACTCTGAAGGTTAAGAGAATCAGGGTTTATTGTGATTCGCAATTGGTGGTAAACCAACTGTCCGACGAGTATGAAGCTCGAAATGAGAAGATGGCAGCCTACGTGGAGGCGGCCAGAGGTTTACTAAACACCTTTGAAAGAGTATGTATAGAACAGATAAGCTCTGGACAGAATTCTCATGCAGATTCTTTAGCTTGGCTGGCTGCAGCTGTTCCAACTGAGTTTAAACGAAAGGTAGCAGTTGACTACTTGGCCGAGCCGAGCATCGGCAGAAGTGTGGACTTGATCCTGGACGTGAACCAAGGACCAAGTTGGATGGATCCAATCATAGAGTTTTTACGAGATGAAAAACTCCCTTTAGATAAAAAGGAAGCACACAAGATCAAAACCAAGTGTGCAAGGTTTTGGCTGTCCCCTGACGGGAAGCTATATAAAAAATCCTTCACTGAGCCGTATCTGCTTTGCGTACACCCCGAGATGGTGCAGAAGTTCCTCCACGAGATACACGAGGGAACATGTGGAAGCCATGCTGGGGGCAGATCTATTCCCCACCGAGCAATTACCCAAGGTTATTGGTGGCCGCAAATGCAGGAGGATGCCAAGGTCTATGTTAAGATTTGTGAGAAATGCCAGAAGTTCTCACCTATGATAAAGACACCGGCCAAGGATCTGGTACCCTTAACTAGCCCTTGGCCATTTGCCCAGTGGGGAATGGACATCGTGGGTCCACTCCATAAAGCAACAGGAAATCGAAAGTTCCTGTTAGTGGCTACTGATTACTTCACCAAATGGATTGAAGCAGAACCCTTGGCTAAAATCACTGAACCTATGATAGAAAGGTTTGTGTGGAAGAGTATTATCACTCGATTTGGAGTTCCTTACTCTTTGATCACAGATAATGGGGCACAGTTCCAGAAAAAGTTCAAAACATTCTGTTCCCAGTATGGGATAAGGAACTATTACTCAACCCCTGCTTACCCTCAGAGCAATAGGCAAGCAGAAGCTTCCAACAAAACCATTCTTGATGGGATCAAGAAGAGGCTAGACAAGGCAAAAGGCAAGTGGCCTGATGAACTGCCCCTGGTGTTGTGGGCCCACCGAACAATGCCTAAGAGGTCTACGGGAGAGACCCCCTATTCATTAGCGTATGGTACAGAGGCAGTCATACCCCTGGAAGTTGGACTTCCAACCAATAGGACTGCATTGGTTGAAAGTAGGGGGAATGACAGGGCCTTAGAAATTGAGCTTGATCTGGCCGAAGAGAGGAGAGAAAGGGCCCTGGTCCACCTGGCCTCGTACCAAGAACAGCTAATGAGAGGCTACAACAAACATGTTCACCCTCGAGAGTTTGGCATTGGAGACCTTGTGCTTCGAAAAGTACTCGGCAATACCAAAGTAGCTAATGAGGGAAAGCTAGGAGCAAATTGGAAAGGTCCATATCGAGTGACTGAAATTGTGGGCATTGGAGCTTATAGGTTGGCAGACCTGGACGGGAACCCGGTGCCAAGGCCTTGGAATGTCCACAATTTGAGAAAGTTCTTTGTTTAAAAAGACTTGGTTTATCATTAATTCTGTTTTAGGATTATGTTATTGTGTGGGGATTACGAAGAAAATCCCTTTGTTTTTTAGTTGCAAGGAGTACGCCTAACGACCCATTGAGTTTGAGAATTATGAATAAAAATTATGTTTTCACAACATATTTGATTTTTCAGAAATTTTGTTTCCTTCGATATATGGCTGTTTTTTGACTTATGAATCCGAAAAATGGCCAAACTGTCCCTCCTTCGTATTGGGGAGCAGGTAATTGGTATGAATGTTTTAGACGTACGAAAATACGTGCTAACAATATAAGTACGAGAAACTTGAATAAAGTACGAAATACTTGTTTAAACAAATTGCTAAGTACGATAAAACTTAACAATCTGTTTTAAGTACGAGAAACTTGAATAAAGTACGAAATACTTGTTTAAACAAATTGCTAAGTACGATAAAACTTAACAATCTGTTTTAAGTACGAGAAACTTGAACAAAGTACGAAATACTTGTTTAAACAAATTGCTAAGTACGATAAAACTTAACAATCTGTTTTAAGTACGAGAAACTTGAACAAAGTACGAAATACTTGTTTAAACAAAATTCCTTGCTTACACGAGTTACTAAGTATGAAAAACTTAGAAGCAACATAAGCACCCAAGTACGAATATACTTGGGAATTTGTCCAAATACGTGAAAATTGGGGAGCATACGAGAATATGCAGATTTATCCAAGTATGAATAAAACTTAGGAATATCCCTGAGTACATGAAAACAGGAATGCACACTAGCATGTGCACCAAAAGCTAAGTGCGTACACAACTTAGATCAATATCCAAGTATAAACACATTTAGTAGATACCAAACACTAAAACATATACGAGAAACTGACTAAGTATGAAAAAACTTAGCACTTTAAACATGAAATATCTGGCCACGAGGGGCCACTTGCAATATCAAAAAGCCACGAAAGGGCTGAGCAAACCAATGTAGTGCCACGAAGGGCCAAATACCTGTGTTAAAAGTATGTTAAAGTATACTGATGCCACGCAGGGCTGAAGATTACGGTCACGCAGGACCAGCAAAATGTTTTTGGATGATCGGAAGAATGGACTAAGACTTACCAAATCAGTCCAGGTTCTGGACCTCAGGGGTGGTGTTGCTTGGAACAACAGCAGCATTGCTGTCTCCGGCTGGTTCTTCTTCCAAGTTGACGGTTTCAATAGTTGTTCCCTCAGTGGTTGGCTGCTCATGATGGGCTTCTTGAGATCCAGATTGGGCAGCTTGAGTCTCCATCTGTATCTCTTCATCTACATCAGCAAAATCATCGATTTGCTCTTCGATGTTATCAAGGGGAGGCTCCTCGGTGCCATGAGATGGCTGGAGACGTTCGCTAGGCAGATCATTGTCAACCCATAGGTTGGAATCATCGGGAGCTCCAATCTTTATCAAGCATGCTTCCCATCCAGTAGCCCATATTTGATCTTGAATGCCCGGCATCTGTTCTACATAGCTGGCCGTCGCAGCATCAAAACCCTTCTGATGCCCGTCATCATAAGCAGCCTTCTTGGTGGCATCAATCTCTGCCAGAGCCTGTTTAAGGTTCTCTTCTGCTGCCTCCATTTTGGCTTTCATCTCATCGGCCTTAAGCCTTGCCTTGTCCCTCTCCCTCTCCAGTCTTGTTATAGTCTGGAGTTGTCTGGTGCTGTCCCTCAGGAGCCTGTTCCGTTCAGGCTCAATCTCCTGCAACTTCTGGCCAAGAGCGACCATCTTCTGGATAAACTGAGTTAGATCGAAACAAAGGTGAAGTAAGTACATAAGGAAGGAATGTACTGAAATCTTATGAAAATAATGCAAATACTTTACCTTAACCCCACTCGCTATCCCAGTCGCCAGTAGCCGGTCAGATGAAGAGGCGGCCTCTTTTTGCATGTCTGTAGGCAACAACAGTGCCTGTGCCACGGCCAGTGCAGTCTCTGATGAACTGGCGCTGTCCCCTATGTTCACGGGCCGGTCACTCCTCTTGAGTTGGGGTGTCCAGGCCTCGAGAGTGACCTGGGTGATCGGCGAAGGAGTATCCAGGATCCCCGCTGTATCTTGGGCATCTGAGGCCCCGGCTTCGTCGTGCCTGGGGCGTTTGTCCCGGTGGGCATCGGAAGCCCCAAGGGAACCGTCTTGTTCCCGAGGAGATGAGGACAGTGTAGAGCCCCCCCTACTTTGGCGGGGTGGAGGAGGAGCTTGACCGGTGGATGACACCCGGCCAGAGGAACCTCGTCCCCGTGCAGGAAGGGTAAGGAGGGTGCTGAGGTTAAGAGGTTGGAAAGACATAGTACCTGAATCTCGAGGTGACCGGGAGTATCCTGGAGAAGGAGACCGACTGGTATTTCCTAAGAGGGCTGGTTGTTCGGGTTGTTGTGGAGAAACAGCCCGTCTGCGAGATGATCTCCTTAGAACTAGCCGGGGTAGTGGGACACCTTCGGCAATTGGAACCTCACCTGGTTGGCCGGCAATGGTCACTCCAGCGTTCGATCTTGAGCTTCTAGGCTGGGGAGCAGTCGAAGTAGAAGCAGCACTGGTGCTTGGATGGGCTAGTCTTCTGTCTATGAAGCCTCTATAAGATGGATCGTAGCCTAGAAGTATGCTCGCGTCACGACCCCTCCCAACTGTTCGGGTCCCTGGCTCACCAGTGTATTGTAGAATCCTGTTTACTTCTGCTGTTCGGACGTAGCTAGGCTCTCGTCTGGGGCGTTTGTTGGCGTTAGTCGCTGCAGAAGCAAAATACAACTATGAATCAAATCACGCAAAGAGATAAAGTTGGAAGCAATAAGTTATAATGAAATGAATGAGGAGCATACGTGGGTGGCCCCATTTGTGGGGGCAATGGAAGCCCACCACTTGGCCATCTTCCCCGAATGGCTCGTAGGCGCCAGTGACATACAGGAAGTCCATTTCATGATCACGAGCAGAATCTGGCAAATTAAGCACGAGGCATTTTTCTGCTTGCCTTACTTTGAAATAGTAAGTGTTGTATTCTGGGTTCAGCACGATGCTGTACCACCACTGGATTTCCCATAATCCTACTTGAGTGCCTAAAATTCTATTTAGGGCCACAATTCCCATCACCAGTCTGAAAAAATTGGTGGATACTTGCATGGGGGAGAGTTTATACCAACTTAGGACCTGACGAAGTAAAGGGTCAAAGGGGAAACGAACCCCACCCTCGACAATAGCTACGATAGGGATACACTGTCTATCCAATGTTCCAACCTCCCTAATTGCACCTAATGGGGCAAGTTCAAGCCCAACGTTCGCGGGGATCTTATAATCCGCCCTGAATGCAGCCATGGCAGCAGGGGTTTCACAGAGTTTTCTGAACTTCCCAGGTTTTGGGCCACTATCAGCTTCATCCGCCATGGACGAACTCAAAAGAAACTAAAACAGAATGAAATCTGGAAATGGGATCGAAACCCTAGACGAAGAAGAGACTGAGAACAAAGTCTCAGGATGAAATGAAAATAGAGGTAAGAATGAGAAGTCTTACAGGAATGTAGTAAGGATTTCCTAGGATGAAATCAATTTCGCAGACGGCGGCGATGGCGGACTAGAGATGAACAGTTTCGTCTGGTTTTAGAGAGAGAAGACGGAGACTTTGAACTTTGGGTGGAAAACCCAAAAAGATCCCTTTTTGGGATTAAAGCAAGGAGACGGAAGTGAACCGTCTCCCCTAACACCGTTATCTCAAAAGGTAACGGAAAGTAAGTCTGAAGGGGCAACACTCAAACGCCGTTTTGAAGAAACGTCAGGTCAAATTAAATGCGAGGCGTACGAAATACGCCGCGTGGAGTCATTATTTCGAGAAAATCATGACTAAACCGCCAAAAGACATTAATGAGAGCCCAATGACTATATCTGCACGGGATCTGGTTTGTTCGGCTTTAAGTTTGTTCTTTGAGCTTTACTCATCATCTTCGAATAGCAGTAATGAGCAAAGCTGGGGAGCAATTGTAGGGAGGTATTCCCGAACAAGTACAAATATTCGCCGAACACGTGGTACGCCAGATCCGTGTAATGAGGAAAGTGATATGGGACTCCATGTAAGATGAACGACGGCGGTAAGATTCCGGTGTTATGAGAAGGCAGCAGATTAGATTGTCTGTTCGGCTGAAAGGGGCCAGTGACATGAGAAGTCATTCACTTGTGCAGTTTGTTCGGTAGGGGCATATGCCGAACAGATGTAGTTACTTGATGAAACGTTGTCTTAAGAGATAAGGCAATAGGGGTGTTCTGTAAGACGAACCCGATATACAGTAAAGATAAGTAAAGAAACAGTCCTATCAAGGGACGAGTTCTATGGTAAGAAGAGACCCTATGAGGAAGGGATCTCGGTTGATTGGGCAAGGGATCCCCAAGAGAGCCAGGATTCCTATACGAGGTAGGAGGCCTGGGCAACAAGGATGCTTGGAAAGTAAGCATGCTCATATCTATAAATACGAGGTAAACATGGAGAAAAAAGGTACGCAATAAGTGGCACTCATTCTACACTTTCCTACTGATAATTAGGGTTTTGATACAGTACGAGATACTAACTTAGGCATCGGAGGGCCTTTGCCACGAGAGGCAGAGGTGCGCTCACCCCTTGTTTGTTTTACAGGTTAGGGTTTAGGCGAAGGTATTGGGGTTCCGGTTGGACAGCACGTGAAGGAAAGAGATTCAGCGCTGTTCTAGGTACCATCTGTTTTTCCCCACCTACATTTCCCTTTCTTCCCAAAACGTGATAAACCTCGACGTGGCGATACCTTAAGAAATACGTGATCTCCCTCTTTGAATGATAATGGTCGGCGACGACGATCGGCATAATTCTTTTGTCTACATTGCGCGGTTAACAATCTTCGGCAAATCACCTTGACTTGTTCGGTCGTCCTCTCTTGAGCTTCCAAAAGACGTTGGCGAATTGTTCTCATGCTCTCGAATGTCTCCTTAATCATATCCGGCCCTACTAACGTAGCCTCGCCCAATTCAGTCCAACACACGGGTGATCTACACGGTCTCCCATACAAAGCCTCGTACGGTGCCATCTCGATACTCGATTGATAACTGTTATTGTACGCAAATTCGACTAATGGCAAATGATCCTCCCAACTACCCCGAAAATCCATGACGCAAGCCCGAAGCATATCCTCCAAAATCTGAATCGTTCGTTCGGATTGACCATCGGTTTGAGGGTGATACGCAGTGCTAAACAAAAGATTGGTGCCAAGAGCGGCCTGCAAACTTTGCCAAAAGCGCGCGGTAAACCTCGGATCTCGATCGGATACAATAGAAACGGGGATTCCATGAAGACGAATAATCTCTCGAATGTACAATCGGCTAAACGTGTCAATCGAATCGGTAACTTGAATAGGTAAAAAGTGAGCGGTTTTGGTCAAACGGTCCACAATCACCCATATAGCATCGTGTCCCCTCGGCGACTTCGGTAAACCCGTAACAAAATCCATGGTCACGTTCTCCCATTTCCACTCGACCATTGGCAACGGTTGTAACTCTCCCGCAGGTCGTTGATGTTCAGCTTTCACTTGTTGGCACGTGAGACACTTAGACACGAAAATAACGACATCTCTCTTCATTCCGGACCACCAAAATTGCCTATGCAAGTCGTGATACATCTTCGTTCCTCCCGGATGAACGGCTAACGGAGAATGATGGAACTCTCGCAAAATTTCTTCCCGACACAAAATGGGTACGCGCGAACAACTTTCCTTGATAACGTAAGCCTCGATCGGTATGAATCATCCACCCTTCTTGAGCATTCCCACTAAGGAATTTGGTACGAAGTTCCTCTGCTTCCTCATCATGTTGTTGCGCTTCAATGACTCGATTCGATAAAGAAGATTGAACGGTCAAATTGCATAAGGTAACCCCATCCTGGACTTCCTCAAAGTGCAATGCGTAGAATCCCAAATCATTCATCATTTTCCACTCGTGAATCGCTAGACTCGCAAGGTGTGTCGGTTTTCTACTCAACGCATCGGCCACCACATTCGCCTTCCCCGGATGATATTGCAAGTCGAAGTCGTAATCCTCCAAGTGTTCCATCCAACGTCGTTGTCGCAAATTAAGCTCTTTTTGGGAGAATAGGTATTTTAAACTCTTATGATCAGAAAAGACCTCGAATCTCTCACCGTACAAGTAATGATGCCAACTCTTCAACGCAAAAATGACGGCCGCAAGTTATAGATCGTGCGTAGGATAATTCCGCTCATGAGTTTTCAATTGCCGTGACCCATATGCTACCACTCTTCCCGATTGCATCAAAACGCACCCAAGCCCTTCTTTCGAAGCATCACAATAAACGGAGTAGCCAACTCCACGTTCAGGCACAATCAAAACCGGCGCGGTAGTCAATCGTTTCTTCAACTCCTCAAAAGCCGTCTCACATGTGTCACTCCAAACAAAGCGTGTCCCTTTACGAGTCAACCTAGTCATAGGTGTCGCTAGACGCGTAAAGTCCTGGACGAAACGGCGATAATACCCTGCCAAACCCAAGAAACTACGAATCTCGAACACATTTTTCGGTTGCTGCCAATTCATAACGGACTCTACCTTCCCTGGATCAACGGACACCCCACCTTTCGAAACCACATGACCCAAGAATTTGACCTCGGTTAACCAAAACTCACATTTACTAAGCTTGGCGTACAGACGGTGCTTTCTTAAAAGTTCAAGAACGATAGTGAGATGGGATTGGTGTTCCTCCTCCGAAGGTGAGTATATGAGAATGTCGTCTACAAAAACAACCACGAAGCAATCGAGATAGGCACGAAAGATACGGTTCATTAGGTCCATAAACGTTGCCGGCGCATTCGTCAACCCAAAAGGCATAACTACGAACTCGTAATGACCATAGCGTGTACGAAAAGCGGTTTTCGGAATATCCTCTCTCCGGACCCTTAACTGATGATAACCGGACCTCAAATCGATTTTAGAGAAACAAGTTGCACCCCAAAGTTGATCGAACAAGTCATCGATTCTAGGCATTGGCTATTTATTCTTGACGGTGACACGGTTGAGCTTACGGTAATCGATACACAAACGAAGTGAACCATCCTTCTTCTGCGCAAAAAGTGTCGGTGCTCCCCAAGCATCCCCAATTCTTGCAACTGGACCTTTAATTCCCTAAGTTCGGCAGGAGCGAAATGATAAGGAGGTACGGAGATTGGTGCGGTACCGGGAAGTAACTCGATAGTAAACTCGACTTCTCTCTCGGGAGGTAAACCGGGTAACTCCTCCGGAAACACATCCGGGAAATCGCAAACAACAAGGGGCAACTCCCCACGTGTGGACACATCCTCATCAAAGTCAAACTTGCCAACAACGAATAAACGGACTCCCGCTCTTGAGACCCACACAGATACGGCTCCAACGGTTCCTGACGTTCCCCAAAGAACTCAAAACAAGCACCCTCGGGCGGACAAATACGAACTCGACGCTTGAAACAATTGATGGTGGCATGAAACATAGATAACCAATCCATTCCCAGAATAAGATCAAAGCCCGACATTCCCAATACAATGAAATCAAAGGTGAAGCGACGATCATGAATGACAAGTTCGCAGTCTCGACAAATACGATCCAAAGGTGTCTTACCCCCTAAAGGTGTCTCAACAAATAACGATGGACTCAAACTTTCAGTTTCTAACTCCAAAGCACACACAAAGGATGCAGCAATAAATGAATGAGATGCTCCAGAATCAAAGAGTACTTTAGCAAAGGAATTGAACAATAGAAATGTACCCCTCACAACCGAAGCCTCTGGAGCATGAGAAGTGGCTGGAGGCGGTGGAATAGCAGAAGTGATGGCAAAAGCCCTTCCCTGAGTAGTCTGGTTCTGAACAAATCCTCCCCTTTGCCCCGAAGCCTGAGAAGGAGAAGAAGAACTCGTACCCCTTTCATTCTGAGAGCCCTGAACGGCAGTGGTCTGACGGAAATGTGGTTATTGCTGCCTTTGCGTACCCCTGAATGACTGTTGGCCAAACCCATGCCCTGACCCTGGCTGCTGCACGGAAACCGACTCACTACGAGCGCCTCTCACTCTACGAGGACAATCCTTGGCTAGATGGCTAAACTCGCCACACACATAACACTCATTTGCCCGACAATCTGCTCGAAAGTGGCCCGGCTGACCACAACGGTGACACGTAATCGCAGGCCTAGAATGAGCTCCTCGAACTCCGGAAGGAACGGTCGATGTCCTAACACTCGATTGACTCTGAGTCGCAAAAGATGTTTCCCTTGATCGCTTCCTCCCTTGACTCCCGAAAGTCCCCGAAGAACTAGCAGTAACGGCTGGTTGCCTCGATTCCCAAACTCCCCTATTTCTCTGTGCTTCCCTTGGTATCTCAATACTCCTTGCACACTCAACAACCTCGGCGTACTTCGTCTTGCGTTGCACCGTTACCATCCTCCTCACAGTGTTATATAACCCCTTCTTGAAACGTTTGCACTTTCTCTCCTCGATAGCCACTAACTCTGGAGCGAATCGTGACAAGGATTGGAACTTCATTGCGTATTCAGAAACGGTCATATTACCCTGCTCAAGCTTCTCAAACTGATCACGAGAAGACTCTGGAAAGTATTGATCCTGAAAAAGTGCTTCAAACTCGGCCCAGGTCATATTCTCCACATCCGGCTCGTTTGCTTGAGCCGCGGTCCTAGCCGCCCTCCTCGCATCCTTCTGTAGACACCCCAATCCGAACCTCGAAGGGTCTTTGTCCACCCCGATGATGAAATAAAGGAAACGGCACCTTTGCGAGCTTGAATGAAGGATTCCCTCAGCCTAAACAAATCCTCAGCCCAAATAAACCAAAAGCCAAAAAGCCCAGAGAAAGCCCAAAAGCCCTGGACTGGACGTGGAACGCTGCACAGGACACCCCTACATCGCACGGCATATCGAAAGTCACTACGCCGCACGCGATCATGAGGTTAGCCGCACGGCATTTCATGAAAAGTACTAACTGGCTCAAAAAGCTGTCGGCCACGCCCATTTGAGCCACAGCTGCAAAATGGCTCAGTCGAAAATACACTTCTGGCCCGCCCAGAAAATGCCTCCACCATTTGAAATTCAAAATCCTTGGCTCTTGCCTATAAACACCCCTCCACTCAAGAGAAAAGGACCCTTGATCACTATTCTACCCTTTCTCTCTCCTCTTGCTTTCACATCTATTTCCCACTTCCAAGTCTTAAGAATGTTGCTTTCAAAAGACATTCTCTAGGCTTCTTGCTCCATTTTTCTCCTCACCATTAAAGTTAGTCCCTTACTAAATGACCCCAACTACCCAACACACCCATCTATCACACACATCCATACTTGTCTTTTCTCTACCAACCTTACCGACGCTCATCCACCATCATCCATCCTCAATCAAGCTCGAGATCAAAGGTAAAAACCAAGTTTCCTTAGGCTAGGCTCCGTCCTAGTCCTGAGGGGACTCTTCTGTTGTCAGGCTTAACCCCTTTTGGTTAAGATCTGGTCTAAAAAATCATTTTCACAAAGCAAAACAGCCCATGTGCTGGGTAAGCTACACCGCACGGCGCTTTGATGCGTCGCACGGCGTAGTGGGCTCACACGCGCGGCATTTCAGTTAACTGCTGTTTTCTTGTCTAAACTGTCTGGATCATGATCGTTCTTCGTTGGATCTGTTTCTATCTATCATCGGTAGCCTCGGAACAAGACCATATCTACAAGCCATGTTTTATCTCCTCGAATAAACTTTCTCAATCTTTCTGAATAAATGAATGCATTAAAAGGGGTTTTCTACTTGTGGCTTGGAGGAATGGCACTGTTCTAGGATGATCTGATGGTTGTGAGTTTTCTGGTGTTTTGAAATAATGTCGTGCGTCGTACTCGGTACGCCGCGCGATGTTATAAAATTTATTGACAGTCAGAAGACAAGGTCATAACCACGCACGGTGTATTGTATGGCCGCGCGACATATCATGGTATGCCGTGTAGCAGAAGACAGTGATCCAGACAGTTTGTTAAATAGCTTTCCTTGTCTATATTTTTGACGCATCATCCTTTTTCATCTCTATACAGTGAGCACCATGCGCACGCCAATGTGATATATTCCGTCTTGCTCCCCTTTCCCGTATGTGTTTTTGAAGTTTTTCAAATGATATTAAATCCCCCATCTAAAATGCTTAGTAGAGACCGGTTTTTGCCGGGCGAGCGGGGTGCTTTTTCAAAAAAAACCTTCCCCGTTCGTAACGTGGCTCCCGGACCCAAAATCTCAACGTTGTCGCTAGATCAAAAGCCTTTTTCCTCAAACAAACTCTCGGTTTCTCGGATCATCCATCTCAAAAATCCGGGTGGCGACTCTTCAATCGCACAAGGGCTTGGGAGCCCACACCTTCCTACTCTCCAAAATAGACTCCCACCACTCACCAGCCTCTCCGACAAGTTGAACGGCCACGATACTCACCGTAGGTCATCTTCGGTAATCTTAAGAGCGGTGAAGTTCTTACAGATTTGCGCCAACCAGTGGTCGGCCACAAGAGGGTTGCTACTTAACCCGTCAAACGAATGTGGATTTAGACGACAGAATTCTCGCATAGCTACTAAAGCCCGATTGTCCGCATTCTCCCTAGGTGGAGGTTGCAAAAGATTAGCGGCTGTAAGTGCTGCGACAATGTCCCTAGCAAGAGGGTTCTGAACATTCCGCGCCCTCGGACCCGGTCCGGCCCCCAATCCTGCATCCCCACTTGGGTTCTCCCCATGATAATTAACCTCATCCTCTAACTGTTTTGCACGGCCACGACCACGACCACGGCCTCGGCCACCCCGATTTCCAGCCCTACCTCGCCTTTCACGTAGTCTCGAAGGCATCTTACTACAAAGATTAAGAGAGAGAACTATCAACCGCAGTATATATTAACTATGAGGTTCAACCCCCAACTCCCCAACACAGGGTTAACAACTCTACGCCACTCTACAATAAGGTAAATGTAATGCCACATAATTCCATGAATGTCAATCACACAAGCACACACATGTCATGTAAAAGATGCAATGCTTTTTGAACCCATGAGACTAAGTCTCCCCACGGTCTCAAGGTATTCTAAACCTATGCTCTGATACCAAGTTGTCACGTCCTAGATTTTCAACATAATAATAATAACATTTCCGATAAAAGTCCATCACAATAATACTTCATAATGCCCCAAAATACTTCCCATAATCCATCCGGGTTAACAAACAAGTCTAAAAGTTTACAATAACGGCACTTCGGCCCCAAATTCCAGGATTTAGTCAAAAGACAATAAGATTAGCGATTACATGATTTCCAAAGTCAAAAGAGTTCAAATGAGTTACAATTTCATCTTTTCAAAAAAAAAATTTTACAAAAGATGCTAGAATAACTCCTTGATGCCGGCTTTCAAAAGATATGATGTCAAATAAGCACTCCATGCACTTCGAAATCAAGACCCTTGCGGTGTACCTGAAAATAATAATAGATTGAGCTACACTAGCCCAATAGAGAAATCTTTGCTCAAACTATATGCACATGAGATAGACAATGCACCGAGATGAACATTGATACAAGAAAGTTTCCCACATGAACAAGAGCAAGAGGATAATACTTGACAATCAACACCGTCCATGTTCACGTCGCTTAGTAATCTCTAAATTCTCCGTTTTCATTATAGCATGTGTTCTCGATTTCCTTTCCGGGCATTTAGGACCCCGTGCATCCGAATTCATTCCGGCATCACACCATTCGGTGGATCCGTGGCTCTCTTGTGCACTTCCAGGCATTTGGGACCCCGTGCGTCCCATTTCCGGCATCACACCTTTTAGTGGATCCGTGGCTTTCTTCGTTTCATTCTATCGTTCTAAATTGTGATTTTTCGTTCTACAAGCCTCAATACCGTAAATCATGGTATATGACAAATCCATATCATTCATAAAACATGTCACAATATTCACGTAATAACCCAAATGCATGGACAAACACACAAGTTTCATATTCATTTAGTTTTACACTTTTTTTTGTTATAACGGGAGCCAAAGGAGTGGGGACGAACAACGAATCATTGGAACACGAACAATAAGTTTAGAAATGATTAGAATGTAATTGGAGAGTGTTAGAAGTGATCGGAGACCAACACAATCAAAGAGGGATCAACAAAGTTCAAAACTATTTTTCGGAGTCATAGGTACCGGTACCTCAAAAACTAGGTATCGGTACCAAACCAATCCAGAGAGCAATTAGAGATCATGGTATCGGTACCTCAAAAAAGTGGTATCGGTACCACTGCCTTACAGTGGGCGATTTGCAGAAAATTCAAGAATGAGCATAACTTCAATTCCAACCAAATGAAGCATGATTTTGGCACACAATCAACTCATAAACATGTAGAGAGAGTAAGAATTCCCTACCTCGATTACCAAAGCCGAAACTCAAAGAATTCGAGCAAGCCCTAGAACTCCAAAGTTCAAACCGAGCAAGAAAACTCCTCCCCGAGTTAGACTGAACGTAATACGAGCTCAATAACGCAAATAGATGAAGGATTGAAGGTTATTTGCCATGGGTTTTGAGTGATTGAGTGGGATTTTGGGTGTTGGAGGAAGAGAGAGAGAGAGTGCCGAGAGGGAGAGAGAGGTCGGGAGATTGAGGGAGAGTGTGAGGAGTATTTTTACTCCTCTACATACACACCCACACACCTATATACTCACATAAACACATATTGCACATATACCCTCCTATAAACAATTCCATCACATTAACCTCAATTCATTTATACTCAATAAAATTCCATATCTTCCTTATTTATAATTTCGAATAAACCTTTTATTAATTTCTGAAAATACGGGTCCTTACAAGTAAACCGCCAGTTTTTGACGAAGAACCGGTGGAGAAAATTACAAAAGGAAAAAATCAGAAAATATTGGAAAAAAAAGTTGTTACCATGCTTGAAGGTGGTGAGATTGGTTGGGGTAATCAATTTGGGACTCGGCGTCCCTGCAGTGCTTTCAAAGCACTGCAAACAGCAGTCATAGCAAACGACCCCGTTTGTGTCAAAGTATGACAAAACCATTCACCCCTCTCTCTCTCTCTCTCTCTCTCTCTCTCTCTCTCTCTCTCTCTCTCTCTCTCTCTCTCTCATCATGTACACCAATAACTAAAATAAACCACCTCATGAACAATGCAAATTTTTGTTTTAGCTATCAATTCAATTTTTTATTTCACAATTACACCAACACTATCTATTTTACTTAACATAACACCAATTAAAATATAAATTTTCCTTCTTTTTAATTTGATTTAGATTGTTTATGTTTTAAAAAATTAGGTGCTCCAATTTTAAATCCGCTTGAACCGATGTGAAGATCATATTTTTTGGATAATTTTATTCTAAAAATTCATAATTAATTTTTGTTTCTAAGGCTCTCATAATTAAGTATATGCTCTTTATTTGGGACCCTATAGAACAGAAACTTAGTTATGAGAGCTCTACAAAGAAAAATAAACCCTATAGGATAAAATGATAAAAAAATATATGATTTTCGCACCAGTTCAACCAGATTGAAATTTGGAGCACTTATTTTTTGTAGACCTCTTTATATATTTAAAAATTAAGTACTCTAATTTTTAATTTATTTGAACTGGTGTGAAGATTATATTTTGTTGATCATTTTAGCCTAAAGGGTCATAATTAATTTTTGTCTCTAGGGCTCTCATAATTAAGTTTCTGCTTTATAGGGTCCCAAATAAAGAGCCGATCCTTAATTATGAGAGCCTTATAAACAAAAATTAATTATGACTCTTTAAGATAAAATGATCAAAAAATATGATCTTCACGTTGACTCAAGCGGATTGAAAATTGGAACACCTAAATTTTTAATATATAAGTAGTCTAAATCAAATTACAAAGAAGAAAAATGTATGTTTTAATTGGTGTTAAATAAGATAGACGGTGTTGGTGTAATTATGAAAGAAAAAATTGATAGCTAAAACAAAATTATGCATTGTTCATGATTTTGTTTTACCTATTTATTGATAAAGGTGTACGTATGTGCTCTAAGCCTCTAAGAGATAAAGAGTGAGACAGAGAGAATCAGAGCAAAAGGTAAGAAACGGTGTCGTTTTCCTTTTGGCTGCTGTTTGCAGCGCTTTCAAAGCACGGCAGGGACGCCGAGTCCATCAATTTGAGGATTCTTTTTGGGAATATACTGAAGCTATTGTGAATAAGAATATTTGGATTGCGTACTTAGAGCAAGTTGTGGCAAACAATATTGCTTTTATTTTTCCTGAGTCATCTTTACAGTTTGGGGTCCGAAAAATAAATTTGAGGTACAAGATTGATGCGGACAAGTTACGACGAATCCAACTTTATAAACTCGAGGACGATTTTCTTCAAGACGGGGAGAATGATGCAGAATGGAAACAGCTTATTATTTAAGAAATAGATATCTAGTTTTATTATTTTGGTAATAAATTATTTTTGAATATTCCGTTTTAAGTGTCATTTGTTTTGGCAAGTTTACTTTTATTCTCTAATATTTAGGTTTGAGAATATCTCAAATCTTTTAATTTTGGTAATTATTGAGTCAATTAGCGATTTACCAGGATTCAGCTTCATGTTTTGTTGATTCCTTTTCGGTCTTAGTTTTCTAGTATAAAATAAGTTGTAGGGTGACATTAAAAGTGGGTTGTTTATTGAATTAAGAAAATCGAGATTTATCTCATATCGTATGTTCATAGAGGGAGTACCTCTTGTTCATATCTATTTGTGTTTATGTTTCAAAAAGAGAATCTTTAACATAAGCAAGTTCGTGATCTTTTCTTGCAAATAGTTTCGTAAAAGAAGGCTGCGCTGCATCAGGATTACACGTAGGGTATGAAAGCTAGTAGTAGAAATTAAATTTCCTTGGCTTCAGCTAGCAATTTATTTTGTTGAAGCAGCTCAGCTCATTTCACTCCCCGTCGTTATGGTTACTCATTTTTTTTATCGGCAAATTTTTTTTATTAATCAATGAACCGAAGTTACAAAGATTAACACGAAACGGGAAAAAAAAACATCACAACCAACGACCTACATCGTAACTATATATGTTGGCACCTACATCGAGACCAAAGAAAGAAGAAGTTGGCGAGAGGCCAATAAATACAAAGATCCACAAAACCATACACAATAGCAAGAACCGGCCCCAAAACACATAGGGGATTACTAAAAGTACTGCAAAAAACCTTGCAGGATAAACATGAGCGCATTGACGACTTCGTGATCTTCAAACTTGCTTCACCCTATGGATTAATTCAGAGAATAGGGAGGATGGGCAATTCCATATGCAACCGAATCACTTGGGTCCGTTTCACCTAATCTCCGTCCTGTCACTCCTACAACGACAGCATGCATATATAGTAGTAATGAGTTACTATTTACATGTATTTAACATCTGATTTAAAGTAATTCTTTTTCCCTCTACTTTTGTGCATTTTTTTTCTAAGTTTTTGTTGGATTTGTGTTATGTTTTTTGAATTTAATAATTTTTCTCGACGAGATGAATCTAAAAATTAGATTAAAAAAACTGCAAAATGGAAAAAAATGAGTTCACTAAAAACAAAAAAGTTTGAAACAACTATCTTTAATTGTTTTTTGTGTCATTTTATCTGATTTTTCTTTTGAACTTTGGTACATATTTTTGTATTTGGTCTGCCTATTCTCAAAAAATAAATTGAATCATTAACCCTAAAAATAACAATGCATAGATGTTTTCTGGAAATTTCAAATCAAACCCCATGGTCTGGCTGTCAAGGGGTTGGCAGCATTTTTCAGGGGTTAGCCTAGTAGTTCAGACTAACCGAGACAAAACTTTAGTTCCAGTTGTAAATGAGCTCTCTACTAGCGGATGCTGGGATTTGTCTCTCAAAAACTAATATAAGTGCACGTAAGGTAGTCCAAAAATCCTGATCTTTTATCAAAACTTCAAAACCTTGTTGTACATATACTCAACATCAAAGTACGATATAATTCAATGAGTTTTTTTTGGAATGATTTCGATGTTCTTGGCGAGACATGCATTTGTTAACAAAGAGATTATATTCAGGTCCAATAAGTACTCCCTCCGTCCCTTTTTTAGAGTCCAGTATTCCATTTTGGACTGTCCCTTAATAAGTGTCCATTTTGTAAAGTTAGTGGGTAAAAGTTGGTGAATTTTCCATTTTGCCCCCAAAAGTATATTCCATTTTGAAAAGTTAGGGAGTAAAAATGCAATGATGATGTTTCCATAGAGGATAAGGAGGGAAAACGGAGGTAAAAGTTGATATGAAATGTGTAATGATGATGTCTTTTTAATAAGTTGAAATTACGAAGCAGGACACTTAAAAAGGGACGGAGGGAGTATATAGTAATATATACAGCTAATAGAATATATAGTTGAAGATGATGCTCAAGGGTGGAACCACGAATCTAATTTGTCATGGGCTAACTCAAAATTTAATAAACTAATATATGAAAAAAAAAGTTTTATAATTAATGTCCAGTAAACTTTTTTTGGTAAGTAATGTCTAGTAAACTTGTACAAAAGTAGGTAAATGTACAATATAATAAACAAAAGAAACATACAAAAACCGTACACAATTGAAGTTTTACCCTATTAATGAAGTTGTGCCTACGTAGTTTTAGAGAGTAGAAATAATTTATTATCGAATCTGAGTCGATATCTTCAACAAGTTCTCTTCTAATGAAGAAAATCAGATACGATGGGTTGTGCTACAAAAAGAAAATGAGGTGTGCTAAAACTTATTGGGATAAAATTTTACATATAAATTTTTTACTTTTTTCTAAACTCACCTGGGTTATAGCCCACCTTAAAGAATATGTAGTTCCACCATTGATCATGCTTACTGCTTTGAGGGACTCTGGCCGCTATCAGGAATGGAATAGAATGAAGCAAAAGTAAGAGCACTAGAAAGACTATAAAGCAGACCTTTGCAGGAAACATCTTCAGATAATAATAGGATGGTGAGACAAATGACCGAATAAGCTTCGGTACTCCATCTATTTATATAGCGATAGGGGAAATACTTTGGACACAAATGTTTGGATGTAAGTGTCAATCATTCTACAACCACACATCCTTTGTGAGTGTGAGTGTGTAAATGGATGTGTAAGGGGGTACTCTGGTTCTAGCATTTTTGTACAAGTACGTGTACATGGCTGCAGTTGTATGATGTGGGTGGATTTTGTGTACTATGTGGGGCTAATGTGTTGGAAAAATGGAATTTTTCAAGGGATATAGGGATTTGGACCCCAAAATTAAATTGGGACCCCGCCGCGTGCACAGGCACAAGTAGGCTAGGTTTAAGTACTCCTACGTAAAAATTTTAAGCTGGTGTAAGAATGAATAAATTCTATTAAGGTATGACTACAAGAAATCGAGTAAGCTCGAGGCAGCCAAAAATAGTTACAAACTTGGTTTTTGTCGCAAATAGTACACATTGGCAATGAAATTTGGCGACAAATTTTTTTTTTGCTGCTAGTAGTACACATTGGTGACGAAAAAGTAATTTTGTCTCGAAAATTGGCAACAAAAAAATTTCCGTCGCAAATAGTAAACTTCGGTGACAAAAAAGTAATTTAGTCGCCAAATTTGTTACAAAAGGCGATGAAATTATTTTTTCGTCACCAATGGGTACTATTTGCAATGAAAAAGGAATTTCGTCACTATTTTTTGGCATTTTTTTTCGTCGCCAATTTCTTGGACCACTGAGAGTGTTATTAGCTTTAACTTCACGTTTGCAGAGCCTAAAGACCACACATAATTTCTACAATGATCGCCATAAACCTTTGACTTGGACAACGATATTGAGAAAATTGAAAGATTCTTTCCACACAAATTCATGGACAAGAGGGTACCACACCGATGAACAAGGTACAATCCAATGGAGTATACACTGGGATCCCTTATACCAAGTCTTCGCCAAATGAAATGAAAAGAAAAGAACAAAGAGACATAGTAATCAACTTTTAATAGGTCAATTTGTTCTCATTGTGTTTAGCTACGAAATGGCTCAAGGACTGAGCGGGCGTGCCAGGACTTGTCGCGTCCAAACGTGAAGGACTGGGCGTCCCTGTTCTGACTTCTAGATCTGAGAGCGATAGTGCTGCAAACCTAAGGGCTAGATTGCAGTGAAGGTTTGTGGCTTTGCCTCGTCGTGTGAGGACTTAGTAATTTCCTAACCGTGTAGGAAAGAAAGTAACAACGTAGAAGTACTTTACTATATTGAAATAATAAAGTAAGGGATGAAGAGAGATATGAATAACTTCGTTATATTGCGTAATAACAAAGTTGGGATACAAGAGAGACGAAGCTCGAATTACTTGGTGAAGTAATTGAGTAAAAGGTGAGAAAATAGAGATAATTGCTTCGCTGGGAAGGCTTTGGTTTTTTAAGCGTTGAGCTTGATTGGTGTGGGAACCCCTTTTCCTTCTTGACTTCTACTATTTATAGGCGAAAGTTTGCACTGGCTCAGATCTGCCCAGCATTTCCCGCCTCCACCATGAGCTGACAAGTGTCCCGAGTGGCCTTCAGATCACGCCATGTGTCCAACATAACTACCCACTAAGATACTTAGTGGGATCATGGGTAGTTAGTAGGAGTTGTAAATATTTTGCACATGTCACTTCCCCAGCGTGGGAATTTTTACCACTAACTACCCATCTGGTAATTCTTGCCCACGTTGCAGTTAATGGGGTAATGAGATAATGGGTTTCCTCCTCCCACTTTTCATGGGACTTGATAACCACCAGCCATTTGACTCGGTCAAATGGCTTTTGCCAGGTAACAAACATTTCTCCTCCTCCTACTTTTCATGGGCCACTCAAACAATGGGCCACTTAATAAAATTAAATGGCCTGCTAACATTTTGGCCCATATTTACATTTGATCCATCACCTAACAAACCTGAACAAATCATGGGCCAATCGAATACTCTTTGTAAACAGGCCCAAACTCACGAACTCAAGCCCAAACCAAACTGAAATTAATCGAGCCCACATAATCCTATCTTGGCCCATTAATTTCGATCCAATAAATCCTCAACCTATGACCCAAATTGATAAAACTTTAATCAAATAACCGTCCAACGTTGGCCTTGGACTGGGTGCCAAAAACGGGTGTAAACAATGCCCCCCCATGCCTTGATCTTGTTCAAGATCTAGGCTTGAAAGCTAGGACAGAACACGGTTTTTGGCGAGCCAAACGAGTCCTTATCCTCGGGTGTGAAAAAAAAAAACAACAAGGAAACTAGGCTCACTTAGCCTAAAAAATCCTTTCTCGAAATTAAACTTGAAAGATAATCAGACCATAATTAGGCCTAACCACCCTTTGAGTTCCAAAGTATAATTGGGTTTGGACTCTTCATTTCAAATCTCCATCATTTCCGAGATAAAAAACCCCACCGAAGAGTCCTGCTGGCAACCAAAATCATCACCATCCTAGGCCTAGTGGGCCACGTGTCATCTCCCCAGGCCTTGCATTGGCTGCATGCAGCTTTTGAAGCCGTCAGGACTCCTTGCATCAATCAAGAGTCCAACCCCTTCAAAGATCACGCGAGATAAGTGCAACGGCGTCCCTTGATTCTTGCACCGTTACCCATAAAAATCCACTATTGGGTCTTCGTTCTCTCTCTCTACTTCTCTGATCATCTTCCTCTGTTCCAAACGAAAACCAGAAAAAGAACCCTAACACCTGCTTCCTCCTTCTAAGTCTCTGATCTATAACCCAACAATGGCGACACATAAGGCCAACGCTCCTCCACCAAACCCTAACAGCCGTTCGGTGCAGATTCGAAAAATCATGGCCGACGAACACATCGCGATCACCAACGACGTTCTAGTGATCGCCAATGCCGACAGAGTTGGGCTTGGCCCTGCCTTCCAATTGGGGTTCCCCTCTCAGCTTGCACCTATGTACCCATTAGCAGGTGAGGTTCTCCCCTTTGAATCCCCAAGTCTCGACTGGAATCGCTTCACCACAGACATCCCCAACAGACTCTGGCACAGACCTGACGCCAAATACGTTGAATGGCTCGATCGAATGATGGAAGCCAAAGGAGATTTATGGAAGCAGATTGGGATTAGAGACGCCATACTCCTGAGTCGATCCATCATTGACATGGACAAGAACCTCTTTCTTGCTGCCTCACAGTTCTGGTCAGTCACCACCAACTCCTTTCACTTTAAGGTAGGCCTCATGAGCCCTACTCTCCAAGATCTGGCTTTTCTGACAGGCCTTCGTCCACATGGGACAGAGGCCAACTATTTCTTGTCACAGAAAACCCCTTATTTTGAATACAAGGACCCTTTGTCATACACCCCTTTCATAACCCATTACGCTAAGAAAGGCCCTGTTGAGGATGATGAACACGTGGCCTTCCTCCTATACTGGTTGAACAAATTTGTTTTCTGTGTATCTGCAAACAGAGTTACCAAGGACTTTATTGACTTGGCCTGTGCCCTAGCTTCAGGGCAGAAGCTGGCACTAGGCCCCTTGGTCCTGGCCCACCTCTACCGAGGTATGAAGGAATTGATCAATAACAAGTTCATTTTTGCTCCTGGCCCCCTGTGGATCATGACCCTTTGGCTGTGGTCCTACTTTCCCAAGTACGCTCCCCCAATGAACAAAAAACTAGACAACACCTGTTATGGTCTCCACTATGCTGAGGCCCGTGGTCCTCGATATGCCTTTGGGACTTACTTCAAATTCTTCTACCATGAACTCATAACTCTGGGAAAAAACTGGTTGCCATTTGAAAGAGACACCGTACCTTGGTGGTTAAAAAGAGGGGCTTCAGACCCAGGAGATGACTTCGATGATCACTTTGAGATCTGGAGCAGCTTTCTGATCTCACGGGACCTGATGTATGGAATGGCCTTTACCCCAACCAATTACAAGTGTGGAGTTGAATACTATAATGTGGCCCAATTCGCTCGGCAGTTCGGGCTCTGTCAACTTACCCCTTTGCCTCCATATCAATCTCTGAATGAGGACTTTAGTGATAGACCTGTGATCCAACCGAGAGAACTGGAACGGGTTAGAAACATTCTCCCTGATCTGAGGAAGAGCTTTGCCCTTCACACCTTCGTAGAACGTACCGATAAGGGAGCCAAATTTGACAGCTGGTGGGGAGGCTATACAAAGATGCACTTCCATGCTCCTTATCTGGATGTCTTAACCAAACTCTTCCCCCAATCCACTGGCGCTCCTGAACCAGGCATCACTGTACCTCTGCGACAGATCAGTCCTTCTCCTTCCCTGACTTCCAAAAGAAAAGGTAAGCCCCAGATCTTTGCTGTTTAAATGCATCAACTGTGCCTGAATTTTGCTGAGGTCTGGACTGATTATTTTCTTATTTTCAGGACCAGAGAGCATCCCCGAGGATCTTCCCGCTGAAACTACAACGCAAAAACCCAAAAGGACAAAAATGCTCGCACGTAGGCAGGCACCAAAGGTATAATTCTTTAGCACCTACTAACTCCTTGAACATGCCACTCATCCCTTATTCCTCATTTGTAGGCCCCTCAAACCACTGTGGCTGGTAGAACGAGAAGTGGTGCGAAGACTAGCTCACCTGAATCTGACCCTTCTGAACAGGTCTGTACAGTCCTTGTTACTGCAATTCTCCCTATCTGGATGTTCCAACTAACATCTATTTCCATGCAGGGCGTCTCTAAGATCAAAGAAGAAAAAACTAGCCCCACCCCTACAAGGCAAAGTCTGAGGAGAAAGACCGCAGTACCCGTAGATTCAGAAACCACCATCTCTGCCACTGAACACAACCCTATAGTAAGGATGTACTATGACCTGAACTCTCCAGCATTCATGGCCCCTTATTACCATCTAATCCCTCTTGTCTTTGATCCCAAGGAACTCGATGACTATATGGAAGAGGAAGTAGAAGCAGAAGAGAAAGGCCTGGAGACCTCGGAGCAAGAACCTGAACATGAGGCATCCTCCTGGACTCCAGAAAAACCCAGATCTCCAATCGCGGACCCCATCCTGCTAGATGACCCTCCTGTCAATCCTTGCCTTGTCAATGTAGCAGAGGAAGAAGAAGACGAAGACCTGGACTCCCTGCTCAAATCTGCCCAAGATATGCTGAAAGCAGCCACCTCAGGCACCTCAGGTAGTGGTCTTGGCTCCACCTCACAGTCTGAATTCACTGCGGAGGAAGTTACTGAAGCCAAAACAACCCTTAGAATGGCCCTTCTTCAAAACTTCAAAGCAATTGCCCACCCTGCTCGAGCCTCAAATGTCAAAAAGGCTATGGATGTACTTGTAAAGTCCCAGGCCTTGGGTGCAGAGGAGACCTCTCTTCATTATTTCCAGAAAGAGTTTCCTACCATGATCAAGTCCCATGATTCTTCCAATCACGAGCTTAACAAGGTCAATGCCAAGTTGGCAGAATTGGACTTGGTCGAAATGGAGTTCACCAAATTCAGTTCTGAATGGAACCAGCTGAAGGAGGACATCAAGGTTAATGAGGCGAGCATCACTTCCACCTCTACTGAAATCCAAAACCTCAAAGCCCAATTGGCACAAGCTGAAGGCCGAATGGAAGACTTTCGGAAGGAGTCCAAGATCTTGGCCCAACATCATGAAGAACTGAAGGCTGGATCAAAAAGTCAGAAAATGAAGCTGAACCTCCTGGTTGAAGAGGTCCCAAGCCTTCGTGGGCAATGGGACACATTTGAAGCCCAACTTGCCAGCCTCAACACCTCCTGGACAAATCTCAAAAGCAGTCTTGAAGGCCTTCTGTAGGTCTGGACCTCAAAAACTTTTACTTTCGAAGTTTGGTTTTGTAATAACTAGTATTATCTGCTCCTTGCCTGGCCTAGAACTTTCCTTTAATTTGGCCAAGGCAAGGGTTTTGATATGGTTTGGATAATACTTCTGTGGTCTAAACTTGAGGCCTTTATGTTTTTTGCAAGAATAGGTCTTGGCCTCTGTTCAGGCCTTGCTAGTTAACACTTCTATGGCTTGTCAACTTGGCTTTCCCCAAAATCTCTCATCTCCCACATAGTAGGGTAATGATGCTTCAAGTACTTTCCATTTGTTAACTGCTTAAACAAACCACCATTTAAATCCATAAGAAGATACACGTTACCTCTAAGGACTTGGGAGATCTGGTAAGGTCCTTCCCATGTTGGAGACCATTTGCCATATCTTGAGTTCTTGTCATTTAGAGGAAATACAGCCTTCCAAACCAAGTCACCTTCAGAGAAGCTCTTCTTCCTCACACGTTTGTCATAGGACCTAGCAACTCTTCTCTTCTGAACCAACATATGATCCAGGGCTGAGAGCCTGACCTCATCCAAGTCCTCCAACTCTATCAGCATGGCCTGAGTATAATCTGCAGGAGTGAGGCCATGTTGATACGCCAACCTTGCTGTTTTCACTGCAACCTCCATTGGTAGGACTGGATCATGCCCATAAACCAACATATAAGGAGTTACATTGGTGGCTTCCTTCTTTGAGGTTCTATAGGCCCATAAAGCCTCAGAAAGTAATTCATGCCAAGACCTTGGGTTGTCCTCTACCATCTTCTCAATAATATTGACCAGAGTCCTATTAGTGGACTCGGCCTGACCATTTCCTTGTGCATAATAAGGAGTAGAATTGGACATAATGATTTTTTGCTGTGCAGCAAAGTTGACCACTCGTTGACCCATGAAAATTGTACCCCTATCTGCCACCAAGTGTTCTGGCAATCCAAACCTATGGATGATTCTCTCCTTGATCACCTTGATTACCTCTTGTTGATCCATAGACTTTAATGGCACTGCCTCTGCCCATTTAGTGAAATAGTCCGTGGCTACCAAGATGTAAGTATGATTTTCAGAGGAAGGAGGATAAATTTTTCCAATAACGTCCAAAGCCCAGCCCCTAAATGGCCAAGGTTTGACCACAGCATGGTAATTAGCTGCAGGAGCATGTTGAATTGGGCCATGGGCTTGACAGGGCTGACATCCTTTGGAAAAGCGAATACAGTCCTCCAAAATGGTTGGCCAATAGTACCCATACCTTCTGATTAACCATCTCATCTTTATTCCTGATTGATGAGCTCCACAGACTCCTTCATGGACCTCACTCATAACCTTCAGGGCTTCAGGGCGCCCTAGACACCTTAAGAGCAAATCATGCTCAAGGCTTTTCTTGTACAACTCATCTCCAACGAGGATGTAACTGATGGCCCTCCTCCTCACCTTTCTAGAGGCACTAAAGTAAGGCCTCTTGAGGACAGAGATGATAGGTGTACGCCAATCGCTCTCGGGTTCATCGTCTGACTCTTCACCAGTGAAGTCTGAAGTAAACACCTCCAATCCTAGACCCCTTCTCCTAACAGAGGGTAACAATCTCTTCTGGACTGTGATGATCTTGTGAATCGTTTCTGGAGAGAGCTTCAGGCCTGTGGAGGCCTGAGCCAAGCTGTTGGCTTCAGTGTTCTTACTCCTTGAGACGTGTTTGACGGTGACATTGTCAAAATCTTGCATTAGTTGTACGGCTGCCATATAATAAGGAGCTAACTCCTCACTATAGCATTTGAATGTTCATGCCAAGTGATTGATCACAAGGAGTGAATCCCCAATAACCCTTACTTCCCTGGCCTCTAGATCCCTAAGGATCTCAAGGCCTATAACGACTGCCTCATACTCGGCCTGATTATTGGTACACGGGAAGTCGAATTGAAAGGACAATTCAGTCCTCAGGCCTTAGGGAGAAACAATAATTATCCCACAGCCTGAGACCTCCTGAGTCCTTGATCCATCAAAGAGCAACGTCCAAGGAGTGGGTGATATTTCAAGCGCACTCAGCCCTATCTCAGATTCGTCGCCGATATCCACGCATGGATGATCAGCAAGAAAATCTGCTAAGGCCTGGCCCTTTACAGCTTTTTGAGGAATATATTGGAAACTAAATTCCATTAGAGCTAAAGACCATTTACCAATTCGGCCTCTCATGATGGGCCGAGAAAGCAAGTACTTAACTAGGTCTGTTTTACTCATGATGTAAACCAAAACGGGAAGCATATAGTGCCTCAACTTTATTGCTGAAAAGTACAAGGCAAGACAAATCTTTTCAATAGGACTGTATCTCCGTTCACATGGAGTCAGCAACCTACTTAAATAATAAACCGCCTGTTCCTTTCCTTGAGCATTGTCTTGAGCTAAAAGGGCTCCAATAGAGCCTTCAGCTGCTGAGATGTATAACTTCAAGGGCTTGTTCTTGATGGGAGGCATTAGGACTGGAGCCTGAGCTAAATAGCCTTTGATCTCATCAAAGGCCTTCTGGTGGCTTTCCTCCCACACAAAAGTGTCTTGGTCCTTCAGCTTCAAGAGTTGGGAAAAGACCTGGACCTTCCCTGGAAGGTTTGAGATGAACCTTCTCAAGAAGTTAAATGAACCCAAGAGCTTCTGCAACTCCTTCTTGGTGGTAGGAGGCTTTGCTTCCACGATTGCTTTGGCCTTATTCTTGTCAACCTCAATCCCTCTATTGTGGACTAAGAATCCCAGGAATTTGCCTGCGGAAACTCCGAAGGCACACTTCAAAGGATTCACATTTAAGTCGAACTGTTGCATCCTCAAGAACGATCTCCTCAAATGCTGCAAATGTTCGTCATAGGACTGAGACTTGACTACAATGTCGTCGATGTAGATCTCCATGAAACGGCCAATGAAATCGTGAAATATCGCGTTCATAGCTCTCTGGAATGTGGCACCTGCATTCTTTAGGCCGAAGGGCATTACAACCCACTCAAAGGTCCCTAGGGCTCCAGGACACCTAAAAGCAGTCTTAGCCGTATCGGCCTCATCAATGAAGATCTGGTTGTAACCAGAATGCCCATCCATGAAGGATAGAACCTTGTGACCAGAAGCTCCATCTACCAACTGATCTGCAACTGGCATTGGATACTCGTCCTTTGGGGATGCCAAATTGAGGTTTCTGAAGTCCACACATACTCTGACCTTGCCATTCTTCTTGAGGACTGGCACAATGTTAGAGAGCCAAGTGACATACCTGGCTGTACGTATGAACCCAGCATTAAAGAGGCGTTCAATCTCGTCCTTGACTTGCAAATAGACTTCTTTGGACATCCTCCTTGGTGGTTGTTTGAAAGGTCTGAACCCTGGTTGAATGGGCAACTTGTGTTCCACTAGACCTCTGGACAGACCTAGAAGCTCCTCATAATCCCAAGCAAAGCAGGATTTGAACTCCCTCAAGAGCTCGATGAGCTTTACTTTGACATCCTTTGGCAGAAGTTGGCTTATGTACACAGGTCTGGGATTCTCTGCGTCTCCCAGATTAACTTCTTCCAAGGGATCTTGCACGTCAGCCCTCAGATCATCTAACTTGGCTGGAGCTGCCTCAAGGTCTTCAAGGCGGATTTTGTCCAGATCTTCAACCAGGTTATCATCCTCATTGATCACTTCGGCCGCAAAGGCCGAATGATCATCTTCTGACTCTTCACTTCCCATAAGCCTCTTCTCAAGCAAGTAGGCTTCAAATTTTGACAGTGTGGCCTGAAGGGCCGCACTCTTCTCTCCTTCTGAAGGGTTTACTGACATTGGGAAGGGCGTTTGAAGGAAGCTGTAATCGGCCTGCTTGATTCCGTGATCATAGGACTGATTAACTCCTGAAAAAGTGCCTTCACCTCTTCAGCTGACTTGTTGCCATGTATAGGGGCTACTTTGTGGCGGCCATACTTGTCAAGCCCTGCCACTTTCATGGGACCAACCCCTTCGTCGTATAGATGGGCCTCTGCATGGTTAGTAGAGGCCTGGAAAGGTCTGCGGTCAGCCCATATGACCTCCACGTCGTCAAGATTCCAAAAAATGAGACACTGGTGAAGGGTTGAGGGAGCCGCTTGACAGGAGTGAATCCAATCTCTCCCCAATAGAACGTTGAAGGAAGAGCGTGAATCAACAACAAAAAAGGGTGTTGTCAATGTCTTGGATCCCACTGTTAAATTCATGATGAGAATACCTTGACAAGCTGTCTCCTTTCCTGTGAAATCTGTCAAGGTCGAAGTGCATGAGACTAGGTCTTGATCAGTCTTCCCAAGCTTCTGCATCATGAACCTAGGAATGAGATTGGTGGCAGACTCATTATCCACCAGAATTCGGTTGACTGGCATTCCATCAAGGCAGCCAGCAATGTACAAGGGCTTGATGTGTTTGTTCATTGCAGGGCTCGGTCTCTCAAAGATTACGCTGGCTGCCCTATCCTCAGGCCTTCCCCCAGTCTCGTCCTTCAGCACGATCACTGAAGGCCCGTTCAGTCCTACAGAGAAGGACTCGTTCAAAATTTCGGCCGTCTGCCCCATTTCCACAAAATCTCCCTCCAAGGCAATTGGAGCGTTGTCTTTGGCTTCCAGCTCTGCTGGCAGGATCACCACCATGTTGCAGTGCATATTGGGGCCCTGGCCAGGTTTGAACTCCTTTGCCTGTGGATTCAGCCCTGGCCTGCCCCCCGAGTCTGGCTTCTTTGGTTGGAGGGCTGTCTTCTTGAGCAGCGTCACTGATCTTGGAGAAGGCTCAATCCTAGCCTCCTCTAGGGTTCTCTCCAAGAGTGGTTGTTTCTTGGATACAGTAGCTTGTTTCTGAGGCGTCTTGGCAACGGCCTCTTTGTATATCTTTCCCGCAGGAACTTGCTTCTTGGGTAAAGTCATTGGAGGAGGCTCAGTGATAGCCTCTTCCACAGTCCTTTCCAAGGGCTTGTGTACTCTTCTAGCCTTAGGCATTTCAACCTCAGGCTCTTGTGCTGGGACTTCTATCTTCAACTCCCCATAGGAGTCGTCTTCGACCATTGGATCGTCCAGCAAATCTGTTTCTTCCTCAGCCCTTCTGACCGCCTGCCTGAATCGTTGGTGGCGCCTCTTCTGAGATCTGGACAGAGGTGGAGGAGGAGAAGGAAACTTGGGATGCTCAACCCTATGCCACTCATTTGGAGGAGTGGCTGGGGGTCTCACAGCCCTAGGTTTCCCTTTGGACGGAGCAGATATCCTCAGGTTGTCAAGCCCATCCTCCACTTCAACCAACCCTGGCTGGATCCGGTTGAATACTGATGCTCGTGCAATCCTCCTTCCCATAGGCCTGAGCGGTTCCTCAGACCTTTCTTCAGTCCTTCCCACAATAACGCTCTTCAGAACTGGCTTGCTAGGACTGGCATGATGTCCACATTCTGTACAAACCAACGAGCAAGTTGGTTTCTCTGGCTTCTTCACTCCTGTAGGTCTGGACCACCATAAATTCTGCCTTTCAGTCCTTCTGACCCGCTCAGTCCTGAAATCACTTCCCTCACAGTAAGGGTCCCAGTACCTGCCTGGGCTGGACTTGTGAACTTCTCTGGAAGGGGCTCCCAAACTTATCTTCTGCCTAGGAGCAGCCCTAGGCATGCCTCTCATGTCGACAGAGACCATGTTTGTGCTCAGCCCTGAAGGGAATGGATTGCCATCTACCCCCATGGGCTGCTTATCTTTCTCGGGAAACTTGAACTCTCCCCGCTCAATCTTATCCTGGATGTCATTTCTAAATACTATGCAATTATTCGTTGAATGACTCCAAGAGTTGTGATACTTACAGTACTCCTTGCCCTTCATATCTTCCACGGTTGGAATCTTGTGACCAAACGGCAATTTGAGCAGCTTGTCAGCAAGGAGTTGATCAAAAATAGCCTCAGCCCTTCCCACGTCAAAGGTATAGGCTCTGGTTAGCCTATTAGGACTGTTCTGGATAGGTTGCTTCGTGGGCTCCATCTTGACAAAGGCCTTGCAGACGTATGGCCTCTTGTTGATGATCTCTGCCACGGCCACGTCTGGGTGTGCCTCTGCTTCCACTGCAGCCACCTCGTAGTTAGGGTCACGGTAGTACGTCCCTTTAGATGATGTCTTCCTGTCCTGCTCCTCCGCCAAGAGCCTTTCGTAATGAGAAGCCTTAGAGGACAATTCAAACAGATCTCTGAATTCTGTCCCGTAGAACTTCTTCTTCATCTCAAAGCCCAAGCCGTTTAGTGCTATACGCACGTATTCGGCCTCTGGAAGGACTATCTTGCACTTGAACCGAGCAGTCTTGAAACGTAGGAGATAGGACTCCACGGATTCAAGATAGGTTTGACGATAGCATGACAGGTCTGCCAACGTCACTTCTGGTTCTACCCTGTAGAACTGTTGGTGGAACATCTCCTCCAACTGAGCCCAGGTCTGCACGGAGTTGGGTGGAAGGCTGATGTACCAAGTAAAGGCCGTCCCAGTGAGAGAATTGGGAAAAAGTCTCAACTTCAGAGCATCAATGGCCCCAGCTTCTCCGCATTGGACTTGAAACCTGGCAATGTGCTCTACCGTTGAATGCATGCTTTCCCCGTTGAAGGTCTGGAACTCTGGAACTCTGTAGCCCTTCGGGAAAGGTGCTCTGTCCACCTCTTCGGTATGAGGCTTTCTGTACATCGGTCTTCCCAAAGGTCTGAAACCAGGTCCTAACTGCTCCTGGAGCAAGTTCAGGACTTGGTCCCGTCCCATAAGCATGTTTGGCACAGGAGGCGGTTGTGGATGCACCTCTTGTGCCTGTTGGTCCTGGACTGAACTTGCCCCCCGAGTCTCAGAGGTTTGAGGAGCGTGAGCACCTTTGTCCTTTCCAGAACCCTGGCCTCCTTGCGGAGGCCTTTTGTCCGTCTTGTCAGGTTTGGGCTGGTCGTCGGCCAACACAAACCTTCGTTCTTCATTTGCTGGAGGCGTTTGGGCTCCTCCAATCACGACTCCCTTCTCCCTTTGCCCCCCGAGTGCAGGACTGTTGGAAGAAGTAGCATGATAGAATGTTTGAGGAGGGGGTGGTCCCCCTAGTAGGCCAGCTTGGTCTTGACCGTTGCCAAAAACGCCAAACTGTGGAAAGCCCTGCTGCTGAGGAGCGGGCGGTAGCCTCTCTATAAGCGTAGCAGTTAACTTTTGGACTGAGATGGCCAGAGGTTCCAAGGACTGAGAGAACGATTGAGAGATTGACTGTGTGATGTCGTGGCAGATCTCGCGTCCTGCCATGAACATATAATTTTTGACGCTGTCAGTAGCGTCGTCAAGATCTTTAGTGCTGACCGCGGGGCCAGCTTCCTGGAGTACTGGCACGTCGACTGCCACTCCCTCAGGACTCTGTGGTGGATCCGGGATGGCTGGATCCGACTGTTGTTGCTGTTGCTTCCTTGCCATAATAAAACCCTTAGACGATTAGAGTCCCACCGGGCGTGCCAAAAGATGTTTAGCTACGAAATGGCTCAAGGACTGAGCGGGCGTGCCAGGACTTGTCGCGTCCAAACGTGAAGGACTGGGCGTCCCTGTTCTGACTTCTAGATCTGAGAGCGATAGTGCTGCAAACCTAAGGGCTAGATTGCAGTGAAGGTTCGTGGCTTTGCCTCGTCGTGTGAGGACTTAGTAATTTCCTAACCGTGTAGGAAAGAAAGTAACAACGTAGAAGTACTTTACTATATTGAAATAATAAAGTAAGGGATGAAGAGAGATATGAATAACTTCGTTATATTGCGTAATAACAAAGTTGGGATACAAGAGAGACGAAGCTCGAATTACTTGGTGAAGTAATTGAGTAAAAGGTGAGAAAATAGAGATAATTGCTTCGCTGGGAAGGCTTTGGTTTTTTAAGCGTTGAGCTTGATTGGTGTGGGAACCCCTTTTCCTTCTTGACTTCTACTATTTATAGGCGAAAGTTTGCACTGGCTCAGATCTGCCCAGCATTTCCCGCCTCCACCATGAGCTGACAAGTGTCCCGAGTGGCCTTCAGATCACGCCATGTGTCCAACATAACTACCCACTAAGATACTTAGTGGGATCATGGGTAGTTAGTAGGAGTTGTAAATATTTTGCACATGTCACTTCCCCAGCGTGTGAATTTTTACCACTAACTACCCATCTGGTAATTCTTGCCCACGTTGCAATTAATGGGATAATGAGATAATGGGTTTCCTCCTCCCACTTTTCATGGGACTTGATAACCACAAGCCATTTGACTCGGTCAAATGGCTTTTGCCAGGTAACAAACATTTCTCCTCCTCCTATTTTTCATGGGCCACTCAAACAATGGGCCACTTAATAAAATTAAATGGCCTGCTAACATTTTGGCCCATATTTACATTTGATCCATCACCTAACAAACCTGAACAAATCATGGGCCAACCGAATACTCTTTGTAAACAGGCCCAAACTCACGAACTCAAGCCCAAACCAAACTGAAATTAATCGGGCCCACATAATCTTATCTTGGCCCATTAATTTCGATCCAATAAATCCTCAACCCATGACCCAAATTGATAAAACTTTAATCAAATAACCGTCCAACGTTGGCCTTGGACTGGGTGCCAAAAACGGGTGTAAACACATTGTTTGAAATAAAAGAGGTGTCTCATGTACTAGTCGCCATATCTATTGAGACTCCTATGACCTGGCAAGGTAATATTTCGAACTGGGCTTAAAGTGAGGCCTTTCTTGATGTTCAAACATTGGAGTGATTAATAATATTTCTATCGATTGACAAAGAAAATATAACACTCTAGGTCTTGGTACGTACAATCGTATGTGTTTATTTTTATCGGCAAAAAATGAAATTTTATTAAAAACGGAGAAAGAGGAAAGGTATCCAACAAAAAGTTGGATGATATATCACGAGGGCAAAGCCCAAACGGGAAATTACTGGCCGGTCCTATTTATTTGTTGGGGTTCCTTCCCAACCCCCTTTTGTAGTGTGTATCTCATGCGGCCCCATTCTAAATCAGTAAAGATTGAGGTACAGCAAGGGCTGTACAGCAGCCATGTACAGATGGTTTTTGCGTCCATCTCGGGTCCCGCGAAGATGATCGGAGCCGCAAATTCTGAAGCAAAGTTGGATGATTCGTAAACGCCGTTATCGATATCGGATTGAATGATTTTTTACAGGGGCCCTAAACAATCTGTTTTAAACAAAATGAGCGGCTCCGATCATCTTTGCGGGACTCAAGATGGACGTAAAAACCATCTATACATGGCTGCTGTACAGCCCTTGCTGTACCATTAGCAGCTCTCTCTTCTAAAAGTGCTTTTACTAGTTTGCCCTCACCCCTTAGTTTTAGGAGAGGTGCTACTGGTACAAATTTAATATCTATACCAGCAAGTACAAATGACTTTTTGGGCCTTTTTTGGGTCTCAAAAAAATGATCGAAACCGGTCATTTTGTTTAGAATGCATTTTTTATGATCCTTGCAAAAAATAAGCTCAATCCGATATCGGTAAGGCCATTTACAAAACATCCAACTTTGTCACAGAATTCAGGCCCGAATTCTAAATCAAAGTTGGATGTTTTATAAACGTCCTTACCGGTATCGGATTGAGTTTATTTTTTGCAAAGACCATAAACAAAATATTTTAAACAAAATGAGCGGCTCCGATCATTTTTTTGTGACCTAAAACATTACCAAAAATGCGTTTGTACGCACTGGTACAGACATAAATCTGTACCAGTATCATTTCTGTTGTTTTGGTATTAAATTTTAACTTTGTAATGCAAAAAATAAAAAATATGTCCACATCAGAGAGAAAAGGAGAGAGAGATTGGGATTGGACCGAGAGAAAAGCAGAGAGATTGGGGTTCTCTCTGTTCACGTGGGTTTGTCGGCGGGAATGGTACGCCGTCAGTACAAATCTGATGCGTCACTTATGCGGCTATGCCTACGAAAACTACATAAATGATACTGGTACAGATTTATGTCTGTACCAGTGCGTACAAACGCATTTTTGGTCATGTTTTTTGTCACAAAAAAATGATCGGAGCCGCTCATTTTGTTTAAAATATTTTTCTTATGGTCCTTGCAAAAATTAAACTCAATCCGATACCGGTAAGGACGTTTACAAAACATCCAACTTTGCTTTAGAATTCAGGCCTGAATTCTGTGACAAAGTTGGATATTTTGTAATGGCCTTACCGATATCGGATTGAGCTTATTTTTTGCAATGATTATAAACAATGCATTCTAAACAAAATGAGCGGTTTCGATCATTTTTTTGAGACCCAAAAAGTCATTTGTACTTGCTGGTACAGATATTAAATCTGTACCAGTAGCACCTCTCCTAAAACTAAGGGGTGAGGGCAAACTAGTAAAAGCACTTTTAGAAGAGAGAGCTGCTAATAGTACAGCAAGGGCTGTACAGTAGCCATGTACAGATGGTTTTTGCGTCCATCTCAGGTCCCGCAAAGATGATTGGAGCCGCTCATTTTGTTTAAAACACATTGTTTAGGGCCCCTGTAAAAAATCATTCAATCAGATATCGGTAACGGCGTTTACGAATCATCCAACTTTGCTTCAAAATTTGCCTTCATTTTGTTCAAAACACATTGTTTAGGACCCTGTAAAAAATCATCTCAATCCGATATCGGTAATGGCGTTTACGAATCATCCAACTTTGCTTCAGAATTTGCAGCTCCGATCATCTTCACGGGACCCGAGATGTACGCAAAAACCATCTGTACATGGCTGTTGTATAGCCCTTGCTGTACCTCAATCTTTACTGATTTAGAATGGGGCCGCATGAGATACACACTACAAAAGGGGTTGGGAAGGAACCCCAACAAATAACTAGGACCGGCCAGTAATTTTCCGTTTGGGCTTTGCCCTTGTGATGTATCATCCAACTTTTTGTTGGATACCCTTCCTCTTTCTCCGTTTTTAATAATATTTCATTTTTTGCCGATAAAAAAAAACACATACGATTGTACCAAGACCTAGAGTGTTATATTTTCTTTCTCAATCGGTAGAAATATTATTAATCACTCCAATGTTTGAACATCAAGAAAGGCCTCACTTTAAGCCCAGTTCGAAATATTACCTTGCCAGGTCATAGGAGTCTCAATAGATATGGCGACTAGTACATGAGACATGCACCTCTTTTTTTAAAAAAAAATGAGAACAAATTGACCTATTAAAAGTTGATTACTATGTCTCTTTGTTCTTTTCTTTTCATTTCATTTGGCGAAGACTTGGTATAAGGGATCCCAGTGTATACTCCATTGGATTGTACCTTGTTCATCGGTGTGGTTGGCTTGACCCTCTTGTCCATGAATTTGTGTGGAAAGAATCTTTCAATTTTCTCAATATCGTTGTCCAAGTCAAAGGTTTACGGCGATCATTGTAGAAATTATGTGTGGTCTTTAGGCTCTGCAAACGTGAAGTTAAAGCTAATAACACTCTCAGTGGTCCATGAAATTGGCGACGAAAAAAAATGCCAAAAAATAGTGACGAAATCCCTTTTTCATTGCAAATAGTACCCATTGGTGACGAAAAAATAATTTCATCGCCTTTTGTAACAAATTTGGCGACTAAATTACTTTTTTGTCACCGATGTTTACTATTTGCGACGGAAAATTTTTTGTTGCCAATTTTCGAGACAAAATTACTTTTTCGTCACCAATGTGTACTATTTGCGACAAAAACCAAGTTCGTAACTATTTTTGGCTGCCTCGAGCTTACTCGATTTCTTGTAGTCATACCTTAATAGAATTTATTCATTCTTACACCAGCTTAAAATTTTTACGTAGGAGTACTTAAACCTAGCCTACTTGTGCCTGTGCACGCGGCAGGGTCCCAATTTAATTTTGGTGTCCAAATCCCTATATCCCTTGAAAAATTCCATTTTTTCCAACACATTAGCCCCACATAGTACACAAAATCCACCCACATCATACGACTGCAGCCATGTTCACTTATACAAAAATGCTAGAACCAGAGTACCCCCCTTACACATCTATTTACACACTCACACTCACAAAGGGTGTGTGATTGTAGAATGATTGACACTTACATCCAGACATTTGTGTCCAAAGTATTTCCCCTATCCAAAGGCGGCTCTACATGTAAGGATTCATGGTCAACTGAACACCCAAACATTTTTTTTTGACTTAGAATACATGTAAAAATTTTGGGCTAACCTTTTTTTTTTTTGATAAGCAAAAAGAAAAAAAAAAAAAGGTTAGCCCAAAATTTTGGGCTAACCTTACTATGAACACTCAATCCAAATGTCAATGAATACCCAACCCAAATGTTAATGAATACTCAATCCATAAATAAATAAATACCCACCCAAAAAATAGCCCACAAAAGAATCCACTTTGAATTTGCCTTTCGCTTACACTTGGTAAAAAATGTTATATGGATCACAAATGAGTTGTCAATAGCATTACAAAAAGAAGTCACAAGATATCTTAAATGCTACGGCACTTATTGAAATGTCTAAGCAACGGTTGCAAGTGATAAGAGATGATGATGCAGATGCCATAGCGGAAGAGTATCTTAGGCATTTTAAGTCTAGGATGGCAAAACCGTAAATATGCGACTGTGGAGTTAAGCGACGAGCCCATATGGGTTCGATCTGAAACGGCCCAACGGTTAAGCCTAGGATGGCCATGTGTCGTGTGTTTTTTAGCCGTTTACGGTCCTGAAAGCCCAAATTTGCCGTTTAAGGAAAGATTTGACTTGCTTATAACTTGGGCAAGGAGAATCCGAATTAAGCCGTTCTTTTGGAAGAAGTCTTAGAATTTCCTTTATTTTCCAGTTTGCTATTATTTTGAATTTTTCCGTTTTTGGTAATTTTTGTCATTAATTGATTCGGTTTCCGGTTTGGGGCAAATCAATTAGGGTTAGGATTTTCTCTACTATTTAATAAGTTGTAAGCCTTCTGGGTAAGATAGTTATTGATTATTATTGAATTAAAGAGAGTCTAGAGAGTGTTTTCTCTAACTTTTATCTTTTGTGGTTTTCTTGTTGCACGATTATTTCTGTAGTCATACGGCGCCCTGCATCAGTGAAGAAGAATTAGAAAAACTCCATTCTCAATTCAATTGATTACATCTATAAGTACTTATACAACAATCCTAACCACTTACCACTTAAGCTACAATACAGCTGGCCCTTTAGCACTAAGCTGGCCCTTTAGCACTAATCAGTTAGTTTACAACGCACTACTAACTGACTAACAACTAACTAACCAATTCCTAAACTCAGATTCATGGAGGAAGTGTTCGAGTGTGAGTGAGATGCACGAAGGTCTTGTTGCACCTGTTGCTGATGTGGCTCAATACTCTTATCATTCCCCCTCAAACGAATGGGAGATGAAATCACCAGAAGTTTGCCCTTAAGAAACTGAAACCGAGCAATGGATAATGCTTTAGTAAACACATCAGCTAATTGGTCCGAGGTAGGCACGTAATGCAGAGAAAGAGCTTTAGCAGCAACTCTATCACGTACATAATGACAGTCAACCTCTATATGCTTTGATCTGGCATGAAAAACAGGATTGGTAGCAAGAGCCAAAGCTGAAGTGTTATCACACCAAAGAACAGGAACAGTAGGAACTGAAATATGTAATTCATGAAGCAACATTTGAAGCCAACTCAGTTCTGCAGCTGTGTGTGCCAAGGAACGATACTCAGCTTCAGTAGAGGATCGAGAAACAGTAGTTTGTTTCTTTGCAGACCAGGAAATAAGATTTTCTCCAAGAAAAACACAATAACCAGACGTAGATTTTCTGTCTTCACAATCACCAGCCCAATCTGAATCAGAAAAGGCTTGAAGAAGAAAAGAGGATGGGTGAAAGATCAAACCATGATCAAGAGTACCCTTCAGATAACGTAGCAACCGTTTCACAGTAGCAAAATGACCCACAGTTGGTGCATGCATGTGCTGACAAGCTTGGTTAACTGAGAATGCTAAGTCAGGTCTGGTGATAGTGAGATATTGCAACGCTCCAACAATGCTTCTATAGAGGGCAGGATAGGCAAAAAGAGCAGAAGCATTGATTGGAGAGGTGGTTTTTGCAGCTGAAGGAGATAGGGAAGGCTTACAATCAACTAGGCCAGACTTAATAAGAATCTCCTGAGCATACTTGGATTGTGACAGAAAATAGCCCTTAGCACAAGGTTGAACAGAAATGCCCAAAAAATATGAAATGGAACCAAGCTCTTTCATGGAGAAAGTAGTGTGCATTTGAGTGATAAGTTGTTGAATATGTGTAGAGGAGTTGCCAGTGAGCAGAATATCATCAACATAAACCAGTAAAATGGTAATAACAGAGGCTGCCTTGTAGATAAACAGAGAGGAGTCACACTTGCTATTAGTAAAACCCTGTCTTAGAAGAAAACTGGAAAAGGTGGAGTACCATGCCCTGGGAGCCTGCTTTAAACCATACAAAGCCTTCTGTAATTTGCACACAAGCTGAGTTTGAGTGGGATTAACAAATCCTGGAGGTTGAAGCATGTACACCTCTTCATCTAGTTTGCCATGAAGAAAGGCATTTGAAATGTCTAATTGCTTAATTGGCCAATTAAAATGCAAAGCCATACACAATAGAATTCTCACAGTAGGTTGCTTAGCAACAGGGCTAAAGGTATCATGGAAATCTACCCCTTCTTCTTGCAAATAACCCTTGGCCACCAATCTAGCTTTATGGCGAGCAATGCTACCATCTGAGTTCCTTTTAAGTTTAAAAACCCATTTACAGCCAATAGCATTTTTGCCTAATGGTAAAGGAACCAATGACCAAGTATGTTGAGTCTGAAGAGCTTGAAACTCTTCTTGCATAGCCTGAGCCCAAACAGGAACAGAGAGGGCTTCCTGATAAGTGGTAGGTTCAGTAAAGACTGTGGGCACTGCGACTGCTGTAAGACAATGTGACTGGGATGGATTAGACTGTCCTTTAGACTGAGATCTTCTGACCATAGGGTGAGGAATAGGAGCAGTAGCACAATGAGAAGGGAGAGAAGGAAGACAAACTTCCAAAGATTGAATGGGAATAGGAGTAGAATTAGGATGACCAGAATTCTGAGCAGGAGAGGAGGACATGGATGTAGAAGAGGAAACTGAACCTAATGGAGAAGGTAAAGAAGATGCTGAAGATGGAACAATCAAAGGAGTAAGAAAAGCTGAAGTTGGAGAATCAGCTGACAAAGTATGAGAAGGTAATGAACTAGAAGTAGTAGATGGCCAAAAGAAAGTGTGAAGCTGAGGAAGAGTTGGAGCTGGGGAATCTGTGCAAGACTGATCAAAAGGAAAAACTGTCTCATAGAATAGAACATGTCGAGATATATAAATTCGTCCAGTTGTAGTATCAAGACACCTATAACCCTTGTAGGAAGGATGATATCCAATGAAAACACAAGGAATAGATCTTGGTTGAAGCTTATGTTTAGTGTAAGGTTTCAACCAAGGAAAACATTGACAACCAAAAACCTTTAGAAAACCATAGTCAGGTAAAGTGTGAAACAGAATTTCAAAGGGTGTCTTATTCTTGATTGAAGAACTAGGCATTCGATTAATAAGAAACACTGCAGCTGCCAAAGCATCAAACCAAAACTTAAGAGGTAAAGAAGACTGATGTAGAAGAGCAATAGTGGTTTCTATTAAATGTCGATGTTTGCGTTCAGCTATTCCATTTTGAGAAGAAGTATGAGGACAAGAAATTTGATGAACAACACCATGAGTAGTGAGATAGTCTTCAAAAGGTTTACTGATATACTCACCTCCACCATCAGTTCTGAATATTTTCAAGGAAGTAGAGAATTGATTCTCAGCATAAGACTTAAAAGCAAGAAATTTAGAGAAAACTTCATGCTTATGAGATAGGGGATACACCCAAGTAAACCGACTGTAATCATCAATGAACAACACATAGTAAGAGAAACCAGATGTAGACATTGTAAATGGTCCCCAAACGTCACTATGCACAAGAGATAAAGGACTATTCACAGTAGAATTGGACAAAGTAAAGGGCAATCTATGACTTTTGGACACAGCACAATGTGTACAATTTAGAGAAGTACACTTATTAACAAAAGACAAGTTTAGATGCTTAGCAAGTTGAGTAAACTTTTCAGAGGATGGATGCCCAAATCTGCAATGCCAAGTTGCAGCAGAGACAGAAGTACTGAGATAAGCCATGGGCTGAGAAGGAGTGGAAGCAGTAGAAGGAGAAAACTGATAAAGGCCTTGATGATTATGACCTTTAGACAGAATTCTCTTCGTTTCCTTGTCTTGGACAAGAAAGGAAGAGTCATCAAAAGTGACAGTACAATTGTTATCTTTAGCAAGTTGTTGGACTGAAATCAAGTTATTGGTTAAAGTCGGAACATGATAAACATGATTAAGATGAAAAGAATGAGTTGGTGTAGGTAAGAGACCTTTACCAGAGTTATGAATAGGCAAGGCAGTGCCATTGCCAACCATGACTTGATCATTGCCTTGATAAGGTTGATAGAAATTAAGGGTGGACAGATCATTTGTAAGATGATGAGTAGAAGCTGAATCAAGATACCAGTCTGATGAAGGAGCAGTCGATGTAGAAGTCACAAAAGCCTTTGCAGGAGTGGATGATGAAGCAGCAGTAGAGAATGAAGGCTGAGTAGAGTCCATACGATACCAACATTTCCAAGCCGTATGCCCTGGTTTGTTACAAATCTGACAAACCACCGAATTGTCACCAGAAGAGAAGTGAGAACCAGAAGAACTTGTGAAACCAGACCTTCCAAAATCAGGTCTAACAAAGGTACGACCACCTCCTCGCATACCAAACCTACCTCCACCACGATAACCAGTCCGAGAAGGATTTCGACCACGAAATCCGGAGTGATAACCACGAGAGCTAGGGCTCGAAAATGAGTTGAACTGTGATTTATTGCCAGAAGTAACAGCAGAATATGCAACTGTGAGATCACCATTGGGACTGATAGACTTAGAATGAGAATCAATGTGAATGGATTCAGAACATAACAGAGAGGTCAACTCATCAATGGTAATAGGAGTAGGTCTAGTGCGAATTGAGGTCTTGAAAGCATCATAAACACTAGGGAGACCATGCAAGATATGAAACACAAGATCCTCATCATGAATTGGACATGAAGCAATTGCCAATTGGTCTGCAATTTCTTTGATCTGTTTCAAATAATCCTCCATAGATTTTGTTCCTTTTTCCACTGTAGTGAGACGATCTTTCAATTGATGAATGTGAGATCGTGAGAGCGTGGTAAAACGCTTTTCAAGAGCAAGCCAAATCTCGCGACTAGTAGAGACATCAAGAACTAAGGAGAAAACAGGTGTAGTAAGTGTAGCAGTAAGACAACTCACAAGATGAGAATCAATAATCTTCCATTGCAAAAATTCTGAATTCGCGATATCCTCCTTTCCTGTAGCATCTTTGATTATTGGAGCGGGACATGCAATTGAGCCATCGAGATAGCCGAACAGATATGTAGCTTGCAAAATATTCTGAACTTGCCGTTTCCAAACAATGTAATTTGAGGAATCAAGCTTCACGGTGACGAGAGAAGCAAGATTAGAAATCAGAAGCTTTAGGTTTTCTGGAATGAGGTAAGAAGACGATGTCGAAGGAGATTGAGAAGTCATGGTGAAATTGTTGAGTTTGTTCGAGACAGATCGATTCTCGTGAGAGATAGGGCTCTGATACCATGAAGAAGAATTAGAAAAACTCCATTCTCAATTCAATTGATTACATCTATAAGTACTTATACAACAATCCTAACCACTTACCACTTAAGCTACAATACAGCTGGCCCTTTAGCACTAAGCTGGCCCTTTAGCACTAATCAGTTAGTTTACAACGCACTACTAACTGACTAACAACTAACTAACCAATTCCTAAACTCAGATTCATGGAGGAAGTGTTCGAGTGTGAGTGAGATGCACGAAGGTCTTGTTGCACCTGTTGCTGATGTGGCTCAATACTCTTATCAATCAGATGATGGGTGAGATTCTTTCTTGGCCAAAGTGCCTTCATTTTACTTATATAGAGAGTGATGTATTCGATACCGCTGATAATGAGGCTATCATGCAACAGCTTCAAAATGTGAAGTACATAAATAGCAATGGATGAATGATTGCTTAATTACTTATATATAGAGTGATATATGTGATACCGTTGATAATGAGGCTATCATGCAACGATTTCAAAATATGAAAACTCGTCGAGGACAATTGTAATATCTTATATATTTTGATGGCATTATTGATATGAATAGATAATTTTTTATCTATATATAGTCGTGGTTTCTCAAGGTAATAAAACGTATATATTTTTGAACACCCTTGTAAGAATTCCTGGAGCCGCCACTGCAGCCCTATCGCTATATAAATAGATGGAGTACCGAAGCTTATTCGGTCATTTGTCTCACCATCCTATTATTATCTGAAGATGTTTCCTGCAAAGGTCTGCTTTATAGTCTTTCTAGTGCTCTTACTTTTGCTTCATTCTATTCCATTCCTGATAGTGGCTAGAGTCCCTCAAAGCAGTAAGCATCATCAATGGTGGAACTACATATTCTTTAAGGTGGGCTATAACCCAGGTGAGTTTAGAAAAAGTAAAAAATTTATATGTAAAATTTTAGCCCAATAAGTTTTAGCACACCTCATTTTCTTTTTGTAGCACAACCCATCCTATCTGATTATCTTCATTAGAAGAGAACTTGTTGAAGATATCGACTCAGATTCGATAATAAATTATTTCTACTCTCTAAAACTACGTAGGCACAACTTCATTAATAGGGTAAAACTTCAATTGTGTACGGTTTTTGTATGTTTCTTTTGTTTATTATATTGTACATTTACCTTCTTTTGTACAAGTTTACTGGACATTACTTACAAAAAAAGTAACTGGACATTAATTATAAAAAAAAATTCATATATTAGTTTATTAAATTTTGAGTTAGCCCATGGCAGATTAGATTCGTGGTTCGGCCCTTGAGCATCATCATCAACTATATATTCTATTAGCTGTATATATTACTATATACTTATTGGACCTGAATATAATCTCTTTGTTAACAAATGCATGTCTCGCCAAGAACATCGAAATCATTCCAAAAAAATACTCATTGAATTATATCGTACTTTGATGTTGAGTACATGTACAACAAGGTTTTGAAGTTTTTGAAAAAAGATCAGGATTTTTGGACTACCTTACGTGCACTTATATTAGTTTTTGAGAAACAAATCCCAACATCTGCTAGTAGAGAGCTCATTTACAACTGGAACTAAAGTTTCGTCTCGGTTAGTCTGAACTACTAGGCTAACCCCTGAAAAATGCTGCCAAACCTTAACAGCCAGACCATGGGGTTTGATTTGAAATTTCCAGAAAACATCTATGCAATGTTATTTTTAGGGTTAATGATTCAATTTTTTTGTTTTTTTTTTAGAATAGGCAGACCAAATACAAAAATATGTACCAAAGTTCAAAAGAAAAATCAGATAAAATGACACAAAAAACAATTAAAGATAGTTGTTTCAAACTTTTTTGTTTTTAGTGAACTCATTTTTTTCCATTTTGCAGTTTTTTTATCTAATTTTTAGATTCATCTCGTCGAGAAAAAATATTAAATTCAAAAAACATAACACAAATCCAACAAAAACTTAGAAAAAAATGCACAAAAGTAGAGGGAAAAAGAATTACTTTACTATATATGCATGCTGTCGTTGTAGGAGTGACAGGACGGAGATTAGGTGAAACGGACCCAAGTGAGTCAGTTGCATATGGAATTGCCCATCCTCCCTATTCTCTGAATTAATCCATAGGGTGAAGCAAGTTTGAAGATCACGAAGTCGTCAATGCGCTCATGTTTATCCTGCAAGGTTTTTTGCAGTACATTTAGTAATCCCCTATGTGTTTTGGGGCCGGTTCTTGCTATTGTGTATGGTTTTGTGGATCTTTGTATTTATTGGCCTCTCGCCAACTTCTTCTTTCTTTGGTCTCGATCTAGGTGCCAACATATATAATTAGGATGTAGGTCGTTGGTTATGATATTTTTTTTTCCCGTTTCCTGTTAATCTTTGTAACTTCGATTTATTGATTAATAAAAAAAATTTGCCGATCAAAAAAAAAGAGTAACCATAACGACGGGGAGTGAAATGAGCAGAGCAGCTTCAACAAAATAAATTGCTAGCTGAAGCCAAGGAAATTTAATTTCTACTACTAGCTTTCATACCCTATGTGTAATCCAAATGAGAATGTGGTGTGTCGTACATGTGTTTAGTACATCATAAAATCAAGTAATGCTATTAAGTTTATGCGTATAATTAATGTACCCAAGAAAACCAAGTAATATTGTTTGCGGCCAAAGATAGTATTCCTGAGTGTCTAGCCCGAAGCGTAGGGCTTTTTAATTGCTTGCAAAATAACTCGGTAAGACCGAGATCAATCCACAGGGAGCGGTTTAGTGTGTGAAAAGCTTAATCGGTCTAAGTGGTGGTTTGTAGCTATAGGTAGCGAATCCTTGAGTTTGATGGATTTTTGGTGAATTTGACACTAGAATTTTCTATTTTAAGCTAAAACTACGGATTGAAAGTATTTAAACGGAAGGCTCGGACCAAGGTTTTTTTTTTGTCACACTTTATACATTAGCAGGGGTTAGCTAAGTGTCAGTATGTTAGTCAACAGGAGGTTCAGAGGTTGTCTAAAGCCTTGAACCCCAAACCCGCCCCTCGTGGACCAAGGAAATACACCACTCATAACCTAAGTAATCCAATAGTCTCACTAATTTATTTACAAAATCAAGTCCCACGGGTAATTTGTGTGCTCGATCAGAAGATTATACTAAATGCAAGCGAATTCCTCTAAGAAGTTTGCAACGGCTTGCTCTCGTACGTCCTGTACAATATTGTCCCCTTTGAACGCCAAACTCCATCAGATTTTCCAGTGAGGTCCCATTCGTGGATTACTCCAAGGCGAGCACGCTTAACTGTGAAGTTCCAATGAGCTTTGATGTCCTCACTGCTTTAAAAGGCCTTGTACAATGCAGGATGACGATCTATTATTTCACTACTACAATTGTAGAGACCCGTATTTTCGGAAATCGTTTAAAGGTTTTATTAATGTCAGAATATCGAATGAATGTGAAATTTGTTGAATTTATTTGATTTGGGTTGAATGTGATAGAATTTGAGAGTTTGGGGGTGTTAGTGTGATATGCATATGTGTACATATATAAGGGAGTGTGTGAGTGTAGAGGAGCAATTTTCCCCAAAACACACCCACACAACTCACGTCTCTCTCTCTCTCTCGCCCGATCCCTCTCTCTCGGCTCGTTCTCTCTCTCTCTCTCCCCCTCTCTCTCGAAATCAAGCCTATAAACTCGAGACCCATGAAGATTAACCTTCATTCCACCTTCCGCACGCGATCTTGAGCTCGTATTTCGTTGGGTTTGGCTCGGAGAGGACTATCCGGTTCATACAAGGTTTTCGGAGCTAGGGCTTGCTTGGGAGTTGAGGGTTTTGCTCAAAACCCACTCGGTAGGGATTTCTCGCCTCTATTATATGTTTATGAGTTGATTTGGTACTTAAATCGTGCCCTAGATCGTTGGTTTCATTGTTGGAATTGTTCTGGTGAAATCTGAAAATCGTGCACTGAGAACCTAGGTTCTACCGGTAGAAGATCAAGTCCTACCGGTAGAAACGCTGTCCAGTAGTGTCATTTTGTGAAATTTTGGTCTTCTACCGGTAGAAGATTAATGTCTACCGGTAGACATTGAAAAATCAGCATTTTTGGAAAAACTTCGAACGAGCATAACTTTTTCATCTGAACTCCGTTTTGGGCAAATTTTATATCGAAATTCATGTGCCGGAAGTCTACTTTCCAATGGTGGTGATCTCATCTCCCAATTCTTAACCGTTAAGGTTTGGTAGCCAAAATAAGATAGGTACGTTCGTAAACGTGGAGTAATCCTTTTTCCTTAGGATTGTTTGGGGGAGACACGGATGTTCCTAAGTTCTCTTGAGTATTTAATTGAATGGTTTGACGAGGCTAGTGGTGCACTTAAGGCTTTATAGTGGTCGTTGAGTTCCGTACGAGTCTTTGACACCGAAACGAGATTTTAGAGAACATAATGAATATAGGTGGGCGAAGGTTGTGTGTGCTGACATGCGAGGTGAAAGACGAACAAGTAGAACACTCCGTTAGGTTGAATAACACTAGATGTAAATACGAGAGACATCTCCCCTCATGATTGATGTGTGGTTCATCTCTTTCGTAGCTTGTGCGATTTGAAGGGTTGCTTGGATGAAATCTATGAATCGTTGTGAGTAAGTATCCTTTGATGTATAGTATGAACGAGCTTAAATAGTGATTTGAGAAACTAATGGCGTAATGATAGCGAATTGATTGAAGTGGAATTTATCTGTATACTACTACTAAGTGACTAAGCCTTCATTGTGATTTCACTATATGTGATTGAGATGAATGACCAAATTGTAAAGTGTATTGGAGGAATTTGGGGTACGATGACCTATGATGTGTGACTTGAATTAGCTCCATGAGTGAGAGAGGTACTTGTGGGGAGTATCGGGACTCCGTAAAAGGCCTGGCAGGAGCAAATGCTCATGACATAGAATGAAAGGAAATTGTGACACAATGTGAACGGAAATGGGCTATCATTGTGAAAGTGTGAGTGATATGAAAGACATTGGTGTTGCGGTTCTTTGATTATGATAGTTTCATAAGTCAAAATATCGGATTGGTGATTTGAAATAGGATGAGGGGCAGTAGCAGTCATGAGAAAATCGTATAGACAATAAGTTCTCGTGGTTAATCTAGAGTCTTGGTGTGTAGTCATGGTACTCCAATTATGTCGTCGACTTTGGGAAAATTGTTTGTCGTGTATTGTTTCTCCTTTGAAATACCGTACCTTGTTTCAGTTATTCATCCTACCTGTCATCCCATCTTCAAATAATGGTTGTGTAGATTTCTCTACTGGGCTAGTGTAGCTCAACCTATCATTTTTCAGGTGTGAACCCGGAGCAGTAGCATGGAGCAAAGTGCATGCATTCAAGTGCATATTTTTGAAAGAAGTGGTAAAAGAGACTCATGGACATTTTGATAAAACATGCTTGGGAATGTAATAGAACCTTAACTTTATTTCTTTTTATGATGTAATATATTCAAACTCTTGGAGTTGGGACTGTAATTTAATGGCTAGGACATGGTGAACTCTTTTGGGTATTTTATATGATAATGTGAGGAGTTTTATCTATGAAAAGCTATTTTTATTTATGTTGAAAATCGAGGGCGTGACAACAATAACCCATAAAGATCACAACTATTAGCCGTGATTGTAAGTTTTCCATCACGCTCCTGCTACCGTGATGGATCTAGGTGTGATTGTAAGTCACTCTCTTTTATCACGGTTATAAACCGTGATTGAAAGAAAGAACAATCACTGCCAAAAGGCGTGATCGTTTCTCTTTTATCATATGACTTACACTTCACCAAGCGATGTGAGACCACCCTCGGCTGACCTCTATGGTCACCAGTCAGACAGCCCCTGCACGGGTTCTAACCGCCCTCAGACTAGTCGACCACTACCTGAAACTCCTAGGGGCGGGGCGTCACAATCTCCCCCACTTAGGAAGACACATCCGCGTGTGGGGTCGAGATTCTGTCCCACATTTCCGGTTGGTGCAGGCTCTGATACCATATATAACGACCCGCTCCCGCTCTGCAATATTGTCCGCTTTGAACGCCAAACCCCATCAAACTTCCCAGTGAGGTCACTCATCCCAGGATTACTCCTAGGCGAGCATGCTTAATTGTGAATTTCGAATAGGTTTTGACACCCTCACGGCTTTAAAAGTCCTTGTACAAGGTACGATGACGATCTATTATTTATAGCACACGACTTACACTTCACCAAGCGATGTGGGACCGCCCCCAGCTAGCCTCTTTGGTCACCGGTCAGACAGCCCTCGCACGAGTCCCAACAGACCTCAGGCTGATCGACCACTACCTGGAACTCCTAGGGGCGAGACGTCACAGAGTTGGTCGAACCCTTAAAAGGACAACAACCCAAGCATTATGTGTGCCAGAGTTGACTGTCGACGCATATCAAAGCTTATTGAGTTTCAAATCGATTTAAGGACAAATTTGATCACACATTTACACACAATTTATTTTACGGTGAGAATTATCTAATTACTTAGGCCATAGGATGGTATTCATCCCATGACCGAGCCTATAATGAGTACTACCCCTCCATTGACAAAAGACTTGCCAAGGAAAAGGTTAAAACCACCATAAACATAATTATTATTTTTAGGTGATTAAGAAAGATCGCTACTAGTGCGTACCAAAAAGATGTGTACGGCTGAGTTGGCCAAATTAGAGGCGCTCAACCTTCAATCTTTATAAAAATCACAACTAGGACTAATCTTAGATTTAGGACTAATAATAAGGGTGTGTTCCACTAAAAATAAGTACATAATTTTCTAATAAGTAGTTATGTTTTGAATTAAAGGTGATGTATTGTGAGCGGAATAATCTATCCCGTAAAACGAAAATTAATGCTTTGTTCGGATTGCTATTTGAAAAAAAATTCTCAACTCAAAAAACACTCATTACCCCTATTTTCAATCATTATTCGCCCCTATCTCTAATCATTATTCTCATTTCTCTCTCTATCTCTCTCTAATCATTACTCTCATTTCTCTCTCTACTCATAACTCTACAAAATTTCTCAAAAACTCCTCCAAACACAGCATAAGTACTTCAAAAGTAAACAGGGCTTATAGAACTTCAAACTTCATTCAAATGAAAAATCTGAAAAGAGAGCTTTGTTTACAATTACAAACCGTAAACTTTATTGAAGAGGGAAATTACAAACTACAAGTACCGTGCACAAGATACAATGAAGAACAAGCCAAGAAAAAGGAGAACAAGCTTCCAATTTAGGCTAAGGACCAAATGAGAGGTCTATGGATGTAGAGAGAGACTGGGGAGGTGAAGAATGACCAAAACATCTGATATTTTCGGCCTTATAAAGGTCTTGAACCAACCACAAAACACACGGAAAGACCAAGTCAATTTTGGCTCTCTGTAGGCACTGCCGACAGAAGGCCAAAATTGTCGGCAGGAGTTGTTTCGGAACAACAAAGATCTGTACCGGAACAACCAGTACGGCCCCTACTCGACCAGTTTTGCTGTTTTGGCCCTATTTTGACCCTTTGAACCTTCTTTTGGACATTTTGAACTTCTCCAACTCCTCTTTGGTGGCTTGGCATGGTATTTTCTTGGCCTCTTGAACCTTGCACACTTCCGGGAGCAGCACGAAAACAACCGTACATGCAGAATATTCGAGTAAAAATGTGAAATTATGTACGTGATTCTTTCCACGTATAAGCTGAGTGTAGAAGTAGCGTGGTTGCCATACTAAATACTAAAAACGAAACTCAACAATGGCTGGTTATCACATAACAATGCGTGTAAATGTTGATTCTTTCCGCGTATTATGTTTAATTAAGTCGGACAAAGGACATGAGCAATTGATGAGTGTGTTCTCCGAAGTCAATAATCTATGTAATACGATTTTTGAATATATTAAAAAAACATACTTAATATTCAAACTAGAAAGCAAAACTACCAAAAATTGTCACTATTGATCTTACAGTTCCTTTAATTAGTGTTTATAGATACGAGTAGATATGAATAACATTTTTGTACTTAAAACAATAGCAACATAAAACTATTATATCTTATGGGCAAATCAATTCACGACGACATGATATATTGAATAAATACATATTATGCAATTATAGCATGATTCTAAAATCTAAAATCGGTATGCCCATTCAAAACATGTACAAAAATTCAAAATTTTGGAGATTTAAAAAAGAAACTCTACCCCTAGCACTTTTTTTAAGCTTCCTCCAGTCATGCATGCATAAAGATATACTGCCATGAATTATTTTATTCCAATGAAAAGAAAACAAGACAAATAAGAGCACAAGAGAAGTAGAAAGTTCTATTTTTTCGAACATAATAAAATTCATTAGACCGGGCATAGCACGGGTCAATGCTTGCAAGTATTATTTTCGTGAGAAGTCCTCTAAATGCGACAGTTGGCCTAAGCTAAAATTTGTAAGTATCATCTTTTACTATTTCAGAATCCAAATTGGTCTAACCAATAAGATAACTTAGAATTTGATAAAATAAAATTAGTTTGGGATCAATCAAACTATTTTAATTACCTATCTATTGCATCTATTGTGGTAAGAAAATATGATCTTAAAATCGTTTTCACTTCATTTTTTCTTTAAATTGTCGTGCATAGCACGGGAGAAATGAGGATCACCCGTGGAAGGACTTGACTTGAGGTCAAGATCTTTGTTCAATTACTGACAAATATTGGACATTTCCATCATCATAATGCTTTTGAAAAGTACTTACAAAGAATTACAGCTACATGAATGTTGGAAGAAATCGGTAACTGGGTGTAACGACTTGACTACCATACGGCGCATTCGCTTTGAAACTTGCACCTTGCACGGCAAGAGTGTCGATTGACCAGGTACTGATTTATGAAATAAAAAAACTTCGTAAGGAATTGTCATTATTGTTAAAAAGAAAACAAAGAAGTAGAGATGAGAGCAACTGCAATATCAATATAGAAGAGACGGTCATGGTTGAATAATTACCAAAGATTGGTTTGATGGAAGGTGGATCAATGATAATAGATTCAGTGGCAGAAATCAAAATTTGGATTGCGAGGTCACACTTTTTGATGGGAGTCCACTTCTATTTTTACATACTATTTGATAAGAATATGAAAAGAAATCATGCATGTTAGCAGACTTTGTCCTGAACTTTTTTTAGTTCAAGAAATATAAAAGCTTGATTCAATTGTCTAGTGGTCTTGAAATAAGAGCCATAGAAGTGTTATATTTATGATTCGAATTGTTCACTTTGAAAACGCTACTTTTTTTCCATTTGTGTTAGAAACAAAATTGTTCGGACACCAATCCTTGCCTAACCGACTTTTTATTAGTATTGCAGAATGATGAAAATCTACCCGTAAAGATATACTAACATAATGAATTATTTTATTCCAATGAAAAGCAAACAAGAAGAATAAGAGCATAATTAAGAAGGAGAAAGTTCTATTTTTCCGAACATAATAAAATTCATTAGACCAGACATAGCACGAGTCAGTTCTTGCAAGTATTATTTTTGCGAGAAATCTTCTAAAAATGCAACAAGTGGCCTAAGCTAAAATTTGTAACTATTATGCTTTTACTATTTCAGAATCCAAATTGATCCAACCGAAAAATAATTTAGAATTATAAAATAATATTACTTAGGTTTCAATCAAACTTGTGGTAATAAAATACGATCTTTGAAGTTTTCACTTCATTTTTTAGTAGATATCTTTTCACAAAAGATGAGATTGGGTTTCGCTTGGCTTCGAACCGAAACTGGGTTCAAGACCACACATGTCACGCCCTCGATTTTCAATATAAATAAATAAACTTTTTCGATAAAAGATCCTCGCATAAGATAAATAATACCCCAAAAAGTTCCAATCCTGTTTAACTTTACAGATAAGTCCCCAAGTTTAAAAAATATACAACATTGGTACTCCGGCCCAAATAAGCTTAAAACAAGTACAAACAAGTTGTCAAATTACAAACGGTTTTGTCGAAGGGAAATTCTTGAACGAATAGTTACAGACCCATCTCTTTATAAAAAGAAAGTTAATTACAAGGATAACTAAGTAATTCATGAATCTAGCTTCCAAAACATCTTTCATTCCCAAACACACATTGCATGCGAGCTACTATCCGGCGTTTTGTCCTGAAAAGAAAGATTAGGTTGAGCTACACTAGCCCAGTAGGAAAATCTTTACCAATTCTATGTGTAAATATGAAGTCAAGTGCAAAATGTGATGACAAGGAGATGTAGTTCAATCAAGAGGTAATAATAAACTCTTAGGTGTATCGACATTCATTACGATCATTCAAGGATATGCCAATATCACAGATAGCCACACCATTCATAAGACTCGTGCACTCTACTATCCCAACACGACTCGCTATCCCAAATTCCCATCATCGGTATTTCCACCCCTTGCGTTACCATATAACACCACAAGGATTACCATGTTACCACCCCTTGCGTCACGGTGATCCCAAACGACTCGAGTCACCGTATTACCACCCCTTACGCTACGAGACCCGTCTAAGTCTCCGTATTACCACCCCTTGCGTTACGAGACTTCCTAAATCAACTTCCAACACAAACAACTTCCTTTTCACACAATATGCAAGCTAAGACTCCCCCACGTTCATATTCACATATGAGACTTCATACAATATGCCACGTCATCACAATTGTGCCATAAACATTCACAAGTGCCAACTAACAATAGAAACTATTTATACGAAGTTTTAACTAAGTAATTCCTTAGTCATTCCCCACTAACGGAAGGCCAATGGGTCACAAACATCATCCACAAACCATAGGAAGTCAAAACGATAGAATGAGGATCCTAGGGGTAGCCAACGGATGTTGGGAGGCCGACACACCCTCACTCTAATAGTCATAACTTTTTGTATACTCAGAGTATTAAGGTGATTTTGGTGGCAATGGAAAGCTAACTTCAAGACCTTCGATTCGATACCAAGTTTGCATGAATTGGACGTCGGATGAGAAAGTTATGGCCGTTTGAAGTTAGGCTGAAAACCAGATGACGAGCAGAATGTCCAGAGAGGGAAGGGGTATCGATACCCCATGTTTGGGTATCAATACCTGGCTCAATTTTTCCAGAAAAAGAAGGGGTATCGATACCCAAACGATACCACGCAGCTCGGAGGCGATTTTCTACAGTTTGACAGACTTTCAAGACAACGAAGGGGGACGATCCAAGCATGACCCATGCATCAAAACAACATATATACAAATAGAGGAGGTAAAGATGTCCCTACCTCGCGACGATAACCAAGATCTACGAGATTTGAGCAAGCCCTAGCCTTTTCGAATCTCAAGACTCCGATTGAAGCTATTCCGGGAGAAAACCCAAGGACTTTCAAGCTTAGGAACGCGATTGCAAGGCCGGAGGGAGGTTGTTTTCTTGAAGTTTTGGAGTATTGGAGCAAGATTTGAGTGAGATGAGGAGAGAGAGAGAGTTCGGCTGGGGAGAGGGAGAGAGGCCGGATGAGAGAGAGTGATGGGAGATGAAAAATGGTTCTCTACACCACTCACACACACCTTATATACTCTCATATCTTTAAACTACACTCTCACTCCCTCAAGCTTCTATTCTTTCACTTAAAACCTCAATTCAAATTAGCCACCAAATATACCACAATTTCCCAATTAGACATTTAACAAGCATATTAATAATTAAGGATTTTCCGGGTCTCTACAATCTATCCTCCTTAAAGAAATTTCGTCCCGAAAGTTACAACTCATGCCAACTAAGATTATGCATCAAATAACCATGCTCATGCCACAACACATATAACCAAACAACAAACTAATAACCATAAAATTTAAACTTAGAACTCACTTTGGTCAATTCGGAAATAAATGCGGATACTTCTCTCTTTAACCTTGTCCTCTCTTTTTTTTTCAAGTCGATTCTTCCTTACCTCAATTTCTCCAAGGACTCGTACTAACGGGATTGTTATCTCCCTCAAAACTTGTTCGCGTGAATCTAGGATACGTGTCGGTTTCTCCTCAGGAGATGCGCCAACCTCTAATCCTCCTTATCAAATTACGATGTTCACTGATACCTAAAGTTTGAACATTTATACAATAGGTCTAATTCTCACATAATTACACGATAATCACATAGAGATCTAATAATTTGTGCCCCCACGTTCTCCAAGTTCTTACATTCGCATTCCTATAACGTATATCTTATTCAAATAAGTACTCCTCAACCTACCACGAAGGATGCATCAAAATGTTCATAAAAACTCAAATCCTTATCTTCCTCGATTAACATCAACCAATAAATCAAAATTTTCACATGACAGGCTAGAGTACTCAAATAATCTATACCTTAATAAAATCAATAAAGTTCTCATTTGCCTATTGGCATTCTGAATGAATTCTCAAAAGTTATCTAATCATGCACCTGGTACCACTAGATCTATTATATGCTTCATACAACAGAAAATAGTCTATTTTCTTATCATATGAGATTAAACCCTCCGAAGTCGCATGAACCATCTCGAATTCAAAACTCCGATTTAAACATTTCCACCTTGTGGCATCTAGATTCAAAGGTATCCCCACAAGATTTCAGCTGAGTATGCACAGTTCGTCGAAAGAAAGAAACTAAAACTCTTAGAATAGGAGTGACCTAACTTACAAACAAGGTTCACAATCACCAACGAATCCAAATTAAACTTAGTTTTGTGAGTAACCCAAAATCTAATGATCAAACTACTTACTAATTTATCATCCTCGGTTCCATTATGGACACCAATCCGTCAAAGTTAAGTTCCTTACACTTCAATGTTATTAACACTTCTTTCGGTTCCAAGGGCCTACTTATTCGGTAAATTATGCCTTTTATTCCTCTTGGTACACGTGTCTTGCGATACAATTTTGAAACATTCTAGATGAGCCCTCAAATTCTCTACCTCTCTTACCACGAGCCAGTAATTAACCACTCTGAACTCGGGATTGATACACCACGGAAACCTCTCGCATCCAGTTCTCTAATCGTGTCATACAAAAATAATAATAGCAAGGAAACAATTTTTTTTTTGAAGTCAAATAAATTTACTCTACCCTCCTCAAACTTAGCTCCCTATCTATCGTTGATGCTATCAAAGGAGAAAACATATGCCAGATTCCAACCACATGGATAATAAGGACTCTTCGAACCAAACTTTAATACAACATCAAAGAACTCGCACGACTATCTGTTTAACTTCGTAAATCTCCGGTTAACACTTATCGTGTCCTCCCTCGTGTCCCCTCACTCCTACATTTTCATGTTAACGGCAACATGACATGGTTTCACTCATTTTCACACACCCACAACTTAACCTTCGGGCTCAAATTTTCACCTACCAAAATCTAATTACACTAAGCTTCCTCCTGTATTTTTTTTTTTGAAATCATCTCTCATAAATTTTTCCACGATGACAATCGCACCTCAAGTATCAACAAGTCTTCCTACCAAACAACATACCGAGTTGATATCAGAATAATAAACCATTATAATCGGGAAGGCTATAAAGAAAGAGAAAGACAACAAGCACATACACACTCTTTGCAACCCACTCTATCAACTCAAGTTCACCGTTCTTATATGATTACTCTGTTTCATTCTAATTCCCATTAGCGGTTACCAAAACCGTTTTCATATAAAATTTTCCAATTCCCAAGCATTTGTCTTGACTCCCCCTTTTTTGACCCATCATAAACACAGATTTCAAGTTTGAGAGTAACAACACACAACTAAGGCATGAACAACAATATTTCACAATTTAGCTCTTGGACTCATACTCATAAGTCTTAACACTCTGCATTTTCACACCTTGCGTTGCAGCAAAATACTTACCTTCCAATTTCCTTTGCTACTACCACACAATCTCATTCATTAGAACAACTTCAATACCAAATATTTGTCCAACCCCAATTTATAGTGAAACACACCCATCAAACCAACTTCAAAGATCGATTAAGCATAGATCAACTCATTTTCACAATTTCGATAAGGACACAAAATCAAATCTTTCACATAGCAAATCAACTCATCGTCATCATCAACCAAATAATCTCCACATCAAATCATTCTAATGCGCCTCAACACATCGACAATGCATATTATTTATACCACAGAAGATCTAACCCGTGTTCAAAAAAGAAGTTCTAACCCAAAATGCATATCATATCACAATAGGTTGATAATAGCAATCCATTTATCGCACCCCACGTATCTAATAAATATCAAAGCCTCAATCTTGTGCAGCGACACCAAGTAATCTAATATAAGTGAATCAATAATCACAGCATCATGGACGTTCCCACACCAACCTTTTAGTCCTTAAATTGTCATTAGATATATATATATATATATATATATATATATATATTTTCGTCTATGTAGACACCCCAATTTGGCCTAACGATTATTTCAAGTCCCACCTTGGGACAATCCGATGATGAAATGGATACAATGATTGCTGATTGCTTCCTTGAGGACCTTAGGACTTTCGGTAAGAACTTTGAGCCACTTAGAGGACCCAATTCAAAGCCATACAACCTTTCAGACAGAAATACAGAAGCCTAGGAGAATCCATCTGACGGCCGTAACATCGATCTAACGGCCATAACATCAATCCCTCACCCGAGCAACCTGTTGCCAGCAAAATCTCCCTGAGAGATCAATTCCTCGGCCGCAAGATCTATCCTTCGGCCGAGACATCCATTCCACGGCCGCAAGATCCTTTACTCGGCCGCCAGATCGACCTTTTTCCAGACTCTGGAACGTTCTGTCAGACGTTTGGTTTGATCCAACTGCACTACCTTCCCGATGCGTTCGGGCTACGCTCAGAGATTACGACGTAGAGTTAGAGATGCATTGCAATTGCAATTGCCATCTCATGATTTGATTGGCCGGAGTGAGTCATCCCTATGCCTATATAAAGGAGCCTTTGGGCTCCAAAATTAAGAGACCAACACACTCAATCAAGCCTCAAAGCTCTGCACAAATAATCCCTCAATCCCATACTTCAAAAGCCCTAACCTTCCGAAGGCAGCCGTCAATCCGGCGATCAAACCCCGAAGTTCAAACCCTAACTCTAGGGTTTTCAATCAAGTAATCAGTCAATCACACCCAATCCAAAGCAATCAAGCAACTGAGGGATCAAGGTGGTGAGGCCCAACGGCCTCTGGTTTGTCTTATTACCATGTTTTTTTACTAACCGTAGCGCTTCGATTATCCGTTAATCTTTCCGTCTGGTGTGAGGAAGAACACCGACCGGGGCTTCGATCCCTCGGCCGGTACATTAAACCAGGAGGATCCCTCGGCCGTGACATCCATTCACCGGCCGCGGGATCCATCTCCCTGGGACAGTTTGTTTTGTTTTGCTTTCTGATGCATGCTTCAATTACAGTCCTGGCTCACTTTACTTACTGTTTAAAGGAATAAATAAACAGACTATGTGTTGGAATTAAACAAAGCATCTACACGTCTTATGTTGAACGATTATGGGCCAGTCTCACGACTGGGCAAAGAGGGGTGCCTAACACCTTCCCCTTATTATACTTTTGGCTTCCGTATCCAGAATCTCTGTCTATTTTCCTAGTTTTAATAAACTGGGTGGCGACTCTATTTGATGATAACCGTTATCATGTGGCGATGTTCCTAGCCATGGGAATGTCCGTGATTTTGGTTTACGAAGCGAGCAACCAATCGAGCAAACACAATGTGACCAATCTGTGTGGCGATGCCCTGTTTGGGAGGTGTCTACAGTTTTTGGCGACTCTGCTGGGGAATATGAGAGCCATAACCAGAAAGTTCAACATAAGACTAATACATGCCTTGTTTAATTCATCTATCATATGCATCGAGCGGGCAACCCGTTGAGTTCACCTGATATCCCGGCATGACACGGGCTATGTTGGGGGTTCCAGCAAACTCCACAGTCACTCGTACCTAGTGGTTTATCAAAAAGGAAATCACCCAATCGCCGCCTATGATGGGCTGGTGAGAGGATTGGTGCCCTTTGACAACGGAGCACCCTGAGACTACCAAAACCTTGCATGTTTTAGAAAGCCATAGAACTTATCAAACTAAGACAGGAACCTACAGGCTAGGAACCTACTTGCATTTTGCTTCCAAGTTCTTCCTCACACCCATTGTATATGTATGTTGTAAGATTTCTCTTTTGCAGGTTAAACCTTAGGAATCTCTCTAAGTCAAATAAACAGTAGGTAAGATTAATCAATCTAACTAAAGCAAAAACCTTTTTCAGGAAAAATGACTGCATCACTGTTCATGTCTGATTCGCACTTTCAAGTTGTCACCAAGCTGTCTGGCCCGCTCCACTTTGCTGTTGAAGATTTCAACCCCTCTGAATACATCACTCCAGTAAATCAATCAAAGCCTATGGTGGCTATCATTGAAGACAACCATGTCATGTTCGCTGGAACGGTTTATGAGGAAGAGGTAGAAGACCTGATTGAAGAAGAAGGGCTTCGCAGGGTTCCAATCTACTTTTATGACCCTTATGCACCTACCGATGATTATTGGCCAATAGACGAGGTCAACAACCTCGAGACTGAAGAGGCAAAGGAAGAAGAGGCTGTCGACAATGACCCACTAGACGAAATATCACTAAACCTACTCTTTGATGAGGGGGTCACCAACAATGAAATAAGGGTGATCCACCCCATCATAGATAGCTTTGGTAATTGGTGGGGCTTTGTTGGCACACGACGGGTCGACAACAGCGACGAAGCCGAGGTTGAAGCTCAATTGGAGGAGATAACAGCAATAGCAAATCAAATGGCCCTCCAAGACTTGCAGGGTGACAATGATGAAAGTGCAAATCAAGGTGACAGTGAAGTGCTGGTGATCGACCTTGGTGATGAAAAAGACTGCTCTGAGCTGATTGTGGATGCTGAAAAAGGGGCTTACCCTAACTGGACCGTGGAACACACCCTGAAATACAAAATGAAAAGCGCTAATTCTGATCTTAGTTCTGATTCCGATTCCGACTCTGAGTCGACTCAGTCCGAGTCAAGCTTTTCATCTTTTGAAACTACTAAATCTAGTGAGGAAAACCTGGTCAAAGTACCAAAGCATAGCATTTACTTTGAGTTCGACTCTGAAATGTCTTTTGATAATCTTAGCAATGAGAAGGAAGATTTAGAGTATTTCACTTTGCCTATGATCAATTGTGTGGATTCCGACAAAACAAATTTTGAGGAAGAAATTCCAAAAGAAATTCTAGAATTCATCGAGAGAGAAGAGGAAAGGCACGCTAAACCTTTTTCTGAGGAAATAATCACAGCAAACATAGGCTCTGAAAACGAGCCCAAAATGGTTAAAATTGGTGCCGCACTATCTCCTCAAGAAAGTGAAAAACTAATCATTTTGCTAAAAGAATACAAAGATGTTTTTGCCTGGTCTTACGAGGACATGCCTGGAATAGACCCTGAAATTGTTCAACATAAAATTCCTCTTCATCCTGATGCAAAACCAGTTAAACAAAAACTGAGACGTATGCGCCCTGATTGGGTCCTAAAGATAAAAGAAGAAGTCACTAAACAAATCAACGCCGGTTTTCTCATAGTCACCGAATATCCGCAATGGGTAGCAAACATCGTTCCCGTACCAAAGAAAACTGGAGGAATCAGGGTCTGCGTAGATTTCTGAGATCTCAACAAAGCCAGTCCGAAAGATGACTTCCCATTACCTCACATAGACGAGCTAATAGATAACACCGCAGGCCATGCATTGCTATCCTTCATGGATGGATTTTCTGGGTATAATCAAATCCTTATGTCTCCTGAGGATAGAGAGAAAACTACATTCACTACACCTTGGGGAACCTACTGCTACCGAGTGATGCCATTTGGGTTGAAGAATGCTGGAGCCACTTATCAGAGGATGGCCACAACACTGCTGCACGACATGATGCACAAAGAGGTCGAGGTGTATGTCGACGATATGATAGTCAAATCAAAGGAAAGGGAAGGACACTATGGAGCACTCCAAAAGTTCTTTGAGAGGATTAGGAATTACAAGTTACGTCTTAACCCTCAAAAATGCACTTTTGGGGTAACAGCTGGAAAGATGTTGGGATTCCTCATCACTCAAAGAGGAATCGAGGTAGACCCTTCCAAGATACAGGCTATCATGGAGATATCACCGCCTAGGACGGAGAAGGAAGTAAGGAGTTTCTTGGGGAAAGTACAATTCATCAGCAGGTTCATTTCCAAGCTCACAACCACCTGTGAACCTCTTTTCAAGCTACTGAAGAAAGGTACTGATTTTGAATGGAGCCAAGACTGTCAGCAAGCGTTCGAGGCAATCAAAGAATATCTTCAGAATCCACCCGTACTGTCGCCACCTATCCCTGGGAAGCCGTTGATTCTATATCTCTCAGTAACAGACACGTCCATGGGATGTATGCTAGCGCAAGAAAATGACGCCAAAGTAGAGTGCGCCATATACTACCTCAGCAAGAAAATGATGGATTATGAGACAAGGTACACTCCCCTCGAGAAAACCTGTTGGGGGCTAGTATGGGCCACAAAGAAACTGAGGCACTACCTGTTAGCCCATCCGGTGGTGCTGGTCTCTCGTTTCGACCCAATCAAGTATCTTTTCGAAAAGCCAGCACTTATCGGAAAGCTAGCTAGGTGGTTATTGCTGCTAGCAGAGTTCGACCTCAAATACATGACAAGGAAATCAGTAAAAGGAAGAGCTGTGGCAGAATTCTTGGCAGATCACCCTGTGACAGAGGCCGAGGCAGAGGACTTCATGTTCCCCGACGAGGACATTTTATGTCTCTTAGATGACACATGGCGACTTTACTTTGATGGAGCATCAAACCGATGTGGATATGGCATAGGGGTATTGCTAGTTTCCCCAAACGACTCTCACATCCCTTTGTCATATAAACTGAGGTTTGAAGTCACTAACAACCAAGCTGAATACGAGGCTTGTATTGCTGGAATGGAGGCAGCCCTGGAGCTAGGGGCAAAAAGGGTAGAAGTCACTGGGGATTCAAACCTGGTGGTATCTCAAGCAAGAGGAGACTGGAAGGTCAAGGAGGATACACTGAAGCTATATCACTCTGTGCTGGAGGATCTAATTCCACAATTCGATTCTGTTATCTTCACGCACACTCCTCGAGTGAGCAATAGATTTGCAGATGCACTGGCAACGTTAGCATCTATGGTCGAAATACCCCTGGGATTCACGATGCGGCCTCTCATGATCGAACAAAAAGTTAAACCAGCATGCGAATGCACCTTTACCGAGGAAGGTGAAGACGATGGCAAGCCATGGTACGAAGATGTGAAGGAATTCCTGGAAAAAGGAGAATACCCATCCGAGGCCACCTCGAAGGACAAAACGGCTCTACGGAAGTTTGCTGCCCGATTTGTAATCTGTGGAGGAGCATTGTATCGAAGGGCACACTTGGGTCCAAGCCAACTTTGTGTCACAACGGAGGACAATCACAAGGTAATGGAGGAAATACACGAAGGAATTTGTGGGCCACACATGAATGGGGCAACGATGGCAAAGAAGATCCTACGTCAGGGATATTACTGGACTACGATGGAGGCCGACTGCGCTGATTATGTCCGCCGATGTTACAAATGCCAAACTCACGCTGATCGTATGCGTATTCCCCCTACGGAATTGTACAGCATGACATCCCCTTGGCCATTCTCCACCTGGGGGATAGACGTCATTGGAAGTGTAAATCCAAAGGGAAAATACAAACATCAGTTCATTCTGGTGGCCATCGACTACTTCACCAAATGGGTAGAAGCAGCTTCCTATGCTACTCTCAAAGCCACTCATGTGGCCAAATTCATTCGCACTAATATCATCTATCGATATGGTGTACCTCACGAGTTTGTCTGTGACAATGGATCGCACTTCAAGGGGGCGACAAAGAAGCTTTTCGCCGAATTTGGGATACAGAATCATCGGTCATCTACTTACCGACCTCAAACTAATGGAGCTGTTGAGGCTGCAAACAAGAATGTCAAGAGGATTCTACGGAAGACTACCGACACTTACACGGACTGGCCAGAAATGCTACCTCTGGCGCTATGGGGTTATCGAACAACTGAAAGGACTTCGACTGGGACCACTCCCTACTCTCTGGTCTATGGAATGGAAGCTGTCTTGCCTATCGAACTGGAGTTACCTTCGTTAAGGGTTTTAGCTGAGACTGGAATGATCGAAGAAGACTGGATTCAAAACCGCTACGACGAGTTGGCACTACTAGACGAAAGGAGACTGAGAGCCTTATACCATGTACAAGGGTATCAACGCCGCATTGCACGAGCATTCAACAAAAAGGTGAAACCTAGGGACATCAAGGAAGGAGACATGGTGCTCAAAGCAATTCGTCGCCACGTCTCAGACCCAAGGGGCAAGTTTAGACCAAACTGGGGAGGCCCCTACCTTATCAAACGCATACTTTCTGGAGGAGCAGCATACATTGCAGACTTGGATGGAATGGAATTCGCAACGCCGGTCAACATCGACAAGTTGAGGAAGTATTACCCATGAGAGATGCTCGTTGGGCCGAAAACCACAAGGGTGGACGGATCCAAGCAAAAATTAGAGCAGCCTGCTAGGTCGAAAACCCGCAAGGGCGGCTTAGGCAAAAACTAAGGCATAAATAAAGCGCTCGCTAGACCGAAAACCCGCAAGGGCGGTTTTAGGCAAAATTTAGAGCACAAAAGGAGAGGAAAATACCCGAGTGGACCCTAACTAAAACAAAACAAATCCCCTTTGTTGGAACTACGTTTATGGCCTGATTCCCTCCATGGGATACGTAGGCAATCTCCAAGTTTGAGATTCGGCCACTGCTATCATCATCACTTCCAAAATTTCTAGGTCTATCCTAAAGCATGTTCACTATCAAATCATGGCAATGACATCTTCAAATAAAACGACCAAATGTTTTATTATTTCCAAAGAGAAAGGACAAAACAAACCTAACCAATTCTTAATCCATGAAAGCTAGAATCAAACAAACACCTTTTGAAAAAAACATAAGCAAAGCGTCAATCTCTAGGTCTTCCTTCTCTTTGCACTACTATCCTCCAAAAGGTTTTTCTTCAACCAGCGTTTGTAAGAACCCGATAGCTTGGCAACGAAGTTCTCAGCAACCTCCTGCATCACTCTATTTGGCCAAAGGCGTAGCATGTTGCGACGGAAGTTGGCGTCATGGATCTTAGAGACGGTGTACTCAGGGTCACCCAAGATTGCGGTTTGTTCAGCCCCAAACTGCCTTTGAAAGCGGGCAGGAAAGTAGAAGACGACTCGAGTAATGCCAATCGCTGCTACGCCAAAATGGTTCATGGTACTCACAGTCATACTCTCTATAGCATACCAGGGGCAAACCCATTGAATCCAATCACCCCTGCAAGTTCTCATCCATGCTTCCCAAGCAGCCTCAGTTGGGAATTGCTTAATCATGTGACGCTCCGTGCATTGGTCTGGATTATAAGGAAGTCGCTCCGGCGCATCCCACACCTTTAGCTTCTCAAACAACCACACCTAGAGAAAAAGGGAAAATTGTGAGTTGAGAGAACACGTGAGTCAAAACAAAAGAGTGATGAGTGAAAAGATAAACTTGACAAATAAACAAATAAAGGAGCGAACCTGCAATAGCAAGGGACTGCCTGAGAACTGAGCTGTAGGACTACTCTTCATCACATCTAGACCCATCAAGGTCTCTGCCAACACTAAGCCAGCGAAACCCACACGGTTTCCAATTTGCTGAGCAAGGTTAAGCAATACAGGATCAGCATGACTAGAGGAAGGGCCGAGCAAGTAGTAATGAAGGAGACAAATGCACAACGCATGAAAGCATGACTTCTGTAGAGAAACTTGGCGATGAGCCTCAGCTGTACCAAAACGCTGGATAAGTTGCAGAATCTCCAGCCTTCCTTTCACTAGGAAGAATTTAACTTCATGTTTCTGAACTTGGAGTAAATCCTTCAGGAGATCACCTCGGTTGAACAAAGGATTAGGGACAATGAAACCCTCTCTATCCGAATGACCCATGATGGCTGCAAATTCCTCGATAGTAGGACATAACTCCTCTCTCTTAAAACGAAAGACGTGAAAATCAGGGTCCCACAAACTAGCGACTGCTCTAAGGAAGGCAAAATTCACAGGAATTTGACGAAGGGAAAAGAGGAAGTCCATGCCAAAGGATTTAAAGTGTAAACGGTCGAGGCCATTAAAAGAAATCAACCACTGATCAAGGACTGGTTGTGCCATATGTAAGGAATTGCTGCTGACAACGCTATCGGGTTCGTAGAACGTGTATTTATAGAACTAATTCGAATCTTAGTCCAAATCGGAATCGGATTCTTAATCCTCAGAATTTCAATCGGTCTCTCGGCCGATACTTCGATATGACGGCCGTAGGATCTATCCATCGGCCCGTAGATATCAGGGTTGACCTGCAAGTCAAACCCAAGCAAACAAAATGATCCTTCGGCCGCCAGATCGAAGTTTCGGCCGCGTAATCATTTGATCGGCCGCCAGAACGGCCATTTTACAGACTGTTCCCACGGTTCAGTTCGTTTCGTTGGATCAATGAGAATATTACACGCAAACAACATAGAAACAGCATATACAATCACAATCGCAGAGCAAAATGTTTTTGTTCCATATATCGAAAGCTTTTTACATCACAAGGTGGATCATCCCACATTTCCTAAACAAACTATACATCGATTTCCTGTCGAACTAACCTTTGCAGGAAGAGAAACAAAGAAAAAACAAAAAAGAGGAAGCAGAAGAGGATGTCGAACCCTCTGGTGGTCCGAACAAAAGAGACCAGTTGCAGAAAAGAAAAGGAGACCCCTGGGGCGATGTATACCAAAGGAGTACTACGGTGCAGAAGGGACACCACATGGCCCAGAAAAATCACCACACCGCGTACCACCGCCACGCCAGGAGCTCCACGTCGTGGAAGCAAGTCACTCATGCGAGGGCCCCTAATCAAGCATACCCATGCGAGGATCCATAGTCAAGCGTCAAGACAGGACCAAAAGCAAACGCGGTCTCCCTCCGCGCACGCTAGCCACGTCAACATATCACCCACGGCCCGGAGCTGTCGGAAACAAGGGAAAGGGTGAGAGGAGCTTTCGGTGGGTTTCTCGGATGAAGAGAGAAACCGAGGAAAGAGAGAATTGGAATGAAACGGCTAAAGCCGTAACCTTTTATAGGCCCCTGGAAATGAACCGATTAAGCGGCCGAGACATCGGTTCCTCGGCCGATATATCAATACTTCGGCCGAGAGATCGATCTCCTGGCCCCCCCAATCCATTCCTTTCAGTCCCAATGGATTTTGCTCAAGTGATTACAGACTTCTAAGTCCTTAACCAACCAAGTAGCCTTGGGGGCATCCCCAAGCCAATATAACATGATCAAAACCAGCCTTGGGGGCATACCCAAGCATGAGGAAAATCTCTCTCCACAAACTGCTGGCCAAAGCAAGTTGAAACACCCAGCGACTTTACGCCCATATCCATTATCAATTCACTCAGCGGCTCGAAGCCCATATCAAATAAGCAGCTCCGCGCCCATACTCACTCCCTCGACTCAGCAGCTCTATGCCTTCAACTCAACGGCTCCACGCCCACTATCCTGACAGGCTCAAAGTCCATCATCTTTATGCAACTCAATGGCTCTACACCCCCGCCTACCAATTCAGCGGCTCAAGGCCCACTATCGACAGGCTCTACGCCTGTACTTCTTCACTCATTTAGCAGCTCTACGCTCGCTATCACAATCTCAACGGCTCCAAGCCCTCGAATCAGCAGCTCTACGCTCGCTATCACTACTCAGCGGCTCGAAGCCCATTACTTCAACAGGCTCGAAGCCTGAATCTGCCATCTGAATTGGCTCGAAGCCATAAACAATCAACTCAGCGGCTCGAAGCCCATTACCTCAACAGGCGTGAAGCCTACGTCTACTATCACCCAGCGGCTCGAAGCCCTTTATCTCAGCAGCTCTATGCTCGCTATCACGGCAACAGGCTCTACGCCTGTAATCACTCAACTTAGCGGCTCCAAGCCCATTATCTCAACTGGCTCGAAGCCGTAACAACCAACCCAGCGGCTCTAAGCCTATTGTCTCAACTGGCTCGAAGCCGTACACAATCAAGTTCTTAACAGGCTCGAAGCCTGTGTTCATCATCCCAACTGGCTCGAAGCCGTAAACAAGCAACAGGCTCTAAGCCGCCCCATCAATCAAGACATCTATTCTCAGGCTCTACGCCTGAATGCTCAAAAATCTAACATTTTTGAATGCTCAAGCTCTACGCCTGAATGCTCAAAAATCTAACATTTTTGAATGCTCAAGCTCTACGCTTGAATGCCCAACCACTGTGTACTGGATGCTCAAGTTATACACTTGAATGCTCAAGCTCTACGCTTGGATGCCCAACCACTGCGTACTGGACGCTCAAAGCCTGTACTTTGAATGCTCGGATTCTGCCGTTCGAATGCTCGAGCTCTACGCTCTGAATGCTCAAGTCCGAAACTTGATAGAAGCTCTAAGCTTAAAACAAACACACACGCACGGGCCCGTGCACATATTGCATTATCACATCGAGTCTGCATCATCATATCTGTTCACATCTAACGAACAAGCATCACACATATACACTCTGCATATCTCTCATGAAACAGGTTAACCCTGCAATCAACCGGCTCTATGCCTCGGTTTTATTGATCGGTCCAGCGCCTCGATCCTTTGGTTCCACGCCAACACTTATGATGAGAAGCTTCGTGCACAGACCATCAGAATGCAACCAGCTCTACGCTTCGGTTTATATCACGTTAAGCTCTAAGCTCCGACAACTCAGGCCCTCGCCTCAAGACTGCATGAAGGCTCCACGCCTCAATCACTTCAGGCTCCATGCCTCAGTTCCTTCACCTCAGGCTCTTGCCTTATACCAGCTCCACGCTTCGGTTCATCACGTCAAGCTCTAAGCTCCGACAACTCAGGCCCTCGCCTCAAGACTGCATGAAGGCTCCACGCCTCAATCACTTCAGGCTCCATGCCTCAGTTCCTTCACCTCAGGCTCTTGCCTTATACCAGCTCCGCGCTTCGGTTCATCACGTCAAGCTCTAAGCTCCGACAACTCAGGCCCTCGCCTCAAGACTGCATGAAGGCTCCACGCCTCAATCACTTCAGGCTCCATGCCTCGGTTCCTTCACCTCAGGCTCTTGCCTTATACCAGCTCCGCGCTTCGGTCCTATCAAGCTCAAAAGCTCCGACACCTCAGGCTCTCGCCTTATGATCAACACCAGCTCCGCGCTCCGGTCTTATCAATCCAATCCCCTCAGGCCTTCGCCTCAAGATTGCAACAGGCTCCACGCCTTGATTCCATCACTCTCCAGGCTCTCGCCTCATGACTACAACCGGCTCCGTGCCTCGGTTCCCTCATCTCCAAAAGCTCCGTGCTCCAGTTACTGGCCCTACGCCTCCCACATCTCAAAAACAAACCGGCGTCCAACTCATCCCAGCAGATGGTTTGGATTCCACCCCATTACATCAATTCCTTCTAGCTCATTCGCAAGGATAGGCTACTCTACCGAGCTCCTTTCAGTCAAAGTAAGGATGATCAAGAAAAGCAAACGCACCTGCAGTGTACTGATCTACCCCAAAATAACTAAGGAAGCTCTCCGCAAAAACTCCCCCGGCAGCCCCGCGCTCCTTCAACTACTCTTCGCCAAAACCCTGGCTCAGTCTAGGTACGTCACACTACGGCTTTTTAAGCCCTAAGGTACATCTTCTATCTCTAACCCTCCAAACTTTTTACTTTTCCTTATTGCCCGAACTACGATTGGTCTGAATTTCCCTTGTGGAATACGTAGGCAGCCTCTCGGCCCGACCATAACAAAACCTTTTTCGAAAATCCCTTGGAATAGTGGTTGGACCAAATTGAGTTGCTTTTTACAGCTTTGACTCTTACTCAAACATGTCTCGCGATCCGTCTGAGTTCAGTCAAAGAGGGGCATCTGTAGACACCCCAATTTGGCCTAACGATTATTTCAAGTCCCACCTTGGGACAATCCCGATGATGAAATGGATACAATGATTGCTGATTGCTTCCTTGAGGACCTTAGGACTTTCGGTAAGAACTTTGAGCCACTTAGAGGACCCAATTCAAAGCCATACAGCCTTTCAGACAGAAATACAGAAGCCTAGGAGAATCCATCTAACGGCCGTAACATCGATCTAACGGCCATAACATCAATCCCTCACCCGAGCAACCTGTTGCCAGCAAAATCTCCCTGAGAGATCAATTCCTCGGCCGCAAGATCTATCCTTCGGCCGAGACATCCATTCCACGGTCGCAAGATCCTTTACTCGGCCGTCAGATCGACCTTTTTCCAGACTCTGGAACGTTCTGTCAGACGTTTGGTTTGATCCAACTACACTACCTTCCCGATGCGTTCGGGCTACGCTCAGAGATTACGACGTAGAGTTAGAGATGCATTGCAATTGCAATTGCCATCTCATGATTTGATTGGCCGGAGTGAGTCATCCCTATGCCTATATAAAGGAGCCTTTGGGCTCCAAAATTAAGAGACCTACACACTCAATCAAGCCTCAAAGCTCTGCACAAATAATCCCTCAATCCCATACTTCAAAAGCCCCAACCTTCCGAAGGCAGCCGTCAATTCGGCGATCAAACCCCGAAGTTCAAACCCTAACTCTAGGGTTTTCAATCAAGTAATCAGTCAATCACACCCAATCCAAAGCAATCAAGCAACTGAGGGATCAAGGTGGAGAGGCCCAACGGCCTCTGGTTTGTCTTATTACCATGTTTTTTTACTAACCGTAGCGCTTCGATTATCCGTTAATCTTTCCGTCTGGTGTGAGGAAGAACACCGACCGGGGCTTCGATCCCTCGGCCGGTACATTAAACCAGGAGGATCCCTCGGCCGTGACATCCATTCACCGGCCGCGGGATCCATCTCCCTGGGACAGTTTGTTTTGTTTTGCTTTCTGATGCATGCTTCAATTACAGTCCTGGCTCACTTTACTTACTGTTTAAAGGAATAAATAAACAGACTATGTGTTGGAATTAAACAAAGCATCTACACGTCTTATGTTGAACGATTATGGGCCAGTCTCACGACTGGGCAAAGAGGGGTGCCTAACACCTTCCCCTTATTGTACTTTTGGCTTCCGTATCCAGAATCTCTGTCTATTTTCCCAGTTTTAATAAACTAGGTGGCGACTCTATTTGATGATAACCGTTATCATGTGGCGATGTTCCTAGCCATGGGAATGTCCGTGATTTTGGTTTACGAAGCGAGCAACCAATCGAGCAAACACAATGTGACCAATCTGTGTGGCGATGCCCCGTTTGGGAGGTGTCTACAGTCTATCCAATCCCTTTTGATCTATTTTCCATTTCAATCATGATCTCTCATCGTATAACTTCAATCCATCATCATGTGATCTCATAGTAAGTGTTCACGTCCTCCACAGTCGTCAGTCTCAAATTTACGTCACAGAATACCCTCGTACGTGATCTCTAAACTCAAATTCCTTAACTCATAGCATCCACCTTTCCCAATTGCCAATCACCCCAAAATTTTCACCATTCCAATTCTGAACACCGACTACACCCCACTTCGTTATCAACTATAATAAATCACATTCATATCACCCTAGCTTTAAACAAGTTTCTTACCGCATAAATAACATCAACCACTCGACTTGAGTCACATCCTTACAATTGTCCTTAATTTTTCCTTCTTCTCTTTTTTTTTTTTTACAAGATGATACCGCCACTATTTTCCCACCAACCCACTATAACGACACTATCGCAGCAATCTCAACAATGACTACAACGTTACCGAAACACTTTCTTCAAGATCAGGTAGTTATTCAAGCAAAACATTCAAAGCACCCAACCTCGAAAGACGGTTGGTTTCTTTTAGCTAAGGGTTATAGCACTCTACACCATGTCTTGATATTAAATTGAACTTATAAAGGTCACTATAGACAACTTTCCTACCAATTTCATTCATAAACTTAGCAATTTCTTACCAAGACAAGGAAACACACATCTTTGAAATGTAGAGACACATATCCACAATGAACTTATCAGGCAACACCGAATCGTTATGCATGCATACTCCTTATAATCTTCCTCTTTAGTCTTTTGCATCTGTAATCTTCACATCATGGTAATCTCATCTTCAAAAGTGTGAAATCAACAATCGAGCTCAAAATCTATTACTAAGATATCACCTAATCTATCCATTTTTCAGTTCCCTAGTAGAAGGAAAATCTTTTACCGAGCCCACATTCCAGATATCCAATCTTGAAGTCGCGGTGGCCAGTCGTACTTCAAATTGAACATCCAAAAGTAGGTCCTTAAGGTCTTAGAAAATCAAATTTTATAAATATCAAATTTAGTCACATTTAGCATTCAAGATATCATGTAACATAAGCATATTAACTGTATTATACGTTCAAGCTTTACCATTTTAGATAACACACTAAAATCGATCATCACACTCTAGTTCTTAACCTTAGTCTCAAACCAACGAATCCTTTTGGAATCAAATTAGCAAATGAGAACGATAACTAAACACAAGTTTTTATTAGAAAAAAGCCAAAAGTAATCCAACCCTCCAAGTTTCCTTTGTCAACCAACCTTCATGAATCCCATGCACAAAATCACTAGAACGATTAAATTTCAAGACTCAAATCAACTCCATAATTCTTACTTTATCTTTATTGTAACTGTTTGTCTATGACTCACCAAGTCTTTCACATAAGTGAACGATTACTCCAACACCTCACATCCCATTTACACTTCCTCGAATAAGTACATCATGCACAATTTTCGACCTCACAGGAGTTCACAAACTCAGATCCGAGTCAAATATCATGGTACCCTAGCAACTCAAACCAATCCCTTGGTGTGGGCTCCCGCGCCCGTGGTGCGATTTTAGACAAAGTCGCCACCCGGATTTTTGAGATGGATGATCCGAGGAACCGAGGGGGTTTTGTTTTGAAAAGAAAAAGGCCTTTTGATCTAGCGAAACTGTTTGAGATTTTGGATCCGGGAGCCAGGTTACGAACGGGGAAGGTTTTGTTGAAAAGCACCCCGCTCGCCCGGTGAAAACCGGTCTCTACTAAACATTTTAAATGGGGGGATTAATACGATTCGGAAAACCTTAAAAAACACGTAAAAGGGAAAGGGAAACAAGATAAATCACAACACGTTGCCGTGCTAGTGGTGCTTGCTGTACAGAGATGATAAAGATGATATGGCGATGATATAAACAAGAAAGATACTTAAATGGACTGTCTGAATCACTATCCTCCGTCAGGCGGCATATCGGTTTACAACGCGCGGCTTACTAGTATGCCGTGCGTGGTTCCGATCTGGATACCAAGATTTTATAGTTTTGTAAAGCTTCGCACGGTATACCCATTCCATCACACGGTGTTTATTTTAAAGCTTCAGACAACTCACAGCCGTCAGATCATCTCAGATCTGCACCATTCTTTCAAACCATGAAGAGAAAGCCATTTTTGGATACGTTTGCTTGTTTTGAAAAGATCTATGGGGTTTAAAACATGGCTTGTAGAAATGGTCTCATTCTGAGACAGCTTTTGGTATACAGAAAGACCCAACAACGGACGATCGCGATCCAGACAGTTTGATCAAGAAAATAGTATTCTTTCGAAATGCCGTGCGTGCGAGTTTACTACGCCGTGCGACGCTCCAGAGCGCCGCGCGGTGTAGCACACCTTTGCACAGAACACGGGTTTTGTTTTGTAAAAGAGGTTTTGGGTCAGATCTCAACCAAAAGGGTCAAGCCTGAAAATAGAAAGGTCCCCTCAGGGCCAGGACAGAGCCTAGCCCAAGGAAACTTGGTTTTTACCTTGGATCTGGAGCTTGAATGAGCTTTGATGAAGGCGGATGGACGTCGGAAGGTTGAAAAAGAGAGTAGAAGTATGGATGTGTGTAATAGGTGGGTATATTGGGTAGTTGAGACCTCAAAGTTAGTAAGGAACTAACTTCAATGGTGAAGAGAAAAATGGAGTAAAGGGCCTAGAGAATGTCTTTTGAGAACAACATTCTCAAGGCTTGGAAATGGGAAAGTGGGTGTGAAAGCAAGAAGAGAGGGAAATGGTATAATGGTGATCAAGGGCCCTTTTCCCTTGAGTGGAGGGGTGTATTTATAGGCAAGAGCCTTGGATTTTGAATTTCAAAAGTTGGAGGTATTTTCTGGGCGGGCCAGAAGTGTGCTTTCGGCTGAGCCGTATTGCAGCTGTGGCTCAAATGGGCGTGGCCGACAGCTTTCTGAGCCAGTCAGAACTTTATCCAAAATGCCGTGCGGTTAACCTCATGACTACGTGCGGCGTATTAAATTTCGATACGCCGCGCGGTGTAGAAGTGTCGCGCACGGTACTTTAGGTTCGGTCCTGGGCTTTTTGGGCTTTCTCTGGGCTTTTTGGGTTTTTGGGCTTTTCTGGTTTTTGGTTGGTTTGGGCTGCGGATGCTGGAGGAACACTTCATTCAAGCTCGCAAAGGCTTTGTTTCCTTTATTTCATCATCGGGGAGGTCAAAGACCCTTCGAGGTCCGGATTGGGGTGTCTACAGTAGTCCATCTTTAACGTAACTCAGATACCATTGTTTTGATATGAGTGTCGCTTAAAGAATAGGCATCCCAATCCGTTTTGCTCTAAAGTCTTTGAACAAAAACAGAAAACAAAATGCTCGAAAATGCAAGTAAATGACAATGGTGGTCGCGTTCGTGGAACTGCCTAGTAGGGATCAGACCAACGTAGTTCAATTGGGACAATGCAACCGTAGCAAACCATGCAAAAAATTCAAAGTAAGCCCTTTTGAAAATTTGAGACGAGCCTTCGGGAGGCGAATTTTTGAAATTGATTTGAGACTTGAGTTGAGACGAGCCTTCGGGAGGCGAATTGATTTGAGACTTGAGTTGGGACGAGCCTTCGGGAGGCGAATTGATTTGAGACTTGAGTCTTGAGACTTGAATTGAGACGAGCCTTCGGGAGGCGAATTTTGAAATTGATTTGAGACTTGAGACTTGAGACTTGAATTGAGACTTGAATTGAGACAAGCCTTCGGGAGGCGAATTTTGAAATCGATTTGAGACTTGAGACTTGAGACTTGAATTGAGACAAGCCTTCGGGAGGCGATATTTTGAAATCGATTTGAGACTTGAGACTTGAATTGAGACGAGCCTTCGGGAGGCGAATTTTGAAATTGATTTGAGACTTGAGACTTGAGACTTGAATTTGAGACTTGAGACTTGAATTGAGACTTGAATTGAGACAAGCCTTCGGGAGGCGAATTTTGAAATCGATTTGAGACTTGAGACTTGAGACTTGAATTGAGACAAGCCTTCGGGAGGCGATATTTTGAAATCGATTTGAGACTTGAGACTTGAATTGAGACGAGCCTTCGGGAGGCGAATTTTGAAATTGATTTGAGACTTGAGACTTGAGACTTGAGACTTGAGACTTGAATTTGAGACTTGAGACTTGAATTGAGACAAGCCTTCGGGAGGCGAATTTTGAAATCGATTTGAGACTTGAGACTTGAATTGAGACAAGCCTTCGGGAGGCGATATTTTGAAATCGATTTGAGACTTGAGACTTGAATTGAGACGAGCCTTCGGGAGGCGAAATTTTGAAATTGATTTGAGACTTGAGACTTGAGACTTGAATTGAGACGAGCCTTCGGGAGGCGAAATTTTGAAATTGATTTGAGACTGAGACGGGGAGCGCGAATCTAGCAAATACTGCGAGCAAACGTGAATACGACCAGTCCTTGGGGGACGGGGAATTTTTGCGAGTCCCAGGGGACTAGGATCAAATAATCCTATCATTAATGCACGCTATTCCAAAGGATTTCTGCTGCAAAACGGCTGGAGCTTTTGGTTTCCGAGATGATTTTGGTGGCTAGAGTGCTCAATTTCTGAGAAAACTCATTTATTCTTCTGAAGCCATAATGCCGTGCGGGTGTTCGATGTGGCGCGCGGCATTTCGTTTTTCCATGCACCTCTTCGATTTCCGAGATCAGTTGGCTGGTTTAAGGGTGCCCATTAATACAGGCGTGCCCTTTCGTCGGTCAGGACCTCTTTTAAAGAGATGGTGGTGCCTCATTCTATGCACCATTCTCCCAAGTCTCTCTAGATTCCTAAATTCACAAACCACTCTCAAGACATGGCGGAAGGCGACCTGGCAGCGCGGGTGATCTCTCTGGAAGTGGAAATGGGCTTTTACCGTGAGGAGATTGAGCAACTGAACCGTCAGATTGCGAGGCTCATATCAACGATCCGCACTCTTCGCCGCGCGGTGTCTAACCTTCAAGACTTCGCTTTCGATCAGATGGACAGCAAACATGACCCGGAGTATGTACCGGGGCGCGATTCGGATGGGACTGCCGAGAACTCGGTGGAGAATCCGAATGGCTCGGATGACCGTTCCGGCGAAGGGGATGGTGCGTCCGGTGGAGGGAGCGACTGAGGATGAGGATCGAGGAAGAAGAAAGGGGGGCCAGTAGGATTTTTTTTTGCTCTTTTTGTTTTGGATTTTTTTTCTTTTCCTCTTTTTTTTTTTTTTGAACAATGTAATGAAAATCCCGGGGATTACTTTGGGCTTCAAGGAATGAGAAATCTCCCTTTCTTGTCATCGCTTGTCTGCTTTATCTGCTCATACCAGTATGCCGTGCGCAGCATGGGTAATGTCGTGCGTTGTGGTAACTCGAGAATCCTCATCCAGTTTAAGCTATTATGCCGCGCGCTTCTCTCCAGTGTGCCGTGCGGCTCATCTCTCTTCGAACCCGGTCCACTTAAAGCCCAGACAAACCGGTTCAGGGATGTATATATATATACGGGGCGTACACAGTACGCCCCGTTCATTCGAACTTCCCTCCTCTCTCTCTGGTCTCTCTCTCTCTCTTGTTTCTCCCGATCATCTCTCTCTCGCTCGCTATCTCTCTCTCTCTCGCTGCTCTCTCTCTCTCTCTCACTATTCTCTCTCTTTCTCATGGATAGCACGGATATACCCGGGGGTGATCACCCCCCGCGGGTCGAGGTTGTACCGGCCATGGTGACCCCGGGGAGCGGCGTGGCAGCCGAGGTGGGGCCGGAGACCGTGGGGGTCTCGGCCCCGGCAGCATTGGCCGAGGAGGCTTCGGCCTCAGCTGCCGCGGCGGTTGGTGGTGACGGCGGTGACGGTGGTAGCAGGGTGTTGGCCGGGTATGGCCAGGAGACGGAGACTCCGAGTGCAGTGGAGCCTAGGGGTGAGGGCAAGGCTACGGGCCGGACAGAGGGTGCAGTTGGCTTGGAAGCGAGGGTTACTGAGACTTACGGTGGTGATGGGCCTGACGGAGCGGAGGTGGTGACAGAGGCTTCCCCTGTGAGAGAGCCCCGGACTGACCTGGGGAAGGGTCCTGTTGTTGAGGAGGAGTTGGTGGAGGAGAGGGAGGCACCGGCTCTGTTTGTCGGTAGTGGTGAGGGTGCAGGGTCGTCGCGACCCATAGGGTTGAGCGACTACTTGGAGGTGGCGTCCCTGGACGACCTGGTTGAGACTTTTCGAGGGGTGCCGGGGCTAGCGGAGGCTTTGCTGGAGGCTCAGGAGAGGGAGCTCCAGGCTGAGGTGGAGACAGGGGCTACTGGAGGGCCACAGGGAGTAGAGGAGGAGGCCGCCAGAGGTGAGACAGCTCCTCGGAGGAGTGTTGTGGAGGAGGCGACGGTGGCCCTGAAGGGGCGCGGACCTTACGTGGCGGAGTCCTACGTGCCCTTTCAGCACGTAGTGGTCCCTACACTTTTGGACGCCTACAGACCGGCGCGGCCCTCGTACGACGAGGCTCTGGTCTTGAGGGACCCACAGCAGCACCTTTCTTTGCGCCGAGACGAGGTATACCTTAAACACTTGCGTTTCAAATTCCAATGTATCGTACTTTCATTTCCTTATCTAAATGTTGTATTCGCTTTGAATAGTATACCTGTTTACTGAATATTATCAACTTATTGCAACAGGCGATCACCATTTCGTGCTACGGTGGTGCGGCCGACGTGCCGACATTCTGGGAGAGACTCCCTGAGGCTGTGAGGGAGATCGTGAGGCAGGCGGGTTTTGGGGAGTTTGTGAGCGTGCTGACGAGGGCGAGCAACAATCGCCAGGTGGTGAGGGCACTAGCTGAGAGGTAGTGGGACACTACGAACACGTTCTACCTCCTTTTTGGCGAGCTGACGGTGACACCGCTGGACTTTGCGGCGATCACTGGTCTGAGGGTCGGGGGTGACCCTATCCCTTACGACGCCGTTACGGGGAGGAGTGCGGTGCTACAGCGGGAGACACTGGGGTACGTGCTGAGGGCGGAGAAGGAGGACGCCCAGTACGCTCAGCTGTTGGGGTTTTGGACGGAGGAGCTCCCGACTGACAGGGTGCAGGAGGAGCAGATGGCGCGGTGCTTTCTATTGTACTTGCTCGGTGCGTCCCTGTTTCCCAACAGGCACAACCGGGTACACCTTTCGCTCCTACCGGCCTTGAGGGACGTCGAGCAGATAGCCCGCTTCGACTGGGGCGGTGCAGCTTTGGGGGCGTGCTACGCCTTCATGGGGTCTCTTTCCCGAGGAGCGGCAAAGAGCCTCGGTGGTTATTGGAGGGTCTGGGAGGTACATTTCAAACTTCTCTTGCATTCCATTTGTCTTTCTATTCACTTATTGCGTATCCTGTGCTAATCCTTGACGTTTGATTCTGCAGCTGTGGACGTACGAGGTACTGGATATGTACCCTCCCGAGACCTCCTGCCCTAGCGACACAGTGCTTCCCCGGGCCCTACGCTGGTCCAAAGAGTTCCGGGGAGTGAAGAAGGGAAAGGGCGATTTGAACGCCTACCGCCTCTTCCTAGACGAGCTTCGTCCTGACCGGGTATGATTACATCTCGCATGCTTTCATTTGTTTGATAGTTCTTATTCAAGTCTCATGTTGATGTTATTCATCTTTGATTGCAGGTTCGCTGGCGTGTATGGGACCGTTGCGAGCTTCCTTACTTGGTCCGGAGTAGGGAGGTGACGAGGGGGAGAGTGCTGCTCGAGTCCCCTTACGGCTGGCAGTGGTACCTGGGTGACCGGGTATCACGTCAGTCGTTGAGGTTGGACGCCTTTAGAGTCCCTGGTCTCCTTCCTGCTCTGGTGCAGCGGACGAGCTTGTACACCAGGGGAGAGGTTGAGCGATTCGTACGACCGGACCTTGAGCTGGAGCCACTCTTTCAGACGGGTGTGGACTACTCTGAGTACCGGGCTCGGTACTTGATGCCGAGTTTTGGGGTACGGGCTGCTGCTCGGGAGGCAACGCTTCGAGCGCCAGGTGGTGCAGGTGGTAGAGGCGGACGAGGACGGAGAGGAGGGAGAGGCAGAGGACGCGAGGGTAGCATTGGAGGTCGAGGTGACGGCGCAGGTACAAGCGGGGCCAGCTTGCCTCGACTCTCCTGGACCGTGGACGTGACGACTGCCCAGGGCGTTTCTGGTGTAGTGGTGGTGCCGCGTCCCACGGTTGCAGCTCCGGAGTTCCTTGCTCAGGTATAACTTGCACTTTTTCGCCCATTTGCACTTACTTGTTAGTATCACTGTACGTTCTAAACAATTGACCTATTGTGAAGGCGACTCCGGAGTACGTGAGAGAGATGGCCGAGGCCATGATGGGCCTGGAGCAGCTGGTGAGGCAGTACGCCATGGGGCGTGCCCCAGAGGTGCTTCCTCGCGCTGGTGGGACTATGGTAAGGCCTTCAAACTCTTTGCTTTTATTTCCTATTGCTTATTTCATGATTACAATGCCAATGATGAATACCATGTTATTGCAGGCTGGAGGAGGGGCTTCGCGTGGGCTGCGCAGGAAGTCTGTGCGCATGCAGGTGCCACAGGCTTCCTCTGCAGGTTCGCGGGAGGAGCCTCCGTCGAAGAGGCAGCGGCTTTCTGGGGGGACAGAGGACGAGCCGGTCGACGTCTCTGACGAGACTGAGGAGCCGACGGACGTTGACCTCTCGGACACCTCGGGGAGTACAGTGCCTAGGGCGTTAGGTACTCAGGAGGTAGCCAGCTCTCAGGCAGAGGAGGCCTCTGGGGAGGACGGCGAGGAGGGTGAGGACGACGATGAGGATGAGAATGAGAGTTGAGTTCCCTTTTGTTTTGCTTTTTGACTGGAGTCTGCGTGCTTCTTTTGGAAGGGTGCCTGTTTACCCTCAGTAGATAGGATTTTGAGGCTTGCACGCCTTTTGGTACTTCGACTCATGGATATTTTGGAGATTATATATATAGAGAAGCTTATTTATGTCGTTGTTTTCGTCATTCAACTTCCCTTATTGTCGTTTGCTTAAGAAAGATTGAATAACAGAAACACTTACCAATGCATGCAACTAGTCTTTCAAGCTATAATCTGAAGCGAACTTGAGTTTTATGACGTTAGGGCAAAGACTTACTGATACTGGAATAGAAATCAAGGAAGATAACTGAATATTTCTGAAAAATTGATCCCTTTGTGCAAGACCTTACAAAACTACCCCTGTCGCGGACTCCTGTTTATCCACAATGACCCTGGATACTTGACACGTGATTCAAAAAAAATCGAAAACCGCTTGAAAATATGCCTGAAAAGCAAGAAACCTTGACTTTGGAGGGTGACATTCTCAGATTTTGACATTAACCACGAAACGCAATTTGGACCAGGTCACCTTTGGCCGTTATGACCTGTAGGACCCGAAAGACCAATTTGAAACGGCTTGAAGCGGACTCCGATACCTTTACATGACCTAGGAAATGGGTTTTATTGACTTTTCGGTGTCCTCACGTCGAATTTTGAGAGTTTGGCTTGAAGCGGGAGTTCCTTGAAGTCCCAAATACCCATTGAAACATGTTCTGAGGGTTGGTGATGCTTGCGAGTGCCTTGAATTGGTTTCAAACCTCTGCTGTCAAAGTCTGCAGAAATGCAGGCTTAAAACACCGTGCGGGGCTACAAAGCGCCGTGCGTGGCTTCATATGATCCCACGGCGTATCCGTGCTATGCCGTGGTTTTCTCCTGGTCTTGGTATGCCGTGCGCTACCTCTTTACACCGCGCGGCACTTTTTTCCTGACATTCTGCCATTTACTGCTTCCCAAGATATATTACACGAGGTTTAAAGTTTGACCTGTTCTATATCATATCCGGGCCAATGCATGTCTGTTTTGTTTTTTTAGAGCATGACCAAGCTTTTCCCTATGCAAGACTCATGGAAAATCTACACTTTTGGAACCCAAGGCTCTTTTGGAAGTTGAAGTTGTCTCCTCTATCCTTCTATAAATTCAGGCCTTAGGTCTCATACTAACCATATCCTTCTTCCTCAAATCTTCATCTCCTCCCAATGGCTCTTTCTCTTACCGGTTCGCTACGGCCGTGGTTGATTTCCATGGAAGGGGTCGATTGGCTCAACTTTCGGGCGCATGGTCTCTACTCTATGAGATACCTTCGTAACATCCGCCTTCGCCCTGAGCTCCTAAAGGCTGCCATAAGTCTTTGGGATCCGGAGGTGCATGTATTCCGCTTTGGTGGACAAGAGCTTTGCCCTACAATCGAGGAGTTTCGCGCCTATCTTGGTAGTTTCGGCTCTGGAGATGTCATTGTCCCTCCTGTGCGCGAGAACATGTCCAAAGCTCTTGCTGCCTCTCTTGGTTTGAATGACGGTGTTGCTCGCTACTTGGTTAGCAATGGTCATCTCAACGTGATGCGCCTCATTGAGATGTTCTCTCCTCTTGGCAACCTAGCAAACGTAACCTACCACTCTCGGCGCATGACCGCTCTTTGCATGTGCTTACTTGCCGCCTACTTCTTGGTTCCCTCCACTGGTCATGCCAGCTCGGCATTGGCCAGTATTGCAGTGCAGATTGGAGCTCGGAAGGATGTGATTCCAATGGTATTGGCTGAGACACTGATGGGTTTAGACAGGGTTCGTTCTGGAGAGACTGAGACTTTTGGAGGCAGCCCCTTTCTCTTGCAGGTTAGTTTTCGCCTCATCTTCCCTCTTTTCAGCTCTTCCTATTTTCTTTAATGTTGGGCTTGGCTTTCTATGGTTTCTCACTTGTTTTCTCTCTTTGGCAGGTTTGGCTGTGCGACAAGGTGAACATACTGACTCTCCCTCCTGGCAACTTGGCGTATGGGGCTAGGTTACTTTCCTCTCGGTGCTTTGAATTTGCGGACAAGCGAGTTTCCGAGTGGGTCAACTTCTTCAAGCGTCAACGGGCCGAGACTATTTCCTGGAGGAGCTCTTGGCTTGATCTTCCGCCCATGACTGTGCATTATATGGGTTCCCAGTGGGTGGTTCTTCCCGGGCTGGAGGCTTTTACCTTCTACATCCCCTATCGGATTCAGCGTCAGCTTAGTTTGAAACAGGAAGTTCCTGCAGAGATCCTGGTGGATGTAGTTCTGCCTTTCTTCCGCCATTCGGTTCTTTGCCACTACCAGCGATTCTGGAGGTCTCGTGAGGTGACCGATGCTCATCCTTACCCTTCTGTTGCAACGCGTGGGAGTTACAGAAAATGGCTCAAGAGGGACATTGCTGCGAGGGCGGGTGCCCAAGGAAACTGACTCGATCTTACTACCCTGATCATTGAATAAATCGTGGACCTCCTTTTATTGTATTGCCTTTTTATTTTCGAAGATCATGCTCAGACTTATGTATTAGAAGTAGTTATCTTAATAAAGTGAGTTATAAAGGGTCTCCTCCTCTCTGATTCTGCCTTTCTGGATTCTGTCAACCTGGATTTTTGTTTTGATTGATCGTGACCGAGTCCCATAGTGAGACTGCCTACGTATCCTTTTTGATGAAGGAATCAGGTCATGACGTAGTTCAAGGATAGGGTTCGCTCTGGTTTTGGCACTCTCCTTTTGCGCTCTAATTTTTGCCTAGTACCGCCCTTTCGGGTTTTCGGCCTAGCGAGCTCGTTCATTGTACGCCTTAACTTTTGCCTAAGATGCCCTTGCGGGTTTTCATCCTAGCATGCCTTTTGCTCTAATTTTTGCCTGGAACTGACTGCCCTTGTAATTTTCAGCCCAGCGAGCTTCTCTCAGGGGTAATAGCGCTTGAGTTGATCCAGGTTGACTAGAGTTGAGAATTCGTTTCCGTCCAGATCGATGAGTTGCGTAGCTCCTCCGGATAGGATAGTCTTGATGATATACGGCCCAGACCATTTTGGTCGGAACTTCCCTCGTGGATCATAGATTGGTGCTCGTATCTCCTTCAGAATCATGTCGCCTTCTGCCAGGTCCCTGGGCCTCACTTTTTTATTGAATGCGCGCGCAATTCTCCTTTGATATCCTTGAATGTGGTAAAGTGCCCTTAAACGACGTTCATCGAATAACATAAGTTCCTCAAACCGGTTGCTCAGCCAATCTGCCTCTTGTACATTGCATTCGATCATAGTTCGGAGGGATGGAACCTCTAATTCTATGGGTAGTACGGCCTCCATGCCATAAACTAAAGAGTACGGAATTGCCCCCGTTGGTGTACGTACAGACGTGCGGTATCCCCATAATGCTAAAGGTAGTCGTTCGTGCCAATCCCTTGCAGATTGAATGGTCTTTTCTAGGATGGTTTTGATTGTTTTGTTGGCCGCCTCCATGGCCCCATTGGTCTGCGGTCGATAGGTTGTTGACTTGTGTACTTGGATCTGGAATTCTTCCAAGACTTCCCTTGCTCGGCCTTTGAAATGAACCCCATTATCGGACACGAATGCCTGTGGGACCCCGTACCGATAAATAACGTTTTGCTTGATGAAGTGCGTGACTTGAACCGCGGTCAGGGTTGCATATGAGGCTGCTTCTACCCATTTCGTGAAGTAATCGATAGCCACCAGGATGAACTTATGGCCGTTAGAGGCTGCAGGCATAATCCTTCCGATGACATCAATACCCCACGTCAAGAAAGGCCACGGCGAGGTCGTTTGCTGCAACTCATGTGGTGGAACATGCATGAGGTTAGCGTGAATTTGGCACTTATGACAACGTCGTACGTATTCCACACATTCCGTCTCCATGGTGGACCAGAAGTAGCCTTGTCTCAAAACCTTTTTGGCAAGCATCATGCCGTTCATGTGAGGACCGCATACTTCTTCATGAACTTCCTCCATCACCCTTTTTGCCTCCTCACCATGAATACACAGTTTGTGAGTTCCATAGTGAGACCTTCGGTATAGATTTCCTCCACAAATGATGTACTGAACTGCCATTCTCCGAAGGGCGATCCTATCTTTCTTACTTGCATCAGAGGGGTACTCTCCTCTTTCCACGAATCTCCAGATATCGTAGAACCAAGGGTGACCATCCTCGGGCTCGTTGATGGTCATGACATGTTGGTATACCGGGGTGTCCCTTTGCTCGATCATAATCGGCCTTAGCTTCACACCGACAGGGATTTCGACCATAGAGGCTAGTGTTGCCAAGGCATCAGCGAATTGATTCTTGAGTCTCGGGACATGGGTGAAAGTTACTTTGTTAAAATGGGGAATGAGGTCTTCGAGATCTTGATGGTACGGCTTTAACTTCTCTTCCCTGACTTTCCAATCACCGTTTGCTTGAGAAACGACCAAGTTTGAATCTCCCACAACTTCCAATTTTTCTATACCGATTTAAATGGCTGCTTCCATACCAACGATGCAGGCTTCGTATTCCGCTTGATTGTTGGTGACTTCGAAGTTAAGCTTAAATGCAAGCGGGATGTGCGACCCATCCGGTGAAATCAGTAGCACACCAATTCCGAATCCTCTCTGATTGGCTGCTCCATCGAAATACAACCGCCACACGTCCTCAACTATGGTCATTATGCCTTCATCTGGGAACTCGAATTCGGCATCTTCCTTCCCTTCGATCGGGCAGTCAGCCAAAAATTCAGCGACGGCTCTTCCTTTTACTGACTTTCTGCTGACGTACTTTAATTCAAATTCTGCCAGCATCAATAGCCATCGTGCCATTCTTCCTGTGAGTGCTGGCTTTTCGAATAAGTATTTCAGAGGATCCATTCGGGATATCAATCTTACCGAATAAGCCAGCATGTAATGTCTTAACTTTCTGGAAGCCCAAACAAGTGCCCAACATGTCTTTTCTAATGGAGTGTAGCGTTCTTCGGACCCGACCATCTTTTTACTGAGGTAATAGACAGCCCTTTCAACCCCATCGTCTCCTTCCTGTGCCAGCATGCACCCCATGGAAGATGGAGTGACTGACAAGTATAGGATCAAAGGTTTTCCTGGTTCCGGCGGCATTAAGACTGGCGGATTCCTTAGATAGGCTTTGATGGCCTCGAAGGCTTGTTGACATCTGTCATTCCATGCAGATGGTGTTCCTTTCTTGAGCAAGCGGAATATGGGTTCACATGTTGAAGTCAGCTTTGCGATAAACCGGCTGATGAACTGTATTTTGCCGAGGAAACTCCTCACGTCTTTTTCCGCCTGTGGTGGCTCCATTTCCAGAATGGCCTTAATCTTTAATGGATCGATTTCGATGCCGCGAGTGGTAATCATGAATCCGAGCATCTTCCCTGCAGTGACTCCGAATGTGCATTTAGCCGGGTTGAGGCGCATCCTGTACTTCCTTATCCTTTCGAAGAACTTTCTTAATGCGGGTAAGTGGCCTCCTCGCTCTTTTGCCTTAATGAACATGTCGTCAACGTAAACCTCCACCTCTCTATGAATCATATCATGCAACAAGGTTATAGCTGCTCGCTGATAGGTGGAACCCGCATTTTTCAGCCCGAAAGGCATGACCCGATAGCAGTAGGTTCCCCACTCAGTAATGAACGTGGTCTTCTCTCGGTCTTCTGGGGCCATGAGAATCTGGTTATATCCTGAGAAGCCGTCCATGAAGGAAAGTAAGGCATGTCCCGCGGTGTTATCAACTAGCACGTCGATGTGGGGCAGAGGGAAGTCATCCTTGGGGCTAGCTTTGTTTAAGTCCCTGAAGTCCACACAGACCCTGATTTTGCCATCCTTCTTTGTAACGGGAACGATGTTAGCAACCCACTGAGGGTATTTAGTTACCATTAAAACCCAGTATTGATTTGTTTAGTTACTTCCTCTTTTATTTTAAGCACCCAATCGGGCCTCATGCGCCTCAGTTTTTGTTTTACTGGTTTAGCGTCAGGGTGAAGGGGAATCCGATGTTCCACGATTTCAGGATCAATTCCGGGCATATCAGCGTGCGACCATGCAAAAACGTCTTCGAATTCTTTTAACAATTCCACGAGAGCCTGACGCTCTTCCTCTGACAGTGCGGAACCAATCTGGACCATTCGGGGATTCCCTTCATCCCTCAAATTTATTGAAACAACTTCTTCTTTTACAGGCTGAGCATGCCTTTCGTCTTCCCTTTCGATTAGGGACCGAATTTCTTCAGGGATTTCCCCATCGAAATCAATCTCTTCATCATTGGGGTCGACACAATTTATTTCAAAATTAGGGAAATAAGCGGAATCAGGTTCATTTATTTCATCATCAGCAGAGACCTCGAGGGCATCATACACACGGGTAGACTCAAACTCAAAATATAGACTCTGAGGAGTTGGGCCAAGAGGCGCCGACTCAGACTCAACAGACTCAGAAGACTTAAGAGACTCGGAAGACTCGAAGGACTCAGAAGACTTAAGAGACTCAGCTTCAGATTCAGAATCATGACTGGTTGCGCTTGGTATGAAAGTCCAATTCTTATAATCTCCAGCGGCATCCATAATGAGTGAAGTTGGATCTTCGGGGGCCTCCTGCCCTAGCATCTGCACTTCTGCTTCCACGGCTATACCCAATGGTTTGTCCTCCCTGATTAAGGTTGCTAGGCTACCCACGGCAAGAGTTTCAACCCAGTCTGCCATCTTTGTTGGTTTGATTGCTACTTCCAATTCTTCATCATTTTCAGGCCAGACATCATTAGCGAATATCTCAAACCCTGGCAGGAAGGTATTGGTTTCTTTGTCCCAGAATGGTTCCGGCTGCCCTTGATAAATCTGCTTTGCCTTTTCTTTGACAAAATAATCTTCCAACCTATCTCCTTTCTTCTCCCTCCTATCCTCGGAAGGGTGGTATCCCACACCTGTTATGCGGGTTAAAGTTCCAGGCTCTTCAAACTGTGCTGGCCCCTGAAGATTCTTTCCTAGCCCCAATCCTGGCATGTATGACATTTTCTTCATTATCTTTATGGCAACATTACTAACGACGAAGTCGTCATCAATCTTGACAGTGAAAACAGAATGAGAGGTGTCAAGAGAGAAACCGCCTAGAGCAACGTCCTCTTCCCCATGTTGTATCTCCAAAAGTGGGGCATTGTCTTCCACAGGGGCGCGGATCCCAGAATCGCCATGAATGGTGAGCATCCCAGTTTCTAGTCCCAGTCTAACTTTCTGGTGGAGCGTTGAAGGAACTGCCATGATATCAGGTCGATGCATCCAAGGTCTACCCAGCAGTAGGTTGAAAGATGCAGGAATGTTTACCACATGGAACTCCACATCTGTTTGGTAAGGCCCAAAAGTCATAGGAAGCATGAGAGTGCCAGTCACATCTCGACGGGTGTTGTCATATGCCCGAACTTTGACTTCTGATGGAGAGAAATCACTATTTTTGTATCCCAGGCAATAAGCAACACGGAGTGGACAGACATTGATTGCTGACCCGTTGTCAATCAGAATTACCGGTACCCATTTTCCGTGGCATTTCAGAGTGATATGGAGTGGTCGATTATGATCAGTTCCTTCAGCGGGCAAATCTCGATCAGTGAAGGTGATAGCATGTTTGACGGGTATGGTTTTGATGAGTGCCACAAGTTCGTCAGGGGTTATGGCAGAAAGGACTTTTAGGTGAGAGAGAGCTTGGATGAATCCTTCACGATGGCGGGTGGAATGAACAAGCACGTCCCAAACAGACATTTTGGCTGGAGTCTGTTCAAGCTGGCGCTTGATCATTCTTTCTGGGTCTTTCTCAGGGCGTGAAGGCTCTTTAACTGGTGGGGCAAAGGGTTGAAAAGTATCTTTGATTGGGGTAACGAACGGGTTAGAAGGTTCTTTGGCCAGTGGAGCTGGAGGGTTGGAGGATTCTCCGATTTGAAGATTAGGGGGTTGATATATTCGACCACTCCTGGTTAATTGACCAATCTGTTGGTACTTGGACTCTTCATTCCACAAATCCGCAAGGGCCTTGCGCTTGTTTCCAATGGTAGTGTCTTGGAGGTTGGCAGCCAGGTCAGCGACAACCAGGTCTTCCCACAGATCCTCGGGCTTCCATTTCTCAGCTTCTGCTACTGCCCTATTTACAGTCCATTCTTCGTTCCCCACCTTTATGTTGATGATTTTCGTATTACCCCATAGGTTTGTCTTAGCACCTGGTTCATCTTCCCACAAGTTCATCATGGCAACATCAGCATCTTTTGGGAAAGTGACAGATGACTCCGACTTATCTTCATCGACCAGGTAGTCCATTGGATTGAACTCATTACTAGCCACATCTTCTTCGGGACCCGGCGGTTCTGGGTATGGAGCAAGACCCACGTTGTTGTATGGGTCGTTAGCTATGAGATCGTGGAGGTAGGAGGAGAGGTCTGGTCGAAATGGAACAGGTTCAGGCCAATCGCAGATCACCGTCGGTGGTTGGTATTCTTCTGCGAACAACCTGGGTATAGAGAAGGTATCTAAAGGATCATTCCAGGCCAAGAGTTGATATTCATCTGGAATTGGATTCCACTCCCATTCAGGCATTTCTGGCAAGTTGAACATCATATTCAAAGAAAATCCGTCAAGAGGGTCAGCATAAATGTTTTGCCAATCAACTTCCCATCCTGGCTCAAAGAACGGATTTACATCTTCTTGGAAATTAGCGACTTCAAACTCTTTCCAATCGGCAATCAAGTCTCCCCAATCCCAAAGGTAACAGAGGGCAATTTCTTCGGGAATTTCCACAACAGGCTCTGGTTCGGTATCAGGGATGATGAAAGAGGTGGGATCAAAGTCTTGGCTTTTGTCTTGGGTGATTTGGTTGATATGGAATGGGGTATTATGCTGTGGCAAGGAATTTGTCATGGTGTTTGGTTTGTCAGAAGGAGGGGTATCAATGACTTTATTGTCAATGAGGTTTTGAATCTCATGACGGAGATGGATGCAGTTATCAGTGGTATGGCCATGCATTTGGTGGAAATTGCAGTAGACGTTTTGGTTTAGGTTGGGTGGAATGTTCTGTGGTGGCTGAAGGGGATTCAGCACTCCTACTTCAGTAAGCTTTTTGAGCAAGGCGGATCTAGGAGTGCTGAATTGGGTAAAGGCTCTTTGTTGGGATTTTGGTTTTTCCGAAATTTGGTTCACTTCTGCCGGTTTGGTGGATGAGGTTCCAGCCTGATTGGAATTCCCGAAGAGGACATTACTGTTCCCTGAGTATATCCTTTTGGGCTTTGTTGCTGATTCCTTTCTTTCCAATGTTCCGTCTCGCAGTGCTTCCTCCACAGCCAGGCCCGAGTCGTAAAAAGTTTCGAAATTTGGGGCTGCCTGGGAGAGAACCATATATGGGGCAAAAGAGTTTGGCAGATTCTTGGTGATGATCCTTATTTGTTCTTTTAAGTCTGGTTTGCTTTGCATTTGAGTGGCTTTAGCCCTCCAACGTTTCACAAAGTCGGCGAAGCCTTCTTTCTCACCCATCTTGGTGCTTTCTAGTTCCCTCGTGGTCATCTTTAGATCGACATTGAAATCGTATTGAGCCACAAATGCCGTCCCAATATCTTCCCAAGTCCTTTTCTTAGAGGGTTCCAGGGCAAGAAACCATTGCAAAGCTGGCCCTGACAGAGATTCGTGGAACAGTTGGGCCATGGCTTCCTTCTCAATTCCTCTCATGGTGAGTGAACCAACATACCCTTGGAGGTGAGCCTTTGGATCTCCAGTACCGTCAAACTTTGCGAAATCCACACCCTTAAACTTTTCTGGTAACTTTGCGTTGGGGAACAGGCATAATTTGTTCATGTCAATTTCTCCTCTTCCTAATCACTTATTTTCTTGCATTGATTCTTCCAACTTCCCAATTTTAACCATAAGGGCGGCTAGATTGGGATCGATTGCCGGCGTGTCTTTGGCTGGCGTTTCCTCCTTGGGTATGTCAGTTTTAACCAAAAGCTTGTCACAGACCTCCTGCATAGACTCCATTATCATATTCATGTCGCCTTTCATGGATGCAACCGAGGCTTTGAGTTGCGTATCCATCCCAGCAAGGGATTGCTTAAACTGAGCATCCATGGTAGCCATGTTCTGCCTAAGCTCTTCTACCCCGTTTCCTTGGTCAGCCATTGGTAAGAGATTTTCAAGTGACTGAGGCTCTTGTATTGTCGGGCTTAATGAAACTGCTAATGACGACTGGCCTTCCTGTTCTATGTGGACCTCTACCAGTTGGGTTTCTTCCAGGGTATCTATGCGAACCAATCTTCGAGACGGACGAAACCAATTGGGTAAAGCCTTTTCTTTTTGCAGGTGTCCAATGTTTCTGAACTTGTAACAAAGCAAAAGGGAACAACTCAAAATCCGCCCCGAGTGTCTGTCCTACCTTCTACGCGCCTTCTAGGTCCTAGAACCTACCGTGACTTGAGTTTCACTTGGGGCATTTGTACAGAAGATTTCTGATGATCCGGGTAGGTACTGTCAGGCAGGTTAAACTCCGATCGTTTTCGGAACCAGAGCCAATCTCCTTATCTTGACCATCCGAGACAGAGCAATGTGACCGTCAGAATCCAAATACGCACACTTCCAAGGTTAATCCCATGTCAAGGGAGCCGTTCGTGCACGGCAAACACCGGAGGTATCGCAACCTCCATGGATTTATAGTCTCCTAGACTGACCGAAAAGTCCTAAAGAATCCTAAGGGAGCCTAATCCTCTAGCCTGCAGGATGCAATGATGCGTGAATGATATGTATGTACAAAGAAATACACATAAGCAGGATATATCACATAAGTCCTAGCCATGGGTTCCTGTCCTAGTTGGGAAAGTTATATGGTTATGTACAAGTGCAAAGGCCGGTTTTGGTTTGAAAGGGGTTCCCCGGACTAGAGCCAAGATGTACTACCACATGTCGAGTGTATTGCAAGACAATGGTCGAACAGCACGATGGCCATCATAGTCGAGGGTTGCTAGGCATTTCGGGAGAGCTTGTCAGCGGTAAACCGGGCAAGATAGCCGAAACACACTAGCGAGGCTTGTGCGGTGCATAGTGTAAAAGAAAGTTAAGTTTTTCAAATTGCATTAAGTCCCCCAAGTAAAATGTCTTTCAAGCTTGGCCCTCTTGATTATTCAACACTTCTTTATGTATTTTTTTTTTTTAAAAGAAGTTTTGAATAAAAGTCCCCAGCAGAGTCGCCACTGTGGGCTCCCGCGCCCGTGGTGCGATTTTAGACAGAGTCGCCACCCGAATTTTTGAGATGGATAATCCGAGGAACCGATGGGGTTTTGTTTTGAAAAGAAAAAGGCCTTTTGATCTAGCGAAACTGTTTGAGATTTTTGGATCCGGGAGCCAGGTTACGAACGGGGAAGGTTTTGTTGAAAAGCACCCCGCTCGCCCGGTGAAAACCGGTCTCTACTAAACATTTTAAATGGGGGGATTAATACGATTCGGAAAACCTTAAAAAACACGTAAAAGGGAAAGGGAAACAAGATAAATCACAACACGTTGCCGTGCTAGTGGTGCTTGCTGTACAGAGATGATAAAGATGATATGGCGATGATATAAACAAGAAAGATACTTAAATGGACTGTCTGAATCACTATCCTCCGTCAAGCGGCATATCGGTTTACAACGCGCGGCTTACTAGTATGCCGTGCGTGGTTCTGATCTGGATACCAAGATTTTATAGTTTTGTAAAGCTTCGCACGGTATACCCATTCCATCGCACGGTGTTTATTTTAAAGCTTCAGACAACTCACAGCCGTCAGATCATCTCAGATCTGCACCATTCTTTCAAACCATGAAGAGAAAGCCATTTTTGGATACGTTTGCTTGTTTTGAAAAGATCTATGGGGTTTAAAACATGGCTTGTAGAAATGGTCTCATTCTGAGACAGCTTTTGGTATACAGAAAGACCCAACAACGGACGATCGCGATCCAGATAGTTTGATCAAGAAAATAGTATTCTTTCGAAATGCCGTGTGTGCGAGTTTACTACGCCGTGCGACGCTCCAGAGCGCCGCGCGGTGTAGCACACCTTTGCACAAAACACGGATTTTGTTTTGTAAAAGAGGTTTTGGGTCAGATCTCAACCAAAAGGGTCAAGCCTGAAAACAGAAAGGTCCCCTCAGGGCCAGGACAGAGCCTAGCCCAAGGAAACTTGGTTTTTACCTTGGATCTGGAGCTTGAATGAGCTTTGATGAAGGCGGATGTACGTCGGAAGGTTGAAAAAGAGAGTAGAAGTATGGATGTGTGTAATAGGTGGGTATATTGGGTAGTTGAGACCTCAAAGTTAGTAAGGAACTAACTTCAATGGTGAAGAGAAAAATGGAGTAAATGGCCTAGAGAATGTCTTTTGAGAACAACATTCTCAAGGCTTAGAAATGGGAAAGTAGGTGTGAAAGCAAGAAGAGAGGGAAATGGTATAATGGTGATCAAGGGCCCTTTTCCCTTGAGTGGAGGGGTGTATATATAGGCAAGAGCCTTGGATTTTGAATTTCAAAAGTTGGAGGTATTTTCTGGGCGGGCCAGAAGTGTGCTTTCGGCTGAGCCGTATTGCAGCTGTGGCTCAAATGGGCGTGGCCGACAGCTTTCTGAGCCAGTCAGAACTTTATCCAAAATGCCGTGCGGTTAACCTCATGACTGCGTGCGGCGTATTAAATTTCGATACGCCGCGCGGTGTAGAAGTGTCGCGCACGGTACTTTAGGTTCGGTCCTGGGCTTTTTGGGCTTTCTCTGGGCTTTTTGGGTTTTTGGGCTTTTCTGGTTTTTGGTTGGTTTGGGCTGCGGATGCTGGAGGAACACTTCATTCAAGCTCGCAAAGGCTTTGTTTCCTTTATTTCATCATCGGAGAGGTCAAAGACCCTTCGAGGTCCGGATTGGGGTGTCTACACTTGGTTAGGCCCGAATTCATACACCACACAGAAATACAAACATGTCATCTTTAAGCAGTAGGTAACACAAACATATACTTCACATAGCACGAAGCACATAAGCACGTATGCGAAAGGCAAATGATCTCATATACAACTTATTCATCAATACCATACAGTAATCAAACATTGAATATGACATACAACAACTACCACGTCCTCACATTTTCCCCTTTACACGTGCAAACATGACTACGCCAATCACGTGAAAATGAATGCAATGTCACATTGTCCAAGTAATGTCGATTCTCACAAGCACACATATGTCATTCAAAAGACGTGACATTTTGAACCCCTGAGACTAGAAGTCTCCCCACGGTCTCAAGGTATTCAAACCTAGATGCTCTGATATCAATTTGTCATGCCCTCGATTTTCAACATAAATAAATAAACTTTTTCGATAAAAGATCATCGCATAAGATAAATAATACCCCAAAAAGTTCCAATCCTGTTTAACTTTACAGATAAGTCCCCAAGTTTAAAAAATATACAACATTGGTACTCCGGCCCAAATAAGCTTAAAACAAGTACAAACAAGTTGTCAAATTACAAACGGTTTTGTCGAAAGGGAAATTCTTGAACGAATAGTTACAGACCCATCTTTATAAAAAGAAAGTTAATTACAAGGATAACTAAATAATTCATGAATCTAGCTTCCAAAACATCTTTCATTCCCAAACACACATTGCATGCGAGCTACTATTCGGCGTTTTGTCCTGAAAAGAAAGATTAGGTTGAGCTACACTAGCCCAGTAGGAAAATCTTTACCAATTCTATGTGTAAATATGAAGTCAAGTGCAAAATGTGATGACAAGGAGATGTAGTTCAATCAAGAGGTAATAATAAACTCTTAGGTGTATTGACATTCATTACGATCATTCAAGGATATGCCAATATCACAGATAGCCACACCATTCATAAGACTCGTGCACTCTACTATCCCAACACAACTCGCTATCCCAAATTTCCATCATCGGTATTTCCACCCCTTGCGTTACCATATAACACCACAAGGATTACTAAATTACCACCCCTTGCGTCACGGTGATCCCAAACGACTCGAGTCACCGTATTACCACCCCTTGCGCTACGAGACCCGTCTAAGTCTCCGTATTACCACCCCTTGCGTTACGAGACTTCCTAAATCAACTTCCAACACAAACAACTACCTTTCCACACAATATGCAAGCTAAGACTCCCCCACGTTCATATTCACAGATGAGACTTCATACAATATGCCACGTCATCACAATTGTGCCATAAACATTCACAAGTGCCAACTAACAATAGAAACTATTTATACGAAGTTTTAACTAAGTAATTCCTTAGTCATTCCCCACTAACGGAAGGCCAATGGGTCACAAACATCATCCATAAACCATAGGAAGTCAAAACGATAGAATGAGGATCCTAGGGGTAGCCAACGGATGTTGGGAGGCCGACACACCCTCACTCTAATAGTCATAACTTTTTGTATACTCAGAGTATTAAGGTGATTTTGGTGGCAATGGAAAGCTAACTTCAAGACCTTCGATTCGATACCAAGTTTGCATGAATTGGACGTCGGATGAGAAAGTTATGGCCGTTTGAAGTTGGGCTGAAAACCAGATGACGAGCAGAATGTCCAGAGAGGGAAGGGGTATCGATACCCCATGTTTGGGTATCGATACCTGGCTCAATTTTTCAAGAAAAAGAAGGGGTATCGATACCCAAACGATACCACGCAGCTCGGAGGCGATTTTCTACAGTTTGACAGACTTTCAAGACAACGAAGGGGGACGATCCAAGCACGACCCATGCATCAAAACAACATATATACAAATAGAGGAGGTAAAGATGTCCCTACCTCGCGACGATAACCAAGATCTACGAGATTTGAGCAAGCCCTAGCCTTTTCGAACCTCAAGACTCCGATTGAAGCTATTCCGGGAGAAAACCCAAGGACTTTCAAGCTTAGGAACGCGATTGCAAGGCCGGAGGGAGGTTGTTTTCTTGAAGTTTTGGAGTATTGGAGCAAGATTTGAGTGAGATGAGGAGAGAGAGAGAGTTCGGCTGGGGAGAGGGAGAGAGGCCGGATGAGAGAGAGTGATGGGAGATGAAAAATGGTTCTCTACACCACTCACACACACCTTATATACTCTCATATCTTTAAACTACACTCCCACTCCCTCAAGCTTCTATTCTTTCACTTAAAACCTCAATTCAAATTAGCCATCAAATATACCACAATTTCCCAATTAGACATTTAACAAGCATATTAATAATTAAGGATTTTCCGGGTCTCTACAACACAATACTTTATCACTCCTTATCACTATCAATATCAATATCAACAATCGAGAATCCTACTACACATGAGTTTTCCCTTCTTTCGTTTTTCTCCTACCACATAGTTGATATCCAAAAAGGAGTGAAAATCGCCATGCACACAAGGGTTCATTTTTTCTCTCAATCGTCATGCATAGCATGGGAGAAACGAGGATCACCCGTCGAAGGACTTGACTTAAGGTCAAGGTCTTTGTTCAATTACTTGTTTGACAAAGATTGGACATTTTCATCATCAAAATCAGGGGCGGAGCTACCTGGTGGGGGTGTGGCATGTGCCACCCCCGCTTCAGGAATTCCCAAAAAAAAGAAGAATTACACGAAAACTGGTAAATATAGATAATGTATGCAAAATGCACACTGAATGTACGTTGCTCCAGCGACTAATAAGTTGTACGGCATGACATATGCTCCAAGCACCTTCAAGTCCCTCGTGCAGTACGGTTTTTTTTTTTTTTTTTGTGCATTTTTTCCCAAAAACTTCTCAGCTAGTGCTCTCTCACTAATTTTTTACATAAATTTTCATTTGTAATTTTTCTTACTAATTGGAGAGGAATGTGACTTATTTGGGCATTAAATTTTTCCCACAAATTTGGTAATTTTACTACTTGTTTCTTTCCGGATGATGGCGCGTGTAAATAAACTTATAAAGTGAATTCACAAACATGTCGATTTACATACTTGTATGAATAAGTTATGGATTAATCATTTTCATACACATAGGATGGAAAGAGGAATGTCCCATTGCCCACGGCATCCCCGTAAATTTGTCAAAAAAAATTGTGGTATTTGCTAGGGGAGAAAGCGGAATGCGATAGCTTCCCTTATTGGAGCTACTTAATTGTTAATTTTATTTTTTGACAGTGTTCACCAAGAAAGAAAGTGGGCTACAACAGCTCCTACCCTTAGAGATTTAAATTCATGTTGCCGGCAAAGGGAGAAAGCGGGACGTAATCATTTCCATAAATTCAATTGGTGTCACCCCCGTATGCAAATCCTGGCTCCACCCCTGATCATAATGCTTTTGAAAAGTATTTACAAATAATTGCAGCTACATGAATGTTGGAAGATACAAGTAACTAGGTGTAACGACTTGACTAGCATACAAGGCATTCACTTTCAGAGTGAAGATAGAGATCGAGCATTTTATTTGGAAGTTGGAACGGGACCATTTTAGCCAAGACCATTTGTCAAGCCACCTTTGTTTGGAAGTTGGAATTAATGTGAGAGATATTTGATTGTTTGTTTGTATGTGTAAGTATTTGTGGTTGTAGATTGTTACCCAGACAGCAACCTAGAGGGGGGGGGGGTGAATAGGGTTGCTAATTAACAATTACCAATTAAAAACTACAAAGGCAAATAACTAATTAGCAAATATAGAGAGAGAGTTAAGAAGCGCAAAACCAGTTTATAGTGGTTCAGTCTGAATTTGTCCACGGTCCAGCCTACTCCACTTCTCTCCAAGTCAATCGCTTGAAGGTTCCACTAATAAAAATGGAATTACACCAGTAAGCCTTGCGGGTGCTTACAATTACCGTCACTCCTAGCTTTCGGAGGAGCTAGACAACCGCAAGGATTTAAAGTACAAAATCCTCAAAAACCCCTTCCAAATTAAAAACAAAACCCCTGTTTTTGGAATTGCAAAACCAGTGTTTGATTTCTCAAACACTTAATCTCTCAAAATATAATAGAATTTGTAGCTCACAATTACAACACTCCTTAAAGAGTAGGTATAACAATTTTGCTCACAAATCTCTCAAAGTAATTGTATGAGAAAAATGAAGTGTAGGAGATGATGAATATTGCTCTGCGTATTTTCTCTGGTGAAGCTTGGTGGTGCTTCTCTTCTGTTGAAGCTCTGGTTATATAGGAGAAATACTTGAACGTTGAGATGTTTCCGTTGAGATGCAAATCTCATTTCTACTATTATTGATCTTCATTTATTGCAAGTGAACGTTGAGCCGTAAAATCTACACATGCAGAGATATTGTCTTTCCTTGAATGCAGTAGAGAAATGTTGAGCCGCTTTTTTCAACATCAAGTATTAACCCCCAACCTCTCAAGTCAACAATGGAAGAAAAGACTTCAAACTAAAATGAAGAATTTGGTCGATCATATTAAAGACTTCCACTGTGCAAGTTTACTTTTGGGCCAAATGGGTTTTGATTACATGCATGCACATATGCCAAAAACTGATTTTAAAAAAAGTTCTTTTATTATGAGCAAGATAAAAAAAAAAATGGGGCCAGGAGACTTTTCTTTCAACATGAATTTGTACACGAGCTGTACATATATTATTTTGGCCACACACAAACAAGGATTTCTTTCTTCTTATGGGTGAACATATACTAAGATTTTTACCCTTTCCAATAGAGGTTTTATAAGAGGATTTTAACCATGCATTTTAAGAAGTCAATTTTGTCATAAAACACAATCAAAATAAGTTATTTCCAACAATCTCCCCCTTTTTGATGATGACACAAAATATGATTTTTAAAAGCAGTGATAAGTAAAAGGTGAGTGAATGCTCCCCCTCTATGTACGCATCAACAACAATATATATGATCCGTGAGTAATATAAATAATTATCAAACCATAGCAAGCACATTGTAAATTAGCCCATAACAGTACAACAATTAAAAATAGCAAGATAGATCGATTCAAACTTCTCTTTTTCTCCCCCTGTGACATCATCAAAAACAAGTAAAGCTCAGAGAAAAAAAAAATGGCTATGGTTCCATCACCATGCCTCTCTTCCCCCGTATCACTCTATCTTCTTATATTGAGAGCTTGGCGTCTTTGATTTTCGTATTCTCGAATAATGGCTGCTACAACGGCTGCTACAATGCCAATCCAGTACCACAGAGTATCCACATTTACATTCCACCCGAACCATGGTGGTATTCTCATTGTAAGTAACGCACACAGCAGAATGAAAATAAAGAGTTGCATCCAAAGGGTTTGGATAAACAACCTGAACTCTACTCATTCAGCGTCTCTTTCCCAAAAACTCAAACGGTAACCCTTGCGGTAAGTTTGCCATTGCTCGATTTGGAAGGATAGAAATTTGGAGAGAGTAAGGCCGAGAGAGACCGAGAGAGAAAGAGATAGATAGATGAAGAGATAGAGATTGTGTGGTTGAATTTATAGAGTATGAGAGAAGTGTGTTGAGGAAGGAAAATTTTGAATTTTGAAAATGAAGATAGGGGTTGCCGCGCCGAATAGGACAAAAATAGGGGAAGAAAATGGTGTTCGGGTACTTATTGCGGTGTCCCCTCAATGTCTCATAGAATTGAATGTAGTGTGTTCAGAGTGTGATTTATTAAACACTATGATGGTAAGTACTCCAAAAAAAATGATTAGACAAGTAATACTAATTTTAACTAAAAAATCCCCCAAAAAAAATGTTTAGAATGGATTAGACATCCCGAGTTCTCTTCGGATAAAACAAAATTGTTCTTCAATAAGGGGTTTTGTAAAAATATCTGCCAATTGCTTGTCCGTACTGACAAAATCAAGAATGATATCCCCTTTTTGAACATGATCACGTATAAAATGATGTCTAATTTCAATATGTTTTGTTCGAGAATGTTGAATGGGATTTTTTGTTAAATTTATTGCACTTGTATTATCACATTTAATTGGAATATGATCATAATGTAAATTAAAATCCTCCATTTGCTATTTGATCCATAATAATTGAGCACAACAACTTCCAGCAGCTATATACTCAGCTTCGCAGTCGATAAAGCAACAGAATTTTGCTTTTTACTAAACCAAGAAACTAATGAGTTTCCAAGAAATTGATAAGTACCACTAGTGCTCTTACGATCAGTTCTACTACCAGCATAATCAGCATCAGAAAAACCAATTAAGTCGAAAGAAGTATTTCTAGGATAAAATAACCCAAAATTAGGAGTTCCTACAAGATATCTAAAAATACGTTTCACTGCTACTAAATGTGACTCATTTGGATTAGATTGAAAACGAGCACATAAGCAAACACTAAACATGATATCGGGTCTACTAGCAGTAAGATAAAGAAGTGAACCAATCATACCTCGATACATTTTAGTATCTACTGATTTACCATTTTCATCTTTGTCGAGTTTAGCGGTTGGGCTCATTGGAGTCTTCATGATTTTGGAATCTTCCATCTTGAATCTTTTGAGAAGTTCTCTCGTATACTTTGCTTGATTAATAAAAATTCCATCTTTTGATTGCTTGATTTGAAGTCCAAGAAAAAAATTGAGTTCTCCCATCACTCATTTCGAACTCCCCTTGCATACACTTAGCAAAATCTTTGCATAATTTTTCATTAGTAGCACCGAAAATAATATCATCAACATAAATTTGAATAATTAGCATGTCATGATTTTCAATTTTTATGAAAAGAGTAGTATCTAATTTTCCTCTAGAATATCCTTTTTCAAGTAAGAACGAGCTAAGTCTATCATACCATGCACGAGGTGCTTGTTTCAGACCATAAAGCTCTTTTGAAATTTTAAACACATGATTAGGAAATTCATGATTTTCAAAACCAGGAGGTTGTGCTACATAAACTTCTTCTGCTATAAAGCCATTTAGAAATGCACTTTTCACATCCATTTGAAAAAGTTTAAAATCCTTGAAACATGCAAATGCAAGTAGCATCCGAATAGCTTCTAGTGCAACAGGTGCAAATGTCTCGTCAAAATCAATGCCTTCTTCTTGATTGTAGCCCTGTGCAACTAATCTAGCTTTATTTCTAACAATGTTTCCTGATTCATCCAGTTTATTTCTGAAAACCCATTTAGTACCAATAATGGTGTGATCACGAGGTCTAGGCACTAAATTCCAAACTTTGTTTCTCTCAAATTGACTCAGTTCTTCTTGCATAGCTAAAATCCAATTTTCATCATTTTCAGCTTCTAAAAAGGTTTTAGGCTCAATTTGAGAAACAAAAGCTAAATTACCACAAATATTTTTAAGGGAAGAGCGAGTAGATATACCTTTTGAAACATCTCCAAGAATCAAATCTTTTGGATGATTTTGCACGAATCTCCATTCTTTAGGTAGATCTTGATTGCTGATAGGATCTTGTAGTTGATCAAGAGCCACATCATCCTTTGCTTGAGTACTCTCTTGTTCGCTTTCACTATTTTCTTTGCTAATAGTCAAGTCTTGCTCTTCTTTTATGATATCTATCTCATCATTATCAATAATAATCTTGGCAGTAGATGGATTAGATTCATCAAAAGAAACATGAACAGATTCTTCCACAAGTAAAGTGCGTTTGTTGTACACTCTATATGCTTTACTTGAAGTTGAATAACCAACAAAAATTCCTTCATCAGATTTTAAATCAAATTTTCCCAAATGATCTTTTCCATTGTTTAAGACAAAACATTTAGAACCAAAAGCATGAAAGTAACCAATGTTGGGTTTTCTGCCGTTCCATAGCTCATATGGTGTCTCTTTGAGGATAGGTCTAATTAAGACCCGATTTAGCATATAACAAGCGGTGTTAACGACTTCTGCCCAAAAGTATTTAGGTAGAGAGTTTTCACAAAGCATTGTTCTAGCCATTTCTTCAAGAGTTCTATTTTTCCTCTCAACTACCCCATTCTGTTGAGGTGTGCGAGGTGCAGAAAAATTGTGATCAATACCATGATCATCACAATATTTTTCAAACAAAGAATTTTCAAGTTCTCTACCATGATCTGTTCGAATATTTGAAATAACAAATCCTTTTTCATTTTGAACTTTTCTACATAGTTTTGTAAAAGAAGGAAAAGCCTCATCCTTAGTAGCTAGGAACATAACCTATGTAAACCTAGAGAAATCATCCACAACAACAAGACAATAGTATTTACCGCCAAGACTTGTTGTTCTAGTAGGACCAAATAAATCCATGTGTAATAGTTGTAATGGCCTTGTAGTAGAAACAACATTTTTAGATTTGAAAGAAACTTTTGTTTGTTTACCTTGTTGGCATGCATCACACAATCTATCTTTTTCAAATTTGATTTTTGGAAGACCAACAACTAATTCTTTTCTAGAAAGTTTTGAAATCGCATCCATGTGTGCATGTCCAAGGCGTCTATGCCATAGCCAACTATTATCACTCATTACAGAAAAACATTTTATACCTTGTTTGCTCAAATCATTTAGGTTGAAAACATAAACATTTTCAAGTCTTTGGCCAACAAATAATGTTTTGTGTTCTTTGAGACTCTCAATGATGCAACTAGATTTTTCAAAAACAACTTTGTTGCCCTTATCACATAATTGGCTAATGCTAAGAAGATTATGTTTAAGACCATCAATAAGTAAGGTGCCGTTCCGGTTTCGTAGAAAAAGAACTTTTAGAAAAATAAGGTAATTTCAAGCTCAAAAATCATGTATTTACGTAAATAATTTTCCTATCAATATGGATCTTGTTTGATAGATCTCATTGAGATCTTTTAAACGGTGCAAAAAAAATTAAAATTTTATTTTTCATTTTCATTATATTTGAGTTTGAAATTACCTTATTTTGAAAAAAAATAACTTTTTCTTAAAGCGGAACACCCCCTAAGACATCTTCTATAACAGGAGAAGGTGTATTTCCGATGTTACCTATACCGATGATTTTTCCTTTGCTATTGTCACCAAAAGTTACGAGTCCTCCATCTTTTGGTGTTAGAGAATGGAAAGCCTTTTTTATCTCCCATCATATGCCTTGAGCATCCACTATCGAGGTACCATTTACCTCTAGTTGACGTGGACTTGAGGCATACCTACAATAACATATCAGGACTTGATTTTTGGTACCCATATCATCTTGGGTCCATGTTGGTTAGCTTGAACAGGGTATGTTTGGTTCTTTTGAACCCAAGTCTTGTTAACATAAACAAATGAATGTCCCTTCATAGGGCATGATGGTGAAATATGTCCTACTATACCACAGTAATGACAAGTAATTTTAGGACGAATAGGTGAATTGCTTTTATCAAAAAGATTTTTGTAAAGATTTTTATGTTCGTCAGGATTATAACCAATTCCAGCTTTATGAAAAGAACATCTTTGTTTTCCAAGAAGTAAGTCTAAGCCATCTTTACCCTTTGTTAATTTTTCAAGAGATTTAGTTAAATCATCAATTTGTTTATGCAAAACATCAACATTTGAAGCTTTTCTCAAATTCTCATTTTCTTCTTCCAAAGCATTTCTCTCTTCAATTAAGTTATTCATTTCATTTGAAAGTTCTTTGGCAAGTTTCTTAAAAGCTTTATTCTTTGATTTTACTTTTTCAAAATCAACTTGTAAACTTCTGAAAGCATTTTGTAATTCATCAAATGAAAGAGATGAGGAGTCATGATATACCTCATTTTCTTCCAGTGCCATTAAACAGAGGTTTGCCACTTGGACTTCCTCGTCACTTTCTGAGCTGCTGTCGTCACTGTTGTCCCAAGCTGCTACCATTGCTTTCTTTTTGTCCTTTTTGTTGAACCTTTTGGACTGAGGACAATCAGCTTTCATATGGCCTGGTTTTCTGCATTTGTAACAGATCATCTCATCACGTTTGCCTTCATCTTCTTTGTTCTCATTCTTTTTGAGAAATTTCTTTCCTTTCCATCCATTCTTTTTCTTGAGAAATTTCTTGAAATTCTTTGTGATTAAGGCCATCTCTTTATCGTCATCACTCTCGTCACTTGCTTCTTCGGTGTTCTTTGATTTACTGGTAGTGCTTTTTAGAGCGATGTCTTTCCTCTTTGTATCGACTTCCTCATTTAGCTTGCGATGTATCTCTTCTGTCATGAGAGTGCCCATAAGTTCATCCATAGTGCATTTGGAGAAGTCCATGGTTTGTAAGACGATTGATGCCTTAGAATCCCAAGATTTTGCCATGGACCTGAGAATCTTTCTCGCCATTTCTGAGTTAGTATAAGATTTACCAAGAGATTTTAAACCATTAACGATATCAGTAAATCTAGTGAACATATCAGAAATAGATTCTTCAGGTTTCATTTTGAACAGTTCATAATTGTGTACTAGATTATCTATTTTTTATTCCTTTACCTGACTGTTTCCTTCATCAGTAGCAATCAATTTATCCCAAATTTCTTTAGCAGTTTCACAGATAGAAATTCTATTATATTCAGTAGAATCTAGAGCACAATATAAAATATTCATAGCCTTGGAGTTTGATTCTATCTTACGCATATCTGCATCATTCCATTCATCCTCAGTCTTGACTACAGAGGTCTCTCCTACAGTTTTCATAGGGATGTTAGGTCAAATCGTGATAATTTTCCATAAACTATAATCTATGGACTGGATATAAATTGTCATCCTATTTTTCCAGTAGGCAAAGTTTGTTCCATTGAACAAAGGTGGTCTGTGGGTTGATAGGCCCTCTATGTGTGAGGATGTGGTTGCCATCTTAGACTGTGAAGTCTTTAGACAAGAGTCCAAGCTTTGATACCAATTGTTACCCAGACAGCAACCTAGAGGGGGGGGGGGGGGGGGGGGGGGGGGGGGGGGGGGTTGAATAGGGTTGCTAATTAAAAATTACCAATTAAAAACTACAAAGGAAAATAACTAATTATATTAGCAAATATAGAGAGAGAGTTAAGAAGCGTAAAACCAGTTTATAGTGGTTCGGTCTGAATTTGTCCACGGTCCAGCCTACTCCACTTCTCTCCAAGTCAATTGCTTGAAGGTTCCACTAATAAAAATGGAATTACACCAGTAAGCCTTGCGGGTGCTTACAATTACCGTCACTCCTAGCTTTCCGGAGGAGCTAGACAACCGCAAGGATTTAAAGTACAAAATCCTCAAAAACCCCTTCTAAATTAAAAAACAAAACCCCTGTTTTTGGAATTACAAAACCAGTGTTTGATTTCTCAAACACTTAATCTCCCAAAATATAATAGAATTTGTAGCTCACAATTACAACACTCCTTAAAGAGTAGGTATAACAATTTTGCTCACAAATCTCTCAAAGTGATTTTATGAGAAAAATGAAGTGTAGGAGATGATGAATATTGCTCTGCGTATTTTCTCTGGTGAAGCTTGGTGGTGCTTCTCTTCTGTTGAAGCTCTGGTTATATAGGAGAAATACTTGAACGTTGAGATGTTTCCGTTGAGATGCAAATCTCATTTCTGCTAATATTGATCATCATTTATTGCAAGTGAACGTTGAGCCGTAAAATCTACACATGCAGAGATATTGTCTTTCCTTGAATGCAGTAGAGAAATGTTGAGCCGCTTTTTTCAACATCAAGTATTAACCCCCAACCTCTCAAGTCAACAATGGAAGAAAAGACTTCAAACTAAAATGAAGAATTTGGTCGATCATATTAAAGACTTCCACTGTGCAAGTTTACTTTGGGCCAAATGGGTTTTGATTACATGCATGCACATATGCCAAAAACTGATTTTAAAAAAAGTTCTTTTATTATGAGCAAGATAAAAAAAAATGGGGCCAGGAGACTTTTCTTTCAACATGAATTTGTACACGAGCTGTACATATATTATTTTGGCCACACACAAACAAGGATTTCTTTCTTCTTATGGGTGAACATATACTAAGATTTTTACCCTTTCCAATAGAGGTTTTATAAGAGGATTTTAACCATGCATTTTAAGAAATCAATTTTGTCATAAAACACAATCAAAATAAGTTATTTCCAACATAGATTTATTGGTGGTGTAAATCGCCGTGCATACCACGGATTCATTTTTTCTCTCAATCGGAAATGAGGATCAGTCGTGGAAGGATGTTGACTTGAGGTCAAGGTCTTTGTTCAAATACTGACAAAGATTGGACATATCATCGATCATAATACTTTAAATTTTGAAAAGCATTAGATAGAATTATAGCTACATGAATGTTAGAAAAAACAAGTAACTGGGTGTAACGACTTGACTAGCATATGACTCCTTCGCTTGCAGCTTGCATGGTGAGAGAGTCAATTCCGGTACTAATTTATGAAAGAAAAGAAAATCGTAATGACTTCTCGTCATTGTAAAAAAGAAAACAAAGAAGTAGAGAGGAGAGAAGCCACGATATCAATGGAAGAGACGGCATGGTTGAATAATTACCAGAGATTGATTTGATGGCAGGCGGATGATAATAGTCAGTGGTGGAATCAGAATTTGGATTGAGAGATCATTCTATTTGATGGGAGCCCACTTCTATTTTTTACATAGTGTTTATAAGAATATATGAAGAGAAATCATGTTAAGTCAACAATAGACTTTGTCCATAAATTTTTTTAGTTCAAGAAAATAAAAGCTTGAGCCAATTGTCTAGTGGTCTCGAGATAAGAGCCATCGAAGTGTTATGTTTAGGATTTGAATCGTCTACTTTGAAAACGCTACTTTTTCCCCATTTGTGTTAGAAACCAAATTGTTCGGACACCAATAAATGCCTAATCAACTTTTATTAGTTTAAGATGCTTATATTTTTTAAAAATTTGGGATGTCACGTGTCACACCGCCTCTCTGTACAGCTCCGTCCATTAGTAGACCCGTAATACATAAATGTGAATATAAGAAGAGTGATACATCAGTACATACACTTGAAGCCTGTTCTTCCTGAACTTTTGTTTTGGTATTTATTATGTCTTTTACTTTTGTGAGTTTCACCTTAAACCATTCGAATTGGCTATTCATCTCGACGAAAGGTGTTTAAGAAGTAAAAAATTACAACTAAAAAAGAATTATGAGAGCAAAAATTTAAGAAGAACAGACCCTTGATGCAAATGAAGATTTATAGAAGAATGTCTAGTGGCAAAAATTTAGGAAGAACAGGCCCTTTATGCAAATGAAGATTTATAGAAGAATGTCTAGTGGTTTGATTTTCTTTGGACAAAAAGGTTTATTTCACCATCACAAAGTATGGAAGAATTTTATTTGGCAAGGGAGTTGGAGACATCCCAACTAAGAAACTACTGCAAATTAGCTTGTATCCCATTTTTGGGCTTAGCCAGACCAAATTCATCTAAGTCCAAAACCAACCAAGTCCAAATGGATTATTCCAAAGTCCAATGACGCAATTCTAGTGGAGGAGCAAATAATTTAGGCCCCAAGCCCAAACACATTAAAGCTTAGCCCAAGACCCAAGGACTATGGACATTATAGACCCACCTAATTTTCTTTCCCCCTGCACGGTAGCACTGAAAGTTCCACAACTTTTGACAGAAGTCACACAACCACACTTTGAATGTCAATTTCTCATTCAAATGTAACATGGTTTAAACAAAACCATTTTCAACATATCACACACATAAAAAATATTATTTGTTGTTAACCATTAGCTTCGTCACGTGGTGCTCAGCTCCTTTACAATCACAAATTTCACGTGATCGTACGCAGTTTTATTGAATTACTACTCACATGAAACACCAAAAGTTTGGGTGTGGGCTCCACGACCGGCTCGCCCTCGAAGAGTCGCCACCCAGATTTTTGAGATGGATGATCCGAGAAACTGAGAACTCATTTGAAAAAGGCTTTTGTTCTAGCGAAAACGTCGAGATTTTGGGTTCAGGAGCCACGTTACGAATGGGGAAGGTTTTGTTGAAAAAGCACCCCATCCGCCCGGTAAGACTGGTCTCTACTAAACATTTTCAAAGGGGAAAATTTTGAATATCCTTCGGAAAATCAAACTCTTTAATAAACAAGCAAGGGGGGACGGGACATGGGAAGATATATCACGTTGGCGTGCACGTGGTGTTTACTGTACAGAAATGATGAGTGAATGATATGTTGCAAAACGAAATAATTAATCAGTAAACTGTCCTGATCATAACCATTCTCACACGGCTTATCGTAATAATGCGCACGGCCTTGCGATATGCCGTGCGGTTTACCTTCTCTGCTATCAGACTGTCATCAGAAGCTAGAACAACGCCCGGTGTATTGTATACCTCGCACGATGTTTTTTTTTTTTTGAGGCATCGTACAGTATCTGACTCGGGATCTTCCTTAGAATAATACCATCCCTTCAAGCCATGGATGTAAAACAACCATTGATACACTTGATCACTCAGCACGTTCAAGAAAACTTTATTTGGAAAACAAAACATGGCTTGTAGGTGTGGTCTCATTCTGAAATGCACTGACGACAATATCTCAGCACAACAAAAAGGCCTGATGAAGATTGGCCATGATCCAGACAGTTTAAGCAAATAAACAGTAAATAAATGAAAGACCGTTCGCTTGAGAATACTACGTCGTGCGTCGCATAAAAACGCCGCGCGGCGTGGTATGCCCAGTACAGTGGCTATTTTATCTTTTGAAAATGATTTTTAAGTCAGTACTTAACCAAAAGAGGCTAAGCCTGACGGCAGAAGAGTCCCCTCAGGGCCAGGACAGGGCCTAGCCCAAGGAAACTTGATTTTTACCTTTGATCTTGAGCTTGAATGAAGACGGACGGCAATGGATGAGTGTGGACAAGGATGGATGACAAAGGATGAGTGTGGATTTGAGTGGTTGTTAAGTATTTTCATAGGTGGGATCTCAAAAGTTAGTAAAAGGTTGAGCTTTGAAGGTGAGGAGCAAAATGGAGTGATTTGAGAAAAGAAATGCCTAGAGAATGTTTTTAGAGCAATATTCTCAAGGCTTAGAGAGTGAGTGTATGGGCAAGATGAGAGAGAAAGGTTAGGGACCCCTTTCTCTTGAGTGGAGGGGTGTATTTATAGGCAAGAGTCAAGGATTTTGAATTCAAATGAGGGAGGTGCTTTCTGGGCGGGCTAGAAGTGCCTTTCCAGCTAAGCCGTTTTGTAGTTGTGGCTCAAGTGGGCGTGGCCGACAGCTTTCTGAGCCAGTTGGAACTTTACCTAAAATGCCGTGTGGTTGACTTCATGACAGCGTACGGTATAGCAAATTTTTGTGTACCGCACGGTGTAGAAGTTTTACGTGTGGCATTCTAGGTTCAGTCCAGGGCTTTTGGGCTTTTTTTTGGGTTTTCTGGGCTGAGGGAGTCTTTCATTCAAGCTGTCAAAAGGTATTGTTTCCTTCATTTCATCATCGGGGCATTTAAAGAACCTCCGAGGTCCAGATTTGGGTGTCTACAGTAGTCCCTCTTTAACAAAACTCGGATACCATTGGTTGGTACGAGTGACACTTAAAGAATAGGTCTCCCAATCCGTTGCTCTAAAGTCTTTAAACAAATACAAAAATGCTTCAAAACCAAAGTGCAAGCGAACGATAATGGTGGTCACGCTCGTGGAGCTGCCTACGTACCCCGTTTGTAGGGATCAGACCAACGTAGTTCAATTGGGACAATGCAAGTAAAAACGAGTCCTGGAGGACTACTAACAAAATCATGCGATAAACTTGAGAAGATTGAGTGCCTATAGTGCCAATTGTCGTGAAATGGTAAGATTAGTGCGAGACGAGCCCTCGGGGGGCGAAAATTTGAGACGAGCCCTCAGGGGGCAAAATTCGAGACAAGACGAGCCCTCGAAGGGCGAAAAAATTTGAGACGAGCCCTCAGGGGGAAAAATTCGAGATGAGACGAGCCCTTGAAGGGCGAAATTCGAGACAAGCCCTCAGGGGGCGAAATTCTAGACGAGACAAGCCATTGAAGGGCAAAATTCGAGACGTGCCCTCAGGGGGCAAAATTCTAGACGAGACAAGCCCTTGAAGGGCGAAATTCGAGACGTGCCCTCAGGGGCAAAATTCTAGACGAGACAAGCCCTTGAAGGGCAAAATTCGAGACGTGCCCTCAGGGACGAAATTCTAGACGAGATAAGCCCTTGAAGGGCGAAATTCGAGACAAGCCCTCAGGAGGCGAAATTTATAGTGAGTTCTGGAGGACGAAGATACTACGAGTTCCGGGGAACGAAAAATTACGATGAGTCCTGGAGGACGAAAAATTACATCGAGTCCCGGAGGACGAAAAATAAAAATACAACGAAAAATACGAATACAGGGAGTCCCGGGGGACGAAAAATACAACGAGTCCCAGAGGACGAAAAATACAAATACAGCGAAAAATACAAATACGGCTAGTCCCGAGGGACGAAAAATACAGCGAGTCCCAAAGGACAAAATTAATCCTTTGACCAAGGCACAACATTCTAACAGATTCTTAATAAAAACAGCCGAAATATTTCATTCCCGAGGATGATATTGGTGGCTGGATTGAACGAATTCCAAGAAAAATAATTTAATCCTGTGGAGCAATAATGTCGTGCGGCTCAGCATGGTAACGCGCGGCGTTTCAACTTCCCATGCAGCTCTTCAATTTTTGAGAACAGTCGGCTAGTTTAAAGGTGCCCATTAATACAGGCGTGCCCTTTCGACGGCTAACGTCCCTTTATAAGGAGGGTGGTGTCTCATTCCATGCACCGCCGTCAAAATACTCTCAAGCCTCTCTATATCCCTTATACACCTTTCAAGAATAGGTTATACTCAAGACCTTCAAGAGCAGGAATGGCGGACAGCAGCCTTGTCGCGCGTGTGATCTCCCTCGAGGCCGAGATGGCCTTCTACCGAGAGGAGATTGAGCAACTCAACGCGCAGATTGCGAGGTTGATCTCCACCATCTGCACCCTCCGCCGTGCGGTCTCCAACCTCCAAGACCTCGCCTTCGATGCGCAGGATGACAAGCATGACCCTGAGTTCACACCGGGGCGTGAATCTGATGATACTGCGGAGGATTCCGAGGGGAATCCGAACGGTTCCGATGACCGTTCGGATGGTGCCGACGATGCTTCCGGTGGTGGGAGCGACTGAGGAAGAGGATGAAGAAGAAGAAAGGAAAAAGAAAGAAAGGGCAGTATGACTGTTTTCATCCCACCCCCCCCCCCCCCCCCCCCCCCCCCCCCCCCCTCCCTTTTTTCCATAGATGTAATGAAAATTTCGGGGTTGCCCTGGGTTATGAATGAATGGAACAAAAGTCCCCTTTTCTCATATCTATCCGTCTGCTTTATCATTACTGTTTTTGAACGAACTTAAGCAAATCCGAACATCACAGCCTCGAATGTCAAAAAACTGTCCAAAATTTGAACTGTTGAAATAATCATAATGCCGCGCAGAGCTACCCGATGGCGCACGGCGTACCAACTCCAGTTTGAGTTTTGAAAAACAGACCATTAAATAGGCACGGGGCCCAAAAATGATTCTTAGAAACCTAAATAAGCTCTGACAGGGTTCAAGACCCAAGAATTCTGCATGTAAGGTTGATATGCCGTGCGGCTCAATGAGTTTTCAACCCGGTCCAGATTTAATTCCAAGCGAACTGGTTCGAGGGGTATATACAGGTGAGGCGTACACAATACGCCCCACCGTTCGAATTCTCCCTCTCGCGCCCTCTCTCTCTCTCTCTCGCCTCTTTGTACTCTCTCTCATCTCTCTCTGACTCTCTCTCTCTCTCGATCATCTCTCCCTCTCCCGATCATCTCTCTCTCTCTCTCGGTCATCTCTCTCTGTCCCATAGTGATCATGGATCACAGTGATGCGCCCGGTGGTGATCAACCACCAAAGGTTAAGGTTACACCGCTCCCGGTCCCTCCGGAGAGTGACACGGTGATCGGGGGTGTTCCGGAGATCATGGGGGGCCCGGCTCCGGCAGCCATGGCCGAGGAGGCCACAGCCTCGGCCACCGTGATGGACGGTGATGGTGATGGCATTGAGGGGTGGCAAGTGACGGCCAAGCTATAGAGGGCTCGGGTGCAATGGAGCCTAAGGGGTGAGGACGAGGCCGCGGGCCAATCGGAGGTTATTGGTGGCTTGGAGGAGAGGGCTACGGAGGAGACGAAGGCCTCTCCCGTGAGACAGCCTCGGGCCGACTTAGGGAAGGACCCCGTTGTCGAGGAGAAGCCGGTGGAGGAGCGGGAAATAGCGGCCATGTTTGTAGGTAGTGGTGAGGGTGCGGGATCATCATGGCATATTGGAATAGGCGACTACCTGGAGGCAGCGTCCCTTAAGGATTTGGTAGAGACATTACGGGGAGTGCCTGGGCTGGCAGCAGCCTTACTTGAGGCTCGAGAGAGGGAGCTTCAGGCTGAGCTCGAGGCTGGGGCTACCAGGGAGCCACAGGGTGAGAAGGAGGCCGAGGGTGAGGTGGTCCCTCGGAGGAGTGTCATGGACGAGGCGACAGCGGCCCTTGCGGGAAGAGGTGCTTACAGCGAGGCGACCTACGTGCCCTTCCAGCACATAGTGGTGCCTTCTCTTCTAGAAGCTTACAGACTAGAGAGGCCTACGTACGACGAGTTCTTGGTTCTGAGGGATCCACAACAGCACCTTTCATTTCAAATTCAATGCATTATGCTTTCATTTCCTCGCTTTAAATATTAGGCCTGTCTATTGAATACTGTCAATTTATTGCAACAGGCGATAACAATCTCATGCTACGGTGGTGCGGCCAACATGCCAAAGTTCTGGGAGAGGCTCCCCGAGGCGGTGAGGGGTATAGTGAGGAAGGCGGGCTTTGGAGAGTTCGTCGGGGTGCTGACAAGGGAGAGTAATGATCGCTAGGTTGTGAGAGCACTTGCCGAGAGATGGTGGGACACGAAAAATTCGTTCCACTTCTCTTTCGGTGAGATGACGGTGACGCCATTGGATTTCTTAACGATCACCGGTCTGAGGATCGGAGGTGACCCTATCCCCTATGATGCTACAACAGGGAAGAATGCAGAGTTTCAAAAGTTGCTGGTGGGGTACGTATTGAGGGTGGAGAAGGAGGATGCCAAGTACGCTCAGCTTTTGGACTTATGGAAAGAGCCCCCGGAGGGAAGAGTGGAGGAGGAGTAGATGGCGAAGTGCTTCTTGTTGTACGTACTCGGTGCGTCCCTGTTTCCTAACAGGCGTTACCAGGTACATCTTTCTTTCCTACCGGTGTTGAGGAACGTCGGGGAGATCTCCCGCCTTGACTGGGGCAGAGCAGCCTTGGGAGCGTGCTACGCCTTCATGGGGTCTCTTTCCCAAGGAGCGGGGAAGAGCCTTGGCGGCTACTGGAGGGTCTGGGAGGTATATCTCTAAACTCTCTTGTGTTTAGCTAGCTCTCTATTCATTTATTGCATATCTTGTGCTAACTCTTTGATGCTTTGATTTGCAGCTTTGGACGTACGAGGTCCTTGGTATGTACCCTCCCGAGACATCGTGCCCTGACGACATGATACTCCCTCGAGCTCTGGGCTGGTCGAAGGAGTATCGAGGAGTAAAGAAGGGAAATGGCAATTTGAATGCCTACCGCCTCTTCTTGGATGAGCTGCGTCCTAATCAGGTACCAATACACCTTTATGCGTTCAATTCTCAACCTTCATGTCCATTTTAACTTGAATTGTATGCTAATATCGCTTGCTCTTGATTGCAGATCCACTGGCGCATTTGGGACCGCTCCGAGATTCCGTACGTTGCTCGAAGCAGAGAGGTAACAAGAGGGAGAGTTCTTCTGGATTCCCCTTACGGCTGGCAATGGTACCTGGGTGACCGAGTATTACGCCAGTCGTTGAGGTTGGATGCTTTCTTGGTCCCTGGGCCACTCCCTCCTCTCGTGCAGAGGACGAGCCAGTACACTCTGAGGGAGATTGAGCAGCTCACACGGCCAGACCCTGAGCTAGAGCCGCTCTTTCAGGCAGGTGCTGACTACGCGGAGTACCAGGCTCAGTGCTTAATGCAGAGCTTTAGGATACGCGCTGCTTGGGAGGCAACACAACAGGCATGGGGTGGTAGAGGAGGAAGAGGAGGAGAAAGAGAAAAAGGAAGAGGAGGAGGTGGAGGTCGTGGTGACGGCGGTGGTCAAAGCGAGGCCAGGCTTGCCAGACTTTCCTGGACTGTGGACGTGGTGACTACTTAGGGAGTCCCCGGCCTGGTGGAGGAGCCTTCAGAGTTCCTTGTTGAGGTATGACATGCTTTTATCGCCTTTCGCATGTTTACTATTTTCGCCGCACGTCCTAATTAACCTTTTCATTGCGTAGGTTACTCCGGAGTATGCTAGGGAGATGGCGGCGGCAATGATTGGCCTGGAGCAGCTTGTGCGGCAATACGCCATGGGCCATCCCCCACCAGTACTGACTCTCGTCGGAGGGATGATGGTAAACCCTTGAACACATAGCTACTTACCCCACTTTTATTACCCTCATTCATGATTACAATGCAAATGTTATATGAATGTTATGTTTTTGCAGGCTAGAGGAGGGGCTTCACGGGGACTACGCCGGAAGTCTGTGCGCATGCCAGCGCAACAAGCTTCTTCCGCTGGCTGTCGAGAGGAACGACCATCGAAGAGATAGCGACACTCCGCCGGCACCGAGGAGGAGCCTATCGCCGTTTCTGACGAGATCGATGAGCCTACAGACATCGACTTGGAGGATACTTCTAGGAGTACCGTGCCCAGGGTTACTCGCACTCAGGAGGTTGCTAGCTCCGAGGCAGAGGAGGAGGTCTCTGAGGAGGATGAGGAGGAGGGCGAAGATGGTGGTGAGGATGAGGATTGAGTTTCCTCTTTTGCTTTTTGCCTTTTAGGTGGAGCCTGTGTGCTTCCTTTTGTAGGGTGCCTGTTTTGCCCTTGGTAGATAGGTTTTTAAGCATCGGGCTTGCATGCCTTGTTTTGTTATGTACTTCGACTCATAGATGCCACTGGGTTTATATATATGCACAAAAAACTGTTCTTTCAATGTCTTTGTCATTCAATTTCTTTTATTGCTGTTGTACAAAGAAAATTGAGTAACTAAGACACCTACCGGAATGTACAACTAGTCATTGATCACGAAACTAAGTCCGATACATGGTTTGCAATGGGAACCACATTGACAAAGAAAGAGAAATCAAAGAAAGTAATTGAATGAACTTTGAAAAATTGATGCTACATTCGAGAATTTACACAAACGCCCTTGCCACAGACTCGAACACGACTATATACAATAATAATAACCTTTGAAACTTAGAGCGCGACTCAAAAATTCGACCTTATGCTTGGGATATGCTTAAAAGCTAGGAAAACATTGACTTTGATAGGTGACAACTTCAATTTTTGACCCGGGGCTCGAACCGGAACTTGAACTAAGTCACTTTTGACCAGTATGACCTGTGTGACTCAAAGAGGTGACTTGAAATGGCTCGAAACGTGATTTGACACCTTGACACGACTTAAGAATAGGATTTTATTGACTTTTGGTACCATGACTTCGAATTTTGAGAGTTGAACCGAAGTGAAACATCCCTGAAGTCCCAAATACTTGTTGGAGTGTGTTCTGGTGGTTGGTGATGCTCCTGATGTCCCAAATTCATTTCATACCCTTGCTGTCAAAAACTGCAGAAATGCAAACATTGATATGCCGCGCGTTAATGCAAAACGCCGTGCGTTATGTCATAAGGTTCCACGGGACATCAATGCTACACCGTGCTGATTTTTCAGGTTTAATACGCCGTGCGCCGCTCCATTATGCCACGCGTGACTATTTTTCTGACAGTCTGCAGTTTGCTACTTCCCAAGACAGATTGCACAATGGTTGAAGTTTGACCTATGCAATGGCATTTCTGAGCCAATGCATGTCTGCATTGTGCTTATAGGCTATGACTAAGCCTTTTCCTATGCAAGACTCAAGGAAAATTTGCACTTTTGAAAGCCCAAGGCTCTTTGAAAGCTGAAGTTGCCTCCTCCATTCTTCCTATAAATTCAAGTCTTCAACTTCAAATTCTTTTCACCCCACTCAACTCTCATCTTCTTAAGCTTTCCTTCTTCCCAATGGCTCTTTCTCTCACCGGTTCACTTCGCCCATGGTTGGTTTCAATGGAGGGCGTTGATTGGCTTAACTTCCAGGCCCATGGCCTCTACTCCATGAGATACCTTCGCAACATTCGACTCCGTCCTAAGCTTTTAAGGGCAGCCGCAAGTTTCTGGGATCCAGAGGTCCACGTGTTCCGCTTCGGTGAGCAGGAGCTTTGTCCCACTATCGAGGAGTTCCGTGCATACCTTGGCGGCTTCGGCTCGAGAGAAGTCATCATCCCTCCGGTGGGCGAAAGCATCTACAAGATCTTAGCTGCAGTTTTGGGATTGAGTGGTGGCGCTGCCCGCTACTTAGTTAGCGATGGTCGTCTCAATGTAATGCGACTTATTGAGATGTTCTCTCCTCCCGGTGATCTTGCAGACATGTCTTATCAAACTCGGCGCATGACTGCCCTTTGCATGTACCTGCTTGCAGCTTACCTCTTGGTTCCTTTCGTCGGCCATGCTAGCTCAGCACTGGTCAGCATTGCCATTCAGATCGAGGCTAGGAAGGACGTAATTCCGATGGTTTTGGCTGAAACTTTGATGGGTTTGGACAAAGTTCATTCTGGAGAGGCCGAGACTTTTGGGGGTAGTCCACTCCTCTTTTAGGTAGGCTTCTCACTTAGCTCTCATTTTTCAGGTTTTTCTCACGTTCTTATTTTACCTCAGCGCTCAGCTTGGATTTCTAGGGTTTCTTACTTGTTTTCTTCTGTTTTCACAGATTTGGCTTTGTGACAAGGTGAATGTGTTGACCATCCCTCCTGGCAATTGGGCGTACGAGGCTAGGCTGCTGTCTCGACAATGCTTTGAGTTTGCGGATAGGCGGGTTTCTGAGTGGGTCAACTTCTTCAAGCGTTTGCAGGCCGAGACCATTTCGTGGAGGTGTCCGTGGCTAGACCTTCCACCTATGACAGTGCACTTCATGGGCCCCCAATGGGTTGTCCTTGCTGGTTTGGAAGCCTTCACCTTCTGCATCCCCTACAGGATTCAACGTGAGCTTGGCCTGAGACAGGAGGCGCCTGCAGAGGTTTTGGTAAATGTGGTTTTGCCTCTCTTTCGCCACTCTATTCTCTGCAACTACCAGCAATTCTGGAGGACTCGCGAGGTCACTGATGCTCATCCTTACCCATCTATGGCGGTACGTGGGAGTTACCGAAAATGGCTCAGGAGGGACATTGCCGCGAGGGCTGGAGCTCAAGGAAACTGACTCAATCCTACCACCCTGATCATAGAATAAATTGTGGACCCACTTTCGTCGTGTTGCACTTTTATTTTCGGAAAGTCATGCTCAACCTTATGTACTAGAAGCAGTTATCATAATAAAACGAGTTATGGAGGGTTTCCCCCTCTTTGATTCAGTGCTTCGAATTCTCGCAACCTGGATTTTTATTTTGATTGATTGTGACCGGGCCTCAAAGTAAGGCTGCCTACGTATCCTTTTGGCAAAGGAATCAGGTCATAACGTAGTTCAGGGCAGGGTTCGCTCTGGTTTTGATACTCTCCTTTTGCACTCTAAATTTTGCCTAGTACCGCCCTTTCGGGTTTTCGACCTAGCGAGCTCATTTATTGCGTGCCTTAACTTTTGCCTAGGATGCCCTTGCGGGTTTTCAACCTAGTAGGCTTTTGCTCTAATTTTTGCCTGGGACTGCCCGCCCTTGCGGTTTTCAACCCAGTGAGCTTCTCTCAGGGATAGTAGCGCTTAAGTTGATCCAGGTTGACCAAAGTTGAAAATTCGTTTCCATCCAAGTCGATGAGTTGCGTAGCTCCTCCGGACAGGATGGTCTTGATGATGTATGACCGGACCACTTTGGTCAGAACTTTCCGCGTGGATCGTAAACTGGTGCCCGAATCTCCTTCAAAACCATGTCTCCTTCCGCCAAGTCCCGGGGTTTCACTTTCTTATTGAACGCACGTGCAATTCTCCTCTAGTACCCTTGAATATGATAGAGAGCCCTCAACCGGCGTTCGTCGAACAGCATTAGCTCTGCAAATCGATTGCTTAGCCATTCTGCTTCTTGGACCTCACACTCAATCATAGTCCGAAGAGATGGAACCTCCAACTCAATGGGAAGTACTGCTTCCATACCGTAGACCAAAGAGTAAGGAGTTGCTCCTGTTGGTGTACGTACAGACGTGCGATACCCCCATAAAGCCAGTGGCAACTGTTCATGCCAATCTCTTGCGGATCGAATGGTCTTTTCTAGAATGGCTTTGATTGTTTTGTTAGCTGCTTCCACGGCTCCATTGGTCTGCGGCCGGTAGGTTGTTGATTTGTGCACTTGAATCTGGAACTCATCCAAGACTTCCCTAGCTCGTCCCTTGAAATGAACTCCATTTCCGGATACGAATGCCTGAGGACTCCGTACCGGTAGATGACATTTTGCTTGATAAAATGTGCAACTTGAACCGTGGTCAGAGTGGCGTAAGAAGCAACTTCTACCCACTTTGTAAAGTAATCAATAGCCACCAAAATAAATTTGTGACCGTTAGATGCTGCCAGCACGATCCTTCCAATGACGTCGATTCCCCATACTGAGAAAGGCCATGGTGAGGTCATTTGATGCAGTTCGGACGGTGGGACATGCGTGAGGTTGGCATGAATCTGACATTTGTGACATCGTCGTACGTATTCCACACATTCCGTCTCCATGGTGGACTAGAAATATTCCTGCCTCATAATCTTCTTGGCGAGCATCATGCCATTCATGTGAGGACCACATACTCCTTCATGGACTTCCTCCATCACTCTCCTGGCTTCTGCACCATGGATGCATAGCTTGTGCATGTCACAGTGTGACCTTCGATACAAATTTCCTCCGCAAATGATGTATTGAGCTGCCATCCTCTGGAGAGCGATTCGGTCTTTCTTGCTTGCTTCAGCAGGGTATTCTCCTCTTTCCACGAATTTCCAAATGTCATAATACCAAGGGTGACCATCATCAGCTCGTCAACGACCATGACATGCTGGTATACTGGTGTATCCCTTTGTTCGATCACGATTGGCCTTAACTTTACACCGACAGGAATTTCAACCATGGATGCCAGGGTTGACAAAGCGTTTGCGAACTGGTTTTTGAGTCTCGGGACATGAATAAACGTCACCTTGCTGAAATGAGGGATAAGATCCTCGAGATCCTGGTGATACGGCTTCAACTTCTCTTCTTTAACTTTCTAATCGCCGTTAGCTTGTGATACCACCAGGTTGGAATCCCCCACAATTTCCAACTTTTCTATGCCAATCTCAATGGCTACTTTCATACCCACAATGCAGGCTTCATATTCCGCCTGATTGTTGGTAACTTCAAAGTTGAGTTTAAATGCATGCGGAATGTGAGATCCATCGGGTGAAATTAACAGCACACCGATTCCAAATCCTTTCTGGTTAGCGGCTCTGTCGAAGTATAACTGCCAAACATCCTCAGCCATGGTCATTATGTCTTCATCAGGAAACTTAAACTCGACGTCTTCTCCTCCTTCAATTGGACAATCGACCAAAAACTCAGCAACAGCTCTTCCTTTTACAGACTTCCTGGTGACATATTTTAATTCAAACTCTGCTAGCATCAGTAACCACCGTGCCAGCCTTCCCGTAAGGGCTGGTTTCTCAAACAGGTATTTGAGGGGGTCCATTTGAGAAATTAGCCTTACTAGGTAGGCTAGCATGTAATGTCTCAATTTCTTGGAAGCCCAGACAAGTGCCCAGCATGTCTTTTCCAACGGAGTATAATTCCCTTTGCATCCGACCATCTTTTTGCTGAGATAGTAGACAGCCCTTTCAACCCCATCGTCTTCTTCCTGTGCCAACATACACTCCATCGAGGACAGAGTGACTGACAGGTATAGGATCAAAGGTTTTCCTACTACGGGTGGTGTCAACACTGGCAGATTCTGTAGATAAGCTTTGATAGCTTCGAAAGCTTTCTGGCATTTGTCATCCCACTCAAATGGTACTCCTTTCTTGAGTAAGCGAATATCGGTTCACAAGTCGAAGTCAGCTTAGCAATGAACCGGCTAATAAACTGTATCTTGCCAAGAAAACTTTTTACATCTTTTTCGGACCGCGGTGGCTCCATTTCCAGAATAGCTTTAATCTTCGAGGGATCAACCTCAATGCCACGAGTGGTGATCATGAACCCCAACATTTTCCCTGCAATGACCCCGAATGTGCATTTGGCGGGGTTGAGGCACATCCTGTATCTTTTGATTCTCTCGAAGAACTTCCTGAGTGCGGGTAAGTGTCCTTCTCGCTCCTTTGCTTTGACGATCATATCATCAACATAAACCTCCACTTCCTTGTGAATCATGTCATGTAGCAAGGTTGTAGCGGCCCGTTGATAAGTAGATCCCGCATTCTTCAATCCGAAAGGCATCACCCGATAGCAATAAGTTCCCCATTCAGTGACAAACGTGGTTTTCTCCCAATCTTCTGGTGCCATGAGGATTTGATTGTAACCTGAAAAGCCATCCATGAAAGAGAGCAAAGCATGCCCAGCGGTGTTGTCAACCAATATATCAATATGTGGCAATGGGAAATCATCTTTTGGGCTTGATTTGTTGAAGTCCCTGAAATCAACACAGACCCTAATTTTGCCATCCTTTTTAGGGATGGGGACAATGTTTGCGACCCACTGAGGGTATTCAGTTACTATTAGGAATCTTGCATTGATCTGTTTAGTGACCTCTTCCTTTATTTTAAGTACCCAATCAGGTCTCATGCGCCTTAATTTCTGTTTTACAGGTTTTGCGTCAGGATAAAGAGGAATCTGGTGCTCCACAATCTCGAGATCGATTTCGGGCATATCGGCATGTGACCACGCGAAAATGTCCTCGAATTCTTTAAGCAGATTTATGAGGGCTTGAAGCTCTTCTGCGGATAGCGTGGAACCGATCTGGATTATTCGGGGATTCCCTTCATCTCTCAAATTTATTAAAACAACTTCTTCTTTTACAGGCTGAGCATGCCTCTCGTCTTCCCTTTCGACTAGGGATCGGATTTCTTTAGGAATGTCGTTATCGAAATTGATCTCTTGGTCATCGGGGTCGACACAATTTATTTCAAAACCAGGGAAGTAAGCGGAATCAAATTCATTTATTTCATCATCAGCAAAGGCCTCGGGGGCACCATACACACGAGTTGACTCAAATTCAAAGTACAGACCATGAGGAGTCGGGCCAAGAGGCACCGACTTAGACTTGACAGACTCAGACGACTAGGATGACTCAGACGACTCCGACTCAGACTCAGAATCAGGCCCATGGCATGTTGCACTCGGTATGAAAGTCCAGTTCTTATAATCTCCGGCAGCATCCATGATGAGTAAAGTTGGGTCTTCGAGGGCCTCCTGCCCCAGCATCAGCACTTCAGCTTCCATAACTGTAACCATTGATCCGTTTTCCTCGAACAGGATCGCCAGACTTCCCATGTCAAAGACCTCAATCCAATCAGTTGGTTTTCCCCGTTCTTTCGCAACCTCAAATTCTTCCTCACTTTCCGACCAAACATCATTGGCAAATATCTCGAATCCCGGCAACAGAGTATTGGATTCCTTATCCCAAAACGGTTCTGGCTGGCCTTGATAGACCTGCTTTACTTTCTCTTTAACGAAATAGTCTTCCAACATGTCTCCCTTTTTCACTTTATTGTCGCTCGAAGGCAAATATCCAAGACCAGTTGTGCGCATCATAGTTCCCCAGGCTTCAAACTTTGCAGGTCCTTGCAGATTCTTTCCTAGTCCCAAACCTGGCATGTAGGACATCTTCTTCATTATCTTTATGGCGACATTGCAAATGACGAAGTCATCATCAATTCTGACCTAGAAGACAGAATTGGAGGTATCCAGCGAGAATCCTCCCAGAGCAATGTCTTCCTCCCCATGCTGAATTTCTAAGAGCGGGGCGTTGTCTTCAGTGGGTGTGCAAATTCCAGAGTCCCCGTGGATGGTGAGCATTCTTGTCTCAAGCCCTAAACGGATTTTCTGATGCAGAGTGGAAGGTACAGCCATGAATCCGGTCTATGCAGCCAAGGCCTTCCCAGCAGCAAGTTGAAGGAAGCGGGGATGCTCACCACATGAAATTCCACCTCAGTTTGGTAGGATTTGAAGGTCATAGGAACCATGAGAGTTCCAACTACATCCCAACGAGTGTTGTCATACGCTCGGACTCTGACTTCTGACGGGGAGAAGTCCTTATTTTTGTACCCCAAGCATTTGGCAACACAGAGCGGACAAACGTTGATTGCCGAACCATTGTCAATCAAAATTACTGGAACCCATTTACCATGGCATTTCAGGGTGACATGCAGTGGCCTATTGTGGTCAGTTCCTTCAGCAGGCAGGTCTCGATCGGTAAAGGTTATGGCATGCTTAATGGGTATGGTTTTGATGAGTGCCACGAGCTCATCGGGGGTTATATTGGAGGGGACTTTCAGGTGGGAAAGGGCTTGGATGAGTCCTTCACGATGGCGAGTCGAGTGAACATGTACATCCCAAACAGACATTTTAGCCTGAGTCTGCTCAAGCTGTTGCTTGATAATTCCTTCGGGATCTTTCTTAGGACGGGAAGGTTCTCTGGCTGGTGGAGCAAAAGGTTGGAAAGTGCTTTTGGTCGGGGTAGTGAAAGGGTTAGAAAGATCTTTGGCTGGTAGAGCTGCAGAGTTAGAGGATTCTCCGATTTGGAGGTTAGGAGGTTGATAGACACGGCCACTCCTGGTCAGATGGTCAATTTGGCAGTATTTCGATTCCTCACTCCATAAGTCAACAGGAGCCTTGCGCTTGCTTCCAATGGTGGTATCCTAGAGGTTGGCAACCAGATCAACAATAACCAAATCTTCCCAAAGATCCTCAGGCTTCCATTGCTCAGCTTCCATTATTACTTTGTTCACAGTCCATTCCTCATTTCCTACCCTTATGTTGACGACTTCAGAGTTCGCCCATGGATTTGTTTGGCCCCCGGCTCATCTTCCCATAAGTTCATCATGGCGACATTAGTGTCCTCAGGAAATGTAACTGATAGCTTTGATTCAGCTTCGTCCACAATGTAATCCATCGGGTTAAACTCACTACTGGCTATCTCTTCCTCCGGCTCTGGGGGCTCCGAATTTAAGCACCACGGATTATGGCCCACGTTGTTGTACAAATTGTCAACGACAAAGTCATTGAAGTGAGAAAAATCCGGGCGAAGTGGAGCAAGCTCTGGCCAATTATAAGCTGCCATTTCGGGTTGGCATTCCTCAGCGAACATCATGGGTAAGGAGAACATATCGAGGGGATCTCCCATGGCTAACAGCGGGCATGCATCTGGGATCGGGTCCCATTCTCATTCAGGAGCTTCTTGAGGAACCTGATAGTTCTCACTCTGGCCTTCGAACATCATGTATAAGGATAGTCCATCGAGAGGGTCAGCATGAACATTCTGCCAATCAACTTCCCATCCAGGCTCGAATGGTGGTTCAACAATTCTCTGGAAGTTGGCGGCTTCAAATTCCTCCCAATCAGAGATCAGGTTCCCTCATGTATTCTCACATTCCCATAGAAAACAGAGAGTCGTTTCCTCGGGAATTTCCACAACAGGTTTTGGTTCGGTGTCAGAGACAATGAAAAGGGTTGGATTGAAATCTTGGGTGGTTTGGTCATTGGTTAGGGTGATTTGGTTGATACGAAAAGGGGTGTTATGTTGTGGCAATGGGTTTGAAATGGTATTTGGTTTGTCTGGGGGAGGGGTATCAATAAATTTATTGTCAATGAGATTTTGAATCTCATGACGAATGCGGATGCAGTTATCAGTGGTATGGCTAGGCATCTGGTGGAACTCACAGTAGACATTTTGGTTTAGATTTGGCGGAATGGTTTGTGGTGGCGAGAGAGGTTTCAATACCCCAACCTCTGTAAGTTTCTTGAGCAAGGTAGACCTGGGGGTACTGAACTGGGTGAAAAATTGGTTTTGGGATTTTGGTTTTTCGGAGATTTGGTTAACTTCTGTGGGCTTGGCAGATGAGGTTCCAGCCTGGTTGGCATTCTCGAAAAGGACGTTGCTATTGCCAGAGTATGCTCTTTTAGACTTTGATCCGGTTTCCTTTTTCTCCAAGGTACCGTCCCGCAAGGCTTCTTCTATAGCCAACCCAGAATCATAGAAAGTTTCAAAATTCGGGGCGGCTTGGGAAAGAACCATGTATGGCGCAAAGGAACTTGGCAGATTCTTCGTTATAATTCGAATTTGTTCTTTCAGATCTGGCTTATTCTGCATTTGTGCGGCCTTGGCTCTCCAATGTTTTACGAAATCAGCGAAGCTCTCTTTCTCGCCCATCTTTGTACTCTCTAGCTCCCTCGTGGTCATTTTTAGGTCAACATTGAAATCATATTGGGCTACGAAGGCTGTCCCAATATCTTCCCAAGTCCTTTTCTTGGACGGCTCAAGAGTAAGGAACCATTGCAGGGCTAGGCCAGACAGAGACTCATGGAATAATTGTGCCATAGCTTCCTTCTCAATTTCTCGCATGGTAAGAGAATCGACATACCTCTGGAGGTGTGCCTTCGGATCACTAGTGCCATCAAATTTTACAAAGTCCACGCCTTTGAACTTCTCCGGTAACTTGGCATTTGGGAATAAGCACAACTTGCTCATGTCTATTTCTCCTTTCCCAAGCCGCTTGGTTTCTTGAACAGACTCGTCCAGCTTACTGATCTTGGCGACAAGAGCAGCCAAATTAGGGTCTGCGGCTGGCATTTCCTCTTTGGGCTGTTCAGACTGTGGAGGAGGCCTGGTCTGAAGCTTATCGCTAATTTCCTGCATAGTTTCCACCATCATGATCATGTCCTTCTGCATGGATGTAACGGAAGCCTTGAGTTGGGCGTCGACATTGGCAATGGACTGTTTGAGTTGGGCATCCAAAGCAACCATGTTCTGCCTGAGCTCTTCTACCCCATTTCCTTGGTCAGCCATCGGTGAGGGATTTTCGGGTGGTATTTCTACTCCGGGCTCTTGTAATATTTCCGTTGACGGCTGTCCTTCCTGTACCACCTAAACTTCGAATAGTTGAGTTCCTCCCAGGGTGTCTATGCGAACCAGTCTTCAGAGTAGACGAAACCAATTGGGTACAGCCTCTTCTCGCAGACGACCAATGCTTCAGAACTGACAACAAAGCAAAGAGGAGCAACTCACAACTGATCACGGATGCTCACCCTACCTTCTGCGTGCCTCCTAGAAACTAACTTAAGACCTACCGTGACCTAGATCTCACTTAAGGCGCTTGTACAAAAGATTTTTGATAGTCCGGGTAGGTGCTGTCAAGCAGGTTAAATTTCGAATGCTTCGGAACCAGAGCCAATCTCCTTACCTTGACCATCTGAGGCAGAGCAATATAACTACCGGAATCCAGGTACATACGCACTCAAGGTAAGACCCAGATCAAGGGAGCCGTTCGGGCACGGCAAACACCGGAAGTATCTCAAACTCCATGGATTTAGAGTCTCCTGGACTGACCGGGGAAAGGATTCTAAGGGAGTCCTATCCTCTATCCTGCAAAATGCAATGATGTATGGATGACAAGTATGTACATAAAAGAAATGCACGTAAACAGGGTATATCACATAAGTCTTATCTCCGGTTTCCTGTCCTAATTGGGAAGGTTCTATGGTTATGTACAAGTGCAAAGGCCGGTTTGGGTCTCAGCAGGGTTCCCCGGACTAGAGCCAAGATGTACTTCCCATTGTCGAGTGTATTGCAAGACAATGGTCGAGCAGTACGATGGCCCATCATGGTCGAGGGTTGCTAGGCATCCCAAGAGAGCTTGTCACTGGTAAACCGGGCAAGATTGCCAGAACACACTAGCGAGGCTTGTGCGGTGCGGAGTGTACAGGGTAAAAGAGTTTTTCTTTCCAAAAGATATTGAAAAATCCCCCTTTTGAAAATGTTTGTCAAGCTTGGCTCTCATAACTATTCGACTCTTTGAAAAAAGAAGTAAGTTTCAAAGTTTCGAATAGTGTTCAATCCCCAGCGGAGTCGCCACTGTGGGCTTCCCGACCGGTGCGCCCTCGAAGAGTCGCCACCCGAAATTTTGAGATGGATGATCCGAGAAACCAAGAACTCATTTGAAAAAGGCTTTTGGTCTAGCGAAAAACGTCGAGATTTTGGGTTCGGGAGTCACGTTACGAATGGGGAAGGTTTTGTTGAAAAAGCACCCCATCCGCCCGGTAAGACCGGTCTCTACTAAACATTTTCAAAGGGGAAAATTTTGAATATCCTTCGGAAAATCAAACTCTTTAATAAACAAGCAAGGGGGGACGGGACATGGGAAGATATATCACGTTGGCGTGCACGTGGTGTTTACTGTATAGAAATGATGAGTGAATGATATGTTGCAAAACGAAATAATTAATCAGCAAATTGTCCTGATCATAACCATTCTCACACGGCTTATCGTAATAACGCGCACGGCATTGCGATACGCCGTGCGGTTTACCTTCTCTGCTGTCAGACTGTCATCAGAAGCTAGAACAACGCCCAGTGTATTGTATACCTCGCACGATTTTTTTTTTGAGGCATTGTACAGTATGTGACTCGGGATCTTCTTTAGAATAATACCATCCCTTCAAGCCATGGATGTAAAACAACTATTGATACACTTGATCACTCAGCACGTTCAAGAAAACTTTATTTGGAAAACAAAACATGGCTTGTAGGTGTGGTCTCATTCTGAAATGTACTAACGACAATATCTCAGCAAAACAAAAAGGCCTGATGAAGATTGGCCATGATCCAGACAGTTTAAGCAAATAAACAGTAAATAAATGAAAGACCGTGCGCTTGAGCATACTACGCCATGCGTCGCATAAGAACGCCACGCGGCGTGGTATGCCCAGTACAGTGGCTATTTTATCTTTTGAAAATAATTTTTAAGTCAGTACTTAACCAAAAAAGGCTAAGCCTGACGGCAAAAGAGTCCCCTCAGGGCCAGGACAGGGCCTAGCCCAAGGAAACTTGATTTTTACCTTTGATCTTGAGCTTGAATGAAGATGGACAGCGATAGATGAGTATGGACAAGGACGGATGACAAAGGATGAGTGTGGGTTTGAGTGGTTGTTAAGTATTTTGATAGGTGGGATTTCAAAAGTTAGTAAGAGGTTGAGCTTTAAGGAGAAAAATGGAGTGATTTGAGAAAAGAAATGCCTAGAGAATGTTTTTAGAGCAACATTCTCAAGGCTTAGAGAGTGAGTGTATGGGCAAGATGAGAGAGAAAGGTTAGGGACCCCTTTCTCTTGAGTGGAGAGGTGTATTTATAGGCAAAAGTCTAGGATTTTGAATTCAAATAAGGGAGGTGCTTTTTGGGCGGGCTAGAAGTGCCTTTCTAGCTAAGCCGTTTTGTAGCTGTGGCTCAAGTGGGCGTGGCCGACAGCTTTCTGAGCCAGTCAGAACTTTACCTAAAATGTCGTGCGGTTGACTTCATGACAGCGTACGGTATAGTGAATTTTTTTGTACCACGCGGTGTAGAAGTGTCATGTGCGGCATTCTAGGTTCAGTTCAGGGCTTTTGGGCTTTTTTTTGGGTTTTCTGGGCTGAGGGAGTCTTTCATTCAAGCTCTCAAAATTTATTGTTTCCTTTATTTCATCATTGGGGCGTTCAAAGAACCTCCGAGGTCTGGATTGGGGTGTCTACATTGGGATATCCCATGGGCTTTCACTACATACTTAAAAGTCTTCTAATTTTACTGTCACTTTTGTATTTTTTTTCTTTCTTTTTTTGGCAAATGTTGAAGAATGCTCTTGGGGCAGAAGTTAAGCAACGTCAATGACAAACTTTTTCCTTCTATTACTAAAATCTCTCAATAACAACCTTCAGAATACGAAATATGACATTGAAAGAAATGAACAATATTTCCAATGTAACCAAACAACTTCTCACATTGTTCACCCATGTGTAAATAAAGAAAAACTAAAATGGTAAATTTCGCTTACTTCTCCTGAGGTTTCTGATGAATATAAGAACAACCAATGTGGTTTTTGAAAATGTACTCCCAACCTCGCTTTTGAAACTATTCTTAAAATTCCCCCCTCTTGTCATCTCACAGTGGATGTTGTTAATTTTAGTGATTAAATAACCTAAATGCCCTTAAACTAGAAAGCATAAACTACACATCCATTGTCTCCCTTACCCTTTTTTTTTTAATCTTAACTTCCTTCCCTTGTCACTCTCCATCTTCCATCACGTGACCCTCCTGCCTTTTGTATCCTTACACTTGTGCCCCTACAAAATAATCCAACTGTAGACACCCCAATCTGGGCTTCCAGATTAGTTTACTTACGGTTTTTGATTCCCCAATGATGAAATGGATCAAGAACACCCCGGGAATGTCGAGTGTTTGAGCTTTGAGTGTTTGCAAAACCCTTGAACCTAACCTAGTCTTAAACCACTTCCAAAAGCCAAAAAACCCTATTGATGTGTGCCAGGGCACAATCATTGTGTGCCAGGGCGCAATCATCGTGCGCCAGGGCGCAACCATCGCGCGCCAGGGCGTACCGTCGCGCGACGGTTTGACTCCATCGCGCGATGGTCAACCGGAGCATTGACCAGCGCGCCAGGGCGCAACCATCGCGCGCCAGGGCGCATTGTCGCGCGACAGTTTGGAACCATCGCGCGACGGTCAGAACCTGTCCCCATCACCTTTATTCAGCTGGGCAGCTTAATTACCAAGTAACCCCCAGCCAGCCTCGTGGCTGACTGGCCTCCATTCCTTGGACCAGAGCTACCATTCCATTAATGGAAGGTGCTCTCCCTATAAAACCCCCCATTTGTTCTCTTTCAAAGGGTTCCAAAAATTAAAAGCACAAAGGTTCTAAGCCTAGCCCCCATTGTTCATCTTTCAAAAGGGTTAACAAAATTTGGCATTCAAAGGGTCATCTCCTTGTACTCTTTTAAACTAATAAAAGAGATACAAAGACACCCCAAGAACATAACTTGTTCTTCTTCCACTCAAACACCTCATTCAACCTCAATCCTATTCAAAGCTCAAACACCTTTCAAACCTCAAAAGCCAAAGGTATATCTTACCTTTGTTCTGCTCTCTGTTCTGATCCCTGAGGGGGGCTGGCAGGGTCAAGGCTGGTAATCAATACCAGTCCTGGCCCTAAAGCTAGCAAGGTTTCAAAAGCCGTGGCCAAGTAACCCTCGCGCGATGGTCCCACTCACTCGCGCGACAGTTCTGTTTGCACGAGATTGGACCACGTGGGGAAGGGATGCTGGTCATTTCTTTTTTTTGGTTATTTCCATAGCTGTTGTGTAGTTTATTTTGGTATTAAGTCACTGTGGAGCATGCTAATAACCATTTTACAGCTTTCTTTAGCTTAAAATTGCTAGCTTTGCACTTCAATATTTAGTTCTGCTCTGTTGGAGTGCCCCTGGGATCATTTTGGACTTGTCTCAGAACCCAGGACGTGCAAAACCAGACACTGAAAGTTCGGCCCATACCCTCGCGCGCTGCTCCCAAACACTCGCGCGATGGTCAAAAGGAGAGTTGACCAGTGCGCCCAGGCGCAGCTATCGCGCGCCAGGGCGCAACCATCGCGCGCCCGGGCGCACCGTCGCGCGACTGTTCGGAACCCTCGCGCGACGGTTCCATTCTGTTCCCGATCAGTGGCTGGCCTTGCATGTTTAACTTGGTTTTTAGGCTGTTATTTTGTCCCCACACTGTTTATGGGGTGTTTTCGTTTATTTATTAGGCTTTTCAGCCTTTCAACTGTATATTATGACTGCATAAACTGTTTGGTTTGTCCTGGGTGTGCACTGGTCCTTCCAGAGCCCAGAGAGTTTAAACTGCTTGGTTTGTCCTGGGTGTGCACTGGTCCTTCCAGAGCCCAGAGGGTTTGAGAATAAGAGCTGTGAGCTTAGGCTTACTGGTGCGCGCAGGTCTTGTAGTGGCGTGCGCAGGTTTGGTCAGCATGCATTGACTTGATCAGTGCATACTGGTTTCTTCCTGTGCACGACACTCCAAGACAGGAGCTTTCCAGTCTGTTTAAACTCCCACAGGAGTCTGTTCTCATCCTATACTAACTGCTCATCCATGCCATCTATCACATCCTGCAAACATGTTACAGTTTTAATCCCCGATTAACTGTTCCCCCGCCCTAACTGGCTAAAATTGATTAATAAAAGAAGAATCGCAACGTTTTCAAAATGCTCAAGTAGAGACCGATCTCCGGATTGGGCGAGAGGGGTGCCATAAAACCCTTCCCCTCTCGTAACCTGGCTCCCGAACCCAGATATGGTTATGACGGACTGGTTCCTTAACTTTTTCAAATCAAACAGCGCGGCAGGTGCTTCGAAATACGGTTCCTTGAGTGTCGGACCTTCAAAACTCAAGTGGCGACTCTGTATTTTTGAGCGCTTGCCACCTGCGCTCGTGCTCCCTCGATCCGGGCCCTTGCATTTTTGGAAACCGGAATTTCCAGGGCATGCTGCCCACACCAATATTTCAAGTGTACCCCTAATTGTACCCATCCCTAATTGTGTAGGATCCCATGATATCCTGAAAAAAGCTTGAAAGGCCAATCCTATTACAAGTTCCTCTCTCTAAAGCTTTGCTTGAGATATGTAAAACGTTTAACTTTTATCGTATGGACTAAATTTCTATGCTTTTTTCAATTTGTATGGACTAAATTTCTAAAAGTAATCCAATTTTTTTTGTTTTTTTCATTTTTTCCCAAAAACTTCTCATGATCAGCTAGTGCTCTCTCACTAATTTTTTGCATAAATTTTCATTTGTAATTTTTCTTACTAATTGGAGAGGAATGTGACTTATTTGGGCATTAAATTTTTCCCACAAATTTTGTATTTTTACTACTTGTTTATTTCAAGATGATGGCGCGTGTAAATAAACATATAAAGTGAATTCACAAACATGTCGATTTACATACTTGTATGAATAAGTTATGGATTAATCTTTTTCATACACTTAGGGTGGAAAGTGGGATGTCCCATTGCCCACAGCATCCTTGTAAATTTGTCAAAAAAAAAATTGTGGTATTTGCTATGGGAGAAAACGGAATGCAATAGCTTCCCTTATTGGAGCTACTTAATTGTTAATTTTATTTTTTGACAGTGTTCACCAAGAAAGAAAGTGGGCTACAACAGCTCCTACTCTTAGAGATTTGAATTCATGTTGCCGGCAAAGGGAGAAAGCGGGATGTAATCGTTTTCATAAATTCAATTGGTGTCACCCCCGTATGCAAATCCTAGCTCCACCCCTGATCATAATGCTTTTGAAAAGTATTTAGAAAGAATTATAGCTACATGAATGTTGGAAGATACAGATAACTAGGTGTAACGACTTGACTAGCATACAAGGCATTCACTTTCAGAGTGAAGATAGAGACCATTTTGTTTGGAAGTTGGAACGGGACCATTTTAGCCAAGACCATTTGTTAAGCCACGTTTGTTTGGAAGTTGGAATGTGAGAGATATTGTTTGTTTGTATGTATGTGTAAGTATTTGTGGTTGTAGATTTATTGGTGGTGTAAATCGCCATGCATACCACAGGTTCATTTTTTCTCTCAATCGAAACGAGGATCAGTCGTTGAAGGACGTTGACTTGAGGTCAAGGTCTTTGTTCAAATACTGACAAAGATTGGACATATCATCGATCATAATACTTTAAATTTTGAAAAGTATTGGAAAGAATTATAGCTACATGAATGTTGGAAAAAACAAGTAACTGGGTGTAACGACTTGACTAGCATATGACACCTTCGCTTGCAGCTTGCATGGTGAGAGAGTCAATTCCGGTACTAAATATTTATGAAAGAAAAAAAATCGTAATGACTTCGCGTCATTGTAAAAAAGAAAACAAAGAAGTAGAGATGAGAGCAGCCACGATATCAATGGAAGAGACGGCATGGTTGAATAATTACCAGAAATTGATTTGATGGCAAGCAGATGATAATAGAGTCAGTGGCGGAATCAGAATTAGATTGAGAGGTCATTCTATTTGATGGGAGCCCACTTCTAGTTTTACATAGTGTTTATAAGAATATATGAAGAGAAATCATGTTAAGTCAACAACAGAATTTGTCCAGAAATTTTTTTAGTGAAGAAAATAAAAGCTTGAGCCAATTGTCTAGTGGTCTCGAGATAAGAGCCATCGAAGTGTTATGTTTAGGATTTGAATTGTCCACTTTGAAAACGCTACTTTTCCCCCATTTGTGTTAGAAACCAAATTGTTCGGACACCAATAAATGCCTAATCGACTTTTATTAGTGTAAGATACTCCCTCCATCCCTATTTAAGTGTCCCGCTTTGTAACTCCAACTTATTAAGAAAACATCATCATTACACTTTTCACATCCTCTTTTACCTCCACTTTCCCTGTAAATTTATTCTTAATAGTGTTAGATAATTAACAACCTACGTTATGCCAGGATCTAGAACTATCATGATAATCACAATACAATCATTTAAGCCGAAGTTAAATAATCAAGAAAGGCGTACCCGGATCCAGTAATGCGGAACTTGAGCGACCCAGTGATTAATTGAACCAACCATAATATTGCTAGAGCATTAAGCCCTAGGTGGAAAGCAGGTTTCTCTCTCTTGCCTTACTTTCTGAGTGTTTAGTATATGGCGTTAATTTGATGGAACCCTAGACGCTCTTTTATAGGCAGAGAGAGGACCGGTTTCCTTATTAAACATTGATATTAACTTCCCACCAAAGTATAGCGTATTTAGGAAACAACTTCTCTATTTGACCAATAGAATAAATCAAAGCCATAAAGATATGGAGAATCTCATTGGACTCATTATTCGTATGTGCCATACTTAAAACATGTGGGCCATAAAGACTAATTACAAAATTTAGTCTTACATTCTCCCACTTAGCACATATGATAAACTTAAGTAGGTCTAACAAGGTAAACATAAGGCGCGCCATAAGTCCATATCTATCCTTCTTAATTTGATCACAATCATAATACTATTATTAAACAACCCACTAGTGCGAGTCATGGCGGTTCTACATCACAATGACATAGTCCCTTCCATGTACCACAACACTAGCAAACTGCTTAACATAGTCTTTAAGTGAGAAGCAATTTCATAGAGTCCAACAATAATGTCTTTTGTCAAAGACTATTCCTGTAATCATACACCATTCACATACATGTACGTACACTGTTCATTACAGGAAATTATTAGAAACACTTAACTGAGATCTCTCAAAGTGTCAAACACTATTGTCATCATATTGCAGTCCATAAGTTACAACTGTTATGGGTAACGCTAGACTCTTTCTATTAGCATATATCTTAAATGTCCTTGCGTTAACCCCTTCATAAGTGAATCTACAATCATAAGTTGTGTGCTTATGCCTTTAGTGACACTTTTGTTTCTGAAATTTTTCTTAGAAAAGAAAATAGTTGCGGAATCATAAACTCTTAGCGACTTGGTAATGGTGTCGACAGCCCCAAATCCTAAGATAAGTTTCCCAACTGCTATTCATGAACTATGGCCTCAAAGCATGCCATAATTCAACTAACATAATGGATGATGTAATGATAGCTACTTTAAAACTTTTGTTTGCTCCTTCACATAATAGGAACAACTAATCAAAAGTAAACTTTCTACTACCAAAACTTCAAACAAAATCTGAATCCTAGTAGCTAATAAACTCAAGATCATCAGACTTCCTCAATGTGAGCATATAACCTTTAATTTGAAAGTTCATGAGAAAAACTTTTAAGTGCAAATAATAAATATTACTACAGCAAGCAAAATACTGTCAACATACATGTCAAAAAAACATAAACTTACTCCCACTGATCTTTAGATATATACACCAGTTAATAATATTTTTTCTTAATTCCAAAGAAACCAATAGTATCAGCAAACATAAGAAACCAATGGCAGGAGCTTGTTTAAGTTCAAAAGTTGACTTCTCAAGTTTGCAACCAAGTGCACTTTTACTTTAGTTGAGAAAACTTCAGGTTGATTCATATAGACTCCATCATCTAAACTCTCATTCATAAGGTTATTTTCACGTCCAAACGTAACTCCCAAACATAAAGAGTTACCTACCAACGCCACAATAATTTTTCAGCGAGTTCTTCTCGGATACAAGAGAGAAGGGCTCCATAAAATTACGCATCCTTTCTGAGTGTAACTCTTGGCCACAAGTTTGACTTTATATCGTTCTATATTGCCCTCTAAGTCAAATGTAGTCTTGAAGACCCACTTACAACATACTTTCTTGTATCCTTATGGCAATCCAACGAAATTTCAAACTTCATTATGTTTCATTGGTTCAACTCATCATTCATGGCATCAATCCATTTAGTAAAATTATCACTTTATGTGGCTTGTGAAAATGAAATCGGATCAAAAGCATTCATGTAGATAAATCAAATAAACATTCAAATAGCAAATCTCTTGTTCCTTCGAGATATTCTTAATGCTATCTTTTGTGATTGTTCTACAATTTCTTCATTGGTGTCAATCTCGTAATGGAGTGATTATAAGAACAACATCATTCTAAGTTACGGGTAAAGAAACTTATACCCTAACTTTTAAGTAACCACATCCTATGGCTTATCACTCCTACTGATTTCACCATTCTTAAAGAATCTAAATGACCGATTTCTATAATTCTCGTACTATGGTTAAATAGTAAAACTCATACCCTTTGAATCTTCTAGAGCAATCAATAAGGTCACCATAGCTCATTCTAAAATTCAAATTATGTCATGTGAATTAAAAATTCTAGCCTCTGCTGGACAACCTTAAACATTCAAGTGTCCTAAGTTCAGGTTCCTTCATATCCACAGTTCAAAAGTAGTATTTGAAACTGCCTTATGAGAAATCAGATTGATGAGCACCCAACATTGTAGATATTTGGTGCGACTAGTCCCGTTTTATGTTGTTTTATCTTTTGTTTATTTAGCTTTTATAGCGATTTTGCGCGTAAGGTGTGTTTTCATGTGTTTCAGGTAAAACGTGCAAATAAGGCGTAGTTTGATGCCATGAACGGCTCAAGTGTTTCCAAGTACCCGAAGACCCTGTCGGCCCTTTAAAATCTGTCTAAGTATGGAAAAATGACTTTCTGAAAAAGTATCGATTTTCGAGATTAAAAATGGCGGTAATTGATCCTTGAATTTTTCTAAGAGTAACTACAAAGTTGCAAGATTTTATTTAAAGAGCAAGGTCATGTTTTGAGCCATTTCGTCTTAAGAAAAATGTGCAGTTTTCCATTTTACACTAAAAGTGGGGGGTTGACATTTTGATTTAATTGGAATCTTGAAATTCTGATAATGCCATTGTTTCCAAATGGGGGGTACTTTCTTCTTTTCATTAAATAAAATTAAAGTAAAGAAAAGGTAAAAGAAAGGTTTAAAATGTCATCTTTACTTAAATTTAGAGAATGAAAATAAGTGCTGAGGAGCTGGAAGTTGCTGGGAGCTGCCTGCTGAAGCTGAGGCCAGGATGCAGGGATAACACTGTGGTATCGATACAACCATTTTAGCTGTATCGATACCAGTTGGATACAGAGCTTTTGGGAATTCCCCGTAGAGAACTGGTATCGATACGGGCTTTTTAGCCGTATCGATACGGCTTCTTTTCTGCAGATTTTTTGCTACTTTTTGGACTTTCCATTTATGGAATACTTGCCACTTTTGGCAAGTTTCGGGATATTTTGTGGAGAGAGAGGCTGAGTTGTATAAATACCCATCTCTCTCCCCCTTAGTCATAATCTACCTTATGTTCTAGCTTTAGTTCTCTCTCTAGGAGAGACCTCCATTGTTGTTCTTAGTTCAAGCTTCAACTCAAGTAAGTTTAGTTCGTATGTTAATTTTCCGTTTGTTAATGTTGTAGCTACTTGTTGGATCCTTCTATATATCAAGTTTATTTTCGTGTTCATCGGTGAATCATGTTTTCGTTTCCTAGCATGCTCTCTAGTCTTTTTACTATGAGTGAGTAGTCTTCTAGGCATGGTCATGGGGTGATCTCTCTCCCATTGTTTAGTTGTTTTAGTAGTTTCTCTATAACTTGATCATGATTTTAGTAAGGGAAAGGCTTAATCTTTAATTTTCGGCCAAACCAAAGGGGCTAATACCTTCTTTGATCGTGTGTTGGCCGGGGCTAATACCTTCGTCTTGCATGCGAGGCTAGGAGCTTTAACGCTACCGGCGTTTGATTAAGTGATTTCCAAATAAGACTAAGTCATTTCTGAGCTAATGCCATGGTTATGCTCGACTTTTAGCGTTGAGTGCTCCAAGCTAAGTTTGTCTATGCCTTGGCTTGGAGTTGTTAGAAAGAAACGGCTGAATTAGCTAAGTCATCGGGCGGTTTGAGCCCCTAAACCATGCCGCCTGTTTTTACCAAGCACAAACCATTTTTCTAGTCATTTCACTTTCGTTTTCCATTCTCTAAAGCAAAACCGACAGTTGGCCGTCTTAAACGCCGAAAACCTTACAAAAATCCTACAATCCAATTAAGCTATCTCTGAATCCCTGTGGTACGATCCCGGTCTTACCGGTTTATTGCTACCGACGATCAAGCCCTACGCTTGGGGTTTCCGACCTTATTCCGAAGGCAAGGTCATACGGGTTAAGCACAGATTCACATAATGGGTATTTTGGACTTACAAATATACTTTTAACCATACAGACATACAATTACCTTTCAGCTATCACATTATGCTAAATGGAATAGACCTCTCATAATATTTATCACATATGTCCTACCTCGTGACTTTTACATTATTTTCTATTTGCCATTTCTATCTCAATAACATACACCTTAGCATTCATTGATTGAGATCTTTATGTAATAGAAAAGCTAACATAATAAGAAAAGTCATCTATAGGTGATAAAATAGGTCTCTTAGATGAAATTTTTTACGTCTATATAAATCACTTTAAGAAGCCTGTTATTTCTTGTGACTTACTCCTTACTGAATATGATTTGCTTGTACTTAATGCAAATCACACATACAAGAAATTAATAAAATTTCTGTTATATATCAATCTCTTAATATGCTTGATTGAAACATAGTTTCAATCGCCAATGTCACAAGATAAAATAATTTTCATTCATGAGACTACTAACCAAACTAATATTATGATGCAGCATAAGGAGAGTTCTTAATAAAATGGTCATCAAACTTTAATTCGTTCAAACATAATAAAATACCATAAGACAATAATTGGTATTTTTCAATCACCATAAAATTTGGTTTCGAAACAAAATATCAAAATCTAGTTTGGAAAAAAGAAACTAAATTTGTAAACATTATAGAAAACACAAAATGATGACCAATTCAAATGATAAGTCACAAAGCCCTTTTAATAAAAACTGTAACCCAAATCTTTAGAACTCAATGGGCTTATGATTTCAACAATTTCAAGTCTCTCTGCATCTTGGTTATAAACATAAGTAGTAGCTCATAATCAAATCACTTCATAGTTGAGGGACTTACAATTAGCTAGGTTTGATTCGAAACATACAACATTAGTAATTACTTTCCCCTTCCTACATTTATGACAAACTTTCTGATAATGTCTCAACTGTTTATAGAGGTGACATATATCATTGTCCTTTTATTCTTTTGAGTCTAAGATCCTTAGTAGACTCATTAACACCAAATGGTGCTAACTTGATGTCCCTTTTAGGCTTTCTCTACTTTAATTCTCAAAAACTTTAGTTGAGTAAGCCAAATATAACATTTTAATGGCATTCTCAAACATTCCAAGCACAATAAACATAATAGTGCTCACCTTAAACATTCACGTGAACATAAGGCTTAGTCTATTCTATTTCATTCATACTTTACCAAAATAAAAATAAATTTATTTTGCAATTCTCAATTTGAAAAAAACAAATAGAAGAATTTCTCAAGAATCAATACTTTATCAAGATCTAGTTTCAAAAATAAAACTAAACTTGTCCTTTTCAATATGAGAAACTCAATCATTTAAATTAAAACAAAACAGACTAAGCATGTGAATGTGACAAATATATTGGGGAAAAATTCAAAAAAACCCCTGAACTTTGAACTCAATGTCAAATAGGCACCTGAACTTAAATAAACTTCAATTGAACACCTGAACTTTCACTCCGTTATCAATTTACCCCCTGCCGTCTCAATCCGTGACTTGCCGTTAACGGCACAGTTAAAAAAAAAAATACTTACCACCAGTTTGCAATCCTATGAAGCAGAAACGTGATTATGAGAGCCTTAGAGACAAAATTTGATTATGTCTCTTTAGAATAATATGATCAGAATAATAAAATCTTCACACCCGTTCAAACGGATTAAAAATTGGAGCACTTAATTTTTTAACCATATTTTTTAATATATAAACGGTCCCAAAAAATTAAGTGCTCAAATTTTCATTCCGTTCGAATTGATGCAAAGATCTTTTTATTCTTATCATATTATTCTAAAGGGTCGTAATTCATTTTTATCTCTAAGGCTCTCATATTAAGTATGTGTTCTTTATTTAGGACCCTATGGAGCAGAAATGTGATTATGAGCACTTAATTTTTTATGAGCACTTAAATATCTTTGTATTGATTCAAAACGGAGTGAAAATACTTAATTTTTTAGGACCGTTTATATATTAAAAAATTAAGTGCTTCAATTTTTAATCCGTTTGAACGGGTGTGAAGATCTTATTATTCTGATCATATTATTCTAAAGAGACATAATCAAATTTTGTCTCTAAGGCTCTCATAATCACGTTTCTGCTCCATAGGATTGCAAACTGGTGGTATGAATTTTTTATTTAACCAAAACGTTGCCATTTTGGTGTGTGGGTAGGGGCTGATGTGCCTTTGGGGCAGCAGAGCCCCCGGGTCCGGGTAATAAGTGGAGAGAGATAGAGAGAGAAATGTTGGAAGTAGGGGGAATTTTTTTAAAAATTCTTTTTGAAAATTTGAGCACTTAATTTTTTTTTAGACCGTTTATATATTAAAAAATATGGTTAAAAAATTAAGTGCTCCAATTTTTAATCCGTTTGAACGGGTGTGAAGATCTTATTATTCTGATCATATTATTCTAAAGAGACATAATCAAATTTTGTCTCTAAGGCTCTCATAATCACGTTTCTGCTTCATAGGATTGCAAACTGGTGGTAAGTATTTTTTTTTTTTAACTGTGCCGTTAACGGCAAGTCACGGATTGAGACGGCAGGGGGTAAATTGATAACGGAGTGAAAGTTCAGGTGTTCAATTGAAGTTTATTTAAGTTCAGGTGCCTATTTGACATTGAGTTCAAAGTTCAGGGGTTTTTTTGAATTTTTCCCAATATATTGACAATGCACACATAACATATACTCACTACAATAATGCTTTGAGTTACCAATAAATTGACAAAATAAAATTTGTCCAAACAATAATATATAGTGCAACGGTGATCTGCCTTTGGGTTCATCTAATGTTACACTATTAACAGTTATGGTGATTCCCTGTCACCAATAGAACTAATCGATAAGGATTCACAATTAAGTAGGTTTGTTACCTTTGAGTATCCAATTCCAATCTAAATTGAGAATACTTTTAAATTATTCTATTCCAATTCCCAAATCACTTAGAAGTGGTGCACCTTTGGGCCTACCTAATATCTATGCAACTAGAGAATTGCGATTTGCAAATTTATTATTCTTAACACTTAAGAATGAGAATAAGTTTCATATATATCTTGATATTTATGAGTCATTCCAGTTGGGTCACTTTGGTGACTACCAAACTGTGTCGTAATATAAATATCAAATAAAACAAGTGTTAAGTTTCAGTAATTTTATTGAAATCTATGAAACATTCCAGTTGGGTCACTTTGGTGACTACCGAACCGCGTCTTAATATAGATTTCAATCAAGATAATGACTTTTGCATAAACTTTTGATGAAAAAACAAGAAGAAAAGTATCACTATTTTAACACCTCGTCGTAATAGGTATTAGAATTTCATAATTTGATTAACATCTATCAACATGCCGGTTGGATTTCTTTAGCCCAAACCATATCCTTATATAGAGTCAAATCAAAATAGTGACATTTTCATGGACATTAGGTGAATCTTAGATTATTCACAATTCCGTAATATGATTTGATATCTGAGAATCATTATGATTGGGTCACTTTGGTGACTGCCAAATCTTCCATATTATAGATTCAAATCAGTAACTTCATTTATGGACATAAGGTGAATAATGAAATATTCCCAAATAAAATTGAAATTCGACGATTCTACGAACCATTATGATTGGGTCACTTTGGTGACTACCAAATCGACCATAATGTAGATTATTAGTCTAAACAATAATTTATCACATAACCATTAGGTGAATAAATAAAATATGTTCACAATTCTTGAACATCATAAGATATAAACCCATTATGTCACCACATAAACAGTCGAGCATATGTACAGATAGATGCATGCCACCCATTATTATCTATTCCTTTCCGATTTCAATGATAAAAAAAAAAAAAACTCTTGTAAAAGCTTCGAGTCAAAATATGTGCATAAGGTCAGGAACCAACTTTAAACACTAATTTGATTTCCTGATCGGTGGCGGAAGTTCGACAATCTTTCGTCGCATCAAATAAAATTCCTTATGCTCTGATATGTGGTGAAACATGCCAGTTGATAATAGTCCAGACCAACTCTTATGTGGATCCAACTGAAGCTCTAGTGAAAATCATTCAAGAATGAGTTTTTTTTGGAAACATCCCTCAAACTATCCACCATGTTTTTACTTAGTCCTCAAACTATCAAAATGGTTTACTTAGTCCTCCAACTATTGGCTTGCATTTTATGTTGTCCTTCTTGCTAACTTCTGTTAAGTTTCAAACGGGGAAAAAACTTGTGGGCAGTACATTCCACATCTCAAAGGGCAGAAATGCCATCCCACACCGATCCACCAATCTGGCGGCAAACTCTAATCTGGGTTCCCTCCATTCCACACCAATCCACATACAGTCAAGGAAAAAACAGAGTACACCACTGGATTCCTCATCTAGGAAAAAACAGAGTACATACATACAACCAAACTCTAATCTGGGTTCCTCTTCAAGCACTCTAAATGAGTACCCTATTTGCATGAAACAGATGGAAAGCAGATTGAAGACAATACAATACACTAAATTACAGCAAGTTAAACTGCTATTTGATTCAGAAAAAATTCAGTAGGTTCAAATACAGATTCAGTGCACAGAATAAACAAAATTGTAGCAGGTCCAACAGATTCTAAAAATCCTATGCAGTCTTGGCCGATTGAGTTTTTTATTTTTATTTTATATATATATATACACTATATGTATATATCATAAACAAATGAAAATAAAACAAAACTCATCCAGATTTTAAAAACCCTAACTTTATCGCACACCATAACAGAAAACCCAACTGGAATTGCAAACTTACAGTTTGGGGAATGCTCGTTTCCTTGCCTCAATCAATCGTCCATTGCACCCCTTAAGCCTTCATCGTCAGAAAATTCTGGGTTTGTGTGTGTAAGAATCGTGCGTGGAGTGATGAGTTGTATAGATGCAAAGGATGAGAGAGAGATATGAGGGTTTTGTGCGTGAAATCTGAGAGAGCGATGGGATTTTGTGCTTTTTTTTTTTTTTTTTTTGATTTGTGGGGATTTTGTGCGTGGAATGGCATTTTTTCCCTTTCAATTGTGGGGATTAAGACATGTGCAGCCCACGTGAGCATTTTTCCGTTTGGAACTTAACAGAAGTTGGGAAGAAGGACAACATAAAATGCAAGCCAATAGTTGGAGGACTAAGTAAACCATTTTGATAGTTTGAGGACTAAGTAAAAACATGGTGGATACTGGATAGTTTGAGGGATGTTTCCAAAAAAAACTCTTCAAGAATTAAGAAATATAATACTCCTTTGCAATAGTTCAATGCTAAAATCCGGCCCACACATACGGCAATATGCTCATGCTATTCATGCCCATAATCAACAATTCATGGACTGACTAAATTAGCACCACCGAAACTAATCGACGGTCTTCGTTCGAAATCAAACACGAGCAAATCGATTACTGTATTAATTTATTCGGTCATGGAAAATCATGATGTTCTAAAACTGTTGGCTCTGATACCACATGTAAATTTATTCTTAATGGTGTTAGATAATTAACAACCTACGTTATGCTACGATCTAGAACTATCATGATAATCACAATACAATCATTTAAGCCGAAGTTAAATAATCAAGAAAGGCGTACCCGGATCCAATAATGCGGAACTTAAGCCCTAGGTGGAAAGCAGGTTTCTCTCTCTTGCTTTACTTTCTGAGTGTTTAGTATATGGCGTTAATTTGATGGAACCCTAGACGCTCTTTTATAGGCAGAGTGAGGACCGATTTCCTTATTAAACATTGATACTAACTTCCCATCAAAGTTTAGCGTATTTAGGAAACTACTTATCTATTTGACCAATAGAATAAATCAAAGCCATAAAGATATTGAGAATCTCATTGGACTCATTATTCGTATGTGTCATACTTAAAACATGTGGGCCAAAAAGACTAATTACAAAATTTAGTCTTACATTCTCTACTTACCTTCTATGGAGACATCATCATTACATTTTTACTCACCTTTTCAAAATGGAATCTACTTTTAGGGAAAATATACCAACTTTTACCCACTAACTTTACAAAATGGACACTTATTAAGGGACAGCAAAAAATGGAATACAGGACTTTTAAAAGGGGACGGAGGGAGTATATTTTTTAAAAATTTGGGATGTCATGTGTCACACCGCCTCTCTGTACAGCTCCGTCCATTAGTAGACCCGTAATATATAAACGTGAATATAAGAAGAGTGATACATCAGTAGATACACTTGAAGCCTATTCTTCCTGAACTTTTGTTTTGGTATTTATTTTGTCTTTTACTTTTGTGAGTCACCTTAGACCATTTGAATTGGTTATTCATCTCGACAAAAGGTGTTTAAGAAGTAAAAAATTATGACTAAAAAAGAATTATGAGAGCAAAAATTTAGGAAGAATAGGCCCTTGATGCAAATGAAGATTTATAGAAGAATGTCTAGTGGCAAAAATTTAGGAAGAACGGGCCCTTTATGCAGATGAAGATTTATAGAAGAATGTCTAGTGGTTTGATTTTCTTTGGACAAAAAGGTTTATTTCACCATCACAAAGTATGGAAGAATTTATTTGGCAAGGGAGTCGGAGACATCCCAACTAAAAGCATCTCTATTGTAATAAGCAAATGGGTGTGGATAAGCAAATTTGACAACAATGCACAAAAAATACCCCACATTGTAATAAGCAAAGTTAAAAGTTTTTTAGCAAATAATCAAATTCCACCCATTTCATAACCAAACTTAACAACTTTTACCAATAACCAAACTGAAAACTCAATAACTCAAAAATACCCCACATTGGAATCGTCTCATCGAGACGAATAATTTGGTGTGGTTGGGTGCATGATTAAAACTCGTTTGCGATTGGAAAAATGTGCGTTGTACATTGTGGGGATTTTTTTGGTTAGGGATGCAAAAATAACCAATGTGGAGATAAACGTTGTTAAGTTTGATTATGGACTAAATGGATAATCAAATGCTGACGTGGCACATTTTGGTTATTGGTTTTGATTATTACCATTGCAAATTAACTTGTATACCATTTTTGGGCTTAGCCAGACCAAATTCATCTAAGCCCAAAACCAACCAAGTCCAAATGGATTATTCCAAAGTCCAATGACGCAATTCTAGTGGAGGAGCAAATAATTTAGGCCCCAAGTCCAAACACAATAAAGCCTAGCCCAAGACCCAAGGACTATGGACCTTATAGACCCACCTAATTTTCTTTCCCCCAACACTGTAGCACTGAAAGTTCCACAACTTTTGAAAGAAGTCACACAACCACACTTTGAATGTCAATTTCTCATTCAAATGTTGATGGTTTAAACAAAACCATTTTCAACATATCACACATAGAAAAAATATTATTTGTTGTTAACCATTAGCTTCGTCACGTGGTGCTCAGCTCCTTTACAATCATAAATTTCACGTGATTGTACGCAATTTTATTGAATTACTACTCACATGAAACACCAAAAGTTTGGGATATCCCATGGGCTTTCACTACATACTTAAAAGTCTTCTAATTTTACTGTCACTTTTGTATTTTTTTTCTTTCTGTTTTTGGCAAATGCTGAAGAATGCTCTTGGGGCAGAAGTTAAGCAACATCAATGACATACTTTTTCCTTCTATTACTAAAATCTCTCAATAACAACCTTCAGAATACGAAATATGACACTGAAAGAAATGAACAATATTTCCAATGTAACCAAACAACTTCTCACATTGTTCACCCATGTGTAAATAACGAAAAACTAAAAGGGTAAATTTCGCTTACTTCTCCTGAGGTTTCTGACGAATATAAGAACTTCCTCTGTGGTTTTTGAAAATGTACTCCCTATCTCGCTTTTGAAACTATTCTTGAAATTCCCCCCTTTTGTCATCTCACAGGAGATGTTGTTAATTTTTGTGATTAAATGACCAAAATGCCCTTAAACTAGAAAGCATAAACTACACATCCATTTTCTCCCTTACCCTTTTTTTTTTTTAATCTTAACTTCCTTCCCTTGTCACTCTCCATCTTCCATCACCACGAGTGGCGGATGCATGTAGAGTCCACAAGGGTCACATGACCCTCCTGCCTTTTGTATCCTTACACTTGTGCCCCTACAAAATAATCCAATATTTCAAGTGTCCCCCTAATTGTACCCATCCCTAATTGTGTAGGATCCCATGAAATCCTGAAAAAACTTGAAAGGCCCATTCTATTACCAGTTCCTCTCTCTAAAGCTTTGCTTGAGATGTGTAAAACGTTTAACTTTTATCGTATGGACTAAATTTCTATGCTTTTTTCAATTTGTATGGACAAAATTTCTAAAAATAAAAAATAAAGTAATGATGTATTCTTCTGTTAGTCAATGAAACCCATGACATATCATTACATTTAAGGAAAACATGGTTATGTTTAGAATTTATGCCCTTCTACTTCAAATTTTTAGATCTACCACTGATCACCACAGTCATGTGCATGACAATAACCAACATGATAACTATAGCCATGTGTGTGTGTATATATATATATAAAGAGAGACAGAGACAGAGAGAGAATTAAATACGATAGCCGATCCAACTAGCTATAAGACCACTCATGTTTTACCCAGCTACAGTGGAACTTTTACACGTCTTTCTAATGTCCTAACCTTTGCGGTGCTGCGAGGTAAGATTAGGCCCGGCCCGTACAATATCAAACTCAAGATTTGCAGAGAGAGAGAGATATTCAAAATTTATCTGATTAGATGAGGGAGTGTAAGTGATAAAATGTGATAGATGAGGAAGTATATCTGATTTTTACCCCAAAATTTATCCAAAACAAAACAAGGGGGAAAGCAAAAGAAAGAATGTGAAGCGTCCTCTGCCAATATCTTTTCAGCATACATTTTGGCCTCTTCTACGTACATATTTCAGGAGAGGATCACCAGGTGTAAAATATATTTCCCATGTTAGCGAAGACACGGATTACAATATCTAATTTGGAATCTCTATTCCTTTCTCACGTGGTCCTTTGCATTAGAATGGTCTCATTTCAAAAATCATGTTGCATAACCTCTTTATATTACAAAAAGTTTCCTTGAAGACAGGGACAACGATTTCATGAACGTGGGGGCCGAATTATGAATCACAAGATTTTGAAATTTCAAGGTTCCGAAATCTTTATAGTTTGTTTTGTTTGAATTTTGAGGGAAGTTTTTTGGATAATAAGCGGAGAGAAACAGAAAGATAAATGAGATTAATAATTGAAGGTAAAAAGAACACATTCTTAAAGCATTTAAATGTCTGAATAACATCCAATACAAAACACAATATTTAGATGCTTTACCAAACAAAAAATAACTAATACTCCCTCCGTCCCTTTTTTAGAGTCCAGTATTCCATTTTGGGTTGTCCCTTAATAAGTGTCCATTTTTGTAAGTTAGTGGGTAAAAGTTGGTGAATTTTCCATTTTGCCCCTAAAAGTAGATTCCATTTTGAAAAGTTAGTGAGTAAAAATGTAATGATAATGTTTCCATAGAGGGTAAAGAGGGAAAGTGGAGGTAAAAGTTGATATGAAAGGTGTAATGATATGTCTTTTTAATAAGTTGAAATTACGAAGTAGGACACTTAAAAAGGGACGGATGAAGTATATAATATTAAAATTTGAAGGAAAAAAACCCTGAAACTAAGCGGGGGCCGTGTCCCCCATTAGCCTAAGAGTGGATCCGTCTGCTTGAAGAGAAGAAGTTCAAGTAGTTCCCTAAAAACACATGAAAGATGACCGCGACTAATAATTCTAGTCAAACTAAAACCATTCTTAAGCTGATGTACACTAGTATATTTTTTTTCCCTATAAACCAATCAGCAAATTCTAATTTCACTCCAATTCCACTCCTTGTGGTGTAAACCCGAGTGCAAATCAAAAGTTATCATTCATATAGCGCAATTACTTCTTTTTTTTTTGCCGCTACAATCCCCGGAGGTCCCTGCAGGCCTAAGTACATTTTTTCTAAATTCATTATCAAATAGGATCCATCGACGGCGACCTCATCTCAACTTCACATTTTGAACTAAGTTCGACCTGATTATCCCCCTTCGAAAATACATAAGCAGTTGTTGATCAGGCTCGATCTCTTCTTTTCTTTTTCTTGGTGAATATTTGATTGTTAGAATTGAATTTGGCAAGGGAGATGGAGACATCCCAACTCAAGCTTGATGAAACTTGGTGGAAGAATTTATTTTGGCAAGGGAGATGGAGACATCCCAACTCAAGCTTGATGAAACTTGGTGGAAGAATTTATTTTGGCAAGGGAGTTGGAGACATCTCAACTTATTTTAAACCATTACAAATTAACTTCTTCTTTTTTTTTTTGAACCGCAATACAAATTAACTTGTATCCTATTTTTGGGTAAGCCAACCAAATTCATCTACCCACTCATTCATTTAAGCCGAAAACCAACCAAGTCCAAATGGATTAAGCCCAACTTCAATGACCCATGCAATCTAGTGGAGGAGAAAATAATATAGGCCCAACCCCAATCAAGCTTAGCCCAAGACCCAAACCCACCAAATTTTGTTTCCTCTAACAATGTAGCACTGAAATTTCCACACCTTTCGACACAACCCCCATTTGAATGTCAGTTTCTCGTTCAAATTTTAATGGTTTAAACTAGAGGTGGCAAATGGGCGGGTTGGGTCGGGTTTGAGCGGGTTGAAACGGGTCACGGGTCAAATATGGGCGGGCTAAATATGGGTCAAATAGTAAATGGATTAAAACGAATCGGGTCGAATATGGGTTAGGCCAAACCCGCCCGACCCGACCCGTTTTCCTTTCCTACTTTTTTTTTTTTTTTCCTTTCCTTCTTTTTCCCCGTCCTTCTCGTCTGTTCTTCCCCCGGTATGGGTTGAATATGAGTCCACTTTGTGAATGCTTCAAAAAGCAACACAGATAACAAATAACAATGAGCCGAGTCGAAGGCCGAGTTGGCTTGAAAATGTCAAAATTCGTAAAAATTATATACTCATTGGTTAGTTTCAGTTAATTAGTCTTACTAAAGAATAGTAGCAGTAGATTTCAAAAGATTCGCCTGGGTTTGGATTAAAAAGGACCCGGGCCCCAAGTTAAGTGACTTTTTTCTCGTTTCTATTAATTTTTTTTTGAATTTGTTTGTTTTGCGTCAAATTGTTGTGACTGATTGATTCGTCTCGTCGGGAGGAATCGGAAAAGTAAAAAATAATGATCGAAACTCATAATTTTTTGAATAAAGCCAAAAAAAAATTATGAGTTTCGATCAATTTTTTTTTCACTTTTTCGATTCTTCTCGATAAGACAAATTAATAAAAACTGAACGAACTAAACAACTCCAAACATTACCGTATTTGGGTCAAATTTTGTGTTTAAAACTCTGTCCAATTATTCACCTAATTAACTTGCTTGTGGTTCTGTTTCCAAATCAATTGAGAGAGAGAGAGAGTGTCGCTGACATGAGAGAGAGAGAGAGAGAGAGAGAGAGAGAGAGAGTGTGTGTGGCTGACATGTACTGATGTACAATGCCCACAATTCAAGGTGAGGTAAGAGGTTGTGAACAAATTTTCGGAAAACAGTTACGGGATTTTTCAGGAGTAAACCAACTCTTGTGCAGAATGGGTTTTTTAATTCAAACCCAAATTGAACCCATATTCAACCCATCTAAACCCATGTAAATATGGGTTTATATGGGTTGAACCCATATCAACCCGTTATGTAATATGGGCGGATTGGGTTGGGTTATAAATGGGCGGATTGGGCGGGTTAGAAAAATATGGGTTGAGATTGCCACCTCTAGTTTAAACAAAACCATTTTCAACAGATCACACACACAAAAAAATTATCCTTTGTTGTTCGTTATTAGCTTCGTCACGTGGTGCTCAAGACCTAAGGACAATGGGCCTTATAGACTCACCTAATTTTCTTTCCCCTAACACTGTAGCACTGAAAGTTCCACACATTTTGACAAAAGTCACACAACCACACTTTTAATGTCAATTTCTGTAACAACTCTGATTTTTACTAAATAAAAATTTCGTTGTTAATTCGAAAAGTCTTTAATTTTTCTTGAATGATTATTAAACTCCTCTCGAAGACCTTGAGTTATTCCTAGCAATCCGTCATGATTAGATTCTTCCATAAGATCATTTTCTAAAGACAAGTGTGTTGGACTATTCCCTTAATCATCGAGCTTAAGCCTAGGTTAGATTCTTGACTAGAAATCCTACTTAGCAAGCCTAGTTAGCTTCTAATCTAATCCAGGAAGATAACCGAATTAAACCCTTGACCTTCCTTGAACCATTTGGACCTTTTGATCTCTTGAACCCTAGGTCAACCCTTTTGACCAAAGTCAATCGTTGACCTTGACCATTGGACCATAATTGTTAGTAGATGTATTATCCACTGGATAATAGGACTTGTACTTTGTATAATAGTTAATTCATTGACTAGAATCCCATGGGATTCCCTTATTAAAGTATTAGGAGAGTATCTAGTAGAATATATATCCCTAGGATTCCCTATGTACTAAATACTATATTATAATAGTACATGTGCCAAATTGGAGTATTATATTGTAAAATTTTGACTAGATATCTACCTAGATCTTCTAGTACATACTTATATATTATAATAGAGTACTAGTACACCTACTCCTCTATTATATAGAGATAGAACACATGTGTTATTTCATTGTTTAATAGAAAATCTTATTATTTCAAAACCCCATTAGTTTATTATCTCCTTGTCCTTCCATATCTTATTAGTTTATTAGTACTTATGTACTTACATGATCTTAGGATTATATATAGATATATATAAATATAGATAGTACAAGGGAGGGAGAGAGAGAGAGAGAGAGGGGAGAGAGAGCCGAGAGAGATGGAGAGAGAGAGAGAGAAAGATATGTTGTACTTTCTTGATCTTTCTCTACTAAACCCTAATTCTATTTATATAAGTACATGTACTTATGAAAGAAGGGAGATAGGATGACATGAGATAGATTTGAAGTACTAGATTGCCTTACAAGATTTCTTACACAAAATCCTTACTCTTCCTAAGTCAATCTACCAACCCTTGATCTTTGTACTTGTATATATATATACATAAGTACTTTGTACCAAGAGAGAGAGAGAGAGAGAGGCCGAGAGATTGAGAGAGGGAGAGAGAGAGGGCCGGATGGAGGGAGAGAGAGAGAGAGTGTGATGTGTGTGCAAGTGTACTCACCATATCTTCCTACACCATCTTCTTGCATCACCATGTACTACTCAATCTAGGGTTTCTTATTCTATCATCCAAAGTACAACCAAAAATCTAGTCTTTCTTACACTTTGATCAACCAAGGACAACCAAATCTCATTTTCTATTCTTTCAAAGGACTAGATTAGACTAAAACCCTAATAGAATAACCTAGATTTGTCCTAGTTTGGAAGAAGAAGATCTAGAGTGATGTCATGACTTGAAAGGACTAGATTTTGGAGCAAAATCTATTGAATTTAGAGAGAGAGAGGAGCCGGCCATGAGGGAGAGGGAGAGGCCATCCATTTGCCTATAAATAGGACCCCATGCTTTCATTCAACTCACACCTTTCCAACCTCCAACTTCTCTCTCTAGAAAGCTTAGTGTTCTTGTTGTTCTTGCTTGTTCTTAGCTTGTTCTTGAGGTTCTTCATAAGTTCTTCAAGAAACTCATCCTAGGCCGCCACTAAACCGCCACTCGACCACCCTTTCAATCCAAAAAGTCAAGTAGTGTTAGTCAAGATCTAGTTTCGAGAGAAACCATTCTCTTTCGAAGCTACCGAAAGCCATTCCTAAGAAGTTACTCCGTCCGACCACCGACGTACCATCCTTACTCCGTAGTCGTCACTACTGCCAAGAAGAACGGTAGAATTCTTCGTCCCCGCTATTCCTAAGTATACGTAGGATTTTCCTACACCTCCTAAACTCTAAGTATACGTAGAAATATTAATAAACACGTGTTGTTTTAAACTTATAAAAAGAAGCATGAGTTTTTGAAAGATAACGTTCCTAGATTAGCTTTAATTATTTGTAATTGATCTTAGAATGATTATGAGTACGATTATGTGATTACTTGTCTACTTGTAAGCATAAGTGGTTACCACTCCAAAGGTGTCCGTCCATGTGGCACTATGCTTAACTTTGTGCGATTAAATGTTGAGCATGATGATGTGATAAAGTGAGCATGCTATTTATATAGAGTTGAATGATCTTGCTAATTTAGTTTCAAGATTACTTAAAATGTGAAAAGAACTACCGCGGAGTCATGGCATGCGAACAAGACACAAAAACCGAGAAAGTTAGAAACATGACACCTAGGGTGTGTTTAAAGGCGTGGCCTTGATAAAATATTTTTGAAACTACATAATGACCGTTTGTGGTGGTCATTATGAGTTGTGTGTGTGTATGTATGCCAATGGGAACCCGGGACGGCGGAACCATTGTGAGGATACTCGGGAGACCGGAACGGCGGAACCGAGGTTGGGTGTGTGGCTTGGTTATCCGTGGAGAGGAGCCAATGCTAATGTGTGCCAATGGGAACCCGGGACGGCGGAACCATTGTGAGGATACTCGAGAACCCGGAACGGCGGAATCGAGGTTGGGTGTGTTTAAAAACGGATTTTCGAAAATGATTTCGGAAAGTATTAATAAAGTGGAAAATTGATGACACGGTCTACGATGAGTCGCGTAGGAGAAACACGAAAAGACATGACACCAACGCTAGAAAAATAGTGAATGTGAATATGAAATTGCTAAACCATATTGTTGGATGAGCATGTGTAATTGTTTATGTGCTTCTTGTTGTAAGTTAAGGGTTAGTGGGTATGGTTTATTCTATTGAGCTTTATAAGCTCACGGTGTTACCTTTGTTGACCCTGACATATTATATTGGTGGCGACGCCGGTATAATGTGTCAGACCTTATAGACGAACAGGGTGAGATGTACACTATGGAGGCCTTTGGAGCCGAAGAGCTGGCTAGGATGGAAGAGCAGGCGGAGCTGTAGTTAGGAACCTTAGTTCCCTCCCCTTTTGAATAAATGTACTCCCTTGTGAGATTAACAATGTAATAATGAGCCAGACTCTGTTAATTTTATCAATAAAATGTTTAATTAACGTACCCGAAAATGGGGGCGTTACAACTTGGTATCAGAGCTTTAGGTTCAAAACCTCGGCCATGGGTAGAATGGGTAGAACCATAAGATAGTTTGACCGTTGCATAAATGTGAATTGAGTTTAAGTTTACCGTCCCAAATTGGGTGGAATTCTGGCAAAGCAATCTTTGGATTGAAGCAAAGTGTGGAAATTGGCAGTACCGCCGAGCTGGGGATTCCCGAACAATTGGATGATGACTTAAATCAATAATCGAATGTGGAACTTAGAAATTGAAAACTTCCTATTTAGATTGAACCCTGTCTAAAAAAAAAAAAAATTACTAATTAAGGTTTAAAACTTTCCTTGTAGATGAGTCACCTGATTAACCTCGTAGCTGGAATCCACCAACTCAAGATCGCCATGGAAACCACGACAACTCAACTACTTAAGAACCCCGAATTTGTCGCTGCTACCCTTACTGAGATACGAGATTTCAAGAGAGTGCAACGAAGTACCCCCAATCCCCGTAGAAGAGGACCCCTGGTTCTCTGGAATGTTCCCGATCCTATACGCCCTTCGTGGAATCTTTGGTGCCCTACCCCTAATGGAGAGCGTTGAAATTGGTGATAAGGAGGAGAGAAATGGTGACAAAGAGAAGGCCAATGATACCCCTCTAGAGGAAGATGGAACCCCGAAGTGAAAGAAACCTATAGGACGTACTTTAAATAAATAAATTGTAATCCTTCGGGATATGTAGGATGTTGAGAATTTGGGCCACCATCCTTTGTTTAGGATATCTTTAAGCAGTACCTTTACTATGTTGGCAATAAAGAGCTTACCTGTGTAATAGGAAATTTAGGTCAATAAAAGCCTTCTATGTTATAAAAGATATGTGAGTTTTTATGATCACTGTTTGTGTACATACTCGTACTCGTTGCATAACCATTAAAAACTAAAGTACAATCCTCTTGAATGTTCTAGATGTCAAACAAGAAACAAGGGGGACGCCCACCCTTTTCCCCTAAAGTCTTGGCCGACTATCGGTCATTACTAGTACCTGAGTACACGGGACCAACACTTTTATCCGAAGACAACATGGAACTCTACGAAGTACCAATCACCTGGGAGATACCACCACCGGCCGTGGACCACGAATACCTTCCACCGACCGAAGTCCCTGCATCACATGTGGAGGACTTTGAGCAACCATTTAGTTTCCCTATTTATAACGTCGAGACTGACCCTAAATTGGAAGCTGTTGTACTGGACTGTTCTCAATACTACTTAGAACCATGGGAGGAACCACCTGTTCTAATGGAAGAGGAATTTCATGAGCAGGGATATAAACTCCTCGAGGAAACCGTGACCAGAGCCAAAAGAGACTACAAGAAAAGACTGAGAGAGATGTTTGGAATTATCCTACCTTAGGAGTAATACATTAGAATAAGGTAGTGGTAGTGGTAGTTGCACTTGTGGCACTCGTAGACTAACCAAACCATGTAATAAGAATCATATAGTAGGATAAGAGTAGGATCGCTCCAACTTGTACTAGGAAAATCTGCCTTGTGTTTATGTTATGCTTACGTTGTAATCCTTGCTTATCTATGAAAAAGTTTACTTTATATTAAGGAATAATATTGCATCCTGTTTAAATTATTGCTTTCGATCTTAGGAAGTAAACGAATTACAAAAACGAAAATTGATCGTTAGGCTAAACCTCCCCCTTTACAATTTTTACTCGTAGATGGTGAACCGACGCAGTGGATTAGGATACGAGGCCGGAGAATCCTCTAACGCAAACCCTAACCTAACCCAAATCATGCAAGCATTTGTGGCTGCTTTGAATGCCAACCGCCAAAACCCAAACCGCGACGACGGACCAATGACTCGAACCCGAGCGATGAACGAATTCTACAAACGCCGACCCCCGACGTTCCACGGCGATACCAACCCTACCGTAGCTGAAACCTGGCTGAAAGAAGTCAAGGTGATCCTGGACACCTTGGAGATTACCCGCGATGGAGATCGTGTAGCCCTAGCCTCGTACCAACTGAAGGGGGAAGCCCGCTATTGGTGGGAATTGATGGAGGCAACCCATGCCATAGCCACCATGACCTTCGCTGAGTTTGAAACCTTGTTTCTTGACAAGTATTTTCCCACCCCCATTTGCCTAGCCAAGGAACAAGAATCCATGAACCTGAAGCAGGGAACGATGACCGTTACCCAATACGCGGCCAAATTCGAGGAGCTGTCTCGTTATGCCCCAACCGCCGTAGCAACGGAGGATAAGAAGGCAAGAAGATTTGAGTGGGGGCTGACAACCGCTCGAAGGGCCGTGGTAGCACAAGCCTTTACCACCTACTCTGGTGTGGTGAAGTGTGCTCTTCGACTGGAGAGTGAGGAGGCTGATTTCAAAACCCGATGGAGGAAGGCAACCGGCAATACCGGTGGACCGATTCGAACCCAAGCGGCCAATAGCAACCGGGGACCTTACCCTACCAAACCCTTTGCCTCGTCTCAAAACAACCAAGCTTGGAAGACTGCTGCACCAGGACGTGGTGAACCACAGAGGAGTGGCCAAAACAGGGCAACAGTTCAGTGCTTCAACTGTCAGGCCATAGGCCACTACAAGCGTGAGTGCCCTCAACCTTTGAGGGAGAGAATTGGAAGCTTTGGAGCTCCAAAGACTCAAAATCCTGGATTAGCCGGTTCTGTGAAGCAGAATCCGGGAAGCTCACTGCAGCAACAAAATGGACAAAACCAAGGCAAGCAGCCTGTGGGAACCCAGCATGGCACTGGAGGGCGCATATTTGCACTACAGACCGAGGAGCAAGAGTCGGATCCTTCTGTGATCCAAGGTACGCTACTGTTATATAGTACCTGTGTACAAGCCTTGTTTGATTCCGGAGCATCGCATTCTTTTATATCGACTGCCTGCGTTACTGCTCCAGCACTAGAAACGGAACCCCTAAGGACAAGTACGAAAGTAGCCTCACCGTTGGGGGGGAGTATAGCTATTAGTCTAGTATGTAGAGGGTACGATTTAGAAGTAGCCAATTTACGCTTAACCTGTGACCTCAGAGTGATCGACATGGTGGACTTCGACGTAATCTTGGGAATGGACTGGCTATCCGCACACCGAGCAGTCATAAACTGTCATCAGAAGACGATGACGGCATACACCCCTGATGGAACTCGTTTCCGTTTTAAGGGGGATAGACAAGTGGCGAGTTTGACAACGAAGAGATCTAGGTGGCAGAATCAACTGTTTGGATGGGTAGCTAGTCTCCAAATGGAAGAAACTGATAGGATGGAGATGGGATTACCACACATCGTTTGCGAGTACGCTGATGTTTTCCCTGAAGTACTTCCTGGCCTACCACCTCAGAGAGAGATAGACTTCTCTATAGAATTCCAACCGAGGACAGCCCCAATCTCCATGGCACCATACCGTATGGCCCCCGCAGAATTAAAGGAGCTCAAGACCCAATTGCAAGAGCTGTTGGAGAAAGGATTTATCAGACCTAGCACGTCACCATGGGGAGCACCTGCATTGTTCGTGAAGAAGAAAGAAGGGACACTTCGACTATGCATCGACTATCGGAAGCTAAACCAAGTCACAGTCAAGAATCGGTACTCCCTACCGAGAATCGATGATCTCTTCGACCAGTTGAGAGGAGCAACCTGTTTCTCAAAAATTGACCTCCGATCGGGATATCATCAACTTAGAATCCAAGATGAGGACATCTCCAAGACCGCCTTCCGCACCAGATATGGACACTACGAGTTTGTAGTGATGCCATTTGGGCTGACGAACGCTCCGGCAGTATTCATGTGTCTCATGAACAAGATTTTTCAACCCTACTTAGATAAGTTTGTAGTGGTGTTCATTGATGACATCTTGATATACTCCGCCAATAAGGAGGAGCACGAGGGACACCTTCGAATAGCGCTACAGGTACTCCGAGATAGCCAACTTTTTGCCAAAGCAAGTAAATGCGAGTTTTGGCTAGAGGTGGTTAAGTTCTTGGGGCACGTAGTATCCAAAGATGGAATAGCCGTGGACAAAAGTAAGGTTGAAGCAGTGCTAAATTGGAAGCAGCCAACCTCAGTGTTTGAAATCAGAAGTTTCCTAGGATTGGCTGGATACTACCGAAGATTCATACCAGACTTCTTGATTCTCACCAAACCAATGACGAGACTCACTCAGAAAGGAGTGAAGCTGGATTGGAGTGAAGCCTGTGAGAAATCTTTTCAAGAGCTGAAAAAGAGGCTGACCAGTGCGCCGATACTCATCATCCCCGAACGAGGCGTGGATTACACCGTCTATTGCGACGCATCGAGGGATGGCTTGGGCTGCGTACTGATGCAGAATGGAAAGGTTGTGGCTTACGGATCGCGACAACTCCGACCACATGAGAAAAATTACCCTACTCATGACTTAGAATTGGCTGCAGTAGTATTCGCTCTCAAAACTTGGCGCTACTACCTGTGGGGAGAACAATTCGAGGTCTTTACCGACCACAAGAGCCTCAAGTACCTATTCACTCAGAAGGAGTTGAATCTGAGGCAGCGTCGCTGGATGGGATACTTGGAAGATTACAAATTCACGCTGTAGTATCATCCTGGCAAGGCCAACGTGGTGGCTGATGCCCTAAGCCGAAAGGACAGGACCCAGAAGGTCAAGACTGCCATCAAGGAATGGGAAATGGTGGATACACTCAACGAGTTCAACCTGAGGCCTTCATCAGAAAATGGGAATGCCCAGTTGTATGCTCTCGTCGCAGAACCAGCACTACACCGAGAGATTTTACTAGCTCAAACCTCTGAACAAGATTGTGAGTTCATCCGGTACCGAATCCGAGAAGGAAAGGCGCTACCAGGATGGACGATCGAGGGAGACAATAGCCTGAGATTCAAGGGAAGGGTATTTGTACCTAATATCGGGACTCTTCGAGAAGCTGTACTCCGAGAAGCTCACCATTCAAACTTCGCAGTTCACCCTGGCGGTACAAAGATGTATCACGATTTGCGGAGGACTTACCGGTGGGAAGGAATGAAGAAGGATGTGGCCCGATTTGTATCAACTTGCCTTGTGTGTCAACAAGTCAAGGCCGAACATCAGAAACACGGAGGAGACCTTCAACCCTTGCCGATCCCAACATGGAAGTGGGAGCACATCTCGATGGATTTTGTAACTGGATTACCAAGATCTGCCAAATCCAACACTGCTATCTGGGTGATCGTGGACCGACTCACCAAATCCGCGCATTTTCTGCCTGTTAAGATGACAGAGAACGTGGAACAGTTGAGTCTGTTATACATTCGAGAGATTGTACGACTCCATGGAGTACCGATCTCGATTGTATCCGATAGAGACCCACGTTTCGTATCACACTTTTGGAAGGGACTGCAGAAGGCATTGGGAACAGATGTGAGACTTAGTACCGCCTTCCACCCTCAAACAGACGGACAAACGGAGAGGACAATTCAGACGTTGGAAGATATGCTGAGAGCCTGTGCCTTAGATTTCTCTGGAAATTGGGAGCAACACTTACCATTAGTCGAGTTTGCCTACAACAACAGCTATCAAGCAAGCATCGAGATGGCGCCATACGAAGCCTTATACGGACGACCCTGTCGATCTCCAGTCTGCTGGACAGATGCCGGAGAAACGGGATTGATTGGACCTGACATAGTACGGGATACTACGGAAAAGATCAAAACCATCCGACAAAGGATCCAAACCGCTCAGAGCCGACAAAAGAGTTATGCGGATAAAAGGAGCTGACCATTAACCTTTGCCATAGGAGATCACGTATTCCTAAAGATCAGACCAAAGAAGGGAGTCATCAGATTTGGGAAAAAGGGAAAGCTATCCCCACGTTACACCGGACCCTTTGACATCGTGGAAAAGATTGGGAAGGTTGCGTATCGTCTAGCCCTGCCACCGCAGCTAGATAGAGTACATAACGTGTTTCACGTTTCCATGCTCCGCAAATATCTCGCCCTGCCCACTCATGTTCTCAATTGGGAAGACATCGCCATAGAGGAAGACGCGACATACGAAGAGGAACCAATAGAGCTTCAAGACCGCAGCGAGAAGACAATCCGGAACAAGACAATCAAACTAGTACGGGTCCTGTGGAAGCACCGTGGAGCTGGAGAGACCACATGGGAAAGAGAGGAGACTATGAAGGCAAATTACCCTCGCCTGTTCGAATTCGAGCGTACACCTAATTTCGAGGACGAAATTGTTTAAGGGGGATAGGTTGTAACAACTCTGATTTTTACTAATTAAAAATTTCGTTGTTAATTCGAAAAGTCTTTAATTTTTCTTGAATGATTATTAAACTCCTCTCGAAGACCTTGAGTTATTCCTAGCAATCCGTCATGATTAGATTCTTCCATAAGATCATTTTCCAAAGACAAGTGTGTTGGACTATTCCCTTAATCATCGAGCTTAAGCCTAGGTTAGATTCTTGACTAGAAATCCTACTTAGCAAGCCTAGTTAGCTTCTAATCTAATCCAGGAAGATAACCGAATTAAACCCTTGACCTTCCTTGAACCATTTGGACCTTTTGATCTCTTGAACCCTAGGTCAACCCTTTTGACCAAAGTCAACCGTTGACCTTGACCATTGGACCATAATTGTTAGTAGATGTATTATCCACTGGATAATAGGACTTGTACTTTGTATAATAGTTAATTCATTGACTAGAATCCCATGGGATTCCCTTATTAAAGTATTAGGAGAGTATCTAGTAGAATATATATCCCTAGGATTCCCTATGTACTAAATACTATATTATAATAGTACATGTGCCAAATTGGAGTATTATATTGTAAAATTTTGACTAGATATCTACCTAGATCTTCTAGTACATACTTATATATTATAATAGAGTACTAGTACACCTACTCCTCTATTATATAGAGATAGAACACATGTGTTATTTCATTGTTTAATAGAAAATCTTATTATTTCAAAACCCCATTAGTTTATTATCTCCTTGTCCTTCCATATCTTATTAGTTTATTAGTACTTATGTACTTACATGATCTTAGGATTATATATAGATATATATAAATATAGATAGTACAAGGGAGGGAGAGAGAGAGAGAGAGGGGAGAGAGAGCCGAGAGAGATGGAGAGAGAGAGAGAAAGATATGTTGTACTTTCTTGATCTTTCTCTACTAAACCCTAATTCTATTTATATAAGTACATGTACTTATGAAAGAAGGGAGATAGGATGACATGAGATAGATTTGAAGTACTAGATTGCCTTACAAGATTTCTTACACAAAATCCTTACTCTTCCTAAGTCAATCTACCAACCCTTGATCTTTGTACTTGTATATATATATACATAAGTACTTTGTACCAAGAGAGAGAGAGAGAGAGAGAGGCCGAGAGATTGAGAGAGGGAGAGAAAGAGGGCCGGATGGAGGGAGAGAGAGAGTGTGTGTGATGTGTGTGCAAGTGTACTCACCATATCTTCCTACACCATCTTCTTGCATCACCATGTACTACTCAATCTAGGGTTTCTTATTCTATCATCCAAAGTACAACCAAAAATCTAGTCTTTCTTACACTTTGATCAACCAAGGACAACCAAATCTCATTTTCTATTCTTTCAAAGGACTAGATTAGACTAAAACCCTAATAGAATAACCTAGATTTGTCCTAGTTTGGAAGAAGAAGATCTAGAGTGATGTCATGACTTGAAAGGACTAGATTTTGGAGCAAAATCTATTGAATTTAGAGAGAGAGAGGAGCCGGCCATGAGGGAGAGGGAGAGGCCATCCATTTGCCTATAAATAGGACCCCATGCTTTCATTCAACTCACACCTTTCCAACCTCCAACTTCTCTCTCTAGAAAGCTTAGTGTTCTTGTTGTTCTTGCTTGTTCTTAGCTTGTTCTTGAGGTTCTTCATAAGTTCTTCAAGAAACTCATCCTAAGCCGCCACTAAACCGCCACTCGACCACCCTTTCGATCCAAAAAGTCAAGTAGTGTTAGTCAAGATCTAGTTTCGAGAGAAACCATTCTCTTTCGAAGCTACCGAAAGCCATTCCTAAGAAGTTACTCCGTCCGACCACCGACGTACCATCCTTACTCCGTAGTCGTCACTACCGCCAAGAAGAACGGTAGAATTCTTCGTCCCCGCTATTCCTAAGTATACGTAGGATTTTCCTACACCTCCTAAACTCTAAGTATACGTAGAAATATCAATAAACACGTGTTGTTTTAAACTTATAAAAAGAAGCATGAGTTTTTGAAAGATAACGTTCCTAGATTAGCTTTAATTATTTGTAATTGATCTTAGAATGATTATGAGTACGATTATGTGATTACTTGTCTACTTGTAAGCATAAGTGGTTACCACTCCAAAGGTGTCCGTCCATGTGGCACTATGCTTAACTTTGTGCGATTAAATGTTGAGCATGATGATGTGATAAAGTGAGCATGCTATTTATATAGAGTTGAATGATCTTACTAATTTAGTTTCAAGATTACTTAAAATGTGAAAAGAACTACCGCGGAGTCATGGCATGCGAACGAGACACAAAAATCGAGAAAGTTAGAAACATGACACCTAGGGTGTGTTTAAAGGCGTGGCCTTGATAAAATATTTTTGAAACTACATAATGACCGTTTGTGGTTGTCATTATGAGTTGTGTGTGTGTATGTATACCAATGGGAACCCGGGACGGCGGAACCATTGTGAGGATACTCGGGAGACCGGAACGGCGGAACCGAAGTTGGGTGTGTGGCTTGGTTATCCGTGGAGAGGAGCCAATGCTAATGTATGCCAATGGGAACCCGGGACGGCGGAACCATTGTGAGGATACTCGAGAACCCGGAACGGCGGAATCGAGGTTGGGTGTGTTTAAAAACGGATTTTCGAAAATGATTTCGGAAAGTATTAATAAAGTGGAAAATTGATGACACAGTCTACGATGAGTCGCGTAGGAGAAACACGAAAAGACATGACACCAACGCTAGAAAAATAGTGAATGTGAATATGAAATTGCTAAACCATATTGTTGGATGAGCATGTGTAATTGTTTATGTGCTTCTTGTTGTAAGTTAAGGGTTAGTGGGTATGATTTATTCTATTGAGCTTTATAAGCTCACGGTGTTACCTTTGGTGACCCTGACATATTATATTGGTGGCGACGCCGGTATAATGTGTCAGACCTTATAGACGAACAGGGTGAGATGTACACTATGGAGGCCTTTGGAGCCGAAGAGCTGGCTAGGATGGAAGAGCAGGCGGAACTATAGTTAGGAACCTTAGTTCCCTCCCCTTTTGAATAAATGTACTCCCTTGTGAGATTAACAATGTAATAATGAGCCAGACTCTGTTAATTTTATCAATAAAATGTTTAATTAACGTACCCGAAAATGGGGGCGTTACAATTTCTCATTCAAATTTTAATAGTTTAAACAAAACCATTTTCAACAGATCACAAAAAAAAAAAATATTCTTTGTCATTAGCCATTAGCTTCATCACACGGTGCTCAGTTCCTTTACAATCACAAATTTTACGTGATCGTACGCAATTTTATTGAATTACTACTCACATGAAACACCAAAAGTTTGGGATATCCCATAGGCTTTCACTACATACTTAAAGGTCTTCTAATTTTATTGTCACTTTTGTATTTTTTTTTCCTTTTTTGGCAAATGCTGAAGAATGCTCTTGGGGCAGAAGTTAAGCAATGTTAATGACATACTTTTTCCTTCTATTACTAAAATCTCTCACTAACAACCTTCAGAATACGAAATATGACACTGAAAGAAATGAACAATATATCAAATGTAACCAAACAACTTCTCACATTGTTCACCCATGTGTAAATAAAGAAAAACTAAAAGGGTAAATTTTGCTTGTTTCCCCTAAGGTTTCTGACGAATATAAGAACTTTCCAAGTGGTTTTTGAAAATGTACTCCCTACCTCGTTTTGGACAATAACCAACCTGATAACTACAGCCATGTGTGTGTGTATGTATATATATATATATATATATATAGAGAGAGAGAGAGAGAGAGAGAGAGAGAGAGAGAATTAAATACGATAGCCAACCGATCTAGCTATAAGACCACTCATGTTTTACCCAGCTACAGTGGAACTTTTACACGTCTTTCTAATGTCCTAACCTTTACGGTGCTACGAGGTAAGATTACACCCGTACAATATCAAACTCAAGATTTGCAGAGAGAGAGATATTCAAAATTTATCTGATTAGATGAGGGGGTGTAAGTGATAAAATGTGATAGATGAGGAGGTATATATCTGATTTTTACCCCAAAATTTATCCAAAACAGAACAAGGGGGAAAGCAAAAGAAAGAATGTGAAGCGTCCTATGCCAATTTCTTTTCAGCATACATTTTGGCTTCTTCTACGTACATATTTCAGAGAGGATCACCAGGTGTAAAATATATTTCCTATGTTAGCAAAGACACGGATTACACGCAGTACAATATCTAATTTGGAATCTCTATTCCTTTCTCACGTGGTCCTTTGCATTAGATCGAGTGGTCTCATTTCAAAAATCATGTTGCATAACCTCTTTATATTACAAAAAGTTTCCTTGAAGACAGGGATGGAACCAGGATTTCGTGAACGTGGGGGCCGAATTATGAATCACAAGATTTTGAAATTTCAAGGTTCCGAAAAATTTATAATTTGTTTGGTTTGAATTTTGAGGGAAGTTTTTTGGATTATAAGCGGAGAGAAAGAGAAACATAAATGAGATTAATAATTGAAGGGAAAACGAACACATTCTTAAAGCATTTAAATGTCTGAATAACATCCAATACAAAACACATACAATATTTAGATGCTTTACCAAATAAAAAATAACTAATATATAATATTAAAATTTGAAGAAAAAAACCGTGAAACTATGCGGGGGCCATCAGGCCATGGCCCCCATTAGCCTAAGGTTGGATCCGTCTCTGCTTGAAGAGAAGAAGTTCAAGTAGTTCCCTAAAAACACATGAAAGATGACCACGACTAATAATTCTAGTCAAACTAAAACCATTCTTCAGCTGATGTACACTAGTATATCTTTTTTTTCCTATAAACCAATCAGCAAATTCTAATTTCACTCCAATTCCACTCCTTGTGGTGTAAACCCGAGTGCAAATCAAAAGTTATCATTCATAGAATCATATAGCGCAATTACTTCTTTTTTTTGCCGCTAAAATCCCCGGAGGTCCCAACAGGCCTAAGTACATTTTTTCTAAACTCATATAAATAATTCATTATCAAATAGGACCCATCGACGGCGACCTCATCTCAACTTCACATTTTGAACTAAGTTTGACCTGATTATCCCCCTTCGAAAATACATAAGCAGTTGTTGATCAGGCTCGGTCTCTTCTTTTCTTTTCCTTGGTGAATACTTGATTGTTAGAATTTGTGGGAGATCGGGTTCCACTGGAGGTGCTTACGTGTAGAAATGTGAGCTGGAGATGTGCGATTGGCTGATGATTAGTATTGAGGAGGAAAGGGGAATGATCCTGTGGGGTGAGGGAAGGAGCAAGAGGTACGGAAAAGATAAAGGCAACGTGTCTCCCTTGTTCTCCGCGGGGGTGATGTCTGACCTTCTCTGGAATCAAGCGAGTGAGGTCACCTTCTCTCCGGGGAAGAATGTTCTCCTTCCTCAGAATCAATGTTCACACCCTTTCTTTCTAGAAAAGTCAGCCTCTGCAATCATTGGGAATGACAGGGGTATTTATAGGGCACCTGGGCCTAGGTCAGGCCCAGAACGGCGCTCCTATAAGACCCTAACACGTGTCCCTCCCGTACCTCCAGGTCCCGGATAGACTCGTCCTCCCGCGGAGGTCTTCCGCTGGAGGACTCGCATTTCCGCGACGCTACCTCCATCCCAAGCCACCAGGCCACAAGAGCTTCCTCAATTCCCGCAAGAGCAAGGTCGCGACCCACGGCGATCGCTTGCTTCCCGCGGGGTTCCTTCCGGGCCCTGCCTTCTTGGCCCAAATAGAACCCCGGGATCTTCCTGTGGTCCTCTGCCGTCGTACCCATCTCGGTACGTCTTTAGTTCCTCCGCGGAGCCAGCGGGGGTCCCGCGGTGTCTTCCCTTCCGCGGGTTATTTCCGCGAGCATCATTTTTATGTGCCACACGTGCTTCCCTTCTATTGGGCGGTCAACCGTCTTCTTAGAATAGAATTTTGACTAAGACTGACTTTCCGCGGGGTCCTGGTTACCACGTGTCCGCGGCCAATTGGCTGGTCAAAAAGTCTTCCCTGCTGATGTGTCAATAATTCTGACCGCGCCTACATATGCCCCTCACGCGGGTACGATGAGTGCGCGTCGTTCGCAGTGCGTACTGTCCCGCTTATGAGTTTCTGCGCTTGCCCCTGATTCATTCCGCGGAGCACCGAGTATGTTAACCGTTGACGCCTCTTCGTGTACCGTCGTGACTTTTCGTGTGCAGACGTCATAATTGTCCCCACCGTTTGACCACTATATAAACCATTTGTCCATTATTTCCTTTTCCACCTAACGCCCAAATCTCCGTCAAAGTGCTGTCACTTTCTCTTCTGATTCTCAGCGAGCGATCGTTTTCTTTCTTGTCACTTTCCACCCTTCGTGGTCACAACTTCCCCTTCTCTCCCACTCAAAACGTAAATGGCTGTGGGCAATCCGAACGTTAAGGTCCCAATTCCCTTCGCGGACCAGTGGCAGAGGGCCCCGTACTTGTAGATAGTTGGGGATCCATTCTGGGCCCTCGCGGGGGCCTACCCCGTCGTGGGTGCTCCCGTTGCTGACCCCACCTTCTTCACAGCCCCTACCGCCTCGAAACATGCAGAGTTGGTCAACCCCTCTTCGGTGCTTTGCTTCCGCCTCGAGCGCGGGGATTTCCCCTTCGTGGAATGCCGCTTCGGGGCCCAAGCTTCCCCACCCACTGACTGGGCCGAATGGGTGGATGACGTTGCCAGCGATCCCCGCCTCAGGCCGATATTGTTGGCCAGCAGCACTATTGACGCCATCCAGCTGTCGCGGCGCCTGAGCATCCCCCGGCAGGGGGCGGCTATCAGGAACCTGGAGTTTGCATGCTCGCGTTGGAGCGCTGATTCCCACTCCTTTGCATGGGCATGGGAGGAGAGTGGACTCTCACTGGAGGATGCCTTCATTCTCACTCGCTTGTCTCTCCGCGGGGCCAACATTCTGGACCCGGCCAAACTCTCGCGCGAGGACCGAGATGACATCAAGAGTTTGATAAAGCTGCACCGGCAGGCCCAGAATGGCCCCATCTTTACTGTTCAGGGCGTCCGCAAGGCCACCACGGCGAATGCCAAGAAAAGCTCTCTCGGGAGTTGGCTTTGCTACTTCTTCAAGGACCTTCAGCCCGCGAGGACTGTTGCTCCTAGTGCCGCGCGGGACTTCATCGTGGGCCCTCAATACAAGCAGCGGCTCTACATGGCGGGGTTCTTCTCTTACTTCCTCTCCTACTATGTCTTGCCCGATTATCCCGTCGATGGCCTCTCCCAGGCAGTCTTCCCGCTGGCCGTGCTCCTAGCCCGCGGGCAACCTGTCGCGCTGGCGCCCCTGTTCTTGGGGTCGCTCTACCGTCAACTGGACCTGGTACAGGCTGACTATGCCAGGTTCCTCGGCAGATGTGACCATATTTCGATGGCCCATTCCACCTTCCTGCTCGCATACTTTTTCGAGCACTTCCGCACTATTGCCCCGGTTCCACTGGTCTTCCCGGCGTCAGGGCAACGATCCCGCACGGAGCAATGGCATGGTACCAGCAGCGAGGCCTCATGGTACGAGGCATGTGACATTGAAGCCAACTTCACCCAGCGACCCTACAACATCCCCTCTCCGGGCGTCATGGGCATGGGCCAGTGCCTTCTCCCACTTGCTTCTTCTCTCAACGCCACAAGCGGCGGGAGGCAGTTGGGCCGTTGGGCTTCCTGGGTGGCATTGAATTTGGCATGGTATCAATGCTGCGCTCATAGCTCTTCCTGGGTGGCTCCCGTTCCTATGCAACGAGACTACTGGAGTAATGGTGTACCGCCCAGACCGTTTTGGGAGGCAGTTGGGCTTCGATCAAGGGGTGCCTGGGCCTGCCCCTGCGATGCCTACCTTTGTGGAGTCCCAACTCCGATTCATGGCGGGCCAACTTTCCCCAATCCTAGCGCAACTTGGTGATTTGCCCATCCCTGAGAGGGACAGGGTCTCGAGTTACACTCCGGAATTCCGCGTGTTCTGGAGAAGGAACCTGGACTCCTTCTTGACGTTTGTCCGTGGGCAGGCTGTGGTTCCCGAGACATCTACAATTCGCACGCGGGACACCTCGCTGCGGGCCATTACCGGGGTCCGGGGAGCAGAGTGGCGTGGACCCCACAGCCAATGGGTTGTGATCAACGCCGCGCCCTTGAACAGGGCAGTTTCCCGCGATACAACCTCCGGCTCCTCAAGCTGCCCCGAGGCGCACCGGCGCGCGGGGAACCCGTGGGAGGACACAACCTCCGCCTCCAGCAGAGTCATCCCAACCTTCCTCTTCTCAGGCGCCTGCGACGGGGGAGACCCATCGCCCGAAACGCATTCGAACAGTATGTGGCTTTCCTTATGCTGAATTATCTTATCACGATGCTTCATTTCTTTGCTCCCTGAGGCTTATTCTCTTTGTCTTTTGCTCTTTTTCTCAGCAACGGGACGCTAGCACCTTCGTGGCTTTCGAGCCGGAGGCGGCCACGGCGGCAGAAGCAGCGGAACAAGCAGCTGTCGGAGTGGAAGCGGATGCCCCAGACACTCAGCCCAAATGACGCCGCCTCGATGGTAAGTTTTGCTTTGCTAGAACATCACCCCTATCGTCTTACCTCTTCTGACTTCTCTCACTCTGTTGCAATTTCTCGAACAGCTGTGGTGGAGTCTGATGATGAAGAGAACGAGGACATGGGGGCGGGCAGTGATGGTGACAGTGATGATGATGATGAAGACCAACTCCCCCTCAGCGTCCACTTGGCGGCCCTGCAAGCCTGGTCATCCAAGCCCACGGAGGGCCTTGCCGCGGAAGATGTCACTGTAGTGGACATTTCTGATTCCCCAGAAGAACAAAGGGAAGCGGAGGTGATCCAGCTCCGGGCGGAACCAGTTCCCTTCCCTCACCCGGAACCGGAGTCTTCCGCGGTTTTTGGAGGTATGTTACCTGACGAGCCCTCCATTGTTGACCTTGGGGGAGATCCCAACACAGTTTCTTCCGAGTCATCTTCTTCCTCAGAGGACTCCGAAAATGTCATAGTTTATTCTACTGATCGAGACCCTTCTCCATCTAATGCAGCGCCTTCTGAGGCCCGCGAGCCCCCACCGTCAACGGACACCCGTGAATCCGTGGGCCAAGCCGACATCGCCGTGGAACCCATCAACGCGGCGGCCGTGCAACTCTTGAGGGAGGAAGAGGAAGATAACGTCGAAGAGCTTCCTCGTGCTGCAACAGGGGGCCCTGCCGCGGACCAACCTGGGGCAGGCTCAGCCTCCACTCCCTCTGGGTCTCAACAACAATCCACCAGTGCCTGCATCTGCTCTACCGAGAGCTTTCTAGGCCGGGTCGCTGGCGGCTCTCCAGGGGTCTCCAATGCCTTGTTCTTGCAAGGTCCTGGATCGAATGCAGGGCGGGACACGGCCGCGGACGCCACCAGTCCCCATTCCCCGGCGTGTTCCACCTCTCAGACCCACTCTCCTCACCAGTCTGCAAGACGTACGCCTACTCTGCCCGCTGAGCCTGCTGCCCTCTCTTCTGATCGACAGCTGGAGGTAAACGAAGAGCTTTGTGGGGGAGCCCACCTCCATTACTGACTCATAACTGAATTCTTTATTTAAAGATATGACCTTCCTGCCTACTGACGATGTTTTGGGGGGACAGGGAAGCCAAGCCCTTGGAGACTTCGCACTCGACTTGAACTTGGAGATGGGCGAGCAAATAGAGGAAGTGGAGTCCAGGGAGCAGTCCCCCCTAGGCAGAGCCCTGTTCCAGATCTGGGGAAGGGCCCCATGGACACCGAGGCCGAGTAGCCAGTCCGCCTCTTCCCCGCGGGCTATCCTGTAGATGAGGCCTATTACCCGCTACTGAATGCCATAGCCCGGGACCATCCAGAGACCTTCGCCCTTTTCAATCTGCGGTCTGTCCGGCTTGGGGTGATCTTTCTCAACACCCTTCATGAAGTGCTCACTCCTCGGGCACAGCTTCGTTTTGGTGATTTTGTCCCCGAAACAGAAGCTGCTTTGCAGGAGGTCGCACAGGACATGCAGGTCTTGGGGTTTGACCTTGCTTGGCTATGCACAAGGAGTTCCGCTCTGAGGGCCGCGGGAGAAAAGGCTGCTCTGAGGCCCGAGATCCAGGACTTGGCTGCCCAAATGGAGTCCGCTCGGCAGCATATGGCTAACCTGGAGGCCAAGTTCGCCCAAGTGATGCAGCGTGATGCGGAGCTGGCTGCCGCAGCGTTGAACCTTGAGGATCCCGACCCAGAGGGGCTTGTCTTCGCGAACTAGCAAGCCTAGGGCCTCCCCTCCTTTCCTTTTCCTCTTTTTTTTTTCTTTGTAAAACATATGTACTATTTCCCTTCTTCCTTTTGAATAAAACTGTCATTATTAGAATAAGATTGTTTTTGTGTCAATGATATCACATGTGTGTTGATCTTGCCCCTTCTCTTTTTTCTCTCCTTTTTTTTTTAGTAATGATATTTCCACTTTCCATCCGCGGATCATGTCTTGGCCATTTTCGGCTTGGCCCATCCTCCTGATTTCTAGGCCACGGGCCGCGTTTTGACCATTCTTGCCTTAATATTATTTCTGCTTGATAATCACTAAGTTTGAATTTTGCGGGCCGTGTTCTGGCCATCCGAGGCTTGACATTATCTCTAATTGATAACCGCCAAGCCTGGGATACGCGGGTCATGTTCTGACCCCTCATGACTTAACATTATCTCTGTTTGATAATCACTAAGTTTGAATCCCGCGGGTCATGTTCTGACCTCTCGCGACTTAGTATCATCTCTATTCGATAATCGTTAAGTTTAAATTGATGAATCATAAAGGGGGTGACGGTTCCGCGGAAATGTTCTCTCCGCGTGACCGTATCGTTTCATTTCAGCGTGAAACATTAAGGAGGCAGCATGAGATAGGAACAAGTGCCGAAATTCATTAAAAGATAATCAATCCGACAGTTACAAATTTCAGTGTAGTTCACAGAATGATACCGCTCTTCATTGAACTTCGAAACATGATTACAAGAAAGAAGAAAAGAAAGCACAGGATGGGAAGGAACTGGTAGAGTAAAATAGAGGCTCGCGAACCCCAATGTCTTCTCTCACGGGTAGAACTTCTTGATATATTTGGAATTCACTGCTCCGGTCCTGAAACCGTCTTCAACACGGGCCAGGTGATAGTATCCGCTGGCAGAAGCACTGATTACTTCGTACAGCCCTTCCCATCTAGGCGTGAATTTCGGCGTCTTCAGATCCCTCATCACCGCCGCGGTAGCCTTCCACACTAACTCCCCAACCTTGAACACCCGCGGCACCACGCCTTTGTTATAGTAGCATGCCACGGATTCCCAATATTTCTCATGGCCGAGGGCTGCTGCCATCCTTCTTTCTTCAAGGGCTTCTAGATCTGCCCTTCTTCCTTCTGCGGAGTTCTCCACCATGAGGATCATCCGCGCGGACGGGACGCTTAACTCCACGGGCAAGACCGTTTCCGTTCCATACACCAAGCTGAAAGGTCTGGCGCGGGTAGATTTTCTTTTCGAGGTACGATAAGCCCAAAGGGCTATTGGCAGATGATCAGCCCAAGTGCCCCCACTCTCATCCAGCAGCTTGCTCAATATTCTTGTCATGGTCTTGTTCGTTGCTTCCGCCTGCCCGTTTCCTTGCGGGTAGTAGGCGCTAGAGGTACGGTGATCGACCGTGTATTCATCGAGGAGGCTTCCCACGTGGTGATTGATAAACGGAGTCCCGTTATCAGAAAGGATCATCTTGGGTATGCCGAACCTGCAGATGATATTTTCTTTGATGAATGCCGCCACTGCATCTCCCATGGCCCTCTTCAGCGGAGCAGCTTCAACCCACTTGGTGTAAACCTCCGTGGCCGCCAAAATCCATCTATTTTTTCGTGACGCCGGCTTGATTGGTCCGACTAGGTCCATGGCCCAAGTGTGAAAGGGGTAAGGGGCGCGGATTGAGTGTAATTCCACAGAGGGAGCGCAGACCAAGTTTCCAAACTTCTGACAAGCCTGACACCTCTGAACATGCGCTTGGAATCCCTTTCCATAGTGGACCAAAAATATCCCAGGTGAACCAATTGTTCATAAAGCTTCCTCCACCCTTGGTGCTCGGTTCCGTGGGTCTTTGCCAGAATCTCTTCTGCTTCCTCTCTATCTACGCATACTTGGGGCGTCCCATCGAGGGTCCTTCTAAATAAGAGTCCCTTATCTAAGAAGAAGCGTCGGGCCCCGCGGACAACCCTTGCAGATTCAGTTCGTTCGATGGGCAGGGATCCCTCTCGCAGGTAGTCAATGTAGACTCGTCTCCAATCTATCTCCTGGTCACTAGCACTCGCCATCTGGCATTCTGGCTTGGCCGTGTATAGGGAGCACCAAGTGCAGTTCTTCGCGACCAGATCAGCATCCTTCTTCATGCTAGGCCAATAGTAACCCTGTCTCTGAATTCTTCTGTATAGGGCGATCTCATTATCCGCACAATTGTCATCATGAATCCGGTCCAAAACTTCTTCTGCCTCCTTTGAATCAACACACCGCGCGAGCCACCCCTGCGGACCGTGGTGATACAGCTCTCCGCACAGGACGATGAAACATGAAAGCTCCATGGTGGGCAGGTGCCCCACGCCAGTGATTAGCTGAATCTTGATAGATCCACGCCAATCCTCCGTCGGCTCTGAAAAGTCTTTTACCGCGGATGGTTCAAACATCTTCACAATCTCAATACAGGCCCTTTTTTCCTCGAATTTTGTCTTTGCCCCCAGCGTTGCAAGGGCGTCCGGGAAACGATTTTCTGACCTGGGCTTATGGACAATGTTGATGGTCTTGAAAAATTTTATCAGCTTCTGGACCGTCGTTCGGTACGGTGCCAAGGATGGCTCTTTCAATGCGTAAATTCCTTCCGTTTGTAGGACTACCAGTTTTGAGTCTCCCGCTATCTTCAGGTGCTTGATTCCTCTCTCCTTTGCTGCTATCAGACCCAAGATCAATGCTTCGTACTCCGCTTCGTTATTGGAGCAGGGGAAGTTCAATTTGTAGGCCAAATGGACTCTGTCTCCCTCTTCGGTTTGTAACACTATTCTCGCGCCTCCTGATCCACTACCCGCGGCCCCATCGATGCTGAGCGTCCAGTGCTGTTCATCTGTGCTGTCCGTGAGAGCTTCGAAACCATCTCCGGGTAGACATTCTTCGAGCGGTTCGCACTGTCCGCTTGGGAATTAGGCCAGGAGGTCCGCTAGGGCTTGACATTTGATTGCTTTTGGGGTTGCGCATGAGATGTCGAATTATGCGAGTGTTAGCAACCAGCGAGCGACCCGTCCTGTGAGAGCGGGTCGAGACAGAAGATATCTCACTAGGTCACATTTAGTAATTATCCGGATAGGAAATGACAGGAAGTAATGCCGGAGCTTCTGTGCGGTGAAAACGAGGGCCAAACAATGCCTCTCGATGGCGGTGTACCTTTCTTCCGCTCCCTATACCTTCCTGCTGATGTAGTAGACTGGGCGCTCTGTGCCATCTACCTCTTGCACCAGCAGGGCCCCAATGGATCTCGGGGTAGAGGTCAAATAGAGAATCAGCGATTTTCCCGCGGCCGAAGCCACCATTGTCTGGGGGGAGGTCAAGGCCGCCTTGATCCGCTGAAAAGCTTGCTGATATTCTTGTTTCCATTCAAACTTCGCATTTCCTTTCAACAGGTCTGCGAATGGTGCCGCGATTTCCGCCATTGCGGGAATAAAACGTCGTAGGTAGGATACCTTTCCTAGGAATCGCTTGAGTGTCTTCTGAGAGTGCGGCGGGGGCATTTCCGTAATGGACTTGATCTTGGCCCCGTCCGCGTCGATCCCGTGGCGATGTACAAGGAAGCCCAAAATTTGCCCGCGGTGACTCTGAACGCGCACTTCAGGGGGTTCATTTTAAGGTTGAATTTCCTGCATCTGGCGAAGGCAGTGACCAAATCCGCGAGGTGGTCTTTTCGCTCCTTGGACTTCACCACCAGATCATCCACATAGTCTTCTATTATCTTGTGCATTAGGTCGTGGAAGATTGCTGTCATAACCCGCTGGTACGTTGCCCCCGCATTTTTGAGGCCGAAAGGCATGACAATATAGTAGAAATTTCCCAATGGTGTCCGGAAGGCCGTCTTCTCCGCGTTTTCTGGAGCCATCTTGATTTGGTTGTATCCGCTGAAGCCGTCCATGAAGGAGAACATCTGGTGGCCCGAGGTGGCATCCACCAATGTATCAATGTGTGGTAGCGGGAACTCATCCTTCGGACATGCTTTGTTGAGATCGCGAAAATCAACGCACACCCTGATTTGGCCATTCTTCTTCTTTACGGGGACAATGTTCGCTAGCCACTCGGGGTACTGGATTGGGCGGATAAATCCTGCTTTCCGTAGCTTTTCGACTTCTTCTTTCATTTGCCCCTCCAAGTCGGGGTGATATTTCCGCTGTGCTTGCTTCGCAGGCTTGGAATTGGGGAAAGTGTCCAAGTGATGCGTTACTAGCTCCGGGTCTAAGCCGGGCATTTCCTCGTAGTGCCACGCGAATACATCTGAATTAGCACGCAATAGTGCTATTAGCTTCTCGCGGAACTCTCTGTGCAACTCTTTGCTTATGAACACCGGTTTCCTTGGGCCCATTCCATCACTTAGATCGACCTCTTCTAATGCTTCTTGCTGCGGCTTGGGCTGGTCCTGCATGCACTCCGGAGCGGGCTCCGGTTTTTGTATCACTTCTTCCTCTATCGCGGCACATGTTCCGCCAGGGCCAGCGGTTTCATGATCGGCCGCTGCCCTGGGGACCGTCATAAGTAGTACACTGTTTTGCCCCCTTTCTTCGTTTTGGTTATCTTCCTGGGGGCTGTGACATCTGCCGCGGATGGGTCTCTATGTCATGTCTCCGGCTTCTCATCTTTGATATCTTCCCACCTTGGGATTCTGACAGCGCGCAGCTTTGCAGTGATTGCTTGGGACATTTCCCCCAGCTCCGAGAAATAAACTGCGTCCGAGAGGTGTGCTTCATGAGTATCGAACGGGTTCTCTGATGCGCGGATGGTGACTTTCTTTCCTGCCCAAATCCCTTTCAAACATTGGTGGTAACTAGACGGCACCACCGCGTACTTATGCATCCAGCTTCTGCCGAGAATGATCTGATAATTGGGGTCTGCGTTGATGAGATGAAATTTAGTGGCTGAACGGATTGCCCCCACTTCTAGGTCTACCACCAAATATCCCAGAGACTGCTTCCTGTCTCCTTCGAACCCTGTAATAGTGATTGGGGATTCCACTATCCGGTTGTCCTGTATTCCCAGCTTTTGGAATGTCGACATGGGCATGAGGTTTATGGAGGCCCCACCATCTAGAAAGGTTCTCTTCAGCTCTGTCCCGTTGACGCGGGATGTAACGTACAGCGGGCGGTTATGGGGGTAAGGCACCCTTTGGTCCACATCCGAGAAAGTGACAGAGTTGGACTCATCACGGATCGTCCGCGGGACAGAACCTTCCGCGGACATGCAAGACTCCTGGTGAACTTCCACGATGTTGACGATTGCCTTAGTGATTTCCAACCTAGCTGCCGGCGTAAAGCCAAAACCGTCAAAGAATGCGCGAAACTTTGCGCTGTTCTGCAACGTCTTGACCGAAGCGTTGGGATCTGGTGTAACCGCGGGGGCTGCACCATCTCCGAATTCCTCCGTGATCTCATAGCAAGAGACCATGTAGGCCCATGCTTCCTCATCTTCTCTTTCCATGTAACAATCGTTGTCAGTTTCTTCTTCATCCTCATACATGAACGGGTAACATTCCGCCATATTTACTTCCCCATTGTTGTTCCCGTGGGCCGGATAAGGTTCGATGCGGATGTCGCGTCGTCCTATCCTCAGCTCGTTTGCATTCTGCTTTCTCTTGAACAATCTCTTTAGTGACCAACAATCACTCGTTGGGTGCTTGATATGCCTGTGGTACATGCAGTACCGCGGATGCTCGCGGTCTTCCCGCGTTGGTTCGTACTCTACTGGGGGAAGTTTCAGCTCTCCGTCTTGCACCCACGCATTCACTAAGACTCGTACTTCGTCCATGGTGCAGGGAAAATTCGGTGCTGGCCCCATCTCGCGCTCTCTCCGCTTTCTTCCTCCTGGGGCTTGCTGGGTCCGCGGCGCCTCCGCCACAGCTACGGTGGCACCCGTGGCTTTGCCCTTCCAGGTATCTTTCCTGGCTGGTTTAACCATGTGGCGAATGTTGTACGCGGATTCCAGCAGGGCGGAAAATGTTCCCAGCTTCAGGTTGATGAGCAACATCTTGAACTCATCCATCATTCCACCAATGCAGATTTCGACAAGTTGAACTTCCTTCACCGACTCGGTGCAGTCGACTGCGCGATCTTGGAACCGCCTGATGTAATCTACCACATCCTCTCCGCTTGTTTGCGTTTCCTTTGTCAGACTAATCACCGTTACCTTCTCGCGGACCTGGAAGAACTTAGCATAGAAGCTATTCACCATCTCCTCCCAAATGGTGATCGAGTAAGGCTCCAAGTTGACATACCACATGTACGCGCGGGAAGTTAGAGACTTCGAAAACTCGCGGTGGCGCAAGTTGGAGTCGGACGCGTGGGCCCCAAGGGATTCTATAAAACGAACCACGTGCTCCTGAGCGCTGCCTTCTTTCCCATCGAATTTGACGAACTTTGGTGGGGTGTACCCCTCCGGGTAAGGTAATGATAAGATCATCATGGGGTAAGGCGGGCGGATATCTGGGCTAGGAAGGGAGGGTAAAACTGTCTTTGCTTTTTCCTTGGTAAGGAGGGCCTGCACGTCTGCCAGAGTGATGAACTGTCCCACGGACGGGGTCCCAACTTCAGCAGCAGCTGGTTCCTTTCTGCTTGCCTCACTTGCCTTTTGCTACGCCAGCAGGGCCTAGACTTCCGCCATGGTGATGTAGGGTCCTGCGAAAGGCGTGCTGGCACCATCGGCGGCAACCTCTTTCTGGCGGTCTCCAGCGTGGTTTCCCGCGATGCCTCCTACAAGCACAGGGCGCAAATGGTGAGGCACCGTCGGGGGGACCTGAGGCTGCCCCGTCTGGCTAGTGCTGCCCCCGGCCTGGTTCTATGGTGGTTCATCACTTTGGCTGACCGCGGCCTTTGGGAGCGCCGCTGAGATGAGCTCAGTGAGACCGGTAAAGGCCGCGAGCAGCTGTCTCTGTGTCTCGAGAAACTGTCGCTGGCCATCCTGGAGGGCCCGCAGCGTCTGCGTGGCCGCACCCGCACTGTTGGTTTCTTCGACTTCCTCGATAACTGGCGCGCCGTTCTCTGGTGCCGTCATTGCTCTACGGCGTGGTGGTGGCTGTTCGATGTATTCCCTAGAACGGGTACTAACCATAAACCAAAAGACACCTCCCCAGCAGAGTCGCCTAAATGTGGGAGATCGGGTTCCGCTGGAGGTGCTTACGTGTAGAAATGTGAGCTAGAGAGGTGCGATTGGCTGATGATTAGTATTGAGGAGGAAAGGGGAATGATCCTATGGGGTGAGGGAAGGAGCAAGAGGTATGGAAAAGACAAAGGCAACGTGTCTCCCTTGTTCTCCGCGGGGATGATGTCTGGCCTTCTCTGGAATCAAGAGAGTGAGGTCACCTTTTCTCCGGGGAAGAATGTTCTCCTTCCTCAGAATCAGTGCTCACACCCTTTCTTTCCAGAAAAGTCAGCCTCTGCAATCATTGGGAATGACAGGGGTATTTATAGGGCACCTGGGCCTAGGTCAGGCCCAGAATGGCGCTCCTATAAGACCCTAACACGTGTCCCTCCCGTACCTCCAGGTCCCGGATAGACTCGTCCTCCCGCGGAGGTCTTTCCGCAGGAGGACTCGCATTTCCGCGACGCTACCTCCATCCCAAGCCACCAGGCCACAAGAGCTTCCCCAATTCCCGCAAGAGCAAGGTCGCGACCCGCGGCGATCGCTTGCTTCCCGCGGGGTTCCTTCCGGGCCCTGCCTTCTTGGCCCAAATAGAACCCCGGGATCTTCCTGTGGTCCTCTGCCGTCGTACCCATCTCGGTACGTCTTTAGTTCCTCTGCGGAGCCAGCGGGAGTCCCGCGGTGTCTTCCCTTCCGCGGGTTATTTCGCGAGCATCATTTTTATGTGCCACACGTGCTTCCCTTCTATTGGGCGGTCAACCGTCTTCTTAGAATAGAATTTTGACTAAGACTGACTTTCTGCGGGGTCCTGGTTACCACGTGTCCGCGGCCAATTGGCTGGTCAAAAAGTGTTCCCTGCTGATGTGTCAATAATTCTAACCGCGCCTACAGAATTGAATTTGGCAAGGGAGATGGAGACATCCCAACTCAAGCTTGATGAAACTTGGTGGAAGAATTTATTTTGGCAAGGGAGTTGGAGACATCTCAACTTAATTTAAACCATTACAAATTAACTTCTTCTTTTTTTTCTTTTTTTTGAACCGCAATACAAATTAACTTGTATCCTATTTTTGGGTAAGCCAACCAAATTCATCTGCCCACTCATTCATCTAAGCCGAAAACCAACCAAGTCCAAATGGATTAAGCCCAACTTCAATGACCCAATTCTACTGGAGGAGAAAATAATATAGGCCCAACCCCAATCAAGCATAGCCCAAGACCCAAACCCACCAAATTTTGTTTCCTCTAACAATGTAGCAATGAAATTTCCACACCTTTCGACACAACCCCCATTTGAATGTCAGTTTCTCGTTCAAATTTTAATGGTTTAAACATAACCATTTTCAACAGATCACACCAAAAAAAAAAATCCTTTGTTGTTCGTTATTAGCTTTGTCACGTGGTGTTCAACTCCTTTACAATAATATATTCATGTGATCATATGCATTCTACTAATTACTGTAACTACTCACATCAAGCACACACACAACAAAAAAAAGGAATATTACTTGGGCTTTCACTGCGTCCTTACAATATTTTAAAAATTTTATTACTATATTTTTTACTTCCATTACTAAAGTCTCTTAATAATGACCTTCAGAATATGAAGTATCGCACCAAAAGAAGTGAACAATATTTCAAATGACATAAGTGACAAAACAATATCCCACATTGATCACCCATGTGTAAATAAGAAAAACAAAAACAAAAACAAAGGAAAAAGCAAAAGGAAGAATGAAGCGCCTGCTGCCAATTTCTTTTCAGTATATATTTTGGTCTCTTCTACACATCTCCACATAGGATTACCGGGTATAAAATATGGAGTATATTTACTGTGAAAGACAAGACATGGATTACAATATTTTATTTGGAATTTCTATTCCTTTCTCGCATGGTCCTTTGTGATAGTGTTGTCTCTTTTTAAAACCTTGTTGTGTAAACATCTTATAATACCAAAGTTTCCTTGAAGAGAAAAAGTCCTAGTAGTTGTAGTTCCCTCAAAACACGTGGAAGATAACCGCGACTAAGACTCTGTTCTGTTAAGATTCTTATTTTGTACAGTAACTATTTATCTTTCGCTTTACGAGGCAGGTCAATATCGACAAGTGGAATCTACAAAGAGAAAAATTATGAATAAAATCTTAACAAAAGTTCACTAAAGACAAAAATAATCCAAATGTACAGACTTTTTGAATTTTATTTGCTATTATTCAAAAAAATTAATTTGGTTTCTGCTCTCTTATTTCTCGAATTCTTCTCGTCGAGACGAATCAATAATCTATAATAAATAATAAAAAAGGTGCAAAATTAAGAACCATAAAAAATGAATAATACATTAAAAAAAAAATCCTGAATTTCATCTCTAATTATTAAGCTTAAATAAACGACCGTGAGTGGGAAGTGAATCTGAGAGAATCTTGATCTCTCGTGTTGAACACGGACAAAATCACACTGCATTCATTAATTGGGTTTGCAAAAGCAACGTGTTCATTAATTAATAGTAACACTTCCAAGTTCCAACCGTAAATCTCATTGACCTGTCTCACTCTCATCAATCCGCTACCTCGTGCATCAAAAAATTGCCACGAAAATTTTGACATGGGTCAGTTGCCGTGGCCCTTTGTTGAGTTGCTAAAGTTTGGTGGAGGTTAGGCCAAAAACTGGTGTCAGCTCTGAATTAAACGCCACACTGTTGAGCTGTGACACCCACCAATAAACTCTACCTTTCTTCTTCTTCTTCTTCTTCTTCATCACCATTTCTCTAAAACCCCCAAACCCTAATAACAATCACATATAAACTCCCTCCTCTCTCTCTCTTTTCCCTCACCACAGGGATTGCAGCATTTTGGATGAAATAGTGAGGACCCACTTCGAGTTATCCCCATCTTTCATCAATCCTCTGTTCCAATTTCGTTTTCTTGCTTCTTTTTTCTTTGGTTCTTTACCCTTATTTAGGATGTGAACAAGCCGAGTCGAGCTTCGTTGGGTTTTCAAATCATTGGTCCCTTTTCTTGTGTTCTCGACAAAGAGAATAGTTGTGACAGTGATCTTCTTTACTTGTCTTTGATTTGGACAAAGATATTGGTTTGTGGATTCTCAGATATGGCCTATGGGTCTATGTATTGGCACCCATGCATTTGATGGGTACAGGTCAGTTTCTTTTCTTTTTTGTTTTTTTAACCTAGTAATTTTCACTCAATTATTACTTGTTGGGTTTATGTCCTAATTCTCTTTTCCTCTTCTTTACCCAGTACCCACATTGGTTTCTCAGATAATTTCCCTTTTTCTTGTGCTCTTGACAAGAATCGTGATAGTGATAGTTTCTCTTTTTCAGTCTTTGATTTCCACAAAGATATTGATTCGTTATACCAAAAGTTGGCAGGTAAATGTTCCAAAATTAGTCGAGGGTGCGTTGAAGCTGGCTTGAACATCCGGTGTTAAAAAAAAGTTTGACAGATTCTGCTGTGTGTTTCCACTCATTTTATTTGAGGAGGGCATATCAGTTTCTTTAATCTGGTGAAAATTGTTTGATTGATATGATTAACCCGTTCCTTTGTAACCCTCCAATCTCTAACTGACACCTGCCCCCACTTTGTGTGGCCTTGTGATTCCCGTTTCTTCAAGGTGGGTGGCAAATTCACTGTATTTGGATGCCAAAAGCATTTAACAAGAAGCACCGAATGTGTTTTTGATCTTTGTTCTGTCAGCCTCTTTTTACTACAAACAATCAAAGCTTGTCGGCTGCAGTGTCTACACATGTCCCTCTCATGAAAATCACTAACCATTAAAAGGACCACTTGTAATTTCCGTGAATTTCTGATGTCCAAGAAACTCTTGCTTTCACTATAAGAGATCAACAGAAAAGACAGAAAATCATTTCAGTTTCATCTTCGCATATTTATATATACTCCGTATATAGCTGCAACCACTATTTCCTTATTTGTTTGCAGTCACACCTCTTTTCTTTTGAGTCCTAAACCAAGAACCCATTTCAGGATTTATCCTAATCCAATGATTTTCATCATGATATACTGTTTTTCTTTCATCCTACTTTCCAAGTCCTCTCTCAAGACACTCCCAGTCTTGAATAGAGGGGTGAAGAAATTGTCATCAATTCCATTGCTTTGTAGAGAATTGCCTCATTTCCTCAGAAAGAGTATGATTGCTATCACTTCTTTTCAAGTTTCCTCAATCATGCCTTTCATGGAGCCCATCAGTTCAAAACAAGAAAATGTGCAACAAATTGAGGAGATTTCTCTGTTGGATTTGCCTGAATTGGCCTTGGAATGCATTCTTGAGCGGCTTTCACCAGCCGGGTTATGCAACTTATCAGGTGCTTGTGTTGCTCTGAGAGAAAAGTGTACAAGTGATCATCTATGGGAGAGACACATGAAACAGAAATGGGGTAGGCTAATTGGTGATGCTGCTTATAGAGAATGGCAATGGCACATTGCATCAAGAAAGAGGCCCACCCTTTTGAATGGCACAAAGCAGAAAGAAGTTTTTGGGTATGTTTTAAACCTGTGGCCACTTACGTGGAAAAGATCTGAAAATCTGGGAATCGGTAGTGGGAGAAGGAGTTGTTTACCGGTAGATTCGATCATGGGTTGGTATCTTGCTATTGAGACTGGCAAATTCTGGTTCCCAGCTCAGGTCTATAACAGAGAGGTACTTGGTTCTGACTACATATTGTGTTTTGGACCGTTAGCATTTTTCAAAATCAATTGTAAAAATTACATCACAAACTTGTTTGGTTGACAATTTTTCAAAATGAAATTTTTGGAAAAGATAAGTGTGAAGTCTTTAGAACGTTTACTTTAGTTTCTCGAAATTTTAACTGTTAAGAGATGAAACCATATGAAAATGATGAAACTGATTCTGGAAAATGATGAGTCAAAGAACGATTCTTGAAACCAAATTCTAAGCTTATGACAGTTTTGTTGTTCAAATACAACAACAACATTACCCCTGTAATCCCTTAACAATGGGAGTATGGGAGCCACAATTTTACTGATAAAACTTTCTAGGAGGATCCACTTTGTGCATATATTGCTGTGAAACCATGCCCCGAAATTAAAGCGGAAAGGCATTAGAGAAGGAAGGCCTGGTGACCAGATTCAATTTATGTACTAATTATCTTGCTTCTTTCAATTTTTGCTGTTCTAATAAAAAAAATCCGCTAAATTTCTTTTATTCTTTTGAGATGCAGAATGGGAATGTGGGGTTTATGCTTTCTTGTTATGATGCTGAACTTAGCTACGACTCCAGTGCAGACACCTTCAAGGCAAGGTATGGGGACCCATCAAACATTAATAGGGTTGAACTTTCTTCCATCCAGGCTTGTGTGAGACCATATGATTGCTTGCACTTATGGTTGAGAAAATAAATTTCCTCAACTGCCTCCTATTTTAGTAGCTGGCATTCATCTAATTTCTAATCTTTGGAATTTTGCTAGGGTTGTTATGTTAGAATTATAAGTTTATAACCAATTTGTAGTTTTTATTATGAGAACGTTTAGTGTTTCGATGGAATTTGAAGAGAGGCAATTGTCAATTTACCTAGGAGATGTCCACCCAATTTCAGAAGCCTAACATGCTTGTTTGAGGTTAACTACTAGTGGGATAAGCAACAATATATAGGATAATGGGAGAATTATAGTTTCATATACAATATATGATTACTTGTACTATGTTTGGTAATGGCTGGGATAAAGAATGGGCTATGGGGAGAAGATTATTTTTGTCCTTCTAGGGTGTGGGACTAACTATCCCAATTCCCATATGAGGGTTGTCCCCTTTAATAACCTATATGTGGATCCTACATGGTTTTCTTTTCTAGTTAATTCTGATCCTTCCTTTATCCATTTACCAAACATGGACTTAGAGTTTTGATGTAATTCAATGAGATACTGTGCAACTTTCTACCTGACATTTTAAATGGTGATAACAGAAGTTAAGTCTTAAAACTTGTTTATTGCCCTTTATTGAACTTCAAGTGGATTGTGGCATTGTAGGTACTCACCGCGCGGAAGACGGACAATTGAGGACAATATAGAGTGGGATAGACTAAGAGGACCCCCTGTTGATACTCCTGCACATGTTCTTCATGTATCCGATTGTTTAGACGATTTGAAATCCGGCGATCATATCGAGATTCAATGGAGAAGAAACGCGGAATTTCCTTACGGTGTGTTTTCTGGACCTTTTTCTCATGCACTATGCAGTCTCTACTTTAAATTCCTACTTCTGAAAAGCAAGACTATTTTTCTGTCCGGGTAATCACACCTGTGAATTATTTGCTTGGTCTAAAACTCATTTCCCTGCCACTAAGAAATCCGTTTTTTTGTTTTGTAAGAACAAGTAGAGCTTATATAGAATTTTCACGGGACATAGTAACCATTCGTTTGAACTACTAATCTGTGCTCATTGCGTTGCAGGTTGGTGGTATGGAGTAGTTGGTCACTTGGATTCATGCACGGGGAACAAATCCCATTGCCAATGTTACAATAGTGGTGAGTAGATCATCTGATTTTCAATGTTGTCACTTTCCCTTTGATGTTTTTGTTTGGTTTGGGACATAGATTCAACTTCTAATTCTTAAGTACAAGAATAAGGAAAATAGTATTGGTAGAGATAGACCAGAGAAAGCAAAGAATGCCCAAAAAATGGTGCTACCATGGTATGATAAGCAAGTTCACTGAACCAAACTAAGCCTTATGTCCTGATCAAATGAAATCGGTTACTTGAATTATTTTTCATCATTCTGCTCTATACAAGGCTGTATGCTGATATGCAAACTTGAACCACTTGAAACAGCCCTTTTAATGTCGTTTTCAATCTGTGTAGTGATTTTGTAATGTGCTTTCCTTGAAAATGCTTAACAGGTCGACAAAACACTAGGCACCTCTGATGAATTTTTTATTTTTGGAAACTTATTTGATCACCTTTGCTTGTAGGCCGAGCTAAAGTAAAGTACACCCTTGTTTGTGTGTTGTCATTTTGTTTAGACATTTTAGATTCTTTGTTATTACTTTATTGGCTAATTTTACCTGGACTTAATACTGGTTGGTGCACAATGTAGTATAACTTTGAGTGCAGAATATAGGCAAATCTCTCTCTCTCTCTCTCTCTCTCTCTCTCTCTCTCTCTCTCCTATGCAAGTGTGTACATCTACCAACTGGCACAAATACAATTAAGACACAGGGTACATGGTGGTGTTATTTTCTCATGTACATGGCCATGTCTCCAACTCGAGATTTGATCTTGTGAAGTATTGCCTTATGCAACATCTTGTGTCGCTCCACACATGCCACTTAATTAAACATCTTATCTTGGTATCAACCTTTTCTTTCAGTTAATTGTATTTTAGCCCTGATTTGGGCATTGTCAGCTCAGCCTACATGTAGTTGTGCGTTGCCACACACTTATGATTCCCAGACTAAGTTAAGTACTCTTATGATTCCCAAATGTTGACTCTTTATGGCTTTGTTTGGATCTTAGATTTACATGGGATATCTGGAGGGTAAAGAAAATGAAAGAGATTTCTGAAGCTGTTTTTTCCTCTTCTCTTTTCCCTTTGCTTTCGTATTTCAAGAGCTAAGCAAATCTGGAGACAACATAGACTGCACTGTGGATCACAAAACCATGTTTCTTCTGGGTTTCTAATTTTCTTCAAGGGACATCTGTAGGAACACCTGAATGTTGAATTCATAATCTACGAGTGTAAGCGATGGTCTAAAAGGGGAACCTTTTATTGGCAGTAAAATGATCTCTTCGCTGTGTTCTATGTTTGTATCAGGAGGTTGGGAAACCAAATGGAAATAGGATCGGTTTATCGTGCTTTAAAGTTACCATGTCTTCATGCTAATACGATTCTTTGCTTCCCTCTGAAACGATTTTGCATTTTTAATTAGCATTAGTTAGATTTTTTCTTAGATCTAAAGCTCAAAATATACTCATGCTTACAGACACCGTAGTACTAGAGTTCAAGCAGTACACCCCAGGATCAAGATGGAGACAGACAACAATAAATAGAAAGGACCATAAAGAAATAGGCAACGCAGCAGATGGATTTTATGGAGGAATCAGGAAGCTTTACCGCGAGGAGGAGATCTCAGTTTGGAAGCGCCTGTGGCCAACCCGAGTCGTGGAATAGCACCACGACAAACTTCATCACTCAAGAATCCTCTGTAAATCAGCCCCTTCCTCTTCTCAAGGTTTTTTTCCCCTCTTTGGTCTGTACGAATAGAAATCTTGATCATACAAATGTTGTACGATGGTAAGTTTCGTAGGGTATATATCTCATCTGAATCATACAAGCGACGTCTTGGACATACTTTGACCTCAGTTTGTTAGATGCAGAGGCCTTGAATGGTGCATATAGTGTAACACTTGCCCTTTACACATATCTCGTTTTGTGAGTATTGCAAAGGATTCAGTTACCCTGTGGAGTAAAATCATCTTGTTTATTCCCCATTTATCTGACAAGTTCAATGGACATACATTTTCTTCTTCTTCTTTCATGGAGGTATAGATACAGTTGATCAAATATTTTTCCTCCAAGAATTGGGTACACAAATGATGATTTATTTGATGAGATTTGGGTTTAATACAGTCAGGATCCTATGAGGGATCCCTTACGGCCTTACCGTAAGGGACTCCCCTTTTCCAATCGAATTGCGACGATCCGAGCCGCTCATCCCCTTCTCTGATCGAATTGCGACGATCCGAGCCGCTCAATGTGTTCAGAACGTGATTTTAAGGGTACGTTTCAGAAATCGCCCAAAAAAATGACCGGGAAGGGCTTGATCCGAACAGTTTTGCATAAAATGCATTTATAGTGTTTTTATGAAAAACTGCTCGGATAAAGCCATTCCCGGTCATTTTTTTGAACGATTTCTCGTGGTTACTCTTAAAATCACGTTCTGAACACATTGAGCGACTCGGATCGTCGCAATTCGATTAGGAAAAGGGAGTCCCTTACGGTAAGGTCGTAAGGGATCCCTCATAGGATCCTAACTGGGGTTTAATAATCAAATATGCATCACTGAAGAATGAAAAGATGTATTTTGAGGTTAAACTTAACTTGAAAAATGCAAACCATGATGATTCGATGAAGTAGTTGGTTATGTACTCCCATCACCAGCATTGTGGCAGGCACAAGTTTGAGAATGGGAATCAAGTTTAAGAAAATGTGGGATAAGGTTGTGTACTGAATGCCTTACGCGGACGCCACCATAAACGAAAAGCCTTGTGTGCTTTGGGCTTCCTGCCTTGTCTTCAAAACTGATCCATATTAGTATATGTTTCTTTTGATTCATCTCATTGAGACGCGTTGCAAAGGTCGAAACTTGAGTCGGAATTGAAAAAGTTGAGAAGGGAAAGAAAATAAGCCAAAGTGAGGTTAAAGTTTACTTAGGGTTTACCCCGAATTGGTAAAAAAAAAAGAGTTCAAAATTGACCTATCCTCTATTTTGTTTTCGTTGTCAAGCAGTAGGATGTTAACTCTCTCTTTTTGATAACTTAAGTGTCTCAGATCAACTTATGCACATCTTGACTAATTCTGAAAGACCAATGTTAACTCCTTAATATAAACAAACAAGTAGAGTTCAACCCTCAAACCTCTCCACAAAAATGGCGTCTTTATAATTTGAAGAGACTCTCCAGTTGATGGGAGAAATCCTCCTTTAGAACTTAGTAGACTGCGGGTGCACACACAAAGAAAATTGTTACTACTATTTACTTTTACTTTTTAGTGAATTTTACAAAATTACTTTATTGTGTATTTTTAGTTTACCAAATCATCTCATCAAGAGGCATTGAAAAAGTTTAAATTCATACACAGTTAGTTTAATCTTATCCGTGGTGAATTGTTTCCAAATTAAGTTATATTTTGCTTATTCTCCTGTTTGGTCTCGTGCAAATTGTAAAAGTGATTTTGCTCGTTTAGTAATTCTACCATTTTCAAAGATTTGTTTTTAAAAATATTAACTTTTTTTAAGTTATGGGTTCTAATTTTGAATATTCTTTGAAAGTATTTTTTATAAGTTCTATGTAATTCTATATTTATGAGAGAAATTAGAGAAAAATTATCTTTGGAAAAGTTTTTTTTAATTCATAAGTATAAAGCTTTAACCATTTGGACTAATTTTATTTTTTAGTTTTTGCTCTTTTTTTTTTTTTTTTTTTGGGTGATTGGGGAAAGTTAGCATTTTTAGAATACTTAGATTAAAATGTTAGAAAAAGAGTTGAACTCTTGACCTCCTTTTTTCATGCGACTTTGTTCGCCTTTGTTTACTCTTTGTGAAATCAATGTTCTATTTTTTGGATTAATTATGGTCTCGGTGGAAGAGGTCTTAAAAAGTAAAAAAACTAAGAGCAAAGTAAAAAAAAAACACTCCACTAAGACAAAAAGATTTTAAATAGCTGTTTTTATTATCTTTAGTATCTTCTTACCTAAACTTTTTCCATTTAGATCCATATTTTTATATTGCGTAAAAAATTTATAACGAAAAGCCTAAACACAAGATGTAAATAATACTACCGACTATTTTACTAAGATTCGCTAAGATTTTTATTTTCTAAGTACTAACTTTCCGCTTTGCGATATAGGTCAATTTCTCACAATACATCAACTTTAATTTAGAAAAATAAATACAGTACTTATTTAAAAAATAAGTAGTAATTAGTGAAACATCCTAAGGCCCCGTTCCGCAAACCTTCTTATAAAATAAGTACTTATTTCACCATTTCTTTTTTGAAAAATAAGGACACCTTCTTATTTTTCCCAAACAAAAAGTTTCTTTCACATTTTCAAACTCAAATATAACATAAATGAAAAAAAAAAATTTTTTTTTTTTGCACCGTATTAAAGATCTCAATGAGATCTATCAAACAAGATCCATAGTGATCGGAAAATTATTTGGCCCCCGCATGATTTTTGAGCTTCAAGTTGCCTTATACAAAAAAATTGACTGTTGGTATGGTAATGGCGGCCACCGGACGGAAATCGTACCGGCGGCCGCACGTGGCCGTCTCCGGCCACCGGACGGCCGATCCGAGCCGTCCAAAAATTCTAAAAATTAAAACCAAGGGGGCCAACGCGGGAATCAACGTCATCCGAGGTGTGAAGGATGCTTGATCCGAGCACCCATTTTTCGTGTATATATGATTGAGTTTTAATTTTTAGAATTTTTGGACGGCTCGGATCGGCCGTCCGGTGGCCGGAGACGGCCACGCGCGGCCGCCAGACCGATTTCTCTTCTGCCGGCCATACTACCTAAGGGTTTTTGAAAAATAAGTTCTTATTTTCTGGAACAGGGCTTCTTTTTCAACAAAAAATAAGTTCTTATTTCGTTTCCGGAACGGAGCCTAAAACAAATAAATTTAGAGCAAATGCAAAATAAGTGCAGTACTTGGGAATCGGGATTAAAAAGAACCCGAAGGGGCTTTATTTGCCACGGCGGGTAATTGCTCCCCTGACGACTTCCCTTCACACGACGACTCTCGCCGCTCACAGCTCGCCGTTTGTCTGGTTCTCTCTCTCTCTCTCTCTCTCTCTCAACTGTTTACAATTTCCCTTCACACCACTCTACTTGCAACCTAGAAGCCCATACGAAGAGGTGTTCAGGATACCACCTATTGATTGGTGAGTTTCATAAATTTCTTGACACCAACTTATTCCTACTTTAACCAATTAACCAATTGGGGCTAGCTCAGTTAGCCATGAGTTTTGCATCTGTCAAAAGTCCAAATCTTCCCACCTTCATGTGGGTGTTCTTTCTTTAGATGGGCTTTTCCTTTATTTCTTCTCTATAATGGGCTTATTTCTTGTATTAGTTGAGTTATTGTGCTTAATTATCTCGTGTACTTTCACAATGGATATGGTATCCGGCTTGTACTTCGTAATTACATGACGTAAATGGTCTCTCCTGTGGATTGAAAAAAAAAAAAAACTTATTCGTACTTAATCTGGAACCAATTTTGACTGTCTTCCATGGTTTTGGTCTGAATACAATTGCGCTGGTTTTTGGGACCTATTGTAATTAAAAACTGAATTCCCGTGTTATTATTGGCAGGATTTAAGCTTATCTACATTATTTTGACTCATTCAATTGCAGAATAAGTTTCTTGCAAGGGCCATGGCCAAGGAAGATCTTCTGGGTGATTGCCGGATTGAAGATGTTCTCTGGCTTTGTTCCCTATCTGAATCAGAGCTTGTAAGAATAAAACTTTCCTTTATCTGAATTCTTCAATTATTTTCAACGTACTTCTTTTTAGAGAATAGGACTTACTTGGGTAATAAAATGGGAAAACATCTCTGCACTCACTGCCAGTTGGTTTTGGGTATGTAAAGTTTTCACATCATGCATCGTTCCAATTGTCAGGACTTGTTGATTAGTTTAAAAGAGATGGTGCTTCGACGGGCGAAAATAATTGGTCACGATTCTCTAGCAAAGAAATTTGATTTGAAGATGCTTCGAGCATTTGGTATGTATATTCACCCGTGCTCATACGCCATTCTTTTGTGGAAGGACAGGAGTGTATAGTCTCCCATGTTCCTAAAGCTGGTATATATTTGTATACTTTTCATACTATATATTGATAAAGTCTATAGTTTCTGATGTTCTTTACCCATTACGCCTTTCTTCACTAATTATATTTTCTGAAATAATCCTCATAGGTAGGACATTATGCTACAGTTATGAAAATTACCGTTCTAACTTGTTTACTGAAGCTATTTTGTTTTATCGTGTTCTATGTTATGATTCATGAGCATGAATTATCTGACCATGCTAGTTTGTCTCTGGAAGTGGTGTGAATTTTTGTATGGCTCAGTTAGTTATGCTACAGTTATGAAAATTACCGTTCTAACTTGTTTACTGAAGCTATTTTGTTTTATCGTGTTCTATGTTATGATTCATGAGCATGAATTATCTGACCATGCTAGTTTGTCTCTGGAAGTGGTGTGAATTTTTGTATGGCTCAGTTAGTACTAAAGTTCTTTTTCATTTTGATTTTTAACTTTTTAATCCCACCTCCCCTGCGGTTAGTTGTCGCCTGTTGATATGTATTGACAAAGATACTGTTTCACATTAACTACGTTGATTTCTTGAAGTTATTTCATAAACTGGTATTCTGTGGTTCAGAATGTTAGCAACAATTAAATATTTATGGGCTTAAAAAAGCACCTTTTTAAGTCATACTACTGTTACCGCATGATGATGAATGGAGATTGCTGTAAGTGAAAAATAGGTACAAATTAGGATCTTAAAGTTGCTCTAGTTGCACTTTAGGCATGAAACCAGATAACATTGAAGTTAGAAGAGCTGATAAGCAAAAGAGGTTAGCGCTAGTTGATCACCCGAAAATATGAATAAGCTGCAGTGCTCTTGGCAAGTTCCCTCTGTCCTTGATGTACTTCTGTCGACCGATTCATAAGTAAATGAGCAAGGAATTTCTTAGTGATGGTTTTGTTGACCCTGCGCTTCTTACTTGGACAGCTTTAGCCTTAAGGTAGTAATTGGCATTTGCTTCTGCCAAATATGAAGAGATTTGGATTCAAATTCTCCTGTAGCTTTTATGGCCATCTACTTACTATCACTTATGACTCATTCAAAGTTATTTTGCCTATTACAAATTATTTGTTTGTTTAAAATCTTACCTATGACAGGTTTCATTCTGATGGAGCATCTTAAAGGACAACTTAAGGACGTCTCAGTCATTCCAGGCTTGGCTGAATCTTCCAGTTTTTTAGATGGATGCAGTATCCTAAATTCTAAACTCAGTGACACTTTCAGCACTATGGACATTGAAGAGTTGAGGGCATATGTTGGCACAGATCAAAGAAAGAGACTAGCAGAAATGTAAGTTGCTATAAAATTTGACGGGTTAGAACTAAAGTACTGGCAAGGTTTGACATGAGTTTGGTCTAACAGTCTTGCTGAGTTTTCTGAAAAGCCTTTTGGATTTAGTAGATGGATTAGTTACAAAAGTAGCAATGTACGTGAGAGCACCTTCCATAATGAAAAGGATCGTACATGTGAGGGAGGAAGCACATCTGCTTCTAGCTGGTCTGCATATGCATGTGGACATTAGCAAGCCGAATTGTGTGACCCAAATTCCCAATATATATCTCTGACGCTTTTGTTTTCATGAGATGAACTAGCTAACATCGTTGCACCACACATGAGACCACATTTCATCAAAAAAGAGAAAAGTTATGAGTTAGGAAGCATATACGCTCCTTGCGGGTTTGTGTATCCATGTCCGTATCATCATGGACACAAGAGGACACCTATTTAGTTGATCTACTTGTGCGTCCCATATTTTCAAGACTGTTAAAGAATTTCTCGCGTGGAACAGTTTACCTGCGGCTCATTAGCATTTGTACTGAAAATATGGGGAATGTCGTGTCATCACTGTTCAATTTTTGATTTGCGACGTGTACGTTGCTGGTTAGCAAGGCTGTTGCTTTGAGCTTAGTTCCTCTATTGCTCTTTTTCTGGCCCACTACCCCGTTTTGGGAACTCTTGATTGTCTATTTTGAGAATACACGGAACTTGGTCTTATGCTTTTGGTATATTACCCTTTTCAAGATGTTTCAGTTACTGAGGTCTGAACAAATTGATGGTTGTGCGTTTTAAAATAATTTGATTTCCTTTTCAAAAAGCATTAGTTATTTCCCATATGGTTAAAAGAAAATGGGGAGTAGGGATTAGGGAGTATAATTGGTTCTTTGTTGAGTTTCTTGTTATTGCTATTTTCTGTCATTTGAGAAATGCCAGGTTTTACGTGTTCCGTAGTGTCTATTTTTCTTCGTACTTCTGTCATTTGTGACAAAATTCAGAAATGCATATTTAGAGAGGTTTCTATTTACTCTGCATAAATTGGATATTGGGATATATTGATTGGCAAACAGTTGTTCACGAGTAAGCAAATTTGGACTCTCTTTTTTTGACAAGTACGATTTTTTATTTTTTTTGGGACTTTTGTCTGAAGTTAGCTATAACATAATTTGCTGTTCTTCATCATGGTAAGAATAAGTACTGATTTGAGGTTTATTTACTTATTTTGTGTTAGATTTCGCGAGGATGGAGCTCATGATCAGAAGAAGAAATCTCGTGTATGAAGATCTTTATGAGGTCTGCATCTCTTTGGGCTTATATTTGCACTTAGGCGGAGCTGCTACTGTCTTCATTTTTTTTTTTTTTGAGAGATGGTCTGTTGCCGCATTCCGATGATTTTTATTTTCATGCCTTCTCTATTTAGTTCCATCTCTGCTGTTGTCTTATAAAACTTTGTACATCTTCATAAAAATGAAATAGACTCTTTGTCGTTAACTTCTCCTAGTTTTCAATTACAAAGGAGATCGTGCTTGATTCTGCACTCGGATCACCCATCCATATTATGTCAAAAAACCTTACTTTGGATCACAATTGTTTGCAAAAGGTTTGAATTATGCACGTGTTACAGGGTTAGGAACTGTCGTTAGATGTCGATAAATGCTTTCATTTCTTCTCAGGATTCATTAAACTGTACTATTTAGGAAGTTCTACTGCAGCTACTGCCACTTGGGTTTGCCTTTCGATTTTTGAGTATCCAACGAGATAACCCTGGTCCCGGTGAAACATTTAGCAGCACTTCCCTTTTCTATGCCACTGCCTGAGAAGTATGTTAGGATGTTGTAACAACGGAAATGAAGAGAAGGATTGAGGGTTTGCTGATACAACTAAATGATTTAATCGTTTCTTCTGTGCGATACAGCTTCACAAAATAGGCTTTATATGAAGAGGTTTTTTTTTCATCTTACACTTGTAGTTTTTTCATACAACCAAAAGAGGTTTTTTTCATATTACACACTTGTACTTCATAAATGCAAGAGATGGATACGAACTTTATTTGAGTCTGGTTATGTTGTTTTGCAAATGGTGCATGCTGAATTTCCACCACTGGTAGTTGGAACTGCAGAAATTAGCATATTTTGGAGCAAAATCCTACTGTTTTTTTTCCCCTGGGTATCCATTTGCTAGTGTGAGATCTCTCTCTCGCGCGCGGGGCCGGGGGGGAGGCGGGAAGGGACAAAAGCCTCAGTGCAACTATGCAATGTGATATTAGATATCACGGGTTGGAAGCGATGATGTGACATCGCTGTTGCATAGAATTGTTTTTTGGTAGCGACAAACATATTGACATTATTACTTATAAAAATAAAACATATTCACATCACATAGGTTTGTTGCTCCAAGAATTGATTACTATACATGGATTTGCCTCTCTAGAAGTAAAATCTTGCATCCATCCATGGGGCGGAGGTTGGGAATAGTTTTTTCGTAAGTGTGTTTTTTTTAATGTTTCCTGTAAACAATTGTATTGTATTAAACAATGAAGTTTTGGATATACTTTTTGGAAAGTGTTCTCTGATGAGGACTATTCATCAAGAATTTTCACATGGCCAATTTTTATGGGGATCTAAACAATGTTGCTTCCAAAATAATGGTGTTTATACTAAACGATGGCTTTACAATAAAATGAAATTCTATAGAAAGGGCTATGGCAAATCAGCTGTCGTTTCTGGATTTCCACTTTGGCATTTCTTGGATTTTGTTTTTAGTTCATTTTCTCCTTTTCACTGCTGCAATCTATACTATATATTAAACAAAAGTGTCTATTAGTGAGAAGGCTCACGACATTTGATTGGGTGCAAAGATAATAAATGTTAAGTAAATAATTTCTATTAGGTTAGTGTAAATAAATTCTCCAACAAAAAGAAAAAGAAAAAAGGTAATGCGAGAAAAATCCAAAATTGGCCCATTCCAAATTTGAATTTGATCAAAAATTTCGTGATCAATTTCATGGAAACGATTTCCAATTTTTCCATATCCATATATATAGAGCTTTACTGATTTTAGTAAGAATAATAGTATTAACAAAAATGCAAACATACAAGGAAACTTATCTATATTTATTTACTACCCTATTAGGACTTTTCCGAAAAATGATTTTGGTAAAGCGACAAATCATGCATGTAGCTTTCTGCTAGATTTCTGATAAAAAAAACTATTTTAAATTAATTACGTTATTCAAATCATGTGTTGATATTATTTTTAAATTTTCAATACATTTGAACCGGTGTGAAGATATTATTTTTCTAATCATTTTATTCTAAATGGTCATGATTAATTTTTGGCTTTAGGGCTTTAATATGAGAGCCCTAAGAGAGTTTGTATAACTAAATGAAGAATATGTACTTAAATATGAGAGCTCTATAGCCAAAAATTAATTATGACCCTTTAGGATAAAATAATCAAAAAATAAGACCTTTTCAAATGGATCGCACCTTTTCAAAAGGATTAAAAATTGGAGAACTTAATTTTTGTAGACTCTTATTTTTATGATCATTTTATTTTATAGGGTCATAATTAATATTTGTCTCTAGGCTCTTATAACTAAATACAATATATATTCTACATTTGGTTCTACGACTATCTTAGGGTTCTCACATGAGAGCCCTAGAGTCAAAAATTAATTATGATATTTTAAGATAAAATGATCAAAAAATAAAATATGCGCACCGGTTCAAATTGATTGAAAATTGGAGTATTTAATTTTTTAACCATATTTTTTATTTTTTGCGGATCGAGCTAATTTTTTATGAATCCTCAAAAAATATATTTTAAGAATAATTAGCAATTTGCGTCATTTTTGGGACCCAAAATGAGCACCACAAAATCATCAATATACCACTTCATTTATTGGCCATAAAATATCCCCAAGGATCGTTCCCTCTCGCTCCCTTACATCAAAGGAGCGGAAGTTTTGTGTGATCAGAGTATTATTTTTGGCAAAAATAATGAACTTATCAAAATAAAAAAAGATGCAATATGAATCTATAGATCTCGATAATATCTTTTGAATGATTCAAAACAATATTTTTCGTAAATACAATTTTTAAACTTCAAAATTGAAAATAAGTTCTTGTTTTTTACGAGTATTTTTTTAAGAAAGGAAAGTGGCTTTTCAAAAAAAGAAGGGAAAATTTCAAAAAACCCCCAACCTTTACACCAAAATTCAATTAGACTCCTAACCTTTTAAAAACTTCAATTTTACTCCCAACGTTATCTTCCGTTAATCAAAACGCCCCATTCCGTCCGAATGACTAACGAATTTTGTTAAAAGCTCCGTTAAATAGCGTCCCGATCGAGTTTCGATGATCCGAGCCGCTCAATGTGTTCAAAACGTGATTTTAAGGGTACCCGCGAGAAATCAGCAAAAAAAATGACCAGGGAGGTGCGGATCGATCCGGATTTTGTTCAAGTTCAGACGTCCGGATTTTGCTTCGGTCTGCACCTCCCCTTTTCCGATCAAATTTCGATGATCCGATCCGCTCAATGTGATTAGAACGTGATTTTAAGGGTATTTGCCTGAAATCAACAAAAAAAATGATCGGGAAGGGCTTCATCTGAACAATTTTTTTATTGAACTATTTAATAAAAAACTGTTCAGATGAAGCCTTACCCGGTCATTTTTTTGCTGATTTCACGCGGGTACCCTTAAAATCATGTTTTGAACACATTGAACGGCTCGGATCATCAAAATTCGATCAGGAAAATATTTAACGGAGTCTTTAACGAAATCCGTTAGTCATTCAGACGGAAGGGGGCATTTTGATTAGCGGAAGATAACGTTGGGAGTAAAATTGAAGTTTTTAAAAGGTTGGGAGTCTAAATGAATTTTGGTGTAAAGGTTGGGGGGTATTTTGAATTTTTCCCCAAAAAGAAAGGAAAGTATAACGGGCCCGGTAAACGGCTCTTAAATATCAGCCGTTGGATCAATGGATGTTCAAGGAGCTGAAAAATTGAACTATGCGCGGGATCAACGTAGCGTGTTATCGAAGGAAGGGCAGAAGCGCTCCGCTCCGCTCCTCTCTCTCTCCAGTCTCCATGGCTCCAGTCCAGTACCCTTCATCTTCCCCCAACCCTCCACGCCCTCGAAGCCGACCACGACGACGGCCGCCTCTCCGCCCAAAACTCCACCGACTTCTCCTCCCTCCGCCCAGAACCCCACCGACGTCTCCTCCCTTCGCCCAGAACCCCACTGACGTCTCCTCCCTCCGCCCCTCCCAACTCGAAGACTTCGTCAAAGGTACACTACTACTCTCTCCACTCCCCCAATTTCCTCTTAATTCACAAAAAAAAACCCTAATCCCCCCCCCCCCCCCCCCCCTCCCCCCGCCCCCCCCCTCTTTTTTTTTTTCCCTCTTTCACTCAAAAAATACAGGCGTCTCGTTCCACCTTTAGGACAAAGAGCTCTTCCGTATCGAAGAGCAAGACGTGTTCGACCGCGCCTACTCGGAGGACGAAATTTGGAATCGCGAGGTTCGGCTCTTCTCTCTCTCTCTGTTTTTTTTTATCGGCTTCTCTCTCTCTCACTTACTGTTTACAGAGGATAGGTAGTTTTCGGTTCAAATTTGGTAATGGTTTCTGCGGAATCGAGAGGTTTGAATCGAAATTTGGGGGTGAAATTAGGGTTTTATGTGTTTCGGTTCAGTCGATGAAATTAGGGTATTGATGGTTGGTTTCCGTCGCTGATTAGATGACTTATACTCAGGAGGACGAAATTCGGAATGCTGAGCCTTGAGCGGCGCAACAAGGCAGCGGGGAAGGGTATTGATTTCCCAGAAGAAGAGGAATGATGGGTATTACAACGTACCCATAAGGAGCTTCGATCAGATACACCGCGGCGTAGGCAACTTCGGCCTCGTGGGTTCTTGTCACGACGGAGTGTCGTATTTCGACTGTGAAGAAAGCCCAGAAAAGTCCTGGTGACAAACCCATCTCTCTCTCTCTCTCTCTATATATATATATGTGTGTGTGTGTTGGTTGAGTTAGTGGATCTGATTTCTAGGACTTTTTAGATTTGGTTTATGCATTATTTTTTATGTGTAGTGTTCTCTGTACAATTTTGAAGACCGTGGTTGTCACAATGCTTGCTGCACCGCATGTGTAACCAGGCCCTAGAGTTCGCAGCGTAAAGTTCTTGGGGAGTTTGACTGTTGTGTTGGTGGTGCGTTCCCCCCAACGCTAATCTGGAACGAACTGATGAAATTTTCTGGATCTTGCGCCCACACGCTAATTACACCTCACTTGCAACAGTTGGCCACCTGCTCGTTATTGGAGATTATTTGTTTTTCTATTTTTTGTTATGTGTCATTTATATACTTTGTTGTGGAATTAGGGCTTTGACATGTGTTATGTATATATATTTTGTTTGAAGAACCCGTAATACTATTACACATAAGTTAACTCTCTCTCTTACTGTTTACAAAGGATACATAGTTTTCGGTTCAAATTTGGGAAAGTTTTTGCGGAATCAATAGGTTTGGTGAAGTCTTTGTTTGAAATTAGGGTTTTATGCGTTTCGGTTCAGTCGATGAAATTGGTTTACAAGTGATATATAATCTTGTGTAATATTTAGTAGTTCAAACTTCCATTTCGATATTCTTCTCAACCAGCGACCATCGTTTTGATTATCGGATGTAATTTCTTTTTTGAAACGGCATTACCGGATGTGATTTATTATAATGGTATATGTCCTGTTATGGATTTGGTGAATGTTTGGGTATGATGTATGGTGCTTCTTGGTCATCAACTTGAATTGTTCTAACTTAGTGCAGATGGAGGACAGATTCATCTTCACACATCACAACCCAAAATCTTCGCCGACCCTTAATGTGCTGTTTCGATTGATTAAAGGTACTTATCGGGTGATTCGGGTTTATACCTGATTTCTGTTATCATTCATTTTGTGTTTCTCGCGCTTGTTTCAGCATGTGACATAACTGAAGAAACTTTTTATTTCTTACAATTTTTGCAAGTAAATTAGGCAAATTATAGGCCATTCAGACATATGGCAGAGTAGAATTTGAGTAATGTGTGTTCTTATATGCATTCTGTTTTATTGTCTCTGAGGATAATCATTCATAGTTTGTCATGCCATGCTTTTTTAGGTAGATGAAAAAATGATCCCCACATTTTTACTTGCTCAGAATTTTTAGCAGGTTGTTAATGGGCCTTCATCGTTCTGTCTCATGTATAATCAGGGCACAAGTTCACCAAGGAGGGATCGCATAAGCAAGCCTTGCTTAATCTAACGTATGAACAGGTTTGTTAATCTAATTGAACTTTACTTCTGGTTATATTAGGGCATTTTCTGTATATCTCAAAAGATTTCTTGTAATTCTTCTTCTCTTGCATTGCGTATTAATGTACATGAAGTTACTATGCCCCATTTACCGTCAATGCAACATGGAATTGCTGACTCAATGTGGTTACAGGGTGGAAGTTACATCTTTGAGTTTGAAAACTTTTCTGATCACGATGTTTGCAAAGAATTTGTAGGTAGTCTCAAATATCTACCATTTTCAGCCGTAATGGTACTGCAACTTGCTTGAATGTTTCGTGTTTTCAACTCTAAAGGTCACCAGTGTTGGTATTTATGAAGAGTATTTTGTCTGCTGGGTGCATGGTCAAGCTTGTAATAGAGGAAACTGGGTGTTGCATTATATTTTTGCTTCATTCTCTTCACGATGATCACTTATCTTGATATGTTCTTGTGCTAATCAAGAACCTCTTTGCTTCATTCCTTGAATGAATGAATTGATAAACTTGAGCCGCTATATTGATGATAAGGAGTAGCATATTGATAGTTCTCTTCTTTGGTTGTTGGAGGAAGAAAGATGGCAACAAGCTCATCAATTATACAAATTTTGGGCAACTGGTTTTTATCATTTTGGTTCTTGATATTTTTATGCTGATCTACAACAACGATAATGTTTTGTTTTTATTGCAAACCTTAAGGTCCTTGTGGAGAATAGGCATTAGTAAGCAATTATTCAATGCTTCATCACATGATAGAGATTATCCTTTTTTGTCTGAATTTGAAGAATAGCCTGTTTGCTTATTGATGACCTGTAGGAAATGTGGTTGGACTTCAGTACTATGTTTCTAGTTCTACTTGTGTCTTTGTGCAAGGCTCTATCATTTGCAAAAGTTTAAGGAAGTGTATATGGTTCCAATTACATCTTTGCAATTGTGTACTCAATTCTATTTGAGGAATTTTTCTGCAATGTTCTTATGTTTACTAGATGGCGAATAATTCACTTATAATAGCACAGTATATTGGTTGAAGTTTTTTAGCTCAGTATATTGCATTTGGATCCCGTGAATAGGCAGAGCTACTACAATGGCTACAAAAGCCGGTAAAGATGGTTCTGAACAATCTGCTGTGGCTGCTTAGGACGAACAACTTAGTACAAAAGAAATGGAGCGTCTAAGTAAGCTACTGCAAGAAGATAGGTAAATTTCCTTCAAGATACCCAGAAAAATGGAGTTTAAGAAGAGTTTTGGTTCATGCTTCTTCTCTTTCTTCCTCCCTAGATGCATCTTATTAGCTTGAATTATACATGCTATCAGGCCAAATTATTGAAGGGGAGGATTTTGGATGATAGAAAATGATTTTGTTCTTTTTACGTGTAAAGTGATTGTGTGTATGGATGTTAGCAATTCATATTGTGTTTAATTTTTAATCTATTTTAAATTTCATAGATGGTGGATATTGAAGCTGTAATGCTTGGTTTTCGAACACTAGAAAGGAAATCTAGAATAGTATTGAAAAATAGCTAGGCCTTGAAAAAATATTGGTCATTAATGGAAAAGGCAATTGGAACTATATTGGGCACATGCTCAAAGGATATATTAGTCTGTAAAGTCTTAAGGTAAGGTAAGAACTGGTATCATTAATATGCACATACCACATAGTAGTGTTATGGTTTCTGAACGTGGTTTTTTATTTAAAAAATTTACAATCTCCTCTTCAGTTGATGCTGATAACGTGCAATATTTACAGCGAATTGCAGAAACTTCATAAACAATTTGTGCTAGGAGGTGTTATGACAGAAGCGGTGTTTTGGGCGACAAAGAGGGTTAGTTGTTATTTAAGTTTGTCCAGTAACCAAATGTTATCATAGAAAATACTACCCAAATATTGTTGTGTCTACCGGCATAGATTTTTCGTTTGAAAAGTTTATGCCTTGTTCTCTTTGCAATTCAAAAAGAATTTTTCAAAAAATTCCCCCTAGATTCTCCCTACTTCCAACATTTCTCTCTCTATCTCTCTCCACTTATTACCCCTACTATTTTTCAAAAAAAAATTCAAATTCCAATCCAAACACAGCATTATGCTTTGAAAGTGCTCCATGTTTTCTCCAATAGAGCACCCAGACGATTGTGATGGAATGATAGAGAATTATCTGTGCAAATTGAGTGCATAAGTTGCTGGATGGGGACACCACAGGGTAACAAGACAGCGAGCAGGATTCAAAAGTGCCATGCTCTCAGATGTCAAACTGTCAGCTGATGGTCAGCTACAACATAGATCTCTCTCTCTCTCTCTTGCTCTTTGTGTGTTTGTTTATGCACCCTAATGCGTGTGTTCATTTGCATGTATTAGTGTTGAATTAGAAGACTTAGATTACAGGCAATCCCTCATTGAAGTTCATATAGCTCTAAGGTTTAACCGTTGTGCTTTTTCAAACATGTGCAATGAGTTTGGAATTTCTTTGTTCCTTGCGTAATACAGGGGTTATGTATTTTATTAGTAAGATTTTGGACTCCTTTCTACCTTTTCTATGCAATGCTATGGAAACCTGATTTGTACTCGTTCCCTTTTTAGTCGAATCGAGTTACATTTAACTTGACACTGGAGATTATCCACTAGGTAGCTCCCCCTGCCTTAGTCGCAATAGCTTAGTTCTCTATTCTATTTGTTAATCTACATCTTTCTTTTCTATGGATTCTTGATCTGTTTTTTGCTATCATTTAGCTTAGTTTCATCTTACTTTCCGTATCCTAGATTTTTGTTGGGAAATAAGCTGTTCACAGGGCATACCTGAAGTTTGTTCCCAATAAGGTAATGATGCTGTTTGATTTGTATTCTGTTGCTGGGGCATTTCTTATTGTCAATACTCAATAGACAAGTTTCCTTTACTCATCTGCTAATTGAATCTATTCAAGCTTCGGAATGTTTTATCATTTTATTTTCGGGTCTCAGATGACTGAGAAGGACTTCTGGACCAAATATTGTAGAGCAGAATACCTACATAGTACAAAAAATGCAGTTGCAGTTGCAGCAGCGGCAGAGGCTGCTGAAGATGAGGAGCTTGTGGCTTTCTTGAAGCGTGATGATGCATGGGCAAGTGAAGCTTGGCACAAGGTGCACTATTTCGGAAATGAGATTTTTCCTTCATTTTAGGACCTTTAGGTCAAATTTTGTTTATTTAGAGGATTTACCTTCACTACATTTTTTTTCGTTTGGTTATTAGTTTTATATTCTTCTTTTTCTGTTTCAGCAAAATAAATTTACCCCATTCATGTGGTATCTCTTCTGCAGATTAGACGAGTTGATCCAACTTTAGACATGTAACCTGATGAAGGGGATGATTACATTCATCTTCCTGTACTTTGGGTGACGCCTAAGACCTGGTGAATAACTCTGCTAAGACCTGGTGAATAACTCTGCTAGAAGAGGATTTTATTTTCACCTTTTTCTGCTGCACCATCTTCCAGTTTATGGTGGACGGTTTCATATTCATTTCCCCTTTGTGTTGATGAGTTTTAACCCGATGATAAATTGCAAATTACTTGGTCACCGCATCAAATCGATGATGTTCAGGACTGATCAGTAATAAAAACAAAACTGTATTAGTTCATGATATGACTTTATTTGAATTTATCAATCTGATTATGTTTGTCCAAGTGTAGGATCACGGGATGTCTCGCGATGGCAGTGATAGTGCTATTGACTCGCAGTATGAAGAATACGGAAGGCCTCTTTCACAAGTCCTTAATCGCCATGGTGCAGTAGTCCTTGAAGGAAGATCCATAGGTAAGGTTTCCCGTTGAGATTTCTTCTGTTTCATTGAAAATATTACCTGAGGGAGTATTGTCAAAATGTATCTGTGGCCAGTTGGTTATTGGCTTGAGTATCATGATGGTGGAGAGGTAGGGTTTAAGTCGCAGCCTGGACATGGATTCACCAAAGGGGTTCAAGTAATACCTGATTCCACCTTTTACTGGCTGTACGACTGTTATAGCACTGGGTTACTCCCGCCACCAAACTGATGATGCTTTCTCATGAGAGAGAGAGAGAGAGAGTCGAGTCGCGGATTGGCATTGTAGGAACCAAGTATTAGCTGCTTTTTTCGCTTTGTTTAGCTGTACATTCTTTGCTACGTTGACTGGGATTCAATTTCAGCAGGTGGTTTTTTCCTAGAGTAGAATTTTCCAATAGTTGGATTGTGTGATGTTTGGCATTTGCACTTTTGTTTTCGCATTCTTTTTTTGTATCTTTATTTTTGAGGTGTGCATCAATTGTGTTTTCTCTTTTACACAGGGGAAACACATGACTCTTAGTATGTGTACAAACTACTAGTCATGTGGAAGGAACAAAGTCATTCCTAGTTGGTGTAAAGACTACTGATCACTTGAGAGATAAGAACTCTGAAAGTATTCATTTCAATTTATGAGATTAGAATAAAATTTGGATCCTTTGTTGGGGGTTAAGACCACTGACTAGATAAGGCGAGAAAACGTTTTATGAAATGGTAAACAAAGTGGTTCCTTTTAGGTTAGTGAGACTATTGACCACTATATGTAGCTTCTAGTTGGAGGCTACTCGTTACTGAAAAGTGATTCCTAGTAGAGGGCTACTGGCTACCGAGGACGGAAAACGTCAGAATAATTAGACCAAGTTTATATGATGTGTCTAAAATATATGCTGCTCCGGTTGGAAAGAAAAGCCCAATTAATCTGATGAGTCCATCATCTTGACATATTTGTTGCCTCGGTTGAATATGGTTCATAGTATAAGTACTAGATTCGAAACATATATTGCCTCAAATCAATGTTCCTTTCGTTGAAAGAATTGGATCGATTCCAACTGTAACGATTGTCGAGCACATTGGCATTGTGTCGTTGGGTATGGTGTTGTGCTTCTTCTGAAAATTTCAAAATATTCACCGAGGGTTAGCTTCCAGGGCATCAGCTGAATGATGCTGAATGGTTTTATACTTAAAATTTTTACTCACTGCTCGTTTTTTCACAATTTGGTTTGAACCATTTGCCATGGTTTCTGTTATAAGAAAACAACAATTTTGTGGAGGATTATTAAAATCTCATTACATATTCTGCTATCTATTAGGTATGATCTTTGAATTGAGATTTTTCCTTGCAGAGATTTGGGACTTTTGGTGGTCCTATTATGTAATATTGCTGATTTTCTGGGTGAGGAGAGTTATTTAGATCATTACGTCCATGATTTTCCTGGTCTTTCCAAAAAGTTCGGGATGCGGATGTCATTTTCTGTGAGAATTCCTCCCAGTTTATTCAGATGGCTTGAAAACTGTTTGTGATATGGATATAATTCTTCTGATAGCAAAGATCTTCCACCTTTGCTTAGTAAAGATGAAGGTTCGGTTTTGAGCTGGGCCCAGAAGATAAATGCGTTTTATAGTCTTCTGTGTGGTGCGAAACGCTCAGGGAAGATTCTTCCATCCTGTGTTTTCTGTAACGTTGCCACCTGATCATCTTGTAATTTTGAGGAGCTGACAGTCTTGGCGATGGTTGCAGAAAGATTTGGATTGCAACAACTTGACTTGCTGCCTTCTGGTGTATCACTTCCTTTGCGACATGTGAGTTAAGTTCTACTTGATTGTTATTCTTGATATCATGTCATCATGAAGATGGTTGAAAATTACCACTTTCACGTCTTAGGACAGACAAGTGATTGGGAACATTTATGGATGCACATCAGTTTAAGGATCCAGTGGGGTTATTGCAAACTACCTTTTGTGTTCCTTAAGGATATAATAAGTCACTGCTAAACCTCAAGCATGTCATGGCATTAGTATGGCTATGTATTATTTCTCCCCTTTTACCTAAAAGACGATGGACAAAAATAGAGCTAGGACGGTCTACATATTGTGCTCCCGTCTTCCCTAATTGCTGTCCATTAATCCATTTTTGGATGTCCCAAAAAGTTAGTTCATTTTACAAAGCCGAAGTCTAGAATTGGTACTTTTCCAGAACTATCCTTTAGGAATGGCTATGAATGTATTCCAAGGTAGTTAGAATAAAGGGGCAATGATGCCTTCACCTTCAGACATGAATTTAAGTGCAATCATTGCAACTTTGCAAGCATCCTTAAAAAGTTGGAACCCCCTAAAAGGACCAACATTAAAGGATGGAGAGAGTATATGTGTTTCTTTCTCGTAGAGGGTAGTTGAAAACCATTTGTCAGCTATAGCAGCTGTACTGCTCTGCTGTTACTCAGCTGTCCTTGGGGTTAGTCCATGCATACCTTAGATTCTGCCAATCATTTCGTGATAATTTGTTCATAGTTCCTGAAAATGATTTTCCTACTGACTGGCCTGCTGCATCGTATATTCTTCTTGGTCGAGAAGATTTGGCTTTGTCGCACTTTTCAAACTCAAGCAAATCCAAGGAATCTGAACCCCAAAACAATGTGAATTTAGTTTCCATGTCCACGCCATACATGCTACATCTGCATCCAGTGACGATTCCTTCCTCGATTTCTGACACAATTGGATCGGAGGATACCAAGTTTGAGGATGGAGATTCTGTTGATGGATCCGTGACAGATGGTATGGAACACATTTTCAACTCTACCCCGCAGTTGCGCTACGGCTGCGATCTGCGATTAAATGAGGTGAGCTGTGCTGACCAATTGCAATTCTTGGTTTTTGTCATCTTTAGGCTTCGTGTTATTCCAAACTGAAGCTGAATTGTCATGTGACTCATGCATATCTTCTTTATATCTGTACTTAATCAGGTCCTTGATGTATGTGCATTTTAGTGAAAGTTACACAATTTGAAAATGAATTGTCTTTTGCATCATCGATTGAGCTAGGTTACAAAACTTTTGAGGAGAAATCTCTTTCCCTATGGTCAAGCGTTTCACTCACCAAAAGCAATGGTCTTGACCTGAGCTAATTATAATATGCATGAGGATTGTTTTCGATTAATAACTATATTCACTGAGACATTTGAGCTGTTTTTTATACTTACGAATGCGACGTTATATGTTTGCTAAACCAGAGAAGAATTGGGAAAAGGTTTAGAATAGTTGAGCCTGGATCTTGTAATCTCTCTCTCTCTCTGGTGATTGGTTTTCCCTTGGCAGTTCCTGGAGGAGAGTTATAGTAAAACTTCTGTTCAGAATTATGTTGTCTTGACATTCAGGGAGTGCGTTGTTAATGGATGTATTGCTGGTATGAAAAGAGTGATTAGCACCACTTGATTTCTCGGCATCCACAAGAAGGTTTTCCTTTTCAATAAAGATACTGTTTGTTCTTTTTACTTTTGCCTACTAAGATATTCCTTAGAGCAGGCCCCCTTTTTTTGCCTCATCAACGTCTGTGGTTTACTCTTGGGCTGTGTATCTTTGGGGTAGAAAACTTTGTACTGCATTGCTTCAGATTTGGGCTGCAGACTCAAGATGGTTTGGGTTATTTCAGATACTGTAGTCCATGTGATCATTGCACGTAGTCATTTTCTTGGTTGTCTAAGACTCTAGAGGGGGCGTTGTGCTTGTTTATGGGGTCATTGATTTCTGGAAGTCACATTTGCTATCTTCATTGCAAATGTAGCCATGTTTTCATAGTCGTTCTGATTTAATGTGTCATTTATACTTCCTGCTAGTCTTCTGACTAGTTGTTAGTTGCTTTTGAAGTTTTTCTTAACTTTTAGCTGTCATCCTTGTCCTTGATAGCTACTTCCATTCACTGTAGGTTCGACGTCTTTGTGCTCCGCAAGACCTGTGCAATTCAAACATCTGTTAACCCTACAGCTTCTGATCAGGACCTCCGATAGGTACTCTGTTCTCTTCACTTTTTTGAACACTAGTAATGTGTCTTTAATGGTATAAAGCTCTTTTTAGCAATGTTCAGTACACTAGTAATGTGTCTTTAATGGTATAAAGCTCTTTTTAGCAATGTTCAGTACACTAGTAATGTGTCTTTAATGGTATAAAGCTTTTTTTAGCAATGTTCAGTTAACTAGCATGGAAACTGAGGAAATAAGTTGATGTTTTTTCAGTCCAGGCACTTCTTAAAGGTGGTTATCTTTTCCTTTTCTTTCCACAGTATACCTGATGTAGTGATATCGTAGTTCTATTAGTTTACAAGTAGAACCGGAAGTTTAGGCCTCACTCCAGGTTGCTAGGGTTGTAATCTGGAGCTTCTCTCTCAAAGAGCCCACAACTTATGTATTCTCCAGGTTTGGCACTTAGCAACGAAAGGAAGAAAGATCTAGAGTTAAAAAATGAAAAAGAAAACCCTAGCAACCTGCTATATGATTGTAGATTATCATTAGTAAAAACTAGACTTTGCCTTCCTCCCAAGAAGCTGGGAAATTCTTCGACGGATTGAAAAACTAATTGTTAGGGCAACCCTGTACATGAGGCTCCTGCTCCTGCAGGGCCTAGGGAAGGGTTGGATGTATGCAGCCCTATCCCCGTTAGCAGAGTGGCTACTTCCCTGATGAACCCGTGACCGCCAAGTCACATTGGGGCAACCTTACTGTTGCCTGTGCCACCGTTCAACCAACTAATTGTTACATAGGGGAAGATGAAGAAAGAAGAAGCTGTAGAGAACATGGTGTTGATTTTGATGGTTTATGCCATGAGATTTTCCCCCTCTCTTACAGGACATACCTTTAGTGTTTTGTATGTCCTCTTTGGTCTGATCTAGTTGCTTCCTTAGATCTTTTTCGTTCATTGTGTAGGCTCAGCTATGGCAGCTTGCTCAAAGAACTACAGCTCTTCCTCTTGGCCATGGGGCATTTACTCTTGCAACCACCAGTACTCTTTTAACAGAGGTGGTTCCTTTCTTGTTTGCAGTAATCTGTTATTCTGTTAAAGTTAAATTGACTTGTTTTCAAAGTTAAATGCTTTCCTCCTTCTTTTCCTGCGTCTAGTTCCTATTCAATTATTATTATTTTTTTTTGTAGTTGACTTAAAGATTGAATCGTGTTCTTATGAAATCCTTTCAACTTTTTCATTTTAGGCACTCGCAGTACCGAAGCTTGTGTTAGTAGGTCGTTTGCCTGCCCAACAAAATGCAATCGTATGTTCTTCTTCATAACTCGTTCAAGGAATTTGTTTGCTCACATGTGCATCTCTTCCCGAGTTCTTATTCTATTATGGAAATTTGTATGATTTTTAATTGTTTGTGCAAAATGTTTTCCCGCTTACTTTGCAGGCTGAGATCAACGAACTTATTTTGAGATGGTATTTGTTTTTGCTAAGTGGCATTGACTTTTAACTTGAAATTTGGTCTAGGGGATTTTTTCCTCCTAATTTATATTTACCTTTTTCCTTGCTACAAAAATCCCACTTAGTCGTGTTTATGCTTGGACACTCTTGGTGTTTAGTTCTTTGACCTGTTCGTAATTTTTTTTTTCTTGTGCCATTTTTTTAAATATTTTCGTTTTCTTCTTTGTCAGGTTAACCTGGACATATTCCGGAACTTAAATCTTGGCCTGAGTTTCACAATGCTGTTGCAGCTGGGCTAAGGCTAGCTCCCATTCAGGTTTATTTACTTTTTGAAGATAAACTGCAGTACTTATTGTAGTTTAGTTGATGCAGAAGTTATTTGCACAGTTTCTTGCAATGTTGATTCTTATTTTGGCTTGTCCAACTTTTACCTAGTAAGTGAGTTCTAAATGTTTAGAGAATTAGTTGCGCGAAGTCTTTTGATGATATGTGTTGCATTTAAGCTTGAGTTCAATGAATTCAATCTTCTCTCATCTTTCCCTTGTCTTGCTACTTGTATGATCTGCCTATGTGACGATATTTCATGGATAACAAATGAAGCAATTTGGCTTCTGATACACGGAAATTGTCAAGGACATGGATAATATATAACAAAGAAGAGCCCAATGTTACTTATGTATTTTTCAAGCATTCCAATTGTTCGACGAAATTTATCAACCATTAATTCCAGACTCCAAAGCTACCCACGGCCTATGACTTCCTTGAATTTGTTTGTAGCTGCTTTGATTTCTTTGTGCGAATAGAGTTTTGCCTGGCGCATCAGTACTGTTCTGCCCTATCCCGTTTCCTAGGAGTTAGGTTTTCCTAAAAATGGCAGATCTGTTTCTTATTTGTGACTGATTTTCTTTTGGCCGTTTTTGTGTGTTTCTTAAGAAAGTATGGACTTTTATACTTTTACTCTTCTTTTGGTCGATTTCTTTATCTTTAACTTGCTTGATTGCGCAATAATACGAACATACGCGCGCTCATTTTGGAGGCATTAAAAAGGTGTCCGAAATTTTTCAAGCACAAGGCAAATGGAGTGTAGAAAAATAGAACAAAAATGATCCAATATACTGGTATCAGATTTTACGTTGCTTTAAGATTCAGCAATTTATAAATAATTCTCTATTTCTTCCAAGGTTTCCTACCAGTTTATTGGTAGCCAAATCCATTCCCCATCTTTGCAAAGGAACACAAAAGGGAAGTGAATGAAAAACGTAATAAAATGAAAACCAAAACATGGTAACGAGAAGTAAAGAAAACTTGATCATAAGCATTTAGGACCCACACCAGATTCTCCTATCGCAGATTAAAAGTATTAAGAAGGCTGAATGCATAGAAAAACTGGAATTTCGACCCATTTAACTACTTACACTGCATTAGGCAATCTGTTTATCAATTCAAATCTGACACGGGGCGCATCTGTTGAACGTGGATTTTGGTCCTCGCTGAAGATCAACTCAAAAGTGCAAAAGAGTAGGAATGTTTTTACAAAGCGCAAGAGTTAGACAACTGCTCTGTGATGAGGAAAAAAATATTATGTTTTGAAGCTTCATAAGATGATGGAACAAAAACAGCCATCTTCTATTAGAGGACATGCTGGGCCGTTAAATTACATGTCTACAATCAAGTGACCCAAAAGAGAACGTTGAGAAGGATGAGAAGCAACATGGACTTCCATAACGTAAGACTAAAAAAAAACCGTGATCAAGGGAGAACAACCCAACTCTTGATCGATTTCTTAGCATGGTAGATAGTTTTGCTATTTAGAGTGGTGTATAGGTCCATTTCCTTGACATGCTTCTTTCAGCATTTAGTGATTTTTAGGGCTTTTGTTCTTGGCATCCCCTTTATGCCTTTGCTATAGATTTTAATACTTACCAAAGGAAAAAGAACTTGAGAATCATGAAGAACAAGAAATTTAGGACACCAAGAACAACAACATGAAGGATGATCCGAATGACCTATACAGACCAATGACTATTCTAGCAAGGTAGTATTACCTCAGTCCATGTACTGAACTAGAGCAAAAAGTCCATTCCGCTGTGGAACCATGTCCTGAACAATCAACAATGTATTGAAGTAAAACAAAATCACCAACTAAGTTACTTGATGTCCCCTAATAGATTTCCATTTTGAAAATTCAAAGAGAAAAAGTTGATAAATTTCCCTTTTTGTCTTCTTTTTTTAAGTGTTGGCATGACTCCTAATTTTAAAATAAAGGGCAATGATGGAAAGCTATCCTTTTTCTGGGGTGTAATGTTGGTGTCTGCCTATGTAGCACGGATACGGACACAGACACGAATGCGGACACAGAACACATCAATTCTAGAAAAATGGGGATATGGGCATGGCGGGGGACACGCCACATGTATAAATAAATAAATATATATAAAAATACATATACACATACATATTTTTTTCTTTTCTTCCATGTCTGTTGACGAAGACATGTCCTATATGAATGTATAAGATTACCATGGTCCAAATAAAGGCATAATTATAGTTTAACCCAAATATTTTGAATAATTTTATATTAACCCCTCAAAATTTAAAATATATTACCTTTTGACCCTAGCCGTGTCCCCGGTGTGGCCCCGTGGTGTGTCCAATACATGGACACGGCGCCCTTTTGGAGTGTCGGTAATTCGTAGGTGTCTCCTAAAAGGAACTAAAATTATAGGATGGAGGGAGTATATCTTTTCAGACCTAGATATAGTCATTTGCATAAGTCTTTTGATGCTGGTGGAGGAATGGGGGCTTTCCAGTTGTTAGCTTGTTAATAGGATATTTGAAGCTGCAGATCTGTTAACTAAGGTCATTGGGGTCAATTTCGACTGTATGTCGGCGTAATCCACTTGAAAGGTTGTGTAAGCACCTTTGGGTGTCTATGTCTTCGGGTGATTGATGGCAGCCTTCAAGTGTTTCTTAATAATCGTGTTATTGGTCACTGGTGAATATTAGTAAGTCTTACATTTTGAACACAATTTTGCTCTTGATGATATCCATTCTGCATATTTAGATGAGAATGCAAATTGTATTTTTGTGCCTAAAAATAATCACTGCGCTTACGGAGAAAACAGGGGAAAGAGAAGATAAAATGTTCTCTTTGATAATTGATATACCTTTGTTCTCTTAGATTGAGAGTATAATAAAGTTGATAGAGATTCAGAGGGAGAGAGAGAGAGGTCCAGCCCCGGCGCCGGCGATTCGTATCGTAGAGTCAATCGCCTATTTGAAGGAGGTATTCTTTTGTTGTCCGTTGCCTAATGCATTGATGTCCTCTATTTTGGGGTTTCATATTCAGTTGATTTTAAACTTGGAAATCTGTAAAGTCCTATATTTCCTCTCGATCGCCTCTGTTTTTTCTCACTTTGATTATTAACTTGCAAATCTGTAAAACCCTTTTTCTTTTCATCTTCAATTCTCATTTATCGGTAATGTTTGCATCTTCCTTTATATTGGTAATGTTTGCACAAACTCTAGATGTTGCGAGTGCAATGGCATTAACAAAAACTCCAATAAATTCAAACCAAAACAACCATCAAGGTCAGGAATTTAAGCTGATCGTATGCGACGGGCCTGGATATTTACAGGCGCCTGGATGTGGGGCTGTTATTGGAGGCTGCATGTGTATTCTTTGATTTAAAATTAAAGCGGATCGCATTAATTTAAACTCCTAATATTCATGCTTTTTGTTAGATCACATAGATTGGGAAACTACAGTTATTCATCATTTGAGCTGATGATAATGGTGAAGGGGGGAACCTTTTCTTTGTATTCTTTGCTATGCCGCCATGCCCAGGTTAGTACTTTGCCCAATTGCCAGCTAGCTGATGAGTAGCTACCAGAGTACAAGAAAGATGGAGATTAAAGCCCTGTTCGAGCCTAAAATCTGCATTGGAGGAGCATAGAGTGTTGCAAAGGGTATTGCTTGTTTTGGCTTTGATAGGAACTTGTATGGTCAATGGAGATGGAGTCCTTGCACCTGCAATCTCTGGTATGGGAGATTATATTATTGGTTTTCTTTTTCTTCAATAGATTGAAAGCTGGGATGCTGATAACCGAGAATTATTTGGTTTTGGGTGTATTGCAGTGTTTTCTAATTGGCGGCAATGTCACTGATTTCCTATCTATTTGCCATGTCAAAAGAGCAGCACCAATGTAAGACTCTTAGCTATTTTTCAAATCATTCACTGTCTGGTTTAACCGTATGAGATTCAGGCATAATGTTTGAAAGATGGTTGTTTTCATTTGCATAACAGGTTTAATCATAATGTGCTTTCTAGGGTAGGTGTATATTATTCACTTGTGTCGGTCAGATTGCTCAGGTGTGTTTTTATGTCTGCAATTTTAGGTTGTGTTCATATATCCATCAATGATGTCGATTAAACGAAGTTTTGGCATGGATTCTCGAGTAGGGTCACGAGATGAATGATTCAGGTTGTCGTTGTGGGTCTTTGGTGGGTCCACAATGAACTTAATCTGGACTGATCAAAACTGTATGGGAGTCAAGTCCTCTGTGTCGCGCTTCATTGTAATGTCTATTGTTCTTGAAAGTAATCTAGCCGCTTATTATCCAAGAGAATATAAATCACAAAGGTTTTTCCGATAGCTCATGGATCTTCTAGATGAGTGGATTGAAATTGTCTTACCAACCCTGCCAAATTTAAGTGTGGAATACTTTCCCCTATGTATCAGTTATTGATTTTTTCGAAATCTCAGTAACTTCACCTTCAAGGATGGAAATCTGGGTATATGGGCTAAGGCTGGGCATAGGTAATGTTGGAAAATTGAATGCCTGGATATTTTATGGTCGGTTTCTCTTGGTTGCTTGAAATGTCTTCCGATGACTTCTTTGGCATTTCCTATGAAGATCACGTGCAGTTATTTAGGTCACATAATTCTTCGATAGGACTCTTTGGCCATCTCTCTCTCTCTCTCTCTCATTTTAATAGTTTAGGATGTTCTCGAAAGGCGCTTTCACGCTTTTGCTCACAATCACACACGTGCATTATGTGACTTAGGCGGTGATGCAAATCATAGATGGGTATCAAAATCTTGAGTTAACTGTTATGTATTCTGGAGTTGGACTTGTTTGAGCCAATATGGAAAAAAAGTTGGACTTGTTTGATCTTTACGAAGTTTTTTATGTGGACGTGCATTTGGTGGACACAGAGATAGTTCCAAATTGTCATAAATATGCTTTATTGTTGGTCCTTGTAGATATAACCAAGACAAAATTCTTAACTTTAATCACAATCACAGTCAAATCACTCTCAAGCAAAATAATTAACGCTCACTTGGTGGCCCTAAATCAACGATGGTTTTAGAAAAGAACGCTTTTTGGGTATGTACATATTTAGAAAAGGCTTTTCTATCTTACACTACATGTTCTTAGGGGGAAACTTAGGTTTATGGAAAGAACGCTTAAATAGAAAAGACAGTGAGCGTTCTTTGGCTATATCACAAGACCATTTCGGACCATTCCATGTTTCCTCGGCAATAAAGATGGCTCCACTGAAGCCTGCTATGGTCTTTTGGTTTTCCATGGACTAAGAACCAGTCTATGGTCTGGCAGTTGACAATTAGCAGCGCTATAGAATTACATAATCATCATCTTAATTTGGAAGACCGATTTTTTTTTGCGGTCAGTTAGAGACTTTGTTTTGGATCTTCAGATTCTTACACTTCTTTTTACTGCTTTGAGGAAACGTCCTGATCACATTTCATATTTATTGGCTGGAAAGACAAACTAAGTTATCTGAATAAACTGAGCTTGGGACCTTGGGTATACTAGATCCTCGGTTTGTTCACCTTCTAATCTGCAGTCGATCAGGCAATATGTTTTCAGTTCGTACTCCTACAAATAATTACTGGTTGAAGGATTCAGGCAAGTGCTTGTTGGACTCTTCATGATTTACTCTATTTATCGATAATAGATTGCAAATTTGATGTTCTGTTTCCATTTGTTCCTTTATTCTGCAGATGTTGAAGTCCCAGTTGCTTGTATCATATTGGTATTCTTGTTTGCACTCCAATATTATGGGACCCATCGATTAGGATTCTTTTTTGCTCCTATTGTGATAGCATGGCTGGTATGCATCAGCCCTATCGGTGTATACAATATCAGTACTGGAATCCCCATGTTTACAAAGCACTTTCTCCTTACTACATGTACAGGTTTTTGAAGAAGACCCGAAGGGGCGGTTGGATGTCATTGGGTGGCATTTTGTTGTGTATAACAGATAAAAGATTAAAGTGAAACTGTGTCCTCTTGCCCTTTGCCTAATAGACAAAGTGTTCTTACTTTTTTGTGTTTAATTTTAATTCTAGTTCAGATGCAATGTTTGCTGATCTTGGACACTTTTCACAGTTGTCTATCAAGGTAAATAAACTTGGTTATGTTTCCAGTCAAGTACTGCAGTTGATGTGCCTCTTTTGTGCATGAAATTGTGGATCAAACATAAAGTAGGCGCCCAATAGATTTTCAGTCAAAGTGATTTTTGTGTTTTCTAAATACAGTCCTTAAACTTTTCGGATAAAAGTACGCTTATTTTTTCCAGATACAGCATGTAGTTTCTGTTTTCAGTCAACGCAATCCTTTATAAGATTTAAATAGCTATTTTGGCCGGTTGAAAAAACTTAATTAGCTGCTGCATGTTCTGATTTATATAACTCGAGTTTTTTCTTTTGCAGGGACGTTTCCTCTCATCACGCAACACAGTCCCCAGCTGTAAATGTAATTTTTTTTTTTTTTGGTAAGCAAATTTTATATCACCAAAAACGCAACCAAACTACAAAATCACCAGGGCATCCCCCTGAACAAGTAAAACAACTAAAGAACCACCTATTACAAGAAAAGGGACACACTACTTACACACAAAAACAACCACCTATCCACAATTATTGATTCTAAAAATCCTAGAATCCAGAAACCAGTCATCACAAAGATCCCTATTACGAGCTGAAAACTTAATGGAGGACAGAGAGCTAAGTTTAGCTCGAATGGCTTCAAGAATAGCTGTCGTTACTCCTTCCAAATCTCTTCTTTTGTGTTGAAAAATCCTCAAATTGCGTTCTGCCCAAAGGAGATATACTGTAGCAGCCAAAGAAATCTTGTAGATAACACTACCAAAACTCTTGCCCTTTCTATGACAGCCAGCCCAATAAAGCTCCTGCTCCAAGGGGAGTGAGGTTCTAGAGATACCATTCCTGGATAAGACTACATTCCACACTGAGGAGGTAAAGTGACAGTCAAAGAACCAATGAGCATGAGATTCAATGGCAGTCGAACACAACACACATTGGGTATTAACAGTCATGCCCCAACTGTCCAGCCTATCTTTGGTGGCTAATCTGCCCCATACAGTTAAACCAAAGGATAAAACTTCACGTAGGAACATTATTAGGATACCAGACAAAAGAATACCAAGTTTGGATAGGGTACCTATGTCGACATGCCTCCTAAGCTGTTTTAGCAGAATACTTTCCATCAGGTGAAAGGGTCCAAAAAATTGAATCCTTAACTGATGGGTTAGGGAGAAAATCAGAGGGAGTTCGCTGCACAACCTCCATAATAGCCCTGTTACGTTGCCTCGGCCACCTCCACTGACCTCGCACAATAATGGAAGACACCTTAGCTTTCAAAGCACTACCTCTACTCACAACAATAGAGTCCCCGAACTTCTTATAAAGCTCACCAATTGGGTGCCAATTATCAGTCCACAAGTAAGTATCCTCCCCATTGCCAATACGGAACCGGATCCATTCTTGACAAATATCCCTTAATTTGAGCAGTTTCCTGATTAACCAATTGGGTGCCAATTATCAGTCCACAAGTAAGTATCCTCCCCATTGCCAATACGGAACCGGATCCATTCTTGACAAATATCCCTTAATTTGAGCAGTTTCCTGATTACCCAAGAGGCATCATTTGGAACAGGAATCCCCCACAAACTCCGCCCTTTGAGAATATACATATGCACCCATTTAACCCATAGTGAATCAGCCTTTTTGCTAAGGGCCCAGAGATGCGTAATATTAGAAGCCTTGTTCCATTCTTTTAAGGAACGAAAACCCAAACCACCTTCATTCTTAGGAACACAAAGGTGTCTCCAACTAACTTTGGCCCTTGTATGTTTCATGTCAAATCCAGACCATAAGAAAGCACTAAGTAAACCCTCAATCTCCTTAATAATTTTCTTAGGTAACACGAAAATAGAGCTCCAATAAGTGTGAATACTACAAAGTACTGATTGGATTAGTTGAGCCCGTCCCCTATAAGACAAGAACTTCTGAGCCCAGCTCTGAATCCTAGCTAGAATCTTTTCTTTGAGGATCAAACAATCAGCAGAGGTAAGTCTAGAGCTTATTAAGGGTACACCAAGAAACTTGACTGGCAGCTGACCCTCAGAGATGTCCAGCAACTCAACCAGAGACTGTTTAAGAGTAGTGGACACTAGAAAAGAAAATAGAACTCTTAAGCAAGTTAGGTTGAAGACCTGAAAATTGATGGAAATCCTTTAGGGTGTTCATGAACACCCCTCAAAGACCCTTCATGAGCATGACAGAGCACAAACAAATCATCAGCAAACATAGCATGAGAGATGCACAATTCCTGACATTTGGGATGATATTTAAAGTCGCCATTTTCGATGTTGAACTGAAGGAGATAAGAGAAAGATTCCATGACTAGAAGAAAAAGATAGGGGGAGATTGGATCCCCTTGTCTAAGTCCTTTAGCTCCAGGAAAATACCCAACTAGCCCTCCATTTAGCATCATTGAGTACATAGGAGTAGTTACACATTCTTTGACCCACCCAATAAACAAACTTGGAAAACCCATAGCATCCATGGTATCCAACAAGAAGTTCCAATCTACCGAATCATACGCCTTCATGAGATCTATCTTTATAGCACACCTAGGCAATCCAACATCTCTGTGGTAGTTCCTGATCAACTCATGCATTAGAAGCACATTATCAACTATACTCCTACCTTTAATTAACGCAGATTGTGTTGGACCAATAACCAAAGGCAAAACAGGCTGCATTCTATTTGTAAGAATTTTTGTAATAACTTTGTAAACCACATTGCAGCAAGCAATAGGACGGAAGTCCTTAGCCATAGAAGGGCTTGGGATCTTAGGAACCAAGGTAAGAGTGGTAGAGTTCCACTCTCTGAGCATAAAACCTTTATGAACCAAGGAAAGAAGTGTTGGACAGCTACAATCAAATCCTGGCCAACAATCTCCCAATTTTGTTGAAAAAAACTTGAGCTAAATCCATCCGGCCCAGGGGCCTTATCTCCCTTTATAGCTTTGAGAGCAGCTGTGATCTCCTCAACTAACACAGGTTTCACTAGCTCCCCACACATTTGAACTGGTACCTTCCTTTGAATGATTTGTTGTAACGAAGCTCTAGCATCCTGACTTTGTAAGAACTTAGTACCAAGTAACCCTTTGTAGAATTGAATGATTTCATGCTGAACCTACTCTGGCTTATCCAACCGAAGACCTTCAGCAGTAACCAGACTCAAGATTTTGTTCCTTGCTCTATTAGATCTGACCTTGTGGTGAAAGAATTTGGTTTTTTGATCCCCAAGGGCAAGCCAATTAACCCTAGATTTCTGTTTTTTAAAAACTCCTCAGCTGCACTTAGTTCCATAAAAACCCTGACAGCTTCCTTTTCCATCTCCCTAAGACTCTCATTACCCAGATTTTGAGAACAGAGATTCTGCAAGTTTTCCATTTGAGTTCTAGCCTCCATAACCCTACCTGAGATGTTAGAAAAGCAACTGGCATTCAGATCCCTAAGTACAGGTTTCAACCGTCTAAGTTTCAGAGACAGTCTAAGCATAGGAGAACCAGTTACAGGGAGTAACCAAGAATTCTGGACCAGCTCCTTAAACTGATGATGTTTCATCCAAAAATCAAAAAAATGAAAAGGCTTCTTGCAAGCAACTTCCTTGAAGACAGTAACCAACAAAGAGCAGTGATCAGAGATACCAGGCACATGAGCAAGAGCCTTAGATTCGGGGAACATATCCAGCCAATCCCCATTAACCAAGACCCTGTCAATTCTACTCATATTAGCCCCACCACCTCCTCTTTTGTTAGACCAAGTAAACCAACTTCCTCTGGTAGCCAACTCCTCCATATTAATGTCAATCAAACATTGATTAAACTCCCCAGCAGCAGAACTATCAAAATCACCCATCCTCTCAGAACTTCTAAGTGCAACATTAAAGTCACCCAATTGAATCCAAGGAGAGTCACCGATAACAGAAAAAAGACATCTCATAGCAGACCATAGGGATCTCCTACACACCAGAGAATTAGCACCATAGACAACAGAAGCATAAAACACTCGCTGAGAACTCAAACAGGTAGCTTGCACACAGATCAACTGGTCATCACTATAAACCAAAGAAACATCCAAGCAACAAGGGTCCCAACCCAAGACAATTCTAGCTATATCACTATTACCAGAATTATCTAAACACTTCCACGAACAAGGAAAACATCGAGTACAAATGGCAGCAAGATTAGTTTTCCTAACCTTTGCTTCCAAGACACCAGAGTCCCAATCTCTGAGAAACAATAAGAGAGCGTACCTCCTTCTGCTTCAAGGGGTTATTTAAATCCCTTATATTCCAACTAGCAATTTTGAATGTTAATGATTGTTCTTCTTTCCCTCCTTCCTTTAGGAAGACCTTTCCCCCCACCTTTTCCTTTAGCTTTCGTACCAGCACCTGCAATAGGAGAAACCTTAGCCTGAGACTCAACAGGAACATCCATCTCAACTTCAGAAGTATCTAGTCCAATTTCAGATGTTAACATAGCACCTTGAACAGAAGCTTCATCTGGAAGAGAAACATCCATTTCATTAGACTCACGCCCAACACTAAGCCCTAAGGCATCCAATATAGCAAATCTACTACGTTCAGAGATTGCCTTCACACCAGAATGCCCTTTATCAAGAGGCCTCTCACTCTTCGGAACATCTAGCTTACTTTGAATAGGGACAGAATTCACCCTTGCCATCAATCCAGAAGAGCTTTCCCCATTCACAGGTGACACAACAGTAGGACGTTGCAAGCCAGAGATAGGTTTACTCGTAGACATTTGTGCTACCTGGAGAGATAGAGGGGATCTTAAACCCCCCAAACCAGAACTATTTTCCTTTCGAGGACCCACCACCTACCATCCATTGACCTGAACAGCCTTCCCCTGAGCTCCAACCACACCTCTATTACCCTGCTCCTTATCATTCGCTTTAGATGGACAAGTACCCTCACTATGACCAAAAACTTGGCACACAGAACAATTTTGAGGTTTCCATGGGTACTGAATTCTAATCACCTCCATTAGCATATTTCAAATCAAAAGATTCAGGTAGTGGGGACGAACAATCCACCTCCACACAGATTTTGGCATAGTTTAGCCTACGCCCTGACTCCGTCAATCGATCAGCATACAAGGGACGCCCAACCGAACTAGCTATGTGACTAAGACCAGGACCTGTCCACATTTCCAGTGGTACATTAAAAAAGTGAACCCAAAGAGGAATTTTGGATAGCTGCTCCTTTTCCATTTTTAGGTGAGGATGCCACAATTTGAGGATAAGTAGTTTATCTCCAAAGTGCCATGGACCAAGCTCCAGCAACTGTCTGAATTTCTCCCCTTCAAACATGAAGAAGAAGAAGCCCTTATCATTAGAAAGAACCTCACGAATACCAAACCTTTTGTGGGCAGCATGCCCTTAGGAAATTCCGGTTTCCCAAAGCAAGGCATAGAGCCCGGATCGAGGGAGCGCGAGCGCGGGTGGCAAGCGCTCGGAATACAGAGTCGCCACTTGGGTTTGAAGGTCCGACACCCAAGGAACCGTATTTCGAAGCACCTGCCGCGCTGTTTGATTTGAAAAGGTGAAAGCACCAGTCCGTCATAACCATATCTGGGTTCGGGAGCCAGGTTACGAGAGGGGAAGGGTTTTAAGGCACCCCTCTCGCCCAATCCGGAGATCGGTCTCTACTTAGGCATTTTGTGAAAACTTTGTGATTCTTCTTTTATTAATCAATTTTTAGCCAATTAGGGCGGGAGAACAATTAATGGCGATTAAACTGTAACACGTTTGCAGGATGTGATAAACATCATGCTTGGATGGAAAGTTGAAAAATAAATGGGATAAAGTTCAGCACTGTGATTAAACACCAAAACAGTGCCTTGTATGAATTTGACACAAACAATGGCCAACTTGCATGCATGGAACTACATGCATGCAAGCCTTCCATCGCGCGCCAAACCCATACACGCGCGTGTGTGTTGGTGCTCCACCAACCGTTTGAATTTTATCCCCTTCTGGGCTCTGGAAGAACTAGTGCACACCCAGGACAAACCAAGTAGTTTATAAGCAGCTAAACTACACAGTTTTAAACAGTTCTAAAGGGCTATAGAGCCACAAAATGACCAAAACACCCCTTAAACAGTGAGGGGACAAAACAGTGGCCTAAGGCCAAGTTACCAAAGCAAAGACCACTCACTGGTCAAGGACTGACTGGCGCGCGTATTGCGCTTTGGTGCGCGAGTGTTCGGGTGTGAGTAAACCTTCCAGTGTTTGGTTTTGCTCATCTTGGGTTCTGGGACAAGTCCAGAAAAATCCCAGGGGTACTCCATAGCAGCAGAAATGCATATTGAAATACAACTAGTAGTTTAAGCTAAGAAAAGCAGTAAATTGGTTGTTAGCATGCTCCACAGTGATCTATACAAATAAAAAAGACACAAAACAGTGGAAAACCAATCCCCACACTGTCCTGCGCGCGCATCCACAAAGTGGCGCGCACGTATATGGGACAAGCGCGCGCTGGTCCTACCACCACAGTTTTTGAAACCTTGCTAGCTTTAGGGCCAGGACTGGTATTGATTACCAGCCTTGACCCTGCCAGCCCCCCTCAGGGATCAGAATAGAGAGCAGAACAAAGGTATAGCAAAAAAGACACAAAACAGTGGAAAACCAATCCCCACACTGTCCTGCGCGCGTAGCCACAAAGTGGCGCACACGTATATGGGACAAGCGCGCGCTGGTCCTACCACCACAGTTTTTGAAACCTTGCTAGCTTTAGGGCCAGGACTGGTATTGATTACCAGCCTTGACCCTGCTAGCCCCCCTCAGGGATCAGAACAGAGAGCAGAACAAAGGTAAGCTATACCTTTGGTCTTTTGAGTTTGAATGGGTGTTTGAGCTTTGAATTGAGGTTGAGGTTATGTGAGGTGTTTGAGTGGAAGGAGAAAAACAAGCTATGTTCTTGCTCCTATGCTTTTGAACTTAAACAACCAACCAAAAATCCAACCCTTTGAAAGAGAAACAAAGGGGGATGGATATATATAGGAGTAGAGGGAGGTAGATTTGGTGCAAAGAGAGGAGCTCAGCCAGTCCACAAGGCTGGCTGAGGGTTGCTTTGTGGTTAAGCTTACCAACCCATAAAGGTGATGGGGATAGGTTTTGACTGTCGCGCGCGTATTGCGCTTTGGCGCGCGATGGTCAACGGTCAAGCTTTGACTGTTGACCACACTTGTCCGTTTGACCCGCGCGCGGTGGTCCTCAACCAACTGGCGCCAGTAGGGTTTTTGGCTTTTGGAAGTGGCTTAAGACTAGGTTAGGTTCAAGGGTTTTGCAAACACTCAAAGCTCAAACACGCAACATTCCCGGGGTGTTCTTGATCCATTTCATCATCGGGGAATCAGAAACCGAAAGTAAACTAATCTGGAAGCCCAGATTGGGGTGTCTACACCTTTCCCATATCCTCATAGCAATATTCTGAACTGCAGAAAAGGTTAGCTTCTTGTCCAGAAAATGCCCAACGATACACCTCTGCCATTTGGGGTGGCCCAACTCCTCAACTTCCACGGGGGGAGATACCATAATCCGATCATTCAAAATTGTAGGGGGAATATACTCAAACTTCATTCTTTCAACAACAGCACCAGGAGTAGAACCACCAACACCTCCAGAAACAATAGTGCTCCAAGAGGACCCAACCATTTGTTTCAACCGACCAGTTCCATCATTATTCTGGCGACCAGTGGGAGAAGTCTGCAAATGATCAGTACGAAGAACTGTAACCTATTCCAACAAGTCTACAATAATACCAGAAAGGAGAGGGTTCACAATTGGGGAAACCCTAGGATTACAAACCCCACCAGAATTCAATTCTACCTGTGAATTAAGCATAGGCAAGACAGGTGCAGTAGATGGAGAAGAGGGATGAAGATCAGAGAAAAGAGAGAAAATCAGCACGGATCAGATCCAGCGAGGAGAATCAACCGAGACGCATCCCGCAAAATCGCCTCTCTCTCTCTCTCTCTCTCTCTATCTCTACAACGCATTCTCCAGCTGTAATTGTAGTTACTAGAAGGTTGGTGTAACTTATGTCTTTTTTAGCGCTATAGTTGGTAGAGGCTTGTTTGTTTTGGTTGCTTATCCAGTTGTTGAGGGAATCATATTTTCTAATTCTGCAAGCGTCACGGTTTAGTTGCATGTGGTGGAGAAGACGGCCCTTGTGGAATGCTTTGACATGAGAGTGAGATCTTCAGTTGGAATAATAAATGATGTTGCTTCTGCTTTTGATATTGACCAGGTAGCCAATCTACTTCTTGGTACATTATTTCAATGGTATTTAGTAGTTCTAGTTAATGGGGAAAACTTCGCCACTTGAATCCATTTGCCTAAACTTCAGATGCCTGATAGCCAAACTTGATGGGGTTGCATTTGTTGCTTACATTGTAAATGCTATCATTATGGATCACCTGCTAGATCCTTGTGGCATGTCCTTCGAGCTGAAGTTCTATTGATGGCCTATTTTTGGATATCAGTGCTCTTTTATTTTAAACTCCTTTGGTAGTTCTTTTCCATATTCCTTTCCGATGTAATTTTTTTCAAGAACGAATAAAAGGAACATAGAGTAAATTCTCTGCATCATCTTTCACCATGTTATAGAAAAAGATGTTGAGCTTTAGGTTTCAATTGGTGATCAAAAATGCTATAACAATGCCTACGGATTTGCAGGAGGTCACTGCAGTAGAGTTTGATGGGGAAGGAGGCTACCTCATGTCTGTTGGAGTAGTTCGGGAAAGGTATGGTGAACACATCATTTGAGATTGTTTCTTACTCCCTGTGTTATACTATATCTGCCCTAGATTTTTGAACTCATTAATCATGAAAAAACTTATTAATCTTCACTGAACAACAAATCCTGTCTAAACACATCCACTTGTAGTGGTTTTCGTAATTATTACGGATAAATATTGATGGTCCTTATGTTGAGTTATTCCTCCACTAAACATTTCTACGAAACTCTTGAGTTTATGCTTGCTATATTAAATGTAGGGCGAGTGAAGGATCACATGTGAGCTACATCTACAGGCAGGCTATTTTGTCTTTGTATCCAATGATAGTTATGTTTTTCTTTGTTTCTAATGTGTAGCTCCTTGTATTTGTCAACCTTCTTTAGTAGGTATGGCAGCCCAATTTCAAATATTAAGTGGCATCAAACTCTTAACTCCGAGCGAGCGAAGTTAATTACTACGGATAATAAAATTGTCAGGATTTGGGACCCAGAGACGGTAAGCAATACTCCCATTTTCTTTTGAATGTGAGTAGAATTTAATATGTTGGTTTTTGTTTTAGATTACGGACCTTGGATTTATTTGTGCTCCGCTCTAGTTTTTTCATGTGATTATATCATATAAGATTATCTCAAGCTTTTGTGGTTCAAGTTATGACTAGGCACGTATGACTATTGAATTCATATTCATTCATCGTGTTCATTTCATTTGTTGTGACTCTAGGGTTTATATTATAGTTTCTTTATACGATGTTTTTTTCTGCCATTTTCTTGTTTACCTCATGAAAATATGACATAACATAGTGACTTTGAACAAGCTATTAGACTGTACCAAAACTTATAAGATGAAGCGTGCTTAATTGTTAGAACATGTAAGAATGGCTAGACGGTGTGCCTGATTTATTGGCTTATCAATACACGTACTGGTGTTAGAGGAATGGACATGGTACTATATGTTTAGTGTGTCTTTATGTTATAACTTATCACCGTTTTGGTCCAAATTGTGGACTGAAGATATGATGAGATTTTTGCATTTCCAGTTGGTTTTTATCCTTTCGAGTTTTACAGACAAAAATAGCTAATTAATGGATTTTTGTAGGTAATGGTGGATGCAGTATAGGAAGTCAGAGGAGACATCAGCTCACATTCTCCATCATTTTAGGTGGTTGGCGGGTTTAGGAGTTTCCTTCTTTCCATTTGTTGGTGCAGTGGGTTATGCCAAGACCCAAGAGTGATCCTCTAGCTTTTTGAAGTTGAGTGCAGTGATTTAAAAATCGCGCCTAGGCGAGGCGAGGCGACCATGGAAGAGGTGACCACCTAGTCGCTACAGTCGCGCCTAGTCGCGAGGCGACTGAAAATGCATGCCTAGGCGTCGTCCAGGTCAAAAACAGAATATAAGGGCAAAAATAAGACTTACAATTATACAATACACATGAAGCCTCCTAGGCATCGTCGATCGAAGCCGCCTCTCTTTCCTCTGCGAACCAAGCCCTCTTTCTCTCCTCTGCGATCGAAGCCCTCTCTCTCTCTCCTCTGTGATTGATCGTGAAGGTAAGCTCTCTGCTCTCTAAGATCAATTGATCAGTCCTCTGTTTTGTTCGATTGATCAGTAAACTCTCTCTCTCTGCTGATCAATTATTTTTTTGATCCGTCTCTGTTGATCTGTCACGCCCCGAAATCACACGACCTGAGCACGTGAGTTCTAAGGAAAAAATCTCCATATAATGATAAAAGAATATCCTTATGGAAAGGTCCAAATCAAATGCCATAATACCAAATCAGATCGTGCCTAAAGGTGACAAGATTTTTATAAAAATTTGGAAGGGAATGTTTGTTTCAAGGGCTTTTTCAAAATGGTCAGCACCAATAATTAAAAAAAATAAACCTGGAAGTTTTACCACAAAGATCAATGAGGCTCTCCATCTCTCCAACAATAGAAAAAATTACCTATAAGCGTATACACATTTCAAGTTTTTGAGAGAGTCAAAATATGTGAATAAATTTATTACAAACCCGAAAGAATACCAAGTCACTGGACTTCCAAAATCTTACTATCAAATTAATGGAATACAAGTATATCAACTAAGCCCTAAAAAAAAAATATAACAAATCCAACACTATCATGCCTTCAGATCCACTGTCTTACCTGAAAAAGGTTGGATTATACAACGTGAGTCGACACTCAATAGGAAACGTGCTAAAGGCGAAGATAAGAGAACGCAAGCAAAATGCACAATACACAAAATAATTTGTTCTTGTCTACATCTTTTCGAATACATCAATTTGCGAGTATCTGCAATATTGTAAGAAAACTTGCATTTTATTAAGCCTCAAAAGATAACCATTGGATATATCGTAACTCAGAACAAATGAATACATAATAACTTTTACTTCTCAAGCATCCAACCGAAATAATGATAAAAATAATCCGATTAGATAATAATCCAAATCTCCAAATACCAAGTTATAACCAAAACACGTAAGCTCATCTCATCTCATCTCATATATCCAAAATCCTTCAAACATAAAACACGTTAAATTATTAAGTCAAGTAGAAAAAAATAAGAGCACATAAGACCGATGGTCCAAATTAACAAGTTGTGTACCAATCCTAGGCGACTGATCAAGTCCCTAATCATCCAAATTTATGGGTGTAACCCAAAGGCCTATGGAACACCTTATCCCGCGCGGGTTTACGGACTATACACCGACGGATAAACTCGTTATCCATATGTTCCCGGCTACACAACAAGAATAAAATGACCACGTCAACCACCAATACATGGCTCACTCGCCCAAATATCAAGTGTCAATTCCAAATCATCCTTTATTTAAATATAGAAAAATCAAGAAAACACAAACATAAAGTTCAAGTTTCTTAAGCCTGTACGTACTTATCATTTTTCCTTATTCAAGATAACTTTTCCATTACTTACTGTATACTACAATTGATACGAGAAAAACAAAATGTGCTCTTTAACAAATAACAAGATACCAATAATTCATCTATGTACCCAAGATTACATATTAGGCTAAATAATCATCATACTCTATCATGAAAACTATAGACCCATGAACAATACAAAACGTACATATATCACATCTACTTAGAACACATTAGGGTTTTCTTGAAATTGGAGAAAAAATACCATACACCACGAAATTTTAGGTGTATCTCACTATACTTTCCCATATTTAAGCATTTAGCAAGAATCCTACCTCAAAAGAGCCGAATCCCGAAATGCTAGGAACACCAAAGCTGGCCGATTGAGATTTTGTTCGGATAGATGCGTAGCCCTCTGTCTGTGGATCACGTTTTCTTCTTGCCTTGTTGCGAGATTCTCGAATCTTGGCATCCGATTTTGGGGTTGAAGTCTAGGGTTTGGGTAGAGTTCAGTAGGAGAGAGAGAGACACGGATAAAAGAAGAAGAAGAACGCCGAAAAGGAGAAGAAAAAAAAAAGAAACGGGGTGTTCCCTGATCTTTCCCCCTTTTTAAGTGCATAATTGCACTATAGCTCCTCCAAGAATCAATCTATTGCTCCATCTCTAAAATGTTTCAAGTCAATACACTAAAGCCCCTAAAGATAACAAATTGATAATAATCAGTAACTCTCAAGTTCCTTTTTTTTCTTTTCTTTTTCCAGAGAAGTCCATAACATGTGGATCCTAACAACTCGTCCTTGGCGCACAAAATTGAATCCGATCAATCATGCATATTGACACTTACATTCACATAAATACATATAAAAAAAATCCATTGCTAACTAAATTATTAATATAGTTACACATCCACATTATTAAATAAAATAAATTAAAATTAAGAACGGGTCTCTACATGATCGATTGATCAGTGTTTTGTTTCTCAAATGAGACCCGCAGTTTTTTCTCTCTCGCTTTTGTTCTCTCTCTCACTGTGATCAGTGTTCTGTTTCTCAAATGAGGCCACAGTTTATTTTTTAATCGGGACACACACACTCACACAGTACATACTCTATTTTCTTTTTGTATACATTTTGTTTTACTTAACCAAATGCAAACTGGGAAGTGGAACATAACCAAATGTAAGACTTGTAATAAATTTTACTTATCTTTTTTTTTTTCCCTGGTTATGTTTATTCTTGTTTTGATGGTAGGAGTGAATATTTGTCATTTATGTAGTTTATATTTGTTGCCTCGCCTCACTTCAATGAGGGCTTTGTTGCCTCGCATACTTAAATCACTGGTTAAGTGGGTGGGTGCCATGTGAAGAGAGTGAAACATACTTAAGACTTTAGAGGATGTAGAGATGTTGGTTCACAGATTAAACTTATTTATTGCATACCTTAATTTTAGCTTGGACAGACACTCTACGGAGTCTCTCTTCTCTTTTTTTGATTATGTAGGAGACCCTATGGGCCTCTAGTCTTGGTTAGATCTAGGTTGTGCCCCCTCTAGTGCTTTTTGTTCTTTATGTTTAGGTATCAAAGATTGTGGCTGCAATATAGCTAACGTAAGATTGTGTAACAGGCTAACAGCACAAGTTGAACTGTTGAAGATCTTTTTCTTAGGGTGTTCCTTTCTACTTATTTCTTTATAATTTTTCCTTGTGCGCATAGATAATTAATTTACTTGAATATAGGTTCACCATTCATTTGAATAGGAAAGGCAAGAAGCAAATAACCTGAATGAATACTAGTTGGTTACCAACCTAAGATTTGATGTTTTCTTTGATTTGTCATCTTAGCGTATGAGATTGGAAAGTGATTGTAACTTGTTAGGGTCTTGACTCTTGAACTTGTTGCAATTGTGATCACCATAATGCCACATAGGCAAATATGTTGAATATTTTTTTTTGAACGGCAAAAATTTCTTAATCTTTGAAATTGTTACAAAGATTAAAGGAACAAGGACTTGAACGTCACAATATTCCTAAACTAAGAACAATCCTGTGCCCAAAAGTCTGAGACCCAAATCCGAGATTGGCAAGAAGCCAACCGAGGAAACACCCATTGGGACGAGCCCCACTCCTATAGGGTCAAGCCCAGAACCAAAAAGAAAAACCATGACCCTACAGACAACAACCCATCCGCTAATGCTTCCGATCAACTGCAGCCACCACACCACCACCGCACCGGAAACTCCTCCAACAAGATATTGGATATTGTTGATTGTATTTTATAGCACATTCCTAGATGGGAGTCGTTTTTGGATGAGAGTTTGATTGACTTTTCTGATACTTTCAGGGAGAAGGCATGACCAGCATTGAGCCAACAGTTGGAGCGATAATGATATTTGTGGAAGTGCGTTGATACTGTTGGCTCTGGACTGCAAGCAGATACCATCTTATTTCATACCAGCCCTTGGACCTGCGCCGAAGTGGTGCTCTTACCTTGAAAACTTGACATTTTATATGGGATCCTTTAAGTGGTATGTCTTAGGACCATTCCCGTTGTATTATTATTACACTTGTAGTTTTATATTTTTGTTATTTTTTTCCCCTGCAGGAAGAGATGGAGGAGGGTGCTCAAACAATTATTTATGATGATTTCAAATTCTTAATCAAAGAGGTTCTCGAGAGGTTGAATTTGACAAATTTAATTGGCACCAATCTTCTAAGAGCTTATATGCATGGGTTCTTCATTAATTACCGGTTGTATAAGAAGGCGATGACTGATTATGCGTGTAATTTTATTTTGTGATTTAATGCTGCATCTTACGAGAAATATCAAGCCTGTTGTGGCTTCTCCATGGAAAAACACTTTTGTTTCATGTCGATGATAAAGCTTTTCCGTTTGAAATTTGTAGTTTATTGTTGGAAAAATAAAAAAAAGGGTCAGATGACTCAGAACAGTTCAGTGATCGGGAAAATAGGGAGAAAAATGGACATATTTGTTAGTCTTACAGATATACAATGTTTTCTTTTTCTGGTCATCTGACATAGGTAGCTGCCTTATTACTTCCTCTATAGTGATTAACTGATTACTGATTATGATCTTCGTCCTTGACATTCTATAGATAGCTGGAAGAGCCATGTATCTGGGATTTGAGTTAATCAAGTCATAGTATTGCATTAAACCTTTTCTAACTAAAATGTAAAGGCGATTTCCTTTTTCAAAATTGTTCTCTGTGTGTTTATTTCTGCAGGCACAAGCATTGGCAGATCCATTTGCCTACGATGTTTATATAGAAAAGTGGAAACAGGTGGAACTTGAGGCTGAACGTGCCTCGTATTACGGTTGGTTTTTCATCTTTCATTCCTTTATTTTTGCCTTCGCATTCCCCTGACTTGTTATACAGATGTGTTTGGGTTCTGTATGGCCTTTTTTCTTTACTTTTAATTTTATTGAATCAATAATTACCCATGACTACATGATCCTAGCCATAGATTTGTTTCCCATCAGCCATTTGGAGTTTGAGCTACCTTCCTGTACCAAGTGGTTTCAGTTTGAAGAATATTTCATGTCATCAAGAATCATCAAGAAAATATGGATAAGAATCGTTTTTTAGAACAAAAGGGAACAAAAACACTTCTACAAAAAGAAACACGACCCCAGATCCCATGACATGTTCTTAAAAGTACTTATTCGTGTATTATTTGAAAATTAAACTCATAATCTCGAACACTTCTCAACCCTTGTGGAACCTTTGGCCACAGTTCTTGAACCCTTTTAACAGGTCCTATTTTTGAAGTTCAATGATGAACGCAGTTTCATTTTCCCTTTCTTGTCCCCATGTTTCTCATCAATTAAACAGTGGATTAAAGTTCCATTTGCTCTCCTCTTCCTTAATTTCACCTAGATATTTGTACCTAACCACTAATTGCCAGATTTGTATTTCTATCTACAGTGAGACTCCTGCCGATAAAATGGCAAGGATAGAGGTTGAACTTTTTGTGTAGTGCCTTCTTACTCCCTGCGCCCCTTTTTTAAAATCCCTTTTCAGGGGTTCAACTTTCGGAGGAAAAAAATTTTAAATTTTATTTCCAACACAACCCCTCGATTCCCAGTTTTTAGAAGAAATTCTAGTCAGTTTGGAGTCATTTTTGGATATCTAAACACTTTCTTCTAACTTTTCGCTAAAGAACAAACATTTTGGGAATAGGACTAACAACGAGGGATGGAGGGAGTTTGTGACTAATGTGACAGCTATGTACATTGGGCGCGCTTGCCATTCTGGATCTCTCATTTTTTAACTCCTTGGTTTCTTCTGCAGATTAAGGGGAAACTGCCTAAAGTCAACCGGGTTCTTGCAGCTCGTCTTCTTGAAGATGAAGAAGCGGATTGGTAAAGGCCTCAACACGCAAATGCCTATTAGATTGGTAAAACAAACCACGTCCAGGATTAGCCTTAAGGTACTTAAAATGTGCGAAGACAAGCTTCCCAAAGTGGTAGACGAGGAGCTTACATAAATTGATTCACCGTACTAACAAGTGAGATATCAAGACGTGTGATGGTACGATAATTTAGCTTGCCAACCACAATGATACTGGTCTGGATGAGGAGAGATCTCCCCATGATTACTACAAAATTTTACATTCCGATCCATAGGAGTCTCCACAGGCCTCGATCCCAATACACTAGTCTCCTCTATAATGTCCAATGCATTTCCCTTTGGACAGACTAATCCCATCCTTGGATCTTGCAACCTTAATACCCAAGAAATATGCAACTTTTTTTTGATCAGCAAAGAAAGGTTTCCATATCATTAATTGTAGACACCCTAATTTGGATGCTTCGATATCTTTTAAGTCCTCGATGATGATAAAAGGGAATTTGTGTAGAATAAATACCTTTTAGGAATGAATCTTTCAGAAATCCAAAAGTCAACCTAAGTCAACTTCACCGTATGATAGACACTTCCACCGTACGATACACATACGTCATCCCAACCGCCTTGCAATTAGGGCGGTTACAAACTCCACCGCACAGTGGACATATTTCCACCATACGATAGACACCTCTACTGTACGATACATCGGTACTTGCACCACCTTTTCAAAATTAACGGCCAAGGCATCTTAGGCCATCATGGCCTAGCTCGTAGCCCTCCATGGCCGGTATGTGCTTGAAGACCAAGCTAAAACCTTTGAAATTTTTTCTATAAATACCTAGGGGTGTTTTAGAGGAAGACACATTGAGAGATACATTGAGAAACACTGAAACACACTGAGATATACTGAGAAACACGAAAAAAAACCAGAACAAAAACCAGTTTGATCAGCCAAAATAGTTTAAATATATCCTGAAAATCAGTATCCTCCTTTCAAACTCCAAAAATTCCAACTTTTCACCAAAAAACCAAGTCCAAAACCATACCCACGATTTGAAAACAAACTTCACACCCTGCCATCAGAGTAGGCCAAGCCAACTTATATGTCCAAGCTCACACCGAAGGTCTTTGCAATCGCCACAATTTTCAAGGAAGGGTTCATTCCAAAAGAAGGTATAACTTTTTGTTCTTGTGTTCTGAGGGGGATCACTAGGTTCAGACTGGTTCCTCATACTAGTTCTGGGCCTAAATGGTTTAAAGATTACAAGAAAATAAAGTTAGTATCCCGTGAATCTCAATTGTACGGTACACATTACTGCCGCACGGTAGAGTATTTCCAAGGGAATAGTTTCATCTTAAGCTCCCTTTCCTCTTCTGTTTTATTAAATCAATACGATATGCCATGTTGTTTCATGTTCTGTTCAAAGTAATACATACCATGCTAGTTAAATTCATGAATTGAATCAAGTCATATGTCATGTCCTGACACGAGCACTGTTCATTTGATTAATAAGTATATATGCCTGTTTTAGATTTCCACATGCTCTTTAAGCATATTTAAAATTGCTAATCACAAAATCCAGTATCATACAGTACATATCTCAGTCGATGGTGGTGTGTTATGTGGAACAGAGCACTTATTTACTTCTTGCTGGTTTAATTAAAGCATGCTTATTAATATTTTCACCTGATAAAAACTGTTCACATGCTGTAGCTATCTTGTGTGCAAAATTAATCACAGAACATGTACCGTACGGTACGGTACAACCTTCTGCCGTATGGTTGAGTTCACGTGGGATAAAATGTTATTTTCTGGAATTAAATGTTTACATTCTTATCATGCTTGTTTATACCTACATGTTCTGCAACTAAAATTGTTTATATGCTACATACTGTTTATGTGATATAACTGTTTACGTGGCATTAAAAGTCAACGAATAAAATGATTTTCAAAATCCCACAAGTATTAGTAGAGACCGATTTTATCAAGCGAGGGGAGTGCTTTTCCAACAAAACCTTCCCCTCTCGTAACCTGGCTCCCGAACCCAAAATCTCTAGTTCATTTTCAAATTCAAATATCATTTTCGAATTTCGGGTTTCTCGGGTGGCAAACCATTTTATAAAAAATTCGGGTGGCGACTCTTCAATTTTTATATGGATATTTCACCATCGCATCTGTCGCCCTAAACCTCGGCCCCTGATAAAACTCCAAAGCCTTTTGATCTTTGTATAACTCCGAGTCAAAAGGTATCGGGTCTCCTCCTACCCTCAAACCAATAATTGCTGAAAAATCCAACGTTGTGATTGTTGCCTCACCAAACGGAAGGTGTAAAGAGTTTGTGGTATCCCACCACCGCTCTACCAAAGCCGTCTCCAAAAACTGGTCCGACCTCCCTCCTGTAACCAAGGTCTGTATAAAAGGGCTAAAACTTGTGGCATTGACCAAATCCCGCACCCTAGCATCTAAAGCTTCATAATATTCGAGGGACCTAGCAGGATCCCCGTAGCAAGCCATGGACATATCCTCCTATTCCAAGTAATCATACATGCAATCTAAGATACGAAACTATGATACGTTAAGCATTAAAGTAGAATTAAATGTAAAGAACATTAAAATTAAAATTACCAGTGGGCTGGACAATCCCAAGTGACTCCCTGGATCGTGCAACACTTGCTCCTCCTGTAAGCTTTGCCGAGGCACGTATACATCCACCCCAAAAGGCACGAAGAAGTGAACGCGTGGCACATAGGTCGCCTCGCTAAAAGATACCCTGTCCTGCACCAAAGTAACCCGAGGTGCCTCTTCTGCTCTCTGTCTCTCCTCCTCCTCTCTCTCAACCTCTCGAAGAACCTCCTCGCTCGCTAACGAGGGAGTCTTCGCCAACCGGGCACTCAAGTCCTGAGGGTTCGCACACTCTAAGTGTCTCTCAAACTCACCCCTTTCTCCCTCGATGAACCAACGAGTGGCGTGAACAAAGGGGCCGATAGTGGAACCCTCGCCTCCTGCCTATCACCCTCTCCCACTACAGACTTTCCCCTCTCTAGCCTCCGAGTGACGGCTTCAGCGTCCTCATCCTCAACTCCTCCACCCTCCGCCTCGGTAGGCATGTGCATCGGTGTGAATAGAAACTCGTGTAGGACCGCGCTAGCCGGTGTCCCTCTCTCCTCCATGGCTCGTCGCCCTATCCACGACCGAACCAGCCGGCGTCACCGGTGTACCTACAACTAAGCTAGCCAGTGTCGTAGGAGTGCTCGCAACCAACCTATCTAAACCACCACCAATTGGCCCCTCCACTGTACGACGCTCCTTTTCTGCCGTATGGTGCTCACTCATCACCGTGTCACCCCCAATCAAACCCTCTTCGTCCGAGGTTCATCCGTGCTCATAACCGAACCAACACCTTCACCGATTGCCAAACCACCACCGATTGGCTCATCCACCGTATGGCACTCCTCCTCTGCCGTACGACTCTCCCCCACCACCGTATCTCCTGGATCATCCCTAACTGCCATTGCCATGTCACCCCCACTCACCGTCGTACCACCACCTATCGAAACCCTCAATGCTTTCGGCACTATCCATGGGCGTAATCATCGTCCTACCATCACCACCACCCTTGGCCGTCACGACTAGGCCCTGGCCTGACGTCGCACTGCTCTCCTTGGCACCGGTCGGAACTATAGCAACACCAGGCTCGCTCCCCTGTGCCACCGCACCATCACCACCACTCGGGGCTCTACTAACGTCATCTCCCTCATGGTCCATGGTTGTGATCACGCAAGAAAACCTAGGGTTTGGAGAAGAAATCGAGAGAGGGAGAGAAGAAAGTTCAAAATTTTGAAAATAAAACCAACTGAATCAGTTTTAAAATTTATACCTCGTAACTTCCTCAACCGTACGGTAGAAGTGAGTACCGTACGGTACAGTTTCAAAAATTTGTCCACAATACAGTATACACTCTACCGTACTGTACACCTATATATCCTTGTTCTATTTCTTAGGTCTCCCATGGTCTCGAACCCTTGGAGCTCACCATTTCACCTCAAAATTTGGTACTTTACCCAGTCTATCTTTCTAAACGTTTGCCATCATGGCTTATAGGGATCTTATTCTCAGCAGCCATATTCCAATGATTTGTAGAGGCCTCACCCTCAACAACCATCTTTTCAAAACACTCTCTGCTATGGCTTGTTAAGTTCTCACCCTTAACAGCCATATCTCAAACAGCTCGTTGAGGTCTTACCCTCAATAACCGTATTTCAAATAGACTGTTGGGTTCTCATCCTCAACAATCTTCAATCTTCTTTCAAAATCACCCTCAAATAGTGTAGACAGCCTTGCTAAGTTTACACTTCTTCATCATTATTCTATGACTTGTTAAGGTCTCACCCTTGACAGCCATATTTTCAATGGTTCATTGAGATCGTACCCTCAAAAACCATTTTTCAAATAGCTTGTTGAGTTCTTATCCTCAGCAAACTTCAATCATCTTTCAAATTACCCTCGAATAGTGTAGACAGCCTTGCTAAGTCTACACTCTTGCATTATCAACCGTCTTTTAAGTCATTTTCAGTAGTGTAGTTAGCCTTGCTAAGACTACACTCCAGCTTTATTGACCATCTATCAAGTCATTTTCAAATGATGTAGGCAGCCTTGCTAAGTCTATATTGTTGTCCTCAATAGGATTGATTTATTACCCATATCATGCTTGCATTTGCCCCCATGAACTATGCAGGTCTGATCCTTACAATGGGGTACGTAGGCAGCTCAAAAGAGTGCGACCGCACAATTTTACATGTTGCAAAGTATCTTTCTGCTTAAAGGATACTTAGATGTCCCAATTGGGTGGTCTATGTCTTTGACGTGACTGAGATTGAATCAATGGTCGTCGAGCCTCATCAAAGAGGGGCATCTGTAGACACCCCAATTTAGATGCTTCGATATCTTTTAAGTCGCCGATGATGATAAAAGGGAATTTGTGTAGAATTAATACCTTTTAGGAATGAATCTTTCAAAAATCCAAAAGTCAACCTAAGTCAACTCCATCGTATGATAGACACTTCCACCGCACGATACACATACGTCATCCTAACCGCCTTGCAGTTAGGGCGGTTACAAACTCCACTGCACGGTGGACATATTTCCACCGTACGGTAAACACCTCTACCGTACGGTACATCGGTACTTGCACCACCTTTTCAAAATTAATGGCCAAGGCATCTCATGCCATCATGGCCTAGCTCGTAGCCCTCCATGGCCGTCGTAGGCCTACAACAGTTTGGTATGTGCTTGAAGACCAAGGTAAAACCTTTGAAAATTTTCTCTATAAATACCTAGGGGTGTTTTAGAGGAAGACACACTGAGAGATACATTGAGAAACACTGAAACACACTGAGAGATGCATTGAGAAACACTGAAACACACTGAGATATATTGAGAAACACGAAAAAAAAAAAAAACAGAAGAAAAACCAGTTTGATCAGCCAAAACAGTTTCAATATGTCCTGAAAATCAGTATCCTCCTTACAAACACCAAAAACTCCAACTTTTCTCCAAAAAAAACAAGTCCAAAACCATAACCACGATTTGAAAACAAAATTCACACTCTGCCATCAGAGTAGGCCAAGCCAACGTATCTGTCCAAGCTCACACCGAAGGTCTTTGCAATCGCCACAATTTTCAATGAATGGTTCATTCCAAAAGAAGGTATAACTTTCTGTTCTTGTGTTTTGAGGGGGACCATGTAGAGACCCGAATAATTTTAATTCTTGAAATATTTGTTAAATGTCTAATTGAGAAAATTATGGATCGATTGGTGAATAATTGATTCGAGGACTATAGTGAAAGAATTGAAGTGTGAGGGAAGAATGTGTGATTTGAAGATGTTGGGGTATAAATAGGAGTGATTGGGAGTATGGGATCATTTTTCCCAAAACCAAGCTCTCGGCTCTCTCTCTCCCTCCACCGGTTCTCTCTCTCTCCTCTCCTCTCTCTCAAAACTCACAAAACCCTCACCAAAAACCTTCAATCCTTGCTCCTCCAAGCTCAAATTTCGTGGGTCTAGCTCGGTGGGAGTTCGTTCGGCTCGGTTTCGGAGTATCTCGAGATCTAGGGCTCGTTTGACTCGGGGGAAGTTCATACGACCTTGAGGTAGGAACTTCTTTGCTACTTTTATGTGTAAATAGCTTGATATGGTGTGAAATCGTGCTTATAGTTGTTGTTGTTGGTGTGTAGTCGAATTTCTGAAATCTGCAGAAAAATCTGCTCGAAACCTCTCCGTATCGATACATAATTAAAACATAATGGACTTTGCTGATTTGCATCCTGTATCGATACAGCCATTATGGCCGTATCGATACCAGTGCCTTATGGGCAGTTTTGCCTTCGCTGCTTCTACTTCGATTGTTTTGAACCCCGGACACTTCTAACACCCTTGTAACACCTCCTACTCTATCACAAGCTATCCAATTGACTTCCTATGATTGATTGGTGTATCCTTGCTCCATTAACCTCCCGTTAGTAGGATTTTCTATAAGTTCAATCGAGTAAACCTTGTTGAAATGAGACTTATCGATATGATTGATTGTTTACGAGTATTTGTGGTATCTCGGTGGTGTTGTTGACAGGATGTAAGATGTTGCATGCACGAGTGTGATTATGGGAGAGTCTTAGTTTACATGTGGGTTAAATAGGAAGTTGTTGAGTCGGAAGTTGGTACAGGGAGTCTCGTAACGCAAGGGGTGGAAATACGGAGATTCGAGTGGCCCTCGTACGCAAGGGGTGGTAACACGATGGCCCGTGTTGTTAGGGTTCACTGTAGCGCAAGGGGTGGTAATACAGTAACTCTCGAGGTGATATACTGTAACGCGAGGGATGGAAATACAGTTAGTGAAGGTTTGTGTTGACGAGTCTTGTCGGGATTGTTAAAGTGAGTACACTGAACAGTGTCATACCCTCTCGTTGATCACTGATCATTGTCATGCTTGATTGTCTTCTCATTAGTTCCCTCTTGCACTTAGCATGTTACTTGCACATAAGTCTAGTAAAGATTTTCCTACTGGGCTCGCATAGCTCAACCTAATCTTTCTTTTCAAGATTAAGTGCTGGACAGTGATTTGCATGACTTGCGTGCCTGGAAGTGAAAAGATTTTTGGAAGCTAACTCCGATTTAGTTACATAGTCATCTTTGTAATAGACTTTCTTTTGATAAAGATGAGCTTGTAACTTAATGATTTGTCCGTACAAACAATTGTAATCTATTTGGGGCCGGAGTGCCAAAATTGTTTACTCTTTTGAAACAGGGACTTATTTGTAATGCTCTACAGGTGGGAACTATTTGGGGTATTTATTATCATACGTGAAGGACTTAATTCGAGAAAGCCTTATTTATTTATGCTAAAAATCCAGGTCGTGATAGACCACTAGGTTCATACTGGTTCCTCATACTAGTTCTGCGCCTAAATGGTTTAAACATTACAAGAAAATAAAGTTAGTATCCCGTGAATCTCTATCGTACAGTACACATTACTGTCGCACGGTAGAGTATTTCCAAGGGAACAGTTTCATCTCAAGCTCCCTTTCCTCTTCTGTTTTATTAAATCAATACGATATGCCATGCTGTTTCATGTTCTGTTCAAAGTAATACATACCATGCTAGTTAAATTCGTGAATTGAATCAAGTCATATGAAATGTTCTGACACGAGCACTGTTCATTTGATAAATAAGTACATATGCATGTTTTAGATTTCCACATGCTCTTTAAGCTTATTTTAAACTGCTAACCACACAACATGTACCGTACGGTTGAGTTCACAAGGGACAGAATGTTATTTTCTGGAATTAAATATTTACATTCTTATCATGCTTGTTTATACCTACATGTTCTACAACTAAAATTGTTTACATGCTATACACTGTTTATGTGATATAACTGTTTATATTAAAAGTTACACAATAAAATGATTTTCAAAATCCCACAAGTATTAGTAGAGACCGATTTATCGGGCGAGGGGGGTGCTTTTCCAAACAAAACCTTCCTTCTCGTAATCTGGCTCCTGAACCCAAAATCTTTGGTTCATTTTCAAATTCTAGGTTTCTCGGGTGGCAAACCATTTTATAAAAAACCCGAGTGGCGACTCTTCAATTTTCACAAACGAGCACACGGGGAGTCCTTTGAAAAGGCACTCTTGGGCTCTGGTAGCCCACATTAATAAAAATGATACAAAATAGAAACCCTATAGTGACATACTAGGGAGCATCATGCACAAACGGTAGTACCTTACCTATCACTACACCTCACCTCACATTTTTTTTAAAGAACACAAAAAAAAAATCCACCCAAAGTTGGTAAGGCACCAACAAGCACCCATAGAGAAGCCAGCCCAAACAAATGGGTTAGGCCCAAACACCAGAAAAAGAAAAAAAAAACCTAAACAGCCAAAAAATAGGCCCAAATACCCATCGAAGCCCTAACCCTCTAAGAAACCCTAAACCTAACAACATCCACCAATCCGTCGATAGAAACCGCCACCACCTCGACCACTGCAATCCGCACCCCAACAACTCTGGCCACCATCAGAGCCGCCGACCAAAGGACCACACATCCACAGACCACCACCATCTGCAGCCACCATCACCAAATTGAAAAACCAAAAGGAAATGCACACTTGTGCCGCCCACTACCCGGCATACCGGAATCCAAGGCCGGAGAAGATCTACACAGAAAAAATGGAGAGAAAGCAGCATAGAGCAAAGGTCGAATGGAACCACAACACCATTAGGTAAACAAACTGTTCCGCCCAGCAGCGAAGACGGCGTGGAACCAAGCACCCTGAGCACAGCAAAAAAACACCTACCATCGATCGAAACCCCCTAGCCATTAAGCCCAATGATTGGAACACCTGAGAAAGAACCGACGAAAGAGACGATGGAAACAAAGGTGAGGCATGCCGGAGAGAGCAGCAATGAACATTGGGAGGAAAAGAGGGCTGCAGATCTGACAGGGAGGGGAGAAACAGCAACTGAAACCACTTCCAACACCTCAAATGTACCTGCAAAAGAGAAAACAAAAACAAAAAGGAGAAAGAGAGGCTCGGGGGAGGAGTGAGCCCCCCCCCCCGGCGCAAGAAATTTAAACCAAGTCTTTGGTGTGAAACTAACGTTGTAAGAAATTTAAACCTCAATATGAACATAAGGCCAAGGGATAGTTGATAGTAAAACATGCTCTTATTTGCATCAAACTAGCGAAATTGTGTTGTATCTGTTTCGGCTGCAGCAATCTTTGTGCAAATATTTTAACATCTATACATAGGTTAATAAAGATTTGGAATTCCAGAAAGTGGATTAGGATGGTGACGTTCTTCGTCCCTGTCCACACTCCACACCAATGGCAACTTATATTAAGGTTATCTAATTTTTCATGAAAGAAATGGTGAGGTTTAGAGTATTGAAGTCAAGAAAGCAGTAAAATTTTGATTCTTTTACCAATAACAGATAAGAGGAAGAAGTTTGACCAAATGAGATACAGGATGGGGCTGGATAAGAGTATATTTGGCTGCTATTAGTTTATGTAGCTTTTCATGTACTTGTACTGGAATTTCTATCTCTCGGTATTGTAGTATAGTTTACCTTTCTATCAGTGTAGTTTGGTGCAAGCGTGCAGAATTTAAGATTACGTTCACTAAGCTTTTGCCTTAAGACCTAATTGTAAAGTAGGTCACCACCTGAAACGATGCAAGTGCTCTCCCATTGCACCACTTTGGCACTGGTTCGAATTGCATGAATCAGCCTCCACTCGGAAGAGTAGGTTGTCCACCTAGTGTAAGCCTTGTGCACTGGTAAAGATCTGTTTGCTCATTGCCAAATTGCAGCTGCCTCTGTGAGCTTTTTCGATACTTTAGTTCGTAACGTCAATTTCTTGGATGACTAATGGCATTTCATAGAGCTAAGTGGACAAAAAGAATGCATGAGCCGGAGGAAATGAATTCATGTAGTTAATCCCAAGTAATTGAGATTAAAGTCTTGTTGAGTTGATTGGCAAATGAGCTGGCCTTTTGTTGTTCTTAACTTGGTAGCCTTCTTGATGTTTGATTCACCATAGGTTCATAAATCATTTGAGCAGGGATAGTTAAATCATAGACTATGATCGGACTCTTCCAAACTGAGTATTAGAAACTAAATCTTATTCTCATTTCGTTTTAGCAGTTAGAGTAGTACAAATCATCTAAACATATGTGTTACGACGTCCCTCTTGGTTCCCTCCAAATGCTGCCTTGGCTGGATCATCTCTACTCCAAAATAATGGTAAATATTACATGTATGACGCTATCCGACATACCTAGAATGCAAATCGTTGTGGTACGAGGAGCATAATAGGAACGGGAACGTAGTACCCTACCCCCTCCTGAACATGGTACAGTAGGGGTAGGCTCATTTGGACCGCACATTCAGAACAGAATACGTTTCGTCAAACGAGGAATGTTGTCGTTCTTTTTCTTTTTCCTTACCAAACACATCATGAGTGGTTATGTGACATAAGTTTTGGACAAAGTCCAAAAAATTAATAACAAAATAGTCTTAAGATTACTTTACTTTACTATTATTTAGATGTGAATATTCGGCATCCTCCCTGTGTGTAACCTTTTCAGATGAAAATATCTGTAGATGTGGAGAATGTAAATGCAAATGTGAAGCTAATGCAACTTGAGAGACTTGACCCAAAGACCTGCGAGAATCCGAAGTTTTGGTGCCATTTTCGATCACCATTTGTGCCTAAAGCTAAAGCTTTTAGGAATATGAACCCAACAATGGATGTTTGTTTATCAAGCTATCCAGCAGCATCATCCTTCCATATGCTTTTTGTTCTTTTATTTTGCCTTATCCCACTTTATTAAAATTAAGAACTGTTTGTTGCCCTGAAGTTTCTGACTTGAATGCTTAACACTTACACAGAAGGGTTACTTGTTATGCTGTTATCTAGTGTCTTTAGTTTCTGCATTCTTATCTCTTTGTAATTTATTCTTTTTCTGGTGTTTGTTTAACCGTTTGTATGTCTACTATAATATTAACAGGATGGGAAGGGATATTGCATGAGTGCTGGTCATGTGACTTGATTTGTGCTACCTCTTCTCAGAATGTATACAGAATAAACTTGGAACAGGTTTTTGGTTGTCCTCTGTCGTAGTTAGCGTTTGTTGGTAGTTGGTGCGATTCTTGTCTTTATAGGAGTAAGAGAAAAATAAGGAAAGCTCTCTTCAATGAGAAAACCATGTCCCGGTAGGGATTGATGATACCCCATTGAGTAAGCTTATAAGTTTCGATTATGTTAAACCCTGCAGGTGAATATTTATATCCAACATATCAAATAAGTTAAGTGGACAAGTTTATAGATGTTGATTAAATATAATTGTCGGTAATTTGATTTTATCAATGGATATCTGTAATCTTAACGTGGGAAGATAATTTAAATATTTAATATCATGGAGCTCATAATATAATTGAGATCAGGATGAGAGTGCTATTATAATTATGTAGTGGAGTGAATTATAATTAGTGAAGTAAGAAATAGAATCTTGGTGGGATTAAGGTTTCTTATTTACACTAGGAGCCCAGATTTATTACTCCTTAGGTCCCTATCGTAGCCCTATATATACATGTTATGCTCTCTACGTCAGTTACACATTTTTCCTATTATTCAGGAAATATAAAGACTTAGAGAGAGCAAATAGAGAAGATTGTAATGTACGGTCGAGTAGAATTCGTGGCTTACAGCAAGATGTGCTGTAACAAGTTCAATCAGCATCCGTGTCGCGGGAGTTGATATTCAACCCTAGTTCCGCCTCATAGGGTTTTGCATTTTTTGCTGTATAATCTGTACGTATCATCACTGGTTCTTGGGATCTGGTTTCCCAATAGTATTTTGATCTACTAGGTCTTTTCTTTTTTGGGTGTGTGTGGATATCATGGCTCGAACCCTTGACATAGCAAATAACACCACAAGAGAAATCAAAGCTTTGCCTCTTGTCTCCTTTAGTGTGGTGATCTTGAAAATATTTGTTGAAGATAAGAGAGATGCTACATACACTATCATCCATCCACTACATTTTTTGTGGGGCTCATCCCAGCTCCCAAAAAAATACAGAAAAATGTCCATAAATTTTAAATAATATTTTATGGTGCCTTGTAAAAAATTAGCTCCAACGGATATCGGTAAGTATTATTTCTTAATTTGTAGGGGCGAAACTACTCAGTTGAGACCCGAGATGGACCTTACAAAAAATATAGTGGATGGTGTAGTGGTTAGATGTAGTGTACCTAGACTTATTGTTACCAGACTAGCATTGCATGCAACCATTTGGATTTCGTTGTTAAACCGATAATCACATTATTCATTTCTTTGGGTTGTTTGTCGTTTTCAAGTATCTCGTAGGAATCTAATGGAAGTGCATTCTCAACCCTCTCTAAATAATTTTCTTGACAAAACCACCTGCAGATTGTATGAAGTGAAGGACGAGCGACACGCAGAAGCGTTCTGGAACTGTGTTTCGTAAATTCACCTGCTAAAAGACCAAAAAAATGAGTGTTCGCATCAATTAGGGGAGTGTAGAAATTAATTTTCAAAATAAAATAGAACTAAAAAAAATTAACAAGAGTTCTTCTAACACCAATCATTCTACAATCACAAACACTTAAATAAATATTTATACAAACTCATTCACATTCAAATTGGGGCCCACACGCACTATACCTCCAATGTGTATGAATTTCACCAAAAGACGCAAGTGTGCAAAATATTTGTGTGTGTGTTTGTAGTTGTATATTAATTGCCTCTAACACTGCCATGGCCATTATGCATAACTGACACAAGATATGGGTCTCTGCTTTACCCATAACAACACCATTTCCAACAAAATATATTCTCTTTTTTTTAGGACCCTTTAATAGTTAGATTTTTTTTTACCCGCCTTTAATAGTTAAATGATGAGAAATTTTTCGGTGTCGGGTGGGTATATCCCACGTGATAATTGCTCGGCACATTCGAGCCGTCCAATACACTTTTGGACGGCTTAAATTGAAACTATCTCTCTCCTCTCATAACCAACAGTTTCTCTCTCCAACTCCGAGCCATCCAAAAATGCAATAGACGGCTCGAATGTGCCTAGCGGACACTACGTGATACCCATCCAGCACTGAAAAAATTTCCTTAGATGACGGCCTGAATATCTCTCCCTCTTGTAAGTATTACCCACACATGCCGTTGGATCAAAGCCCATGTTGGTTGTCAGAATCCAGTCCGATTAGAACCTCCCTCTAAAAATGTCCAACAACCTTTGTTATCATTCGTTGCCCCACTCAATACAGTAGGTATCAATTGTTGATTCTATTATGTGTCAATTTAGGGATCGATGGTTATAGGGTCTGAGATAACTTTCGGGTCTTGCCAATTGCTCTTCAATTAAGGGATCCCATTGCTTCCTATATATCGATGGGTGGCCTTCTTTGCGATACTCTGCCAATTGCGTTATGTTTAGCATTTGTACTTTCAGATCTCTCTCTTTCATGCTATTGATTGTCGTCTCCACTATTTGCATCATTTTGGGGTCCGATCCATTTCCCCAATATCTCTCTTGTGAAATTGGCTCTGTTTCATTGTAACAATTTTGGTCTACATTCCTGCCCCATTCTTCACCCCTGAAACAAATACAATACAAAAAATACTATAAGGAACGGCAAAAATATTAACGTAAACTTGCATACTCTAGGTGACTGTGTTTCTATCCTAAATTTGTTGCAAGATTTGCATATACAACATGGAATTTTTATTTATTTTTTGATATTAATGAATTTCTAACGTGTTTCAAAAAAAAAAACACGGATTTTTTTGTCAGGAGCTGTCCATTTCCTTTTATTCTTAACCCAAATTAAATTCCCCAAACTGAAGATCCCCCATAATTTTAGGCTATAAGAATGAATTTTGAAATGGTCGAACTTGAAAGCATAGGGGGCATTTAGTAACCTTTTTGTTTTCGCTTTTTGGTTTTTTTTTTTCTATTTTGAAAACTAATGAAAAATACTTGTTTGGTAACAAGTTTCTGCTTTTTTGTTTTTCATAAACTTTTTTAAAGTTTTTGTAAACTATGGAAACTATAAAAAGGTGTTTTTCCCTTTTCTTTCTTTTTTTTGTTGAGAAACACAAATATTACCAAACATGTCTCTTATTTTTGTTTTTATGAAAACACAAACCTGTTCTACTTTTAGTTTTTTTAAAACAAAAAACTGAAAAGGTTACCAAACGCACCCATAAATGTCGAAAAATCTCAAGGTAAGGGTATCCCCGGCATGGTATGGCCACTCAAGGAGTGCAATTTTGTTCACCGTCCTTAAAAGAGGGTGAATATTACTTTCCCTCTTATTGGTTGAAATGGTGTAGGTCCCACCCATGCAATACACTTTTTGATAAGCATGACATTACTTTGTGGTGGAATCCACACTATTTCAACCAATGCAAATGAGGGTAATGTTCACCTTCTTAAGTGAAGGGTGAACGAAGACGGCGTCTGCAGTGGCTTCTGCCTTCAGTCTGCGGTGGGATGAGTTCGAGTTGGTGCGGCGGGTCATCCAGGAGGGCTTGCTCTGTGTTCATACCTGGCCTCTCAACTTCGGCCTCTCCAACCCCTCTTCACAAGGGTGTTTGACGGGTCCAGCTCCGGCATCGTGGTTCCATGTGGGTTTTTTTGTTTGTTATATTATATTTTATTTTGTTAGTTTCTGTATTTTGGGACCGATAGTGTCCCCTCTTATTGTATTGTGTTTTGCTTATTTATAAATCGAGTTTACTTTTTGGTAAAAAAAAAAAAATGAAAAAGAAAAAATGAAAGGTAAACAAAACTCAACTCCCACTCAATATTTTTAATAGTTATAATTTGCATGCAATGGATGTGCTTTAAAAAAAAAAGTGTACCATATGTACTTGGATACTTACCGATGCGGCTGGTTAAGGAACTATTGTTGGAGTAATTTTAAGATTGTTTATTTTGAAGGGAAATTCTATAATACACACCCCTTATTTGGGTGTGTATCATATGCATCCCCAAAAATGTTACGAATTGATAGAAAAAAGTTATGATTTTTTGTATAAAAGTTACGAATCGACAAAAAAGTTACGAATCATAGAGAAAATGTTACGAATCGCACAAAAATGTTACGAATCATAAAGAAAATGTTACGAATCATATTCCTGAAAAGTTACGAAACTCTAAAAAATGTTACGATTTGCTATGAGGTGGCACAATATAGACCACACAACGGGTGCATATGGTACACCCCAAACAAGGGTGTGTATTGTAGCCCTTCCCTATTTTGAAATACTCAAATTTAGTGGTAATGGACAATCATACGTTTACTTTTATTTGGTTACATTTATGTTGGTACAATTGCTTGGTTGTCTTTTAAGTTTGAGAAATTTCTTGAGCTCAAAACAAGTGCATACCATGCAGGTGACATGCTAACGAATTGCATCTGGATTGTAAATACATACCGTTCATGTGTCGGTGACATGCTAACGAAGAATAATTGAGTCTTATTATGGTCGACATGGATTTCCAACCAATCTGACCACGTCTTCAAAGCCATCTCATAACTGCGTAACATCTCCACTTCTCTATAGATTCCGTCTGAACTCTCAAATGATCCCCACCTAGTGGCCAATAAATTCAAATACTAAAATTTAGACACCATTTCAGCATATATATGATTGATCCAAAAGACGAGTTTAAAAATGTTAAAAGGCCCGGCCCCAATTACGTACTATATATAGGTTAAAATAAATTACTTACAAGATCTTCATCATGGGCCTCCTCCACCAAAGGTAGGAATTGAAGACTAGAATATCTGCATCAGTCCAATGCCTAGCATGTTTTTCAATGGCTTGAGTCCTTACAATTCGATCTGGTAAACGATGCTTTACTGGATCATCAGAGTTGGACTCAACTAGCAGTGGAGCCCAATAGAATTCAACTGATGCATTGTATTCCTTCGTTGAATAAACCACAAATTAACTAACATTACACCCAGAATGATTAATTTATTACTGTATTAGGAGTACTACATACGCAACTGGATTGTATAATTGCAGTAAAAAGCGAATTCGTTTTCTTCGGAATCTTTTCACTGTTAGAGAATCTTTTTTAAAAAAAAAAACATTTTTCTAAATTACTAAAAACAACCTCTTTTTCTTTTCTTTTTTTCTAAATTAGGCCAGTGTGTATATAGACCTACTGATAGAAGAAAAAAAACTCAATTTTGAAATGCCAACTAGAGATAAATAAGTCGTTTTTCCTTTAAATTTGGCTGGTTTACTTTCTTTAGGGGTATTTTTGTAAATGGTTCAAAAACAAAACAATAACATGAATTATTTTTCTCGAAAGACAGAAAAAGTTCATTAAAAGGAAAATAAATCAGGAAAGAAATATTTTTGTTTCAGAGATTCAAATTGACTGGCTATATTTTTTTCCCCTGAAAGACATGGTATTTTAATAAAAATTAAACTTACAGAGGCCTTGAAGGTGATCAAGGAGCCATTGGTGTGCATAGATTTGAGCATTGGATCAAGTATGGATGTTTCCACTAGACAGACCATTGAGACCCATTGGTTCCTATTTATAGAATCTCCAACAAACACAAGCCTCTTGTTCCTTAGCCTCTCTAGCAATGCTGTGGCATTGAACCTTTATTAACATATAAAAGCACATTCCACCAAGTTCAAAAAAATACCCAATTAATTAAAGACCCTAGAATCAAATGACCAGCAATTATATACTTTTTGTCTTTTGGAATTTTAGAGAAAGACAAATTTTATCAAACATATAATGGAAAATAGTTTTATCTCTGGTTCGCCACTACAACAGTAATTAGAAAACTTTATCAAAATTGAGCAAATTTTATGTCAAAACCACACTAAAAGATTAGAAGGTGCAGAAATAAAATTTTAGCCATTTTGTCTTCAATGAGCCATTTTCATATTTGACCCATGTTTTATCTTTACATATCTTTTGGATTCTTTCAAACTCAACGTAAAAAAGTATTGACAAGATGCTAAAGTTCAAAATCACGTTGATCCCAAGATTGGTACTCCCTCATCTCATCGCTTCTAGAGTTTTTTTAGCGCTGTACTGTTACATAATACATACGGAGTATTTATTTAAACAAATTCGCATTTCTAGAACTATCCCTTGCATATGGACTTCACAAAATAAAAGGAATACATGTATATTGAACAATACTGAATATGCATTTTTATACACAATTTTTGTCCCCTGTTTTTTAAGTTAACCTTTTCCATTAATACATTTAGGTTGAGAGTGAGAAGACAGAGAGGAGAAGAGGTCAGAGATAGAAGTACCTTGGGAGGTCACAGCGATCGATGAGGTTGCCACCTCCAACTCTGATACCTCAAGTCCTCTCTTCCAAACTTCTGGCAAGCCAATTGGTCTGACATAAAACTGCAATCCTTCTCTTTGTACAAAGGGTGTGACTCGTTATCAAATACCCATTTCCCCGAGAACAAATCGCATTGCGAAATCGACGATGAGCCATTGTTAATCTGATGCTTCGTCTCATCCTCTTCTTCCAATAACTGCTTGCTCTCTCCCGTCAAATAAATTGCTCCAATCACTAAGACGGCCACCAATAGGCCTACAAGGGATTGAAAGCTCCATCTAATTCCCCAGGAACTGGGTAACAATACTTGGAGTTTATTTGTCATTCCCACCCCCACTCGTCTAAACTCACTTGCCTCTATCTTGGACTCTGTCCATGTCTTTGTTGATGTCTCCTCTTTTAAGCATATCTGGCTAGCGGTCGGTGAATGGTGTGATGGATTACCACTTTTTTAATGGTGATGAGTGGATTTGGCCTTTTAAAAAAAAAAATTAACCAGGGTTCTTAATTTGCAGTTCTAGGAATGAATTGATTGTTCCATCTCGATTTAGGGTGGATTCACGCTATAGTCTTAACCGTACTTTCGGTATTTTAGTTATTTTAGTCCTAAATAATACTCATTATTGAAGACAACTCATTTTTTTAATTAACTTTATTGTCTAAATAGTATTTTCAGTATTTTTAATAATAAAAAGTGGTATTTTGGCGTTTATTCGAAGACAAAAAGTATAGATGAACTCATCCTTATATATAAATTGTGTTTCTGGTAAAACAAAAAAGGGATTTATAGATTGTGCCACGGACACGGTTTCAATTTTAGGGTACCCATAGTTTATATATATATATATATATATATCGGGACGGTTCCGGGGACTCTTAAAAAAACCCCCCCAAGTTCCCGATCGAATTTTGATAATCCGAGCCGCTCAATGTAATCAGAACGTGATTTTAAGGGTACCCGCGAGAAATCAACAAATATATATATATACAGGGCACTTCTAATGCGGGCGCCCGCATTCAAGCAAGTTGCGGACTTTGCCTTTCCCGATCGAATTTCGATGATCCGAGCCGCTCAATGTGTTCAGAACGTGATTTTAAGGGTACTCGCGAGAAATCAGCAAAAAAAAAAAGACCGGGAAGGGCTTCATCCAAGCAGTTTTTGTTTATTTTTTATTGAACGGTTCAAATTAAAACTGCTCAAATCAAGCCCTTCCCGGTCATTTTTTTTCCGATTCCTCGCGGGTACCCTTAAAATCATGTTCTGAACACATTGAACGGCTCGGATCATCAAAATTCAATCGGGAAAGGGGAGAAATGGGGTGGTCCGCAACTTGCTTGAATGCGGGCGCCCACATTAGAAGTGCCCTGTATATATATATATATATATATATTGGTATATCAGGACGAAAACACAATATCAAAAGAAGATGCTACCTACATGGAGTAAATTTTGTGCACAATGATTGTGCATAGAACATGGTATGGGGCCCATTTTGGGTCCCACACAAATAATTCGAGTCGTTAATTAAATTTAAAACTTTTTCCAAGGACGCTCGTGAAAAGTCAAATCAATTTGATACCTATATATAGATGTTCGATCCAATCATTTAACTTTTTATTTTGATTTCAGGATCTGAAAACTTAAATGATTGGATCAAGCAACTATAAGTATTCGATTAAACTGATTTTTTTGCGAAGGGCCTTTGATAAAATGTTTTACATTTAATGAACGATTCGGATCATTTGAGTGGAATATGTGATAGGCATGCATCACACTATGATATGTGCACAGAATCTGTGCACAAGTCTGTGTATAGCAACACTTGTTTCACATGTATAACTACGAGTGATCATCTGTCATCGCTCTATCACAATATGTGGTGTAAAAAGGATATTGGGCGCCGAACTGAATAACTTTTCCCATAACTACAGGGGTGTTTGGGAAGTGGATTTTTGCATTTCTATTTTGTTGAATTTAGGAGAGCGAAATATTGAGAGAATATTGGTTTATTTCTGAATGAATTCTTTACAAAGATACAAACCCCTTTATATACAAAGAAGCTAAACTAGGAAGGAAGTTAAACTAGGAAAGAATAAATATACAATATTCCTATACTACAATCACGGATCCTTAATCAATCAATTAGGCAACTAATTAGGAAACCGGATTTTCCTCTAACACTCCCCCTCAAGTTGGAGAGTGAATATCATGAAGTCCCAACTTGCCACTTAAATATTGAAATTGTTCATTTCCCAAAGGTTTGGTGAAGATGTCTGCAAGTTGAGATCTTGACTGAACATAGGACGGTGTAATTACTCCAGCTTGCAATTTTTCCCGAAAAATGTGGCAATCAATCTCTATATGTTTCGTGCGTTCGTGAAAAACGGGATTTTTGGCAATGTGGAGAGCTGCCTGGTTGTTACAAAATAAGGATGCTGGCTGGCTTTGTGGAATTTTGAGATCTTCCAAAATATGTCGTATCCATGTAATTTCCAAACATGTTGCAGCCATGGCTCGATATTCAGCTTCAGCGGAAGAACGAGCCACATTGGTTTGTTTCTTTGATTTCCAAGAAATCAAAGAATTCCCCAGAAAGACACAGAATCCTGTAATTGAACGTCGAGTTGTTTCACAACCCGCCCAATCTGAATCACAATAAGCCTTTAACGTAGGATCATTGAACGAAGGAAAGAATAATCCTTGACCAGGATTCCCTTTAATGAAACGTAAAACTCTTAGAGCAGCTTCCCAATGTGGTTTCCGAGGATCCTGCATAAATTGACTTAGGATTTGCACAGAGTATACTAAGTCCGGTCTTGTTACTGTTAGGTAAATCAATCTCCCAACCAATCTTCTGTATTTGGTTGGATCATGTAATGGGTCGCCATCATCAGGATTCAATTTCAAATATGCCTCCATTGGGAAAGAATTAGGACGAGATCCTAATAATCCCACATCATTTAAAATATCCAATGCATATTTCCGTTGGGAAATGAAAATTCCCTTTTTGGACCGGGAGACTTCAATGCCAAGGAAATATTTGAGATTGCCAAGATCTTTGATGTGAAATTGTTGCAAGAGGAAGTCTTTGAGAGACTTGATTGCCTGTTCATTATTGCCAGTGACAATAATGTCGTCCACATAAATAAGTACTGCAGTAAATATATTACTTTCAGACTTGGTAAATAGAGAATAGTCGGCCTTTGATTGAGTGAAACCTGCCTTTTGAATAGCACAAGAAAATTTGGCAAACCAATTACGGGAAGCTTGCTTCAAACCATATAATGACTTATTGAGCCGACATACCATATTCTCCCCCTGTCGGCGAAGACCAGAGGGAAGATCCATATAAACAAGCTCATCAAGATCTCCTTGTAGAAAGGCGTTATGAACATCCATTTGGTGTAGGATCCAATTGCGAGAAGCAGCCACCGCTAAAAGACAGCGAACAGTGGTCAGCTTGGCAGTGGGAGAGAAAGTCTCCAAATAATCAACTCCTTCAATTTGAGTGTAACCTTTAGCAACGAGGCGGGCCTTGTAACGTTCAATAGACCCGTTTGAATTGTACTTGATCTTGTAGACCCATTTGCAGCCAATGGGCTTATGACCAGCAGGTAGAGGAACAAGAGACCAAGTATTATTGCGAGCAAGGGCGTCAAGTTTAGATTGCATAGCATCCCTCCATTTCGGATCAAGAATTGCCTGATCATAGTTAGTGGGCTCACGGAGACCAGAAATAGAAGCAAGAAAAGAATAATGGGCAGGAGAAATACGTGAATAAGAGAGAGAGTTAGAAAGAGGGTGCCTTGTACCTCGAGTTGGACATGGCGACGGAATGGATGATTGTGGGGAAGCAGTATGGGCAAAGGGCATTTGATAGTCGGCATGCCACGCATGTCGGGTGCGAGGTCGGGTTGAGTGACGAGGAGCATTAGGTGGTGTGGAAGTAGTAACGGAAGGGAGTGGGTCTGGTAGAATGTGGGTAGACTGATCGGTTGAGGAATCGGTTGGGGGATCGGTGGGCGGATTAGTGGGGTTGGGTGGAGTAACTGGGGTAGTTGAATCGGTTGGGTATTCGGTTGGTATATCGTGGGTAAGTGGGGTAGTAGAATTAGGTGAAGGGGTGGTGTAGTGGAGATCTGGCGCAGGTGCAGAAACGGGGTGAAAATCAGAAGAAGATGTCCCTTTATAGGGAAAGATATGCTCATGAAAACGGACATCCCTACTTACCAAAAATTTGTGGGAATCTAAATCTAACAATTTGTAACCTTTTTGACCTGTAGGATAGCCCAAAAAAACGCAACTCCTAGCACGAGGAGCAAATTTAGAAACAGGTTTGACAATAGTAGCATAACATAAACTTCCAAAAACACGAAGGTGGTCATAAGGGGGTGGACGATCATACAAGCGCTCAAAAGGTGTAAGGGAAGAAAGGAGTCGAGTAGGCAATCAATTGATTAAATAAACTACAGTGGTAACACACTCACCCCAAAAACGAATGGGCACATTAGATTGGAAAAGGAGAGCACGAGCAACTCGCAATATATGACCATGCTTACGTTCTACAACCCCATTTTGTTGTGGAGTGGAGACGCAAAAGGTCTGAAATTCAACATCTTTGGTTATAAAAAATGATTGAAGAGAAAGAAATTCACTACCATTGTCACTCCAAAAGATTTTAATGTGTGCGTTAAATTGGTTGTGAACAAAGGTAACAAAAGATTTAAGTAAAGAAGAAGCATCAGATTTATGAGACATAAGAAATAACCATGTACAACGAGTAAAATCATCCACAATGGTTAAAAAATAACGAGCACCAGAATGTGTTTGATGTCTATGGTGACCCCAAATATCACAATGGATTAATTGAAAAGGCAAGGTTAAAGAAATAGAACTTGTCGGAAATGGTTATCTAGTCTGTTTGGCCAAAGGACAAATATTGCAAAAATTGTCTAAAGAAACAGAAACAGAAGAATTGGACTTAGAGATGATACGTAGACAGGTAGGTGATGGGTGGCCAAGGCGATGGTGCCAGGTAGAATCAAGATGGGTAGTATGGCAAGCAGTTGGCGAGGTGCGATCTGGTGACATGTAATAGAGGCCGCCACTTTGCTTACCCCATCCAATCATCTTCCCCGTAGCCAAGTCCTGCAAAATACAGAAATCTGGGAATAAGATCACACAGCAGTTTAAGGATTGGGTAACTTTACTGGCAGATAAAAGATTTAATCGAAAGGAAGGCACATGAAGAACATCTTTTAAAATAACATCTTTGTTGAAGAGGAGTGTGCCAGTAGAGTTAATAGGTACGGCGGAGCCATTGGGTAAATTAACACAAGGTGCGTGGGGCGGACGAGAGTGAGAAAATAAAGAAGAATCAGAAGCAATATGGTCCGTAGCACCACTATCTAAAATCCAACAACTTGAGGAGGTAGAATTAACAGAGGGATGATTATACAAACCTGCGACATTTGCGTAAACATCATTATTACCCTTGGATAAGTGTGGCGCATTTGCCACGGTAGTGGTCAATTGTTGATACTGCTCGGGAGAAAGCCCTGAGAGAGGCGGTATGACACCATTGGGAGATGCGGCATGTGCAGCAGTAGGATTGGATCGAGCACCATATTGTTGATTTTGCTGTCTCGGACATTTGCTTGGTGGTTTATTGGGATCATATTTTGGTTTAAAGTTGGGATCATGCCGTGGGTGCCCGACTGGAAATCCATGCAACTTATAACAACTTTCAATAGTATGTGTATCCTTTTTGCAATATCTGCAAAATAATCCTTCAGTATTGGAAGTAGAAGATGAAAAGGACGAGTTACCAGTGAACTTGTTGTTTGGGTTGAAGCCTTTATAAAATCGCACAGCCGATGTAACTAAAAAAAATTTGGCGAGTGAATTGCTCCCTATCTCTCGTTGTTTCTCGTCCTGGGTCATCATGTTATAAGCTTCCCGAATATCGGGTACCGGCTTCAGAAGCAGTATTTGGCCTCGAATGGGATTATAAGGCTTCAGAAAAATCAAAAACTGTATCCAGTTTTGAATCGAACTGATAGTTCAATCGATTGTTGATAAAATAATTGGATGATACGAAAGTGGTGATTTGATAGTTGTTGCAGAAAGCTAAAAAGGGATTGATGGAGAAAAAATAACCACGGTGAGTAAAGAAAAAATAACTAGGTATAGAACCGTAGCTCTGATACCATGTTGAATTTAGGAGAGCGAAATATTGAGAGAATATTGGTTTATTTTTGAATGAATTCTTTACAAAGATACAAACCCCTTTATATACAAAGAAGCTAAACTAGGAAGGAAGTTAAACTAGGAAAGAATAAATATACAATATTCCTATACTACAATCACGGATCCTTAATCAATCAATTAGGCAACTAATTAGGAAACCGGATTTTCCTCAAACATATTTTCCCATTTTGGCTGTTTGGCACTCCATTATAAGAACTCATTTTGGGAGAATGGATTCACTGATTTTCACTAAAGAAGCAAAAAACCAGAATCATGTCCGGAGGCACGCAACCGCCGCCCTATGTTTACACACCATATGGCAAATACACCCACAGAGAGAGAGAGAGAGAAACGAAGAGAAGAGAAGAAGCTCGGACTTGTTAAATATTTTTATATATTTTAACACAATAATAAAGGTCAAAGGCAAAAATAAATAAATATTTGTACACCTTTTAAAACAATAATAAAGGTCAAGGGCAACTTGGTAAAAAATCAATCCATAATTTATTTTCATCATTCATCTACCAAACACTACTACTATTCCAAAATAAATTCTGCACATATCTCCAAAACACTCATTATCATTCTCCAAAACACATTCTGATCATAATCCAAAAAGCCAAAAAGTAGGCTCCAAACACCCCTACGAGTTTTTCGCGAGCTTAGGTACTGCTAAACTGATCTGTGTAGTAAATTTCGAATTTCGACAGCGACCTCAATCAAGAAAGTCTTATACTTACGATTCTATGAACTGGTAGTACCCAAGGCCAAGAGGTTTCAAACCACCAATCCAATGACTTAAACATTAAAGAGTAGATTAAGTTTAACAATTGATAAAATAAATTAAGCTTGGGCGCACCAATTAACATAAAGGCCTGATGGGGTCCAACTTAATTATTTGACGTGTATTTGAATAAAAGTGCCAAAACGTAAGGTTCGAGCCACCTGCAGCAATGATGTGGAGTTGAATATTCATGATTCGGGGTTGGTGCTGTGCAGCTACTGCACAGTACCGTGCTGCACTGCTCGAATGCCGTTCATTCGGCAATCCAAGGTTCAAATCTCATATCGGCAATGAACGGCTCAGATGCAACATGGGTGGAGATAAGATTTGAACCGTTGGATTGCCGAACGGACGGCATCCGGGCCACGCAGCACGGTGCTGTGTAGCAGCTGCACAGCACCAACCCCCAATCCAAATATTCAACTTTAACCAATAAAAGTCCGATAAATTATTCGCTCTCCCTAGGGCACCGTCATGTGGTACTTCGTCTTCTTCGTCATCACATATTTATTATTTATGTGTGGTTCAAAACTAAATGTATATGTTACGTATGGAATATGCAGTTGAGAATAAATTTGGGGTACCATGTGATGGTGTCCCAGTGACATTGAACAATCTCTCATAAAGTCCACCAAAGTAGGGGAAATTTCTATATATTTTACTGGTGAGACAAACAAAAAGGGAATTGGCGAAATCAAGATCAGCATCCTCTTTAATTTGCTTCAACTTAACTGAGGAAAATGGAGAATTGCTAATTATATTATTGGGCCACGGTATGTAAATTAATAAAATCATGTGAGTTTTTAGTTTTGCTTTTTGGTAGTTGAAATAGAATATATATGTACTGTATTATATATCCATTTGTGGTTGGGTGGGTGGTTGATATGTCCAAATCAATGTCCGTTGCCTTGAAGATTGCCTACTCACATCTCTCTCTCTTGATCAACACTTCAAGGCAACTTCTTTTTCTTGGACCAAGTAAACCGAACTTTAGTCAGTCGCACTCACCATCTAGGACTTTTAGTATACAATTTAATATCAAAACTGTTTTTCGTTTTATTTATAACTAGTTGTCTCTCGTCTCTTCTAACTTACCAGCGTCTCGACTAATCTTGGAGAACTATAAACTCACCGTTCACTAGCGGGGGCACTTGAAGCCAGAACTATGTGTGGGGGTTCGTTTATCGGGACCTTGACCGTGGGTCGGTTCCAGTTCCTTCCTCCGCAGCTCCGCGCGCCCGCCGCTAGACCTGCGACAAGTCACTAGGGCTATGGAAGCCCAGTTACCCTCCGACGATCAAGTTAGATGTAGGGAGAAGTGTATAGGTCTAGGATTAGAGTAGAATGACCTACCTCTCTAGATTAGAGTCCCTTTGTATTTATAGGCCTTGGTTTGCATGCTTGGCCTCCAAACTAGCGCGTGGAGGGTACACTCGGGTAACCGCCTCGGGTGACATCATATGTGACGTAGGGGATAAGGCAGTTACGGAGCACATGGCCAGGTCAAACCCCAATGATTACTCTCATGGCGTAACCGCATGGGGCCCTCTTGAAGTAACCGTCTTCCTTCAGGCCGCCGCGGGGAGTCGAGTCGGGAATGCTCCGCTCCCCTAGATAGTGACATACCCCGGGCGGACTCCACCTACCGAGCGATGCTCCGAGGGGAATTGGCGGGGTCCCCGGACCCTATGCTGAATGAGGTGCGGGGGTCTTCTAGGTCTGGCTCGGTGCACTAGTGATCGGTCCGAGCCCCATTTCTTGAAGCCACTACACTATGTTAAATAGAAAAATAAACCCTCCTTTTACCTTTTGAAAAACCTTAGATCGCCTAGGTTTATAAATATTTGCTATTTTTTTTATCTTTTTAATTAATCAATCCACCAATCGATAAATAAGCTAATCAAACGAACGAGGAGCAATAAAAAGATGAACGCAAAGATATACGTGCAAAACCCAAAACGGGAAAAAACCACGGGAAGGAATCAAAACACTATACTCATTGTATGGTTACAAACAAACCTATACTTACAACCTAGAATCGCTCTTGGTTGACCAAGGTTGATTGCCGAATCGCTCGTTCACCGCACCCAGTGCTTGACTACCGCTGCCTTGAATCCACAAGCCTTCCACTATCCTTCGGAAATCCACCGAAGGCCAACTCAAATAAGTTGAATCAAAGATTGAAAAGAAACTCCATGAAGTTAACCTTATTGCTCGATGATCAATTGATCATGTTTGTACTTCAAGAAACAAAACCAAAACCCCTTGGATGTATTCTTAGGTTTGGACGTTCTTGGGGGCGGCTCTCATATGTTCGGTCGACTTGAAAACCCAACTAAATCGTATATAAATATATTGCTGGAAAACAGGAAGGTTGCTCGAGCAACTCGAAAAGAACTTTCAGGTAGTGCTTGAGCACCATGTGCTGAAAGATGTTTCTATATATGAAAGGTCTTGATTTCGTGACTCCCTTCCCTTGTCCACGAAATACTTTGCCAAATCTTCATTTCCTTTGATTTCCTTCCATACAAATTACCTTATCAATCTCACTCTTGAATCTTTAATTCCCTTTCCTTATTCAGCTGCCATGTGCACAAAATCCTTCCAGAGTCTTAATTTCCTCCACTCCAATTTCCTTAACCAACTCTACCAAATTTCTTTGACAAACTATTCTCTCAATTACACAATATTTGATTTCCTCCACTTCCTAAACAAACACTCTAGAAATAAATTACAACTCGATAAATGAGGATACAATTATATGTGTGTTTTATTGTGGAATTCGCCAATACAAATAGACCGTGGTCTATGGTCCTAACACCTTTTACGTACACCCATGTTCCCATGTCATTCCAAATCTACACCAACTTTTTTTTTTTTGAAAACGATCTACACCAAATTTAAACACTTCTTTTTGAGCCAACTCCACATAAAACCCCAAATCGATCCATAGCTCCAGAAAAGCAAAAGATGGAAAAGGAAATGGAGATGGAGTTTGCTTATTTTACTTAAAGGAGAAGAAAACCATCTTAAAATGGCCCTATAATTACTTTATTATCAAAAACAAAAAATAAAATGGCCCCATAAGGCTAATGCTTTTGGCAGCAAATAGCTCAGAGGTGGGTGACGTACCCAAACCAATTCACCAACTACATGAGCTATGTAAGCTCCAACACCTTTCTTCAGTAAAACAAAAACAAATTAAGAACACTAAGGTCATGTTTGGTAGTCATTCTATTTTCTGTTTTCTGTTTTCATTTTCAGAATTTTCAAAAGTTAACTTTGAAAGTTTGTTTGGTGTACTACTTCCACTTTCAATTCTGGAAATCACTTTCACTATTTTCATAATTTGAGGAAGTAACAAAACTCAACTTTCACTATTTTCAGAAACAAAAAACAGGTTGCTCTGCTACAATTCCTTGGGAGGTCTTTTTTCATTTCCTCTTCCTCTCTCTCTCAAGCAATGGCCATTGAAGATACTCTCTCTCTACCTTATAGTCAATAAAGGATACTTATCGAAGGAGAAAAACCTTATAGTCAATAAAGGACCGACTTTGGAATTAGAAAATTTCATATATATTTCATCTACATATATACTCACTTAACTTAGAGATGAGAGGAGGCCGGAAGGGATACGTTGGGCTTATGAAGCCATCATTTTATGAAAGTTGATACTATAACTTTGGCTTAGGAAAGAAGAACCCAATCACCTGGACTCAGTGCCGGCTCAAAGATATTTGGTTTCGAAGCAAAAGTCGTAATAGTGGGGCCATTTATCTCCTCATCTTTGAACAAAATTTTGCAAAATGTTGAGGAAAACTAAGGGGTGGAGATTCAAACCCAGTTTTTAAAGCATCCAAAGAGGCTAAGTTGTCACATGACCATAAAGATGTTACTCAAAGCAAGGCAATTGAAACTTATTATTTAAAACTAAAAACTGTATTTTTTGGAGCCCTCTTCGGGCTAAAAAATTGGGGGCCAAAAGCAACGGCTTCTTTGGCTTCCTCTCTAAGCCGGCTATGCCTGGTCTATCTACCCAGCCCTTTCTTTCAGAATATCTATGGAATTTGTTTCTAACATGATTGCAAAGGCTAGGATGATTCTCTCTCTCTCTCCTATATAGTTTGGGAACTAGTGGAGAAATTGCAAGAAAGACCATTTTAGAAAAAGTAAAAACTGGTTTGGTTTTCTTTTTAAAAAACAGGTTGACACAAACATGTTTTTGTTGGGAAAATTTCGGCAGCCACGTAACATTCCAGAGAACAATTTCATTTCCAATGATAAAATTACAGGAATAAATCGAATTACAAGATACAAAACAATTTACAGAATATGAAGAACGAGATACAAACTGAATTCGAGAATATCGAACCGAGGCCTGTGTAATACCACAGTCACCTTAAGAAATATTCGCCGCCTACCGTGGGTGTTGTAGGTTGCGTCGGCGACTTTCTCCCAAGGTTGGCTCGGCTAAACCGCAAGCCGTCGGAACACCACCGTCGACTACCTTGGCGAACTGACTACCGCCTGCCTCTCTCTCTCAAGAACGAATTTCAGAGTATGCTAGAAAGTTGTGAGTTTGCTTGTGATTTCTCCAAGAACGTGAGCCTCATTTTATAGGGTGAAAGAGGCAGGAGAGGTGTAATGTTGCCATTAACAAGCCAATGAATTCTACCATGAAGATCGAAGGAGGTTACGGGAGTAATACACCATCATGAGGAGGGTTACGGGAGTTACAGAATCCCACAATTCAATACGTCTATTGATTGTGGTGCGTCCAGATTCGACGAACCCGGAACGAGCACGGTTGCCTCGAGAGACCCTCCGGTAGCCCCGATTTCATTCATCTGAAATTCTGTAAATTTCCAACAATCCCCCCCATGAATGGAATTGGCAGGCATACTGATGCAGAGTACAAAGCTAATCCGAGAGAGCGGCAACGGATAATTCCTGCATAGGATAGGTGGCTTTTGGCCTGGAACCTTCCCTTGTGATAGCCTATCGGGTTTACTAGCAGACCAGTGTGCGGTCCCGCTTTGAACTGTTCCGCCACCGATGTAAACCGAGACAACAGACGTCACACAGGACTTCTCCTGACGTAGTTCAGTTCTCACTGTTGGGTTCATTTTGGCCATGACACCCCTTTCCTGGTTCTGCGAGTATTTTCTCGAGAATTTTGCCACAATTCTCAAAGAAGCGGCCCCACTTCATACTAACATAGGTGACCTTCCTGTAAGGGTATCCTGCTATACCCTGCCTGGCAACCCAGCGCATAGGAGTCATTAAAAGCAATGCTTAACCTCTTTCCATTCGCAGGTATCATTGTTCTACACCATAGGAGTGGGGGAGGAGACCGAATCTCCTCAGTGATCGTTCTCGGCTACTCGCGAAAGATAGTCTCATTGAACCTAGATCTTGGGATCTCCAGTCAACTAGGTTGGCTACCTCCACGGTAACTATGAGCGTAGTGGCTTTAGCCCCATTCCTTTCGATGCTTGCTCAACTAACTCCCGGTTTAACCCTTTGGTTAGCGGATCCGCAATATTGTCTTTTGACCTCACATAGTCAATAGCGACAACCCCACTAGAGAGTAGTTGCCTAATGGTATTATGTCTACGTCGAATATGTCTAGACTTACCATTATACATATTACTCTGTGCCCTACCAATTGCAGATTGACTATCGCAATGGATACTAATTGGTGGCACAGGTTTCGGCCATCTTGGAATATCCTCCAAAAACTGACGGAGCCACTCGGCCTTTTCAGACGCTTTATCTAGAGCGATAAACTCTGATTCCATCGTTGAACGTGCTATACACGTCTGTTTGGAGGATTTCCAAGAAACAGCTGCACCACCAAGTATAAAGACATATCCACTTGTGGATTTAGAGTCCTTCATATCTGATATCCAGTTCGCATCACAATACCCTTCTAGTACTGCTGGATATCTGGTGTAGTGCAACCCCAAATCACGAGTATACCTCAAATAGTGCAGAACCCTGACTATTACCTTCCAGTGGTTACGGCCTGGATTACTCGTGTATCTGCTCAGTCTGCTGACTGAGTAAGCTATATCGGGTCTTGTACAACTCATTAAGTACATCAGGCTCCCAATTATCCGAGAATACTCTAATTGAGATATGCCTTCCCCCCCATTCTTGGATAAATGCAGACTTAAATCCACAGGGGTTCTTGCGATACTTGAATCAGACGAGTTGAACTTCTCAAGAATCTTGTCAACATAGTGTGTCTGAGACAACGCAAATCCAACAGAAGTTCTGGTGATCTTGACACCCAGAATGACATCTGCAAGGCCCATATCCTTCATGTCAAACTTCGAGTTTAACATATTCTTGGTAGACTGAATGACCCTTTCATTGCTACCAACAATGAGCATGTCATCAACGTAAAGACACAAAATGACATACCCTTCGTCTGTGTCTTTGACATAAACACACTTGTCACATTCGTTGATCTTGAAACCACTTGACAACACAGCATTGTCAAATTTCTCATGCCATTGTTTCGGTGCTTGTTTGAGCCCATACAAAGACCTAACAAGCCTACATACTTTCCTTTCTTGGCCCGGCGCGGAAAAACCCTCGGGTTGTTCCATGTAGATGTCACGTCCACCATTTTCAACATAAAATATACAGAGTTTCTTAAGTAATTACCTCACAATAACCCGTACGATACCAAAATGTCATTAACAACCCATAACCATACTCCAAGTTCAAGAGTTCAAAATATTACATCTTAGGCACGACGGCCCCAAATCGGGTTAGACATCACAGGTCAAAGAGTTTAGAGTTTACAAAATATCTCATAGTCAATAGAGTTGTCAAAAGAGTTACAAATACATCTCCAAAAGGAAGATACAAAGATGCCTAAGTAACTCTACTATGTTAGCTTTTCAAAACGTGTCCAACATCCAAGCACTTCAATCATGCTCGCTACCGACCAGAGGTAGTACCTGAAAAGAAATAAGGCTTGAGCTACACTAGCCCAGTAGAAATGCTACACAGACAATATATGCAAGAGAAATGCGGGAATGATGATACGACATGAACAAAGGGTAACCCAAGCAACTGACAATCGAAACGGTTCAACAATCCGACAAACAAGCCAAGAGATTCAGAATACATCTTAACTATTAACCGTTCTCATATCTCGCGTGTCCAAACCATCTCGCGTTATGTGTCATGAGCCGAAGCTCCTGCCGGGCTATTCATGGGACCCCGATATCCCCTACCAAGCACCCACCTCGAAGGTCGGGCCTTGAATAATCAATACGAGCATTAACTCCTGCCAGGCTATTTATGGGACCCTGATATCCCCTGCCAAGCACCCACCCGTCGATGGGCCTTGAGTGTTCACGCGTTGTGTCAACAAGTTTTGCATGTCACAAATTTCATAATGTCTCGTTCCATTTCAAGTTCACATGGTAATTAAGATAACTTTCATCGTATGAAAGTGAGGAAGTGCCAAGAACGTACAAGAGCCCAACAAGGGTGTTCAACAATGATTAGGAGGGTTTTAGAAGTCCTTGGAACGAGTTGAAAGTGATCGGGGGTCAAAACAATGGGTTTCGGAACAAAACAGTAAAATCTGGAGATAAGCTCACTGTATGGATACGAGAAAAAAATCCGTATGGATACGGGTTGGTTACGAATTTTACAGCTTGTTCCGTATGGATACAGATTTTTGGCCGTATCCATACGGGAGGCTTACGAGCAGTTTTCTGCAGATTTTCAGAAATTCAACAACAACCACAACAACAACAACAATGGATACAATTTCAAGCAAGGAAAACACTTCTATTACATGTATTAAGAGGTAGAATCCCTACCTCAAAGCCGAAGAACGAAACCCAAGAAGATACGAGCCCTAGCTCTCCGAAAACCTTGATTCGAACGGGATACGACTCCACCGAGCTCCAACCGGTGGGATACGGACCACAATACTCGTAGAGGTCGAAGGATTGAAGGTTATCTTGGTGGGTTTTTGAGTGATTTTGGCGGGAGAGCAAGAGAGAGAGAGAAAACCGTGAGAGAGGGAGAGATCGGGAGAGAGACGTGAGAGTGGATGAGGGAAAAATGATTCTATGCTCTCTCATCTCCCCTATATATACTCATACATCCACAAATCGCACATTACACCCTTTCACATTCAATTCTACCACTTTAACCCCAAATCACATAAACCAAACATTCCGTTTTCCCTTTTCCGAAAATTATGCATTTAATAAAGATCAACTTTGGATAAAATAAACACGAGTCTCTACATTCTACCCTCCTTAAAGAAATTTCGTCCTCGAAATTTTCATGCCAAAGCTAACCACTAATGCATCATGCATGCATACAACATTCACAATTTCATCATCATGCAACTAGTCAATTATCGAAAAGCTCAAAGTGTAAATACTCACATTGGCTCATTCCAGAAATAAGTGCGGGTATTTCTCCCTAATTTCGTCCTCTCTTTCCCACGTCGATTCCTCGCTACCCTGACTTTTCCACAAGACTCGCACCAGTGGTATCGTCTTACCCCTCAAAACTTGGTCACGCGAATCTAGGATACGTGTCGGTTCTTCCCCATAAGACTCATCGGCCTCTAACTCAAGTTCGGACCACTCTAATACGTGCGACGGATCCGGTTCGTACTTTCTCAACATAGACACGTGAAACACGTCATGGACACCCATTAGCTTCGGTGGCAAAGCCAAGCGATACGCAACCTCCCCAATTTTCTCGATAATGTCAAACGGCCCGATATAACGCGGCGATAGCTTCCCTTTCTTCCCAAAACGTGATAATCCCCTACGAGGCGATACCTTAAGGAATACGTGATCCCCTTCTTCAAAGGACAACGGGCGACGACGACGATCGGCATAACTCTTTTGCCTACTTTGCGCGGTCAATAATCTTTGGCGAATCACCTTGACTTGTTCGGTCGTTCTATCTTGAGCTTCTTTAAGGCGTTGTCGAATAGCTCTCATACTCTCGGAGGTCTCCGTGATCATATCCGGCCCCACTAGCGTAGCTTCTCCCAATTCGGTCCAACATACTGGCGATCGACACGGTCTTCCATATAAAGCTTCATACGGTGCCATTTCGATACTCGATTGATAGCTATTGTTGTACGCGAATTCTACCAACGGCAAGTGATCCTCCCAACTACCCCGAAAATCCATCACGCAAGCCCGAAGCATATCTTCTAGAATCTGAATCGTTCTCTCGGATTGTCCATCGGTTTGAGGATGATAGGCGGTACTAACCAAAAGGTTGGTGCCCAAAGCGGCTTGCAAACTCTGCCAAAAACGCGCAGTAAACCTCGATCACGATCGGATACGATGGATACGGGAATCCCATGAAGACGAATGATCTCCCGAATATACAAACGACTGAGTGCTTCCACGGAATCGGTAACACGCATAGGCAAGAAGTGAGCGGTTTTGGTCAAACGATCCACGATCACCCAAATAGCGTCATGTCCCTTTGGCGACCGCGGTAAACCCGTAACGAGATCCATGGTCACGTTCTCCCATTTCCATTCGGCCACAGGCAATGGTTGTAACTCCCCTGCGGGTCGTTGATGTTCGGCTTTTACTTGTTGGCACGTAAGACACTTGGACACGAAAATCACAACGTCCCTCTTCATTCCGGACCACCAAAATTGCCTACGTAGATCATAATACATTTTCGTCCCTCCCGGGTGAACGGCTAAAGGAGAATGATGAAACTCTCGCAAGATTTCCTCCCGACACGAAACGGGTACGAACAACTTCCCTTGATAACGCAAGCTTCTATCGGCGTGTATCATCCACCCCTCTTGAGCATTTCCACTAAGGAATCTAGCACGAAATTCTTCCGCTTCTTCATCGTGTTGTTGAGCTTCAATCACTCGAGTCGATAAGGTCGATTGCACAGTCAAATTACACAACGTTACCCCTTCCCGAACCTCCTTGAAATGCGAAGCACAAAAGCCCAAATCGTTTATCATCTTCCACTCATAAACAGCTAAACTCGCAAGGTGTGTGGGTTTTCTACTTAGTGCGTCCGCTACGACGTTCGCTTTCCCCGGGTGGTATTGTAACTCAAAGTCATAATCCTCCAAATGCTCCATCCAACGGCGTTGACGAAGGTTAAGCTCTTTTTGAGAAAACAGGTATTTCAAACTTTTATGGTCGGAAAAGACTTCAAATCTCTCACCGTACAAATAATGACGCCAACTCTTCAAAGCGAAAATAACGGCCGCAAGCTCCAAGTCGTGTGTCGGGTAATTTCGTTCGTGAGTTTTCAATTGCCGCGATCCATACGCTACCACTCGCTCCTTTTGCATTAGAACGCATCCTAACCCTTCCTTAGACGCATCACAATACACGGAGTAGCCAACTCCACGTTCGGGCACGATCAAAACCGGTGCGGTAGTTAACCTCTTCTTTAGTTCTTCAAAAGCCGTCTCACAAGAGTCACTCCATACGAAACGAGTCCCCTTACGCGTTAATCGAGTCATCGGTGCCGCCAAACGAGAGAAATCAAGAACGAAACGACGGTAGTAACCGGCCAACCCCAGAAAGCTTCGAATCTCAAACACGTTCTTCGGTCGCTGCCAGTTCATGATAGACTCTATCTTTCCCGGATCAACGGACACGCCACTTTTCGATACCACATGACCCAAAAATTTGACTTCGGACATCCAAAACTCGCACTTACTAAGTTTGGCGTACAATTGGTGCTCTCTTAAGAGCTCTAGAACGATGGCAAGATGAGATTGATGTTCCTCCTCCGTTGGCGAATAGATAAGGATATCGTCGACAAATACGACCACAAAACGATCAAGATACGCACGAAAGATTCGATTCATTAAGTCCATGAAAGTAGCTGGAGCGTTCGTCAACCCAAAAGGCATAGCAACGAATTCGTAATGGCCATAACGAGTACGAAACGCGGTTTTTGGAATATCCTCTCTCCGAACTCTCAACTGGTGATAACCGGACCTCAAATCAATTTTAGAGAAACAAATGGCACCCCGAAGTTGATCGAACAAATCATCAATTCTAGGCATAGGATACTTGTTCTTAATGGTGACTCGGTTTAGCTTACGATAGTCAATACACAAACGGAGTGATCCATCCTTCTTTTGCGCGAAAAGAGCCGGTGCTCCCCACGGCGACGTACTTGGACGAATGAAACCTAAGCTCTCTAGTTCTTGCAACTGAGTTTTCAACTCCCTTAATTCCGCGGGCGCGAAACGATACGGAGGTATAGAGATAGGAGCGGTACCGGGAAGCAATTCAATGGTGAACTCAACCTCTCTCTCAGGAGGCAAACCAGGCAATTCTTCCGGAAACACATCCGGGAAATCACAAACCACTAAGGGTAACTCCCCACGCACGGAGGTATCCTCATCTAACGTCAAACTTGCCAACAAAGAATAGATCGATTCGCGTTCTCGAGGTCCACATAGATACGGTTCTAACGGTTCTCGACGCTCCCCAAAGAATTCGAAACAAGGACCCTCAGGAGGACAAATACGAACCCGACGCTTGAAACAATCAATGGTAGCATGAAATGTGGATAGCCAATCCATTCCTAAGATGAGATCAAACCCTGACATCCCCAGAACAATGAAATCGAACACAAAACGACGGTCACGGATGATCAACTCACAATCTCGACAGATACGATCAAGTGGTGTCCTACCCCTAGAGGTGTTTCAACGAACAAGGGAGGACTAAGACTCTCCGTTTCCAATTCCAAAGCACACACAAATGATGCAGCAATGAATGAATGTGATGCTCCAGAATCAAAGAGAACTTTAGCAAATGAGTTGAATAAAAGGAATGTACCCCTCACAACAGTAGTCTCTGGAGCCTGAGAAGTGGTGGATGGAATGGCAGAAGTGATGTTGTAGACTCGCCCTTGAGTACCCTGACCCGTACTCTGAGCAGGCGCGGAAGAACTCGCCCCCTTATCAACCCCGGAACTCTGAGCCGACGTAGTCTGGCGGAAGTGAGGCTGCTGCTGCCTCTGAGTACCCCGAAACTGTTGGCCTACGCTACGCCCCATTCCCGGCTGCTGCACGGATCCCGACTCACTACGCGCTCCCGAACCCTGAAGACAATTCCTCGCAAGATGATCCATCTTCCCACAAGTATAGCAAGCCTTCTCAAGATGTGGACATTGAGCACGCACGTGGCCCGGTTGATTGCACTTATAGCATACAGGTGGAGGCCTAGACAATGCACCCCGAGTCCCTGAAGATGGTGGCCTGAAGCCCGATGAGCTACCCTGCGGTGTCTGAGATGGTTCCCTTGGTCTTTTCCGTCCTTGACTCCCAAAACTCCCCGACGACGAACTCACGCCCACGTTAGATTGCCTCGGTTCCCAAACTCCCCTATTTCGTTGCGCCTCTTTCGGTATCTCGATACTCCTTGCGCATTCTATAACCTCAGAAAACTTCGTCCTACGTTGGACAGTCACCAGTCTCTTAAAGGTGTTGTTCAGCCCTTTCTCAAATCGTCGGCACCTCCTCTCCTCCGTCGCCACCAACTCCGGAGCGAAACGAGACAAAGATCGGAATTTCAACACATATTCCGAGATAGTCATATTACCCTGTTCTAGTTTCTCAAACTGATCTCTCATGGTGTCACGTGAGGTTTCCGGGAAATACTGCTCTTCAAAGAGCGCTTCAAACTCAGCCCACGTCAAGTTCTCAACATCCGGCTCATCTACTTGTGCCGCGGTCCTCGCCGCTCTCCTAGCATCTTTCCTACTTTCCAACACTGCTTCCCACCATTCACCTGCTTCCCCGACTAACTGAACGGCCACGATTCCCACCCTAATGTTGTCCTCGGTAATATTAAGGGCTCGGAATAGTTTACGGATTTGGGTTAGCCAATGGTCGGCTACCAATGGGTCACTATCTGTCCCGTCAAACACTGGAGGGTTCCTACGACTGAACTCTCGCATTGCCACCATGGCTCGGTCCTCGGCATTCTCTCTCGGAGCTTGGTTCAAAAGATTTGCAGCCGTTAGTGCCGCAACGAGATCCCTAGCGAATTGATTCTGATTCAGAGGCACACCTGCACCTCGACCGGCCCCAGCCCCCAGATTCCCACCTGGGTTCTCCCCAAGCTGGCTAACCTCATCCTCGGGAGGTACCCCACGGCCACGGCCACGGCCACGACCACCCCGATTTCCAACCCCGCTCCGCTTACCGCGCGTCTTCGGAGGCATCTTACTACAAGGATATAAGAAAGAAAGACTATTAACCACAACAGTTTAGCTAAGGGATCAAAGCCCTAACTTCCCAACACGGGTAGCTAACTCTACGCCACCCTACGATAACAAAAACACAATGCCACGAGGTCACATAAATGTTAGTCACACAAGCATGCACAATTTATGTTAGAGGGCGCGACATTTTGAACCCATGAGGCGAAACGCCTCCCCACGGTCTCTAGGTGTTCTAAACTGAGCGCTCTGATACCAAGTTGTCACGTCCACCATTTTCAACATAAAATATACAGAGTTTCTTAAGCAATTACCTCACAATAACCCGTACGATACCAAAATGTCATTAACAACCCATAACCATACTCCAAGTTCAAGAGTTCAAAATATTACATCTTAGGCACGACGGCCCCAAATCGGGTTAGACATCACAGGTCAAAGAGTTTAGAGTTTACAAAATATCTCATAGTCAATAGAGTTGTCAAAAGAGTTACAAATACATCTCCAAAAGGAAGATACAAAGATGCCTAAGTAACTCTACTATGTTAGCTTTTCAAAACGTGTCCAACATCCAAGCACTTCAATCATGCTCGCTACCGACCAGAGGTAGTACCTGAAAAGAAATAAGGCTTGAGCTACACTAGCCCAGTAGAAATGCTACACAGACAATATATGCAAGAGAAATGCGGGAATGATGATACGACATGAACAAAGGGTAACCCAAGCAACTGACAATCGAAACGGTTCAACAATCCGACAAACAAGCCAAGAGATTCAGAATACATCTTAACTATTAACCGTTCTCATATCTCGCGTGTCCAAACCATCTCGCGTTATGTGTCATGAGCCGAAGCTCCTGCCGGGCTATTCATGGGACCCCGATATCCCCTACCAAGCACCCACCTCGAAGGTCGGGCCTTGAATAATCAATACGAGCATTAACTCCTGCCAGGCTATTTATGGGACCCTGATATCCCCTGCCAAGCACCCACCCGTCGATGGGCCTTGAGTGTTCACGCGTTGTGTCAACAAGTTTTGCATGTCACAAATTTCATAATGTCTCGTTCCATTTCAAGTTCACATGGTAATTAAGATAACTTTCATCGTATGAAAGTGAGGAAGTGCCAAGAACGCACAAGAGCCCAACAAGGGTGTTCAACAATGATTAGGAGGGTTTTAGAAGTCCTTGGAACGAGTTGAAAGTGATCGGGGGTCAAAACAATGGGTTTCGGAACAAAACAGTAAAATCTGGAGATAAGCTCACTGTATGGATACGAGAAAAAAATCCGTATGGATACGGGTTGGTTACGAATTTTACAGCTTGTTCCGTATGGATACAGATTTTTGGCCGTATCCATACGGGAGGCTTACGAGCAGTTTTCTGCAGATTTTCAGAAATTCAACAACAACCACAACAACAACAACAATGGATACAATTTCAAGCAAGGAAAACACTTCTATTACATGTATTAAGAGGTAGAATCCCTACCTCAAAGCCGAAGAACGAAACCCAAGAAGATACGAGCCCTAGCTCTCCGAAAACCTTGATTCGAACGGGATACGACTCCACCGAGCTCCAACCGGTGGGATACGGACCACAATACTCGTAGAGGTCGAAGGATTGAAGGTTATCTTGGTGGGTTTTTGAGTGATTTTGGCGGGAGAGCAAGAGAGAGAGAGAAAACCGTGAGAGAGGGAGAGATCGGGAGAGAGACGTGAGAGTGGATGAGGGAAAAATGATTCTATGCTCTCTCATCTCCCCTATATATACTCATACATCCACAAATCGCACATTACACCCTTTCACATTCAATTCTACCACTTTAACCCCAAATCACATAAACCAAACATTTCGTTTTCCCTTTTCCGAAAATTATGCATTTAATAAAGATCAACTTTGGATAAAATAAACACGAGTCTCTACAGTAGATCTCTTCATCTAAATCGCCGTTCAGGAAAGCTGTTTTGACATCCATTTGATGTATCTCAAGGTTACACAAAGCTACGATCGCGATGATCATCCGAATGGAAGTAATCCTTGAGACTGGTGAGTAAGTATCAAAGTAATCTAGGCCTTCCTTTTGTCTGTATCCTTTGATAACAAGCCTAGCTTTGTACTTATCAATTGACCCATCTGCTTTCATCTTCCTTTTGAAGATCCATTTGTAGCCGAGAGGCTTACTGCCTGGTGGCAAATCCACCAGTTCCCACGTATGGTTTTGCAGTATAGAGTCAATCTCACTCTTAATGGCCTCTTTCCACAAATGACCCTCAGGGCAGCTTACAGCTTCCTGGTATGTCCGAGGCTCATTTTCTACAAGATAAGTCAGAAAATCTGGACCAAAAGATTTTGATGTTCTAGCTCGCTTGCTACATCGTGGTTCAACATCAACTTTCTCTTCTTGGCCTTGTCTGCTTTCATTAGCCGGATGCAAAGTCCGTTTAGCAGAACTTGACTCTCCAATGGATCTATAAGGAAATATGTGTTCAAAGAACACTGCATTCCTAGACTCCATGAGAGTATTCTTGTGAATATCTTGTATATCTGACTCATACACAAGAAAACGATAGGCACTACTAACGTCTGCATAACCGATGAATACACAATCAACGGTTTTAGGGCCTATCTTCTCCTTCTTAGGAGGAGGTACAGCCACCTTCGCTAGGCATCCCCATGTTCGTAAGAATGCATAATTAGGCTTCCTACCTTTAAACAATTCATACGGGGTTTTACCAACGTCTTTGCGAGGTATTTTATTGAGGATGTAATTAGCAGTGAGAACAACATCTCCCCACATGTTCTGAGGCAACCCAGAACTGATCAACATAGCGTTCATCATATCCTTCAATGTACGATTCTTGCGCTCAGCAATTCCGTTAGTCTGAGGCGAATAAGGTGCTGTGGTTTCATAGATTATTCCGTGTAGGGCACAGAATTCTCCAAACGGTGACTGAAATTCACCACCACGATCACTTCTGACCACCTTAATCTTTTTGCTCAGTTGATTCTCAACCTGAGTCTTATAGTGAACAAACTTATCCAGGGCTTCATCCTTGCTTTTCAGCAAATACACATAGCAAAACTGAGTGCTATCATCGATAAAAGTAATGAAATACTTGTTATCGGCCCGAGTTTGGACATATTTCAGATCACACACATCAGTGTGGATTAAACCCAAAGGTTCTGTGCTTCTTTCTACTGCTTTAAAAGATGCTCTGGGCATTTTAGCCTCTACACAGGTCTCACACTTGTGTTTTTTATCAATTTGGAAAGCTGGAATATGGTCCAAGTTAATTAATCTACGCATAGAATCATAATTAACATGAACTAGTCTACCATGCCACAAAAAAGAAGACTCAAGCACATAAGCAACATGGGATTTCTTTTTATTGATAGTAGGGATAATAGTCATTACATTCATCTTAAAAAGACCATCGGTCATGTAACCTTTCCCTACATACATTCCAGCTTTAGTCAGAGTGACCCTATCAGCCTCGAAAACCAGGCGGAAGCCGTGCTTGCTCAACAGCGAACCAGAAACCAAATTCTTGCGAATATCTGGCACGAACAGCACATTATTCAGAGTCAACTCTTTTCCCGAAGTCATCTTCAGGACCACTTTCCCCTGCCCCGCAACATCCGAGGTAGCTGAGTTCCCCATAAACAGTTTCTCACCATTAGCAACCGGCTCGAAAGTAGTGAACAACTGCCTGTCACAACAGATATGACGTGTAGCTCCAATGTCTACCCACCATTCCTGCGGGTTTGAACCCACCATGTTCACTTCAGATACCATAGCTGAGAGGTTGATATCAGACACTGCTGCCTCCACTTGAGCCAAATGTGCCTGAGCGCGAGGGTTAAGCGGCTTCTTACACTCCGAAGCTTTATGCCCGAACTTGTTGCAGTTGAAGCATGCACCCTGAAACTTCTCTTTCTGTTTCTTGGCAACCCCACCTCTCGGTCCCAGATTGACACTTTTGTCCTTCTGTTTGCCAGCTTGCTTGTCAGACCGCTTGTCAGAACGCCTGTCATACTGGTTTTTCCTCACACCGGAAGATTGACCGTGCTCCATCATATTTGCCTTGGCCATGTAGGAGGTCTTCGCACTCCTTTCCATACCCGGATTCTCCTCTTCAATACGGAGTTTGATGAAAAGAGCCTCCAAGGTCATCTTTATATTCTTGAACATGAGATAGCTCTTGAACTCTTTCCATGCTGGGGGTAGCTTGTGGATGACTACAGCCACCTGGAATGCTTCACTCAGAATCATCCCCTCAGTCCTGATCTCATTGAGCAGGAGCTGCAGCTCTTGGACTTGGACTGCCACAGACTTGGAGTCCACCATCATGTAATCAAGGAACCGGCCCACAACGAACTTCTTGGACCCGGCACCCTCGATCTTGTATTTCCTGTCTAAGGATTCCCATAATTCCTTAGCCGATGGAGCCTCGCCATACACAGAATACAGCGAATCATCCAGAGCATTCAGAATGTAATTCTTGCACATATAGTCATGCTCTTTCCATCTGGCCACATCAACCCGCTTCTGAGTGTCAGGATCATCCTCAGCAATAACAGGTGCTTTCTCGACAAGCCACTTTGCCAAGTTCAAGGTGGTGAGATAGAACAACATCTTCTGTTGCCACCTTTTGAAATCCACCCCAACAAATTTGCTCGGCCTCTTCGCGTGAGATATTGGAACAGAGGGAATCCCAGGAATAGGAGCATGAGTTGGAATAGCACCACCGCCATTTCCATTGCCACTGACACCACCAGTCTCTTTGTCTTTGCCAGTGACGGTAGTTTTCCCTTGCACAGTAGTCATGTTTTCCTGAAATTAGGAACAACCACATATAAGAGAAGAAATCTCAATATCAAAATGACAAGCTATACATGCATAGATTAACAATCTATCAAACAAGCTAAGTCTGACATCTCCACAATACCATGTAACCTGGGGGTCCCAGGGGGCGCGCCCCCTGGCGGGGGGTCTTAGGGGGCCGTGCCCCCTGACGGGGGTCCTGGGGGCAGCACCCCCGGGCAGGAGTCTGAGGGCTGGCCCTCAGCGGGGAAAGACCATTTTAGAAAAAGTAAAAACTGGTTTGGTTTTCTTTTTAAAAAACAGGTTGACACAAACATGTTTATGTTGGGAAAATTTCGGCAGCCACGTAACATTCAAGAGAACAATTTCATTTCCAATGATAAAATTACAGGAATAAATCGAATTACAAGATACAAAATAATTTACAGAATATGAAGAACGAGATATAAACTGAATTCGAGAATATCGAACCGAGGCCTGTGTAATACCACAGTCACCTTAAGAAATATTCGCCGCCTACCGTGGGTGTTGTAGGTTGCGTCGGCGACTTTCTCCCAGGGTTGGCTCGGCTAAACCGCAAGCCGTCGGAACACCACCGTCGACTGCCTTGGCGAACTGACTACCGCCTGCCTCTCTCTCTCAAGAACGAATTTCAGAGTATGCTAGAAAGTTGTGAGTTTGCTTGTGATTTCTCCAAGAACGTAAACCTCCTTTTATAGGGTGAAGGAGGCAGGAGAGGTGTAATGTTGCCATTAACAAGCCAATGAATTCTGCCATGAGGATCGAAGGAGGTTACGGGAGTAATACACCATCATGAGGAGGGTTACGGGAGTTACAGAATCCCACAATTCAATACGTCTATTGATTGTGGTGCGTCCAGATTCGACGAACCCGGAACGAGCACGGTTGCCTCAAGAGACCCTCTGGTAGCCCCGATTTCATTCATCTGAAATTCTGTAAATTTCCAACAGTTTTCTGCTTTCACTTTTTTTTAGGAAAAGTAAAAACTGATTTCAGCAAATAGAAAATCGGAAACAGAAAAGTGGCAGTGTTGCCAAACATAGCCTAAAATTTAGGAAATTAGACGAAAATGATTTTGCATCAGACGTAGTGTTCGAGCCTAGTGGCAATAGAGGCTGCCGCTGTAGGGGAAGTGATTGGTTGTGAGGTGGTAGCGCTTGCTGCAGCTCAGCGAGGGAGGGTTTTGGTAAATTTTAAGGTTTCTATTTCAATACTTATAAAAAAAATAATAAAAAACGTTTCTATGCCAGTAGATAAATTTACACAGGTATCAAGCTGTAATAAACTGATTTCAATTTTCATGGAGTTAAGGAAAATATTTCAATTTTAAACAGAATCCCTTTCATTTATCCTTGTTTTTCCTTCTATTTATAAAGGATGTGATCCTCTCCGGAAATGGATCCTCTCCGGTCCATATTTTGGACTGGAGGAGACAGACATGATTTAGACCGTTCATTTGCTGCAATCAACGGTTTGAATTTGCTTGTCAACTCTTATCAGTCAAAGGTAATTCTTACCAGTAAGAAGTGTTGGAAATTTATTATTTTAATATTAATTTTTGTACATCTTTTGGTGCTAGATTTTTACAAGTCACGTTTATATCTGTGTGAGAGGCTCTTATATTAGCATTTATTTGGATATCCACTTGGAAGATCAAATCTAATCTTGAGATCACATCATTTAACTTGGTGTTTGGATATCTAGGCAAATCTAGAAGAATCAAGGAGAATATCTAGTAAATCTAGAAAAATCTAACAAATCTAGAAAGAATCGGGAGCATATCTTTCATATCTATCCTATGGGATTTAGTCATTAATGAAAAGATATAGTTTGGATTCTTTCTTGCCTATATATAGCCTGCATAAGTGGTTTTACAAATATATAGTAATACTAAGACTTCTCCAAAACACTTAGGGCTTGTTTGATAACCTAAATTCAGCACTTAAAACTGAATCAATTAAGTAATAAGTGATTCAGTAGATTTGATAACAACATTTTACATTGCTTAACAAATTAAGTACCACTTAAAATATAGGCTAAAAAGTTGAAAAAAATTAAGTAGCTTTGAGCTACTTAATTCAGGCTGAATTTTTGTGTACTTACATTTAACCATCATACCACAACCACTCCCACCAACACCTCCACCACTCCACCACCACCACCACTACCACCACTCCTCCACCACTCCACCACCACTTCCTCCACTACCACCACCACCAGCTCCACCACCACCACCACCACTACCATCACTACACCACCACCACCACTTCACCACCACCACTTCACCACCACCACCACTACCACCACTACACCACCACCACCTACACCACTCCACCACCACCACTACTTCCACCACCTACACCACTCATCCACCCCCGCCACCACATCACCACCACCAGCTCCACCACTCCACCACCTACACCACTCCACCACCACCACTCCTCCACCACCACCACCACCACATCACCGCCACCAGCTTCACCACTCCACCACCACTACTTCCACCACCTACACCACTCCCACCACCTCCACCACTCATCCACCACCAGCTCCACCACTCCAACACCACCTACACCACTCTACCACCACCACTCCTCCACCACCACCACCACCATCAGCTCCACCACCACCACCACCATCACTACCATCACTACACCACCACCACCGCTCCTACCACCTCCATCACCACCACCGTCACTCCACCACCAGTATCATCACTACACCACCACCACTCCCACGTACCACTCCACCACCGCCACCACTACCAACACTACACCACCATTCCACCACCTCCACCACTCCACCACCACATCCACCACTCCTCCACCATTACCATAAGTATATTGTGATTGTTAGTAAATTAAGAGAGAATTGGTACAAAATTAAGTCATCATTTTTTTAATTCAGTACTTAATATATTTATCAAACAGTTTTTCAGCTTAAAAATTTCAGTATTCAACTTTCAGTACTTAATTTTTCAGCTTTCAGTTTCAGTTTTCAGTTTTATCAAACAGTCCATTAGCCTTTCCATACTCAATTCTCCCCTCCATCTTTGTTCTCTAAAAAACTAGTCGGTGAGTTTTTAATATGTATGTGAGAGTCTTGGGCAAAGTGTAAGGGGTGTTCTTTTGTGGAGCTTTGGGTTCTCCTACTTGTGCAGAGTAGGTCCGAACCATACGATAAATTATCGGGCTGTTTATAACCTGGAGGGGACAAGTTAGAGATTTTCTACTGCACCGGTTTGTTACCGTAGAGGGCTTGAATCTCCTTAAAGAGAGCAAGATTTCCGCGACTCAGCCTGTTAATTTGTCCATTGTAATATTTATTTTTTGGTGTAAACTTGCTTTGCCACAACCTAACCGTCGAAATAGGTTGAATTACCCCGAGCGTAGGGCCAAGTTGCTGTCAGCATAATATCCAAAAGTTCGGAATCGTTCCCGCAGAGAGAATCTCAATAGCTTGCTAGGATTTTTAGATGTAAGGGTTTGCGGCGTTTAGAAGGCCAACTTTTGGTTTTGCTTTGAAAGGTGATAAACACTTGTGAAAAAGACTAGAAAAAGAGTTTGAACTAGATTAAACAAGCGGCAAGGCGTTGGAGTTATTAACGCCCGTAACTTAGGCCATCGAACCATTCTCAACGAAAACGCGGTTGAATCGCACGGCATAAGCTATCAACCGGAAGATTTAGCTATGAAACCATTAAAAGACTAGAAATGTAGTATGAAAAACAAGTGAGCTCTTTTGTTCTCTTGGAAAACACAAACCGAGACATCGCTCCGGAACCATGTGAGCAAGCACATAATCACCGGAGATTAACATCGGCAAGTTTTGTTACATATAAGGCGAACCCTTCTCACTTTCCATACCGAATCTCAAGCCATGAGTTGAGAAAAGCAAGATAAACATAAGTCACGGGGCGTTAATCACCCCATGCCCGAGCCGAATCGACTACTCACACATAATAAGAAGACTAGAAAGCATGGTAAGAATGGAAAACATGTTTAACTGATAGAACCAAGAATAAACTTGATTTATATATAGATCCAAAGCATACAAACAACTTTAACACTCGAGAAATTAACGTAACGTAAATACCTTAATGTGTTCTTGAGGAATTACAACTTGAAAAGCTTTAAAAGCTATGGAGGAACTTTAGAACTAAAAAGACTTAAAGTAGTTTTTATCTAGGTAATGAATGAGAGAGAGAGTGTGTGTGGTATTTATACAACCAAGCCCTTCTCTTACAATAAATATCCCAGAACTGGCCAAAAGTGGCAAGTATTCCATAAATGGAAAGTTGAAAAAGTAAGAAAAATATCTTCTGGGGACAAAAGTTATCGATACCATAGGCCAAGGCATCGATAATTACCTTAAAATTCTTCACCGGAGAAAGGAGTTATCGATAACTCCATGTTAACATTATCGATACCCTCAGGTCTGGAAGCTTGTGGACCAAAAAGGGGCAAATGTTATCGATAACTTGCACATTGTTATCGATAACAATCTGCAGAAATTGTAGATTCCAGGCTTCAGCTCTGCCACCTTGCTATGGCACCTCCGGGCATCTTCCGGGCCATCGTCACTCAACTCGAGATACTTGATATCACAGCACCTCATGGCCTCAAGCGCTTGGTTACCCTCGCAGCCTATCCTTGGCGTCAAACTACGCCTTATTCTCGCGTTTAACCTGAAACGCTCACAAAAATACCTTACGCGCAATATTTAGCATAATCAACCAATTAAATATAAAAACGTCACAATTTGGAGGATTTGAGCATCAAGATTATACAATCTTGGGTGCTTATCAAAACTTTTGTAATATCACCAACAAGAGTTAATTCTTATCGGTACGAATTGATGAGCAAATTCGAACTATTAATACGCTAATAAACGGTCCATATGTGGACCTCCAGTCCAAAACATGGACTGGAAAATAGGAGAGGATCCGGACCCATATCCTCCAGTCCCTTAAAGAGACTAGACGGTCCTAGACCCGCTTTCAGATCCTTCCCGAATTTCGGTTTGGTAATCGGAAATGTTAACTTTATAGACGTCGTCACAAATTCAGTCACGTCAAAATTCATATTTATCGAATTTAGTTTAGATATTTTCGGAACACATTGAAAAAATGGGTTTTAATTAGGCTCTGTTTGGAAAAGTTTTTATTTTCAATTTTTTGTTTTTGTTTTCGATATTTTTTTTTGAAACAAGCACCATAAACATGTTTATGTTACTGTTGTTGTTTATGTAAGTGCAGAAAAACCGAGAGTGGTTTAAACAGCACAAGAACGTAACGGCTACTTCGAGATCCTCGCCGGAACCCTAATACGTCACCGGAATCCTTATCTGCAAAACAGACAAAGGGTGAGTGCACCTTTGCCGCTCGTGGCAAAGGCCCTCCGATGCCTAAGTTAGTGTCACGTACTAATGAAAAACCCTTAATTCAAAGTAAGAGAATATGTGAAGCTGTAATGTATTGTGTACCTTTTTCCTCTAGGTTTACCTCGTATTTATAGGTTTATGGACGCTTGCTGCCCAAGTTCCCATGTTTCCCTAGGTTTCCTATCTCGTATAGGAAACCCAGAACACCTTGGATTCCCGTTCCTTCTTCAGTTCATTACTTTAGTCCGTTTAGGGCTCCTTTCCATAACTGGCCGAACTTCCCATTCCCGTTGGGTATCTCTCCAAGATCCTATTTTATTGGGATCTTATAGTAATCACAGAATATCCCTGTTTCCATAACCTTCTGGAACGTTTCCTGCACCTGGGACTGCTTTTCGTACAAATCCCCTCCTGTTCGGCTCTTTTGTTGCCGAACAAACTACTTGGACCAATGACTTCACATGTCACTGGTCCTATGTCAATTCCTTGGTCCAATACTCTCTCGTGTCACTGGACCTTGACCCAGTACAGACTCTCTGGACCAATGATCCTTCATATTACTGGTCCCTATCGCCGATCACCGTTTCTGCACGGCGACTGTTTTTATCATAACTACATCGTGGTCCCATGTTCCACGTGTTCGGGCCTTATTTGTGCCTGTTCGGGATTTACTCCCTACAATTGCTCCCCAGCTTTACTCGTTATTTTCTCGTACATGACGAGCAAAGCTCCCCAGGATCTGAATAACGTTTCTTTGCTCCTGCACCCATTAATTCTTAAAATTGGTGCATATATCATCATTGAGTATGCCCAAAAAACGTCTCGTCATTGGGCTGGACAGGCTTTTCGTGCCTCTTTCTTTATGCGTGGCACCCATCGTACCGCCCGCATTAAATGCGAATAGACTTTCTTTGGAAAACGGAACGCCTAAACGGCGCTTTGGATGACGTTCTGCTTACGCCATCCACTAAAATAGGGTACATTTGGGTTTTCACCCCATTTCGAAACCCCATTCTTCGTCTAGATTCCCTCTGCAACCAGAGCTTTTCAAGCGTACCCGCCATTGGAGCCCTGTTCACCATCTCGAGATTTCTCCCTTGTGCACCTAGGACTCTGATCACCATAATCGTAAGTCAGCGTTCCTTCTTCCCTTATCTCTCGTCGATCTAGGGATTTCTTAGGGTTTCTTCGTACCCATATTATTCGTCTGTTTCACTCCTGTTCACAATGGGGAGGTTTAGGCGTCATTGCAACACCCCTCAGACCATGGCCTCGTTTAGATCTCGCTATGAGATCCCTAACGATGTGGCCACCAGTTTGGCCCCTGTAGATGCCATACGCCAGAGCCCCAACAACGACACTCTCCACATTCCAGTGGTTGCCGTTGTAGAGGGCGGTGTTAGATTCCCCCTGGCGCCACTACTCCGCCAGGTTCTGGCTTACTAAAGGCTATCCCCCATGCAAGTGTCTGCTAATTTCTTTAGGGTCGTCATGGGTGTGCATGCCCTAAACCAGATGTTAGGCACATCCCTAGGCCTACATGACATTCATCATTTGTATAGCATTTCTCGTACAAAAGACGCCCTCACCTACTACCTAAAGAGTAGAGATTCCAGAAGACGACTGGTGCTTGAATTGCCTGACTCCGCTCGAGGAGATGATGACGATTTCCTCGTCGTTACTGGAAATTTCGAGCCCAGAAACGAGGACGGCCAAGTGATAGGCTTTCACGCCCCTCACAGATTTGGGCAACCACGTCAGTTCTTTCTTCTTCGTAAAATTCATTCACCGAGCAATTTATTCGTATTGCATTTTCAATTTTACTTATCTTCTGACTGTCAACTTCTCGTGTTGCAGCTGGAAATATCAACCAGGGGTATGCTATCATTACCCCCCAAGTTCATGTAGCACATATCAATTAGGCCCTAAATTTCAACGGTGAGGGCACCTATCTGGCTGGCCGAGCAAGAGCAGCATAGGTGCTCCTGAGTTACAGGGCGTCATACGGGGGCTTTATTGACCGGCGCATCCGTGTAGCCGACGACCCACCAATTCCTGGACCTGCTGCTGCACAGCCCGCACAGCCCAAGCAGATAGAAGAGGAAAGGCGTTCTCGGACTCCTCCATTCCGTAGTGCATCTGTGGAAAACATCGAGGAAGCATCCACATCATCTGACGGTTATTCCTCATTCCCACATTCCCAAGAGATGAACCAGCCAATCAACCTCGAAAGCCTCCTCACAATCCCAGGAGCTGGCCGAGGGAGAGGCCGCGGCACTGCTCGTGGCCGAGGTCGCTCCCAGAGTCCGGCGCCTTCGCATGGCCGCCGAGGAACACAACTTGACGTTCCCCCTGGATTTTCACCCGAGGAACTTGAGGCTAGCCATAGGGACAAACGCCCGCGCTTGGAAGCGCCTGGGGGGACCTCGACTCAGACACCCATAACCCAAACTCCAATCTGGGCTCCCCAATTCACTCACGGCAACAAGACTGTCACCGTCCGGGATAGTGTGGAGTCTGAAGGGACTGCATTGGCCCTATCCCAGGCTCTCATGCTTCCAGGGGACATGCAGAAAGAGGTGGTAAATTCGCCGGACAACCTGCTCGGATCTTTCATGGTGCACAGCTTTAAGGTAAAATCGTTGTCTTTTGTTCTTATAACTTGGCCCCTCCTCAACTGTGTTACTGAGTTCGTATAAATATGTTTAGGCTGCGCAAAAGATGGTGGCCATGGCCTAAAAGCTGGGCCACTCAGAGCCCCAGCGTGCGAAATTGGCTAGTGAAAATGCCAAGCTGTTGACCACTGTTGCCCGGCTGGAGAGAGAGAGAAACCAGGCTCGAAGTGCAACAAACGAGTTGAAGTCTAAACTGGACGGTGCCGAAGATAGCCTAAACCAGACCCTGATAGAGCTGGAAACGAGCAAAAATGAGGCAAAGGAGGCCTACCAGCAGGGGTATAACGAAGGGATCAATGTAGCCACTGACAGCTACAAAAATCAAATGCCCAAGATCCAAGATCAGATATTTGCTGCTGGGTGGACTGCTGGCCTCAGGAAGTCTGGTACAGCTGAGTCTTCTCCCCTGTGGACGGAAATTGACCTTCCGAGCAACATAGTGGTCCAAGATGAAGATGAGATCGAGGAAGAAGTGGACAATCTGAATGTGGAGCTCAACGTGGATGCTTCCGAGCAGCCCGATGCTGATGCCGTTGGCAACGATGAAGCGACCAACCCTGGCCAAAAGGAAGCCAGTGGTGGTCCAACTGATGGGAGCACTACTGCAGAAGACACCCCCGCAGAAACCCCAACTCCTGTTGCTCAAGATTCTGTTGTGGAGCAGTAGGTTTGCACTCTAACTCCAAATACAATATTCGAAATACCGTGGTGGCCCTGCGTGGCTGTAAGCTTGCCCTGTGTGGCACTGATACATTTCAGCACTTTAACTTAAGTTTTTTGGCCCTTCGTGGCGTTTTAACTTTGTTTTGTCGGCCCTTCGTGGCTTCTTAACATTGCTAGTGGCCCTTATCATGGCCAACCGTTTAATTTCCATTGCCCAAGCATCTCGTACTTAGGTGTTTTGATAGTTTTCACTTTTTAATCTTGCTGGGGTGCATCCCTATGCTGCCTAAGTTTATGCATACGAAAGTCCTAAGTGTATTCGTACTTTAGACGATATCGTATGTATTCGTATGCTGTCCAAGTTTTTCCTCATACTTGGAAACAATTCTAAGTGTGTTCATACTTAGATAAGTTTGCATATATTCGTTTGTTCCCCATTTTTCATTGGTTTGGACTAGAAACCACCTAAGTTCACTCGTGCTTAGATTCCCAAATGTTTTCGTATTTGGGGCAGCTATGCATATTTTCGTATGCATGCCAGATGTTCGTTCTTAAGTCTAAGTGTATTCGTACTTAGTCTATCCAAATGTTTTCATATTTGGCGAAAGTGTGTATATTCACGTATGCACACCAGGCTTGTTCATACCTGTATTCGTAACCGAGTATATTCGTACTTGCAAAGTTTCGAATCTGCTCAAATATATTCGTATTTGGCATAAACCCATCCCTTTGCTCCCCAATACGAAGTGAGGAGTAAGGACCAAGCCTAACTTCGTATTCTAATCATAACGAAGATAAAAAACAATGTCTTATATCAGAATCAGAATTTTATTCATAATTCAAAAAACTCAAGGGGGCGTTATGCGTACCCCTTGCAACTAAAAAATAAAAACAAAGGACTTTTATTCATAATTCCCACACAATCACGATGTGCATCCTAAAACAGAATAAAAAATAAACTGAAGTTTTTTCAAACAAAAAACTTCCTCAAGTTGTGGACATTCCATGGCCTCGGCACCGGGTTCCCGTCCAGGTCCGCCAAACGATAAGCCCCAATGCCCACAATCTCTGTAATTCTATATGGGCCTTCCCAGTTTGCTCCCAACTTGCTCTCGTTGGCCACCTTGGTATTACTGAGCACCTTACGAAGCACAAGGTCTCCAATACCAAATTCTCGGGGGTGGACATTTTTGTTGTAGCTTTTCATCAGTTGCTCCTGATATGAGGCCAAATGCACCAGAGCCCTCTCTCTCCGTTCCTCGGCAAGATCCAGTGCAATCTCCAGGGCTCTGTCGTTTCCTCCACTTTCAACTAAAGTGGTCCTGTTGGTCGGCAGACCAACCTCCAATGGGATCACAGCCTCCGTCCCATACGCCAATGAGTAGGGGGTCTCTCCCGTAGACCACCTAGGGGTTGTTTGGTGCGCCCATAACACGAGTGGCAATTCGTCGGGCCACTTCCCCTTTGCCTTGTCCAACCTCTTCTTGATCCCGTAAAGTATGGTCTTGTTGGACGCCTCTGCCTGCCCATTACTCTGTGGGTAGGCTGGGGTCGAATAATAATTCCTTATCCCATACTGGGCACAAAAAGACTTGAACTTTTTCTGAAATTGGGACCCGTTATCCGTAATCAGTGAATAAGGGACCCCAAATCGAGTAATTATGCTCTTCCACACGAACCTTTCTATCATATATCATAGGCTCAGTGATCTTAGCCAATGGTTCTGCCTCAATCCATTTGGTGAAATAGTCTGTTGCTACCAACAGAAATTTCCTGTTTCCTGTTGCCTTGTGAAGAGGACCCACGATGTCCATCCCCCATTGTGCGAAGGGCCAGGGACTTGTCAAAGGCACCAGATCCTCGGCTGGTGTTCGGATCATTGGTGAGAATTTCTGGCACTTCTCACAAATTTTCACATACACCTTTGCATCTTCCTGCATGTGAGGCCACCAGTACCCTTGGGTTATTGCTCGGTGAGCAATGGACCTTCCCCTAGCATGACTTCCACACGTTCCCTCGTGGATCTCGTGGAGAAATTTCTGCACCATCTCGGGGTGCACACAAAGTAAGTAGGGACCAGTGAAGGATTTTCTGTACAACTTCCCTTCTGGTGACAGCCAAAACCGTGCAGATTTTGTCTTTATCTTGTGAGCCTCCTTTTTATCTGTGGGGAGTGCCCCATCTCGTAGGAACTCCACTATTGGATCCATCCAACTCGGTCCTTGGTTCACATCCAAGACCAATTCCACATTTCTTCCAATGCTCGGCTTAGCAAGATAATCTACTGCCACCCGTCTTTTGAATTCCGTTGGTACAGCTGCAGCCAGCCAGGCAAGTGAATCAGCATGGGCATTCTGCCCAGAACTTATTTGCTCAATATACACCTTTTCGAAAGTGTCAAGCAGATCTCTGGCGGCCATCACGTAGGCAGCCATCTTCTCGTTCCGGGCCTCATATTCCCCGGACAACTGGTTCACCACGAGCTGTGAATCACAATGCACTCGTATCTTTCTCACCTTTAGGGTCTTTGCACTTCTTAACCTTGCCAAGAGTGCCTCATACTCTGCCACGTTGTTTGAAGCACTGAACCCCAATCGAAGGGACAGTTCCATCATTGCTCCTTCAGGAGGAAAAAGTACCACACCAATTCCTGAACCCGTGTTACATGCAGAGCCATCAACAAATAATTTCCACTCCGTGGGATCCTGTTCGGCCGGAGCTTTCTCTGTTCTCGTTGATTGCACCTTCTCCTGCTCCTTTCTTGGCTCCTGTCTCATAGGAGGTTGGGGAGCCACCGTAGGTGAAAACTCAGCCACGAAGTCTGCCAGCACCTGCCCCTTTATTGCAGTGCGCGGCTGATAGTCTATGTCGTACTGACTTAATTCGACCGACCAAGTCGAGATACGCCCCGAGAAGTCCGCCTTTCGTAGCAAAGACTTCAATGGGAATTCAGTGTACACCACAATCCTATGACTCTGGAAATAGTGGGGCAACTTTCTTGCCGCCGTCCTCAACGACAGGACCAACTTTTCGAGGGGCAGATATCTCGTCTCTGCATCCAGTAATGTCTTGCTTACATAATAGACAGGGACTTGCTTGGATCCCTTATCCCTTAATAATACTGCACTGACAGCGTGTTCGGATACTGCCAGGTATAAAGTTAAAGATTCACCTTGTTCGGGCGTAGACAATAGGGGGGCCGCCGCCAAGTACTTCTTCAGGTCTTGGAACGCCTGCTCACATTCTGCTCCCCACTCGTATCCTTCTCTCTTTTTCAGCAACTGAAAGAAAGGTCTACACTTGTCACTGGACCTGTTGATAAATCTGTTTAGGGCTGTTGTCATTCCCGTCAATCTCTGGACCTCCTTCGTGGTCCTAGGACTCTGGAGCTTTTGCAACGCAGTAATTTGATCGGGATTAGCCTCTATCCCTTTTATGGTCACCAAATGCCCTAGGAATTTTCTTGAGTTTACCCCAAACGCACACTTCGAGGCGTTGAGTTTCAGCCTATATTCCCTCAGTATCTCGAAAGCTTCCTTCAAATCAACAATGTGGTTTTCCTTTTCCTTGCTTTTGACTACCATGTCGTCTATGTAAACCTCCATGGTCTTGCCGAGCAACTTCTTTAGCATAATCGTTGCTAACCTCTGGTATGTTACTCCTGCATTCCTCAAACCAAAGGGCATGACGCTATAACAGTACAGCCCCCTTGGTGTGATAAAGGAAGTCTTCTCTTGGTCGGGACCATACATGGCTATCTGGTGATACCCTCGATAAGCATCAAGGAAACTCATCCGCCCATATCCAGCTGTTGCATCAACAAGTTGGTCTATCCTGGGAAGGGGGAAGCTATCCTTGGGACACGCTTTGTTCAAGTCGGTGAAGTCAACACAGACTCGCCACTTCCCATTTTTCTTCTTTACCACCACGGTATTGGACAACCATTCTGGGTAGTATACCTCCCGTATAGCCTTTGCTTCGAGCAACCGATCCACCTCCTCGATGACAGCGTCCACGTGCTGCACGGCAGACCGTCTCTTTTTTTGCATCACAGGCTTATGTTGTGGATCCACATTCAAGTGGTGACAAATCACGTTTGCATCCACTCCAGGCATCTCCTCGGGTACCCAAGCAAACACATCAACGTGCTCCTTGAGGAACCCTACCAATTCTTTCTCCTCGGTTTCATTTAGGTTCTCCCCAATCAGGAAATACCTTTCTGGATCATTCTCATTGATCTGGATCTTTTTCAAGCCTTCCACCACCTTCTCGGCAGGGTCCCCTCCGACATCCTCAATGGTCGGCTGATCCGGGACCTCGACTGCTTGGACCAACTTCGCTTTGGGTGCCTTCTTGATTATAGAAATCAAGCATTGCTGGGCGACCTTTTGATTCCCCTTTATCCTTTCTATACCATTCGATCCTGAGAATTTCACCATCTGATGGTAAGTGGAAGAAACCGCCTTCATCTTGTGTAGCCACGTTCTTCCAATAATGGCGTTGTAAGAAGATGGTACATCTACCACTAGGAAATCGGTCCTCAGCACGACCGTTCCTGCCCGAACAGGAAGAGTTATTTTGCCCAAGGGCCAGACTGCTCCTGCACTGAATCCGACCAAAGGGGTTATTGACTGCACCAAGTCCGCTTGTGTCAGCCCCAACTTCTTGAATGCGTCATAGTACAGTATCTCTGTGCAGCTTCCTGAGTCCACCAAGATTCTTTCTATGTCATATTCCCCAATTCGTAGGGTTATGACCAGGGCATCATTATGTGGCACCTAGATTCCACCCAGGTCCTCATCCGTGAAGATTATGCCTCCACTGCATTCTTCTCCCTCACGTCCTCGTTTCTTTTCCAACTGCATCACATGCTGATCGTGTTTTACTTGTCTCTGGAGCAACCTCACCTCATTTCTCGTATAAGGCGCGGCCAACCCATGTATCATATGGATTACGCCCCTTGGATTTTGCTCGTAATCCAATTCCAATGATTTCTCTGCACCCTTGTGCTCTTCCTGAATAAACTCTTTCAGGTAACCCCTCGAAACCAGATCATCGAGGTGTTGCTTGAACATCTCACAATCTTCCGTCATATGGCCCCAGTCTTTGTGATAACTGCAATGCTGACTCGTAGCTCTTTTTGCGTCTTTATCTCCTTCCATCCTTGGGGGCCATTTAAAATATGGGCGATTCTTTATTTTATAGAGAATCCGATAAATTGGTTCCTTCCAAACCGTTGTCACAGAAAAGAAAGACTTAGGGTCTGGAGCATGTTTCTCTTTGAACGGCTCTTTCTTAACCTGCCCATATTCCTTCCTCTCTTTGTAGGTTTTGGGCTTCGGTTTATCTGTCCTCTTCGGCAAACCCTTCGCCTGTTCGGCAACCATCATGTTGTCCTCTCGCAGTATGTCATCCTCGTTCCTGGTATGCTATTCAATTCGTTCCATTAGCCTTGCCAATGTATCTACCGGGCTCATGTTTAGGGACTTCCGTAGTTCTCCCCGAATAGGCAGCCCTGTCTTGAATGTGGCTATTGCATACTCCTCACTGCAACCTTCAATCTCGTTGAAAGTCTCCTAGTATTTCTTAGCGTAGTCCCTGATTGGCTCGTTCTCACCTTGTTTCATGACAGAAAGGCTCTCGAAGGTTTTTGGTGCCTTCCTGCTTGTCAGAAACCGAGCAGTGAACTCTTCGGCTAGCTGTCTCCATCCTCGTATGGTGTTCGGCCTCAGTTTATGGAACCAAGACAAAGCTACCTTTCCCAAACTCGATGGGAACATCTTGCACATGATCGCATCATCCCCGTCGTGCATGAACATTGCCTGCCGGTAATGCTGTATGTGAGCCACGGGATCAGTATTTGTTTCGTAAAGAACGAATGCCCCGTGCTTCACCATGCTCAGAAGCTTTGCCTCTTGCAATCTCTTTGCAAAAGGGGATGATGCTATATTGCTGAGGGCTTTTCGTGCTGCTTCTCGTGCAGACATGGTTCCCTCCTCTTGTTCTTTTGCCTTCTTGGGAGTATTCTTTTCCCAATCGGAATCAGGCCTCTCGTACCTATCCCTGTGGTGTCTTCTAATCTCTCCTTCTTCGGAGGTAAGGCTTTTGCTCCTTCTTTTTCGTGAAGAAGCTCTCTTCTTTCTCGGGGTCGGGCTTCTGGACCTGCTCCTCTTTCCTCGTGAAGGAGCCTTATTGTGTTCCACCATTGCCAGCCTGTCTCCTCTGGAATTTCTTCGTAACAGTCCAGAATCCTCCGGATGTTCTCATATCCGTTGCAATTCCTGGATCTCATACTCTCGTTTCTTAATCAGACGAGCGTACTCTTCGATCTCTTGTCTCTTTTTGTCCAAGACATCGTCACGGTTATGTGCACTCCTTGAATGTGCCACTGATTCTTCCTCGCGATGGGACTTACTCCTTCTCGTGGATCCTGTGGCCGTCCCTCCCTCCTTATTCTTGGAATCGTCATGGATGGCCAGGGGATTACCCTTGCTCGTGGGCCTCTTGGCTTGCCCACCATCGGGCTTTCTCGGAGGATCCGGTGGGGACTGATCGCCTCCTCCTCCCAACTGGTGTTTTGGGTCATGTGGTGTTTTTGGGTCTTCTTCCATCATGGTCGCTTTTCAGAGGGATCTCTTTCGTTTCCCACAGACGGCGCCAATTGTAAGTGCAGAAAAATCGAGAGTGGTTTAAACAGCACAAGAACGTAACGGCTACTTCGAGATCCTCGCCGGAACCCTAATACGTCGCCGGAATCCTTATCTGCAAAACAGACAAAGGGTGAGTGCACCTTTGCCGCTCGTGGCAAAGGCCCTCCGATGCCTAAGTTAGTGTCACGTACTAATGAAAAACCCTTAATTCAAAGTAAGAGAATATGTGAAGCTGTAATGTATTGTGTACCTTTTTCCTCTAGGTTTACCTCGTATTTATAGGTTTATGGATGCTTGCTGCCCAAGTTCCCATGTTTCCCTAGGTTTCCTATCTCGTATAGGAAACCCAGAACACCTTGGATTCTCGTTCCTTCTTCAGTTCATTACTTTAGTCCGTTTAGGGCTCCTTTCCATAACTGGCCGAACTTCCCATTCCCGTTGGGTATCTCTCCAAGATCCTATTTTATTGGGATCTTATAGTAATCACGGAATATCCCTGTTTCCATAACCTTCTGGAACGTTTCCTGCACCTGGGACTACTTTTCGTACAAATCCCCTCCTGTTCGGCTCTTTTGTTGCCGAACAAACTACTTGGACCAATGACTTCACATGTCACTGGTCCTATGTCAATTCCTTAGTCCAATACTCTCTCGTGTCACTGGACCTTGACCCAGTACAGACTCTCTGGACCAATGATCCTTCATATTACTGGTCCCTATCGCCGATCACCGTTTCTGCACGGCGACTGTTTTTATCATAACTACATCGTGGTCCCATGTTCCACGTGTTCGGGCCTTATTTGTGCCTGTTCGGGATTTACTCCCTACAGTTTACAAAATATATAATCAATTCCACTAGTTTATGAAAATTCTAGAAACTCAAAAATTGCGTTTTCATTTATTTTGAAACACTTTCGGCAGCCCAAAAAACAATTAGTAAACAAAAACTATTATGGTCATCAAACATATTTTTTGTTTTTATTTTTTAATAAATAAACAAAAACTCATTTCTTGTTCTTCATAAATGGAAAACAAAAAATTGGAAACTTCACCAAACAGAGCCTTAGTGTTGCAATGTTTTTAAAACTCATTTATTCAAAATAAATGTGTTCTGAAAACAACTCAAATGATATTCAATAAATATTAATCTTGACATGATTAAAGTTTTTGACAATCTCTAGATGATGAACGTTTCTAATTATCAAAACGAGCCTAAAAGGAACCCAAAATGGGTCGGGCAGGACCGTCAACTCCGTGTCCCTGGAATAACTCTCTCTCTCTCTAAAAACGGTCCATCTTCCCCTGTTCCAAGAGTTCTCCGTTGACCGCCTGGGGGGGTGGGGGGGAGGTGCCTCCTCTCTCCTCCCCCAGGCCTCCTTTTCCGCTGACCTTTCTTTTTTCCCGTTTCAGGTGTTGAGTGGTTACTCGCGGCGGCAGATCTGATGGTGGTGGTCCCTGCATCCGGCGATTCTGCTTCGTTTTTGGGGCCCACGAGTTCATGGCTAGTTCACGATGATTCGAGATCCGGTTCTTTGCTCACGGCGGTCAGTGATGTCGTTGTCCTTCCGTTTTCAAAGGTGGTTCCCTTGCTGAAATAGATTCCTCTCCTCGTCGCCGTTTCAGCGCCATCTCCTCCTCTCCTAGGCTCCGACCTCTTTCTGCCTTTGCCGACCGCCGATTTGCTTGTTGGAGCTTTTCGGTTTCGCCTAATGGCTCGGCTCGGCTTGGCAGGTCGAGGGTGTTTGTTCCAGGCTGCGCATATCCGTCGATTGATTTCCTGAGATCGATTGGTCCTCTGGCCTAACGGCTCCATGAGACAGCGGTGTGGCTCTGTCCGTTACGGTGGTCTGTGTTTTTGGGTGGCTGTTTGTGGAGGTGGGCGGTGTTGGGTGGCGGTGTTGAGTGGCGGTGGTGATGTGTTTTATTTTGCTAGGGTTTGTGTTGGGCTAATTTGTGGGCTTGTCCCTTCTATTCTGGGCTTCTAGGCCCCTTAGGTGTTTTGGGTTGCATCCCATCTGGTTTAATTGTTGGGCTTGTCCCATGTATCCGGGCTTTAGGCTTTTCAGGTGTTTCCTTGGTTGACATCTTGCTAATCAAAGGATTGGGTCTCGGGTTGGACACTTTGTTGTCGCTATTCTTGTCCTATTAATCTTTATAACAATTTTAAAAGTTAATAAAATTTATTTTTCACCGTTCAAAACAAAAAAAAAAACACTCCGTGTCCCTGGAGAGGATCCTATCCCATTTACAAACTCCTCAAGGAAGTGGATTCCAAGAGGGGAAATTGCATATCAGTGGAGAAAGGGGTAAATAATGCCCAAGTGATGGAGAGGTTTTTTCGAAATTGCATAAATATGGAACGGAGGAAAAAAAATTCCCCATACATGAAATGGAGAAAAAAATATTCCCCATACATGGAGTCCAAATCTGGGTTTCCTCAGTTGCCCCTTCTATGAATTTAAGTTGCCCCTTCTATAGACCTAAGTTGCCCCTTCTATGAAAATAAGTTGCCCTTTCTATAAATTTCTTGGGTGTTCAATTTCTTGAGTATTTCTTCAATCTTCTTACTATTTCTATTATTTTATGAGAAATTTGGGATACGGGTTACTTGCAGATTTGCATGAAACGGACCAATTGAAATTCTCCATGTATGAAACGGAGGAAAAAAAATTCCCAAAACATGAAGTCGGTTTGTAGTCAAATCTGAGTTTGAACCTAAGTTGCTCCTTTTATGAATTTAAGTTGCCACTTCTATGGATTTAAGTTGCCCCTTCTATGAACTTAAGTTGCCCATTCTATGAACTTCATGAGTATTTAATTTCTTGAACATTTTTTCAATCTTCTTACCATTTTTATTAATTTATGAGAAATTTGAGATTTGGGTTACTTGTAGATTTGAGTTTTTAAAATACTTTGAGGTTAATGTATTTTGGGTAATTTTTTAGAAAGAGAAATGATAGGGAAATAAGATATATGTTTTTTATCATCCACTTTTTACTTTTATTTTTAGATTCTAGGAATTGCCACTTGAAATTTTTTGTTTGGTTTTATTTGAAAATGTGAAGAAGTTATGCTACTAGTTACTAATTTGCTTCATCGGCTGCTTTTCTTAGAAAAAAATAAGGTGCAACTTAAGTCCATAGAATGGACAACTTAGGTCCATAGAAGGAGCAACTTAGGTTCAAATTCATATTTGACTACAAATCGACTTCATGTTTTGAGAATTTTTTTTCTTCCGTTTCATGCATAGAGAATTTCAGTTGGTCCGTTTTATGCAAATCTGCAAGTAACCCGTATCCCAAATTTCTCAGAAAATAATAGAAATAGTAAGAAGATTGAAGAAATACTCAAGAAATTGAACACCCATGAAATTCATAGAAAGGGCAACTTATTTTCATAGAAGGGGCAACTTAGGTCCATAGAAGGGGCAACTTAAATTCATAGGAGGGGCAACTGAGGAAACCTAGATTTGGACTCCATGTATGGGGAATATTTTTTCCTCCGTTTCATGTATGGGGAATTTTTTTTCCTCCGTTCCATATTTATGTAATTTCGAAAAAAAACCTCTCCATCACTTGGGCATTATTTACCCATTTCTCCGCTGATATGCAATTTCCCCATTCCAAGAAGGTTCATTAATTTGGACTTTGACGTGAGTGAATAATAAGTAAAAATTTGAAAAAATACCTTGAACTTTTAGGATCTTTATAAAAAAACACCTGAACTTATCATTCCGTTAACAATTAGGCCCCCGCCGTCCAATTTCGTCAACTTGTATTGGATGGAACTAACGGAAGGTATTAACCTTTCTTTTTTTTACTTTTTACTGTCAAAAAATACATTTAACTCTTTATTTTATTTAGTTGTAAATAAATATGTATAAAATTCTTTTTTTTCTTACTATTTATCAAAAATTACTTTAATCTCCTTTTTTCAAAAATAACTTTAATTCTCCTTTTTTTTACTTTCAAATTTTACCTCTCTCTCTCTCCCCCTCTTTTTTCTTTTTTAGAAATTCGACCTCATATCACCTATCAACCCCACAACCAACAACCAAATCCCAAGCCCCAATTTTAGAAATTCAAATTACTTTTAACCTTTCTTTTTTTTCTTTTTACTTTGAAAAATTAATTTTAACTTCTTTTTTAGTAGTAAACAAATATGGAATAAAGTTTTTTTTACTATTTATTAAAAATTACTTTAACCCCGTTTCTAACTATTTACAAAAATAACTTTAACACCATATTTTTCACTTTCAAATTAACGCGCACCCCCCCCCCCCCCCCCTTAAGGTTTGGATATTGGAAAAATCTAAAATTCTCCTATCGGTTGGTTGTAGGGTTGATTGGTGGTATAGGATTGAATTTCTAAAAAAAAAAAAAGAGGGAGAGAGAGGGAAAGGTAAAATTTGAAAATAAAAAAATGGGTTTAAAGTAATTTTCGTAATTAGTTAAAAAAAACGGGGGTGAAAGTAATTTTTGAGAAATAGTAAGAAAAAAAGAACTTTATTGCATATTTATTTATTACTAAAAAGAGAGTTAAAAGTTAATTTTTGAAAGTAAAAAGTAAAAAAAAAGAGGGATGTTTATAGAAATTTCAAATTTCTGAAATTGGGGCTAGGGCTTTGGTAGTTTGTTGTGGGGTTGATTGGTGGTGTGGGGTTGAATTTCTAAAAAAAAAGAGGGAGAGAGAGAGAGGAAAAAGTAAAATTTGAGAGTAAAAAAAAGGAGGGTTAAAAGTTTTTTAAATAATAAAAAAATTGGGTTAAAGTAATTTTTGATAAATAGTAAAGAAAAAAAACTTTATTGCATATTTATTTATTATTCAAAAAAAGAGTTCAAAGTAAGTTTTGAAAATAAAAAGTACTAAAAAGTAAAAAAGAAAAGAAAGGTTAACACCTTCTGTTAGCTTCATCCGTTACAAATGGACAGAATTGGACGGCGGGGGCCTAGTTGTTAATGAAATGGTAAGTTCAGGTGTTTTTTGTCATTAGTTAAAGTTCAGGTATTTTTTGTAAAGTTCTTAAATGTTTAGGGGTTTTTTGAAATTTTCCCGAATAATAAGGCCCAAGAGTAGGGGTCCAATAAGAAATTCTAGAAACCTGAAAACGAAGGCGCTGAAAAGTCGCGGGAAATAGAAGACCGACCTATCTCCCCTCCCCCTGTAAAAACTCTGCAATTGCTTTCAGAGAACGATAAGTTGTTGTTGAATCCCTCCCTAGAGAGAGATAAAGGTACATACACGTACATATATACGAGTATACATACAAAAACACAGAGAGAGAGAGAGAGAGAGAGGGAAATGGATCAGATTCTGAACAAGGTGGGAGCGTATTGGATAGGTCAGAAAGCCAACAAAGAAATGGACTCCGTCGGCGACGATTTCAACGTATGTCCTCCCCTATCTTTCTTCATGTTTTATGCTAATCTTACTGGATGCTTGTAACTTGTTGGAGAATTTATTTCTTTCAAATCTAAGCTGAAGTAGGATTTGTTGTTGTTGACCTTTGTGTTTTTCAATTTGAAGTGAAAGTAGGGTTTTCCTTTGTTTTTCAATTGTTCATGTGTTTTGAATTAATTGACCATGAAATCGAAGATGACCGTAAACAGAGCTTGATTACCTGAACCAATTATCATAAATACCCCAAGTTTCTGGCGATATAGATTTCACAGTTTGACAAGTTTGCAAGTTCTTATAAAGTAAATTATTTAGCTTGTTGCTTGAAAAAAGATTGAGAAACAGTTCTCCATAGCCGTTGTTAGTTTTGGTTAAAAAAGGGAGATTTTTTGAAGCTCCAGTTTTTATTTTAAGCTGTTAAACTATTCATGGACAAAATGGCACTTTATTTACAATAGTGCTTCTAAAAATTAATGGTAATTTGGGCATTAAGTGGAATAATATTTTCGGGAGTGAAAGATAGACACATAAGCATTCTCCATCCATAGGTTCACGGAATTAGAGGGCGTGCGAGTAATTGATGAAATCCTGTAAACTTCAAAGGTGAAAATGTGTAATTAACATTTATTGAATTTTCGAGGTCCATGGGACATGAATCAGTGCACAAGGCTTTTAGTTGAACATCGCCACATAAGTCTTCAGTCAGTGCACAAGGCTTTTAATCGGTGCATGTCCATATATTGGGACAAACCAATTAGGTGGGTGAATGTTCTTCCGTTTTTGTTCAGCCTTGTCTTTAAACAATGATTGCAAATGTTGTTTAATAAAATGCACAAATGCTATACACTAGCTATGACATGCATGGTGAGCCTCTTTGAAGGGAACGTTTTCCTCTGATTTACTTGATAGTGTCAAGCTGGCTGTCACAGTTGGCCTGTACAGAAATGGTTCACTGCTTACAACTATAGTGTGATATTGAAAACTAAAACTAACTCATTTTATTTGTTACTCCTACCTTTTAATTCCGTGTAAGAAAATTGTGCAGATTTGGTAACTGATATTTTTCTTCTCAATTCCTATAGTTTGCTACGCCTGAACATTTTAGCGCAACTTGTTCCACTTTTCTTGTACTGACCGTTATGCCTACTTTTAGTCCTTGTCAACCAGCATTTCAGGAGGATCCAAATGGTTGGTCAACAAACTCAAAGGTTCGTTTTTTCACATAAGCACTGTATCAAAGAGATGCCATGTATTATTCAGAGTGTATTTGTAACATACATATACCTTAAATGGTTTTTTGTGGTTTGGCCTTTGCCAAATATTTCCTTGCCATAATCTTTTCTACTTTAATTTCACCAACCATAGAAGATGGTATCTTTGCAATTGAGTTCTCTTAATCTTTACAAGATGTACTGTCTTGATTTAGTTCTTGTGTTCACCTTTTCAAGTTTTGTCTTCGCGATGAATTTTCTGGTTTCCTGTTGAAAATTTTTCAATATTAATTTACTCAGGCAGTGTGTGCGTAATTGTGAACAAGTATATGTATGTAGTTAAACTTCTCTCTCTTTTTTCCTGCTGAGTTGCGTAAACACTACACTCATTAACGAGCACACTACCTTTACAGGGAAAATGCAAAAGCCACTAACTGAACTTCTAAAGGAGCATGACTTGGCAATAGGCATCTTCCCTCGCGATTCTACGAACTATGAGTTGAACGAAGAGACTGGTAAACTTATTGTCTACATTCCCTCGATATGTGAAGTGGGTTATAGGGACTCGTCTGTTTTGCGCTTTTCAACTGTAGTCACGGGGTATCTGGAGAAAGGGAAACTAGCTGGTATAGAAGGGATGAAAACAAAAGTGATGATTTGGGCGAAAGTTACATGTATCACATCGGATGGTGGAAAGCTCCATTTCACAGCTGGGATGAAGAAAAGCAGGAATAGAAATGCTTATGAGGTTCTTCGAGATGGAGTGAGTGTAGATAAGTTTTGAGATAGTTGGATGTAATGTTTCATATATTCTTGAAAGTTGTACGACTTATCTAATCGGTTTTCGGAACCCCTTTGCTTGAAAATTGAACTTTTCATTTATTTTGTATAGTATAGTTCCCACCTCCTTTTTTTTTCGGTAAATATTTGGTTGTATGATAGATAGATCGGTCTCAATGAGTCCACGAAACGTTTTGTTATGAACTTATGATGTACCGTAAATCTTTTGTTTCGATATTTAATAAGTTTGCCTTTCAAAAAAGGTAATGATAAGGCCACGACACTTTTTCTTAGTGGCACAACTTTTCCTGTGCATTGGCGATTATACCCTCTTTGGTCATACTAGGCTCGGGATTTTGTTCATCTTCTTACTTTTACTAAGTACTAATTTCTACATTTTCATCTTCTCCCCCATTTCCTCACTACATCACGTCAAAAGATCAAACCTTCTCATCTGATTTCGAATCTCTCTTTTGGATACAACACATACAAGTACCCCATCTCTTCTAAGGTCTAACACCCAGTTTACATGAATCAGTACGCGAACTTCAAAATATTTCTGCGAAATTGAAAATGAAATTCAAACCCTCTTACGGATCAAAAATATTCAAACCCTCTTCCTCAGACAACCCCATTTTTGCGTTTTTTCTCTTCTTTCTCACACTTTCACGATTGGTTTGATTTTGAGGCCATCCATCTCTACCTCATGTGTTTCATAAACATTCCGAAATGAAAGACAGAAATCGGTGGAAGCAAAGATGATATGCTCGATTCTGAGATCACCGCCGGCAAATTGAGACATCGTCGACCACCGAAGAGGTCTTTCATGGTCGTCGTCGGCACCGGAATGGGTCTTGATGACATCTGGTCATCTACCGCCTACCGGTGAGGAGGTTGGATCCGATTCCGGAATGATGGTGAAGGACATGGAAATCGATTGAAGCGAGAAGATAAATGAAAGAGGAAAGTTGAATGGGCCTGACCGACCGATGATGCAAGCAGACGAAAGAAAAGTAGAGACAACTGGAACAAATTGAGGGCAAACTTGTCAAGACAACAGAAATAGTCGTGGCACTAGCATAATAAGTCGTGGCATTAGGGCCACCCTTAAAAAAAACTTTTTTAAGGTGGGGTTATTTTGATAACGAGCAGTTAAAATTAAATGTGTCAAGCAATAATCAATTAAATGGGTTGAAAATCATATTTAACATTGCTTAAAATTTTAAGTACATATAGATTAAAAAGTTCATGACCACGGCTTGCCACTGCCACTTCTACTACTATCACCACACCGCCACTTCTACCGCCACTCCATAGCCGTTACCATGATCACCATCTCTTTTGTTACACCACCACCAACTATCAAGGTTTGAACCCCCGACATTGAGGTCTAGTTGTACCAACTGGAACCATCAACGACAAATCACTCACCTCTTTACCACCACTACTCGCTGTAGGTGCGGTCAAAATCATTAGTTCATCAGCTGGAAGACTTTTTGACCAACCAATTGGCCGCGGACACGTGGTAATGAGGCCCGCGCGGGAGGAGAACCGTGGTCAAAATTCCATTCTAAGGGAGATGATTGACCACCCAATAGGAGAAGAACACGTATGGAGCATAAAAAATGATACTCGCGGAAACGATCCGCGGAAGAGAAGGGACCGCGGAACCCCCGCTGGCTCCACGGAAGAGTTAAAGACGTACCAAAATGGGTACAACGACAGAGAACCACAGGAAGACCCCGGGGTTCTATTTGGGCCTAGAAGGCAGGGTCCGGAAGGAACCCCGCGGGAAACATGCGATCGCCGCAGGTCGCGACCTCGCTCTAGCGGGAATTGGGGAATTTCTTGTGGCTTGGGACGGAGGTAGCGTCACGGAAATTCGGGTCCTCCCGCGGAAAGGACCTCCGCAGGAGGGCGAGTCTATCCGAGACCTGGAGGTACGAGAGGGACACGTGTTGGGGTCTTATAGGAGTATCGTTCTGGGCCTGACCTAGGCCCAGGTGCCCTATAAATACCCCTGACATTCTCACTGATTGCCAGAGCTAACTTTTTTCCGGAAAGAAGGGGTGTGAGCACTGATTCTGAGGAAGGAGAACATTCTTCCCCAGAGAGAAGGTGACCTCACCCGTTCGAGTCCAGAAAAGGTCAGACATCACCCCCGCGGAGAACATAAGGGACACGGTGCCTTTGTTTCTCCCGTACCTCTTGCTCCTCCCTTCACCCCACAAGATTTCTCTCCTACTCCCCCCTTCACTACTAATCATCAGCCAATCGCACCTCTCCAGCTCACATCTCTACACGTAAGCATAGTCAGCGGAACCCCTTCTCGCCCATATTTAGGCGACTCTGCTGGGGAGGTGTCTTTTGGTTTATGGTTAGTACCCGTTCCAAAGAATACATCGAACAGCCACCACCACGCTGTAGAGCAATGACGGCACCAGACAACGACGCGCCAATTATCAAGGAAGTCGAAGAAACCAACAGTGCAGGCGCGGCCGCACAGACGCTACGGGCCCTCCAGGATGCCCAGCGACAGTTCCTCGAGACGCAGAGACAGCTACTCGCGGCCTTTACTGGTCTCACTGAGCTCATCTCAGCGGCGCTCCTGAAGGCCGCGGTCGGCCAGAGCGATGAACCACCACAATACCATGCCGGGGGCAGCACTAGCCAGACGGTGCAGCCTCAGGTTCCCCCGACGGTGCCTCACCATTTGCGCTCTGTGCTTGTAGGAGGCATTGCTGGAAACCCCGTTGGGGACCGCCAGAAAGAGGTTGCCGCCGATGGTACCAGCACGCCGTCCGCAGGACCCTACATCACCATGGCGGAAGTCCAGGCCCTGCTGGCGCAGCAAAAGGCAAGCGAGGCAAGCAGAAAGGAGCCAGCCGCTACTGAAGTTAGGACCCCGTCCGCAGGGTAGTTCATCACTCTGGCAGACGTGCAGGCCCTCCTTACTAAAGAAAAAGCAAAGACAGTTCTACCTTATCTTCCTAGCCCAGATATCCGTCCTCCCTACCCCGTGACGATCTTATCGTTACCTTACCCGGAAGGGTACACCCCACCAAAGTTCGTCAAATTTGACGGGAAATAGGGCAGCGCTCAGGAGCACGTGGTCCGTTTTATAGAATCCCTTGGGGCCCACGCGTCCGCTCTAACTTGCGTCTCCGCGAGTTTTCAAAGTCTCTCACTTCCTGCGCGTACACGTGGTATGTCAACTTGGAGCCTTACTCGATCACCACTTGGGAGGAGATGGTGAATAGTTTCTACGCTAAGTTCTTCCAGGTCCGCGAGAAGGTAACTGTAGAGACCCGAGTAATTTTAATCTTTGAAATATCTATTAATTGCTAATTGAGAAAATATGGTTTTATTGGTGGATAATTGACTTGAGGACTTAAGTGATGAAATTGATGTTTGAGGGAGAAAAGTGTGATTTTATGATTTGAGGATATATAAGTGGGTGTGCACAAGTATGGGATCATTTTCCTTTCCCCATTTTCTCTCTCTTATCCGGCGTCTCCCATCTCTCTCTCCACCAGCTCTCTCTCTCTCTCTCTCCTTCTCTCACACACAAAACTCCACCTCACACCCCTAAATCTTCGAGAAACAACTACATTCAAGCCTTGCAATCGCGTTCCTAAGCTCGGAAATCTTTGGGTTGAGTTCGAATCGAAGTTTGAAAGCTCGAAAGTCTAGGGCTCGTCCTATAACGCGAGAATATCGGCCATTGTCTCGAGGTAGGAACTTCTTGACCTCTTTTATATGTTTCCTTGTTGATTTGGTGTAGAATCGAGTTGTTGATTGTTGGATTTTGGTTGTGATTCGTGTTCTGAAATTCTGCTGAAATCGCTACCCGAAGCCAATCCGTATCGATACGGTTTTCGTGGCGTATCGATACGGGTAGCTTATCTTTTGAACAGTTGAACGCGTATCGATACGGATTTTATGCGTATCGATACACCGAGCTTATCTCCAGGTTTTGTTCCTGTTGACCATTTATTGATTGTTTTGGCTCTCAATCACTTCTAAACCCCTTGAAACACCTTCTAATGGATCTCAAGCTCGTTCATTTGGCTTCTTTGGACTTTTCGATGCTTCCCTTGTCCGTTGGCTTTTCGTGGGCACATTTGAACATGGAATCACATGGTTAAACGTTGTTAAAGTGCCTAGTGGTTGTTAATTGGACTATGTGACCGTTTGTGATGCTTTTGTGATAGTGTTGGCATATCATATGACATTACGCTTAAGAATGTGATCTACGGAAATCATAGCTTGCATGTGAGTTGAGAATTGAGTTGTTTGAGGTCGAATGGTGATTTTAGGGGAGTCCCGTACGCAAGGGGTGGTAATACGATAACCTTGGATTTGTGGGGATCACTATGACGCTAGGGGTGGTAACACGGTAATCCACGTGGTGTTGTATGGTAACGCAAGGGGTGGAAGTACCAATAGTGGAAGTTAGTGATGTTGAGTCGAATTGGGGGTTATTGAGTAATTGAGTCGTATGACACTCGTACTTAGTTGGGATTGGGGATCCATTTACAAGTTGATTGATCATTCAGTGTTGAGTATTGTTTCCTCATCTTTCTTTCTAATACACTAGTCAACATGTTTGCATATAGTATTGGTTAAGATTTTCCTACTGGGCTTTGTAGCTCAACAAAATCCTTCTTTTCAGGTACCAATGCCGGACTTTAGCCTCATGCGTGCATGCTTGGATTGTGAACAAGATTTTGGAAGCCTTTTGCACTTAGTTACTTTTTCATCTTGAAATGGTTTAGCTTTTGGGTCAATGGCTTTGTAACTAAGGATTCATGAACTATCTTTTGACTAGAATTATAATTGTACTAAGCTGATTTGGGCTGTGATGCCAAAGTATACTTTCTTTTGAATAGAGGACTTGTCTGTAATTAAACAGGTGGAACATTATTTTGGGAATACGAAGGCAGGCGGAGTTCTTTCAGTTAAAGAGTATTATTTATTTTGTATTGAAAATCTGGGTCGTGACAAATTGGTATCAGAGCGTCTAGGTTTAGAATACCTAGAGACCGTGGGGAGACTTCTAGTCTCATGGGTTCAAAATGTCACGTTATTTTTATAACACTTGTGTGCTTGTGTGCATCGTTATTACTTGGCTTACGTGGCATGACTTTTCAATACAGTAGAGTTGTTTTCAACCTGTGTTGGGATAATTGGAGGCTTTGACCTCAGCAAACGATGTTGTGATTGATGAACCCTCTCTTTCTTTACAATAAGATGCCTCCGAGAACGCGTGTGCGACGAGGTAGGGGTGGAAACCGGGGTGGCCGTGGTCGTGGTCGTGGGGTGCCTCCCGAGGACGAGGTTAGTCAGCATGGGGAAAATCCGGGGGCTGGGGCCGGTCGAGGTGCAGGTGTGCCTCCAAATCAAACTCAGTTTGCTAAGGACCTTGTTGCGGCACTTGCGGCTGCAAACCTTTGAACCAGGCTCCGAGAGAGAATGCTGAGGATAGGGCTATGATAGCAATGCGGGAGTTTAGCCGTAGGAATCCTCCGACGTTTGATGGAACCATTAGTGACCCTTTGGTAGCCGACCATTGGTTAGCCCAAATCCGGAAGCTCTTTAGGGCTCTTAACATTACCGAGGATAATATCAGAGTGGGAATTGTGGCCGTGCAGTTGGTCGGGGAAGCCGGCGAATGGTGGGAATCGGTTCTGGAGTCGAGGAAAGATGCAAGGAGGGCGGCAAGGATTGCGGCTCAAGGAGATGAGCCAGACGTTGAGAATTTGACATGGGTGGAGTTTGAGGCGCTCTTCGAGGAGCAATATTTTCCGGAAACGAGTCGTGATCAATTGAGGAATGAGTTCGAGAAGTTGGAGCAAGGGGATATGACAGTGTCGGAGTATGCGGTAAAATTTCAATCTTTGTCCCGTTTTGCGCCGGAGATGGTGTCAACCGAAGAGAGAAAGTGTAGAAGATTCGAAAGGGGTTTAAGTGATGCTGTGAAGAAGTTTGTGGTGGCACAACGAAAAGGAAAGTTTTTCGAGGTCGTGGAGTGTGCACGGAGCATTGAGACACCGCGAGAGGCACCTAGAAATCCAACAGCTTGGGAACCGAGACAACCTGCGGGGGGTATAAGTTCATCATCGGGGAGTTTCGGTAGTCAAGGGAGGAAAAGGCAAAGGGATCAAATGTCGATTTCACAAGGTCCATCGAACTTTAGGCCTCCACCTTCATCTTCATTCGGGACTCGAGGAGTTTCCAATCGGCCTCCAATGGTATGCCATGAGTGTGGTCAGACGGGGCATATTCGAGCTCAGTGTCCGCGTATTTTGGGTACCTGTTTTACTTGCGGGAAGTCGGGTCACTTTGCTAGGAATTGTCCGCGTGGGGACGGGGCTCGCAGTGAGTCAGGGTCAGTGCAGCAGCCGAGGGGTGGACGCAGTTTTGGGCGGCAGTCGTTTCGGGGCGCTCAGAGGCAGCAGCAGCCTCATTTTCGTCAGACCACTTCGGCTCAGGGATCTCAGGTTGAGAGAGGAGCTAGTTCATCCACACCTACTCAGGGTTCCGGTCATTGGGGTGGACATGTCCAGAGTCAAACTACTCAGGGGAGAGCTTTTGCCATTACGTCAGCCATTCCGCCTCCTGTTATTTCTCAGGCCCCAGAGACGTCAGTAGTGAGGGGTACATTTCTTCTATTCAATTCCTTTGCTAGAGTACTATTTGATTCTGGAGCTTCTCATTCATTTATTGCTGCATCTTTTGCTTGTGCGTTGGAATTGGAAATCGAGAGTATCAATCCTTCGTTGTTTGTCGACACACCTATAGGGGGTAAATCGCCGTTAGATCGTATTTGCTGGGATTGTGAGCTCACTATACGGGATCGTCGTTTTACTTTTGATTTTATCGTGCTGAATATGTCGGGGTTTGACCTTATTTTGGGAATGGATTGGTTGTCCACATTTCACGCCACTATAGATTGCTTCAAGCGTCGGGTCCGCATTTGTCCACCTGGGGGTACCTGTTTTGAGTTTTTCGGGGAGCGTCGGGAACCGATAGAACCGTATCTGTGTGAATCTCGGGAACATGAGTCGATGTATGCCGTGCTAGCAAGTTTGACCTTAGATGAGGGCGTATCCGCGCGTGGGGAGTTACCTCTTGTCGTTTGTAACTTTCCGGACGTGTTTCCGACGGAGTTACCTGGTTTACCACCTGAGAGAGAAGTCGAGTTCACCTTTGACTTACTTCCTGGTACCGCTCCTATTTCCATACCTCCTTACCATTTTGCGCCTGCCGAGCTGAGAGAATTGAAGATTCAATTGCAAGAACTGGAGAGTCTGGGATTTATTCGCCCGAGTACTTCACCGTGGGGAGTACCCGCCTTGTTCGCTCAGAAGAAAGATGGTTCTCTTCGCCTTTGTATCGATTATCGTAAGTTGAACCGCTAACCATAAAGAATAAGTACCCAATGCCTAGAATCGACGATCTATTCGACCAACTTCGAGGTGTTACCTGTTTCTCTAAGATTGACTTAAGGTCCGGTTATCACCAGTTGAGAGTTCGGAGAGAAGATATTCCTAAAACCGCTTTTCGTACTCGGTATGGCCACTACGAGTTTGTTGTTATGCCTTTTGGTTTGACGAACGCACCAGCGACCTTCATGGACTTGATGAACCGTATCTTTCGTGCTTATCTCGATCGTTTTGTAGTTGTCTTTGTGGACGATATCCTTATCTATTCACCTTCGGAGGAGGAGCATCAATCTCACATTTCCATCGTTCTTGAACTTTTAAGAGAGCACCGTTTATATGCCAAGCTTAGTAAATGCGAGTTTTGGTTATCCGAAGTTAAGTTTTTGGGTCACGTCATTTCGAATGGTGGGGTGTCCGTTGATCCGGGGAAGGTAGAGTCCGTGATGAATTGGCAACGACCGAAGAATGTATTCGAGATTCGTAGTTTCTTGGGCTTAGCTGGATACTATCGTCGGTTTGTACTAGATTTTTCTCGCCTAGCGGCTCCATTGACCAAATTGACTCGTAAGGGAACCCGTTTTGTTTGGAATGACGCATGTGAGATGGCCTTTCAAGAATTGAAAAAGAGATTGACTACCGCGCCGATTTTGGTTGTACCCGAGCGAGGAATTGGTTATTCCGTGTATTGTGACGCTTCGAAAGAGGGATTGGGGTGCGTGTTGATGCAATTGGGACGTGTTGTAGCATATGGCTCGCAACAATTGAAGACTCATGAGCGAAACTACCCTACCCATGACTTAGAACTTGCGGCCGTCGTTTTTGCATTGAAGAGTTGGCGCCATTATCTTTACGGTGAGAAATTTGAAGTCTTTTCCGATCACAAGAGTCTAAAATACTTGTTTTCTCAAAAGGAGCTCAATTTGCGACAACGCCGATGGATGGAACATTTAGAGGACTACGACTTTGAGTTGCAATATCATCCGGGAAAGGCGAATGTGGTAGCAGACGCGCTAAGTAGGAAATCGACCCAACTTGCGAGTTTGGCCGTCCGTGAGTGGAAAACAATGAATGACTTAGGCTCGTATGCGTTGCATTTTGAGGAAGTTCGAGAAGGAGTCACATTGTGCAACTTAACCGTCTAATCGATCTTATCAACCCGAGTCATCGAGGCCCAACAACATGACGAGGAAGCCGGAGAGTTTCGTGCCAAGTTTCTTAGTGGCAATGCTCGAGAGGGGTGGATGATTCACGCCGATCAAGGTTTACGATACCAAGGGAAGTTGTTCGTACCCATTTCGTGTCGGGAGGAAATTTTGAGAGAATTCCACCACTCACCGTTAGCCGTGCATCCGGGTGGAACGAAAATGTATCATGACTTGCGTAGACAATTTTGGTGGCCGGGAATGAAGAGAGATGTCGCTATCTTCGTGTCCAAATGCCTTACGTGCCAACAAGTCAAAGCCGAGCATCAACGACCCGTGGGGGAGTTACAACCATTACCTGTGGCCGAGTGGAAGTGGGAAAATGTGACAATGGATTTCGTTACCGGATTACCGAGATCGCCGAAGGGGCACGATGCCATTTGGGTGATAGTCGATCGATTGACTAAGTCCGCGCATTTCTTACCGATTCAAGTTACGGATTCGATTGAGTCGCTTAGCCGTCTTTACATTCGTGAAATTATACGTCTTCATGGAATTCCCGTCTCTATTGTATCGGATCGAGATCCAAGGTTTACCGCGCGTTTTTGGCAAAGCTTGCAGGCCGCTCTTGGTACTAATCTCTTGTTTAGCACCGCGTATCATCCTCAAACGGATGTGCAATCCGAGAGAACGATCCAAATTCTAGAAGATATGCTTCGGGCTTGCGTTATGGACTTTCGGGGTAGTTGGGAGGATCATTTGCCGTTAGTTGAGTTCGCGTACAACAACAGCTACCAATCTAGTATCGAGATGGCATCGTATGAAGCTTTATATGGGAGACCGTGTCGATCACCCGTTTGTTGGACCGAGTTGGGCGAGGCTACTTTGGTTGGACCGGAATTGGTTCAAGAGACTTCCGAGAGCATGAGAGCAATTCGTTTACGTCTTCTTGAGGCACAAAGGAGAACCACCGAACAAGTTAAATTGATTCGCCAACGATTGATAACCGCGCAAAGTAGGCACAAGAGTTATGCCGATCGTCGTCGCCGACCGTTAACGTTTGAAGTGGGGGATCACGTGTTCCTAAAGGTGTCGCCGCGTCGGGGACTATCTCGTTTTGGGCAAAGGGGCAAGTTATTGCCGCGTTTCATTGGGCCGTTTGACATTATCGAGAGGATCGGAGAAGTCGCGTATCGATTGGCGTTACCGCCGAGATTGTCGAGTGTTCACGATGTATTTCACGTATCAATGTTATGGAAGTACGAGCCGGATCCGTCACACGTTCTAGAGTGGTCCGAACTTGAGTTAGAAGCCGATGCGTCTTATGAGGAAAAGCCGATACGTATCCTAGATTTGCGCGAGCAAGTCTTGAGGGGTAAAACCATTCCGTTAGTGCGAGTCTTATGGAGTCATCTCGGAAGGGAAGAGTCGACGTGGGAAAGGGAAGACGAAGTGAGAGAGAAGTATCCGCATTTGTTTCCGAGTTGATGATCAATGTGAGTTCTAAGTTTAAGCCTTACGATTGTTGGCTTCTTGTTTGGTGATATATGTTGTTGCACGAGTATGACTATGTGATGCATGACTTAGTTGACTTGCGTTGTAAATTTCAGGATGAAATTTCTTTAAGGAGGATAGATTGTAGAGACCCGAGTAATTTTAATCTTTGAAATATCTATTAATTGCTAATTGAGAAAATATGATTTTATTGGTGGATAATTGACTTGAGGACTTAAGTGATGAAATTGATGTTTGAGGGAGAAAAGTGTGATTTTATGATTTGAGGATATATAAGTGGGTGTGCACAAGTATGGGATCATTTTCCTTTCCCCCTTTTCTCTCTCTCATCCGGCGTCTCCTATCTCTCTCTCCACCGGCTCTCTCTCTCTCTCCTTCTCTCACACACAAAACTCCACCTCACACCCCGAAATCTTTGAGAAACAACTACATTCAAGCCTTGCAATCGCGTTCCTAAGCTCAGAAATCTTTGGGTTGAGTTCGAATCGAAGTTTGAAAGCTCGAAAGTCTAGGGCTCGTCCTATAACGCGAGAATATCGGCCATTGTCTCGAGGTAGGAACTTCTTGACCTCTTTTTATATGTTTCCTTGTTGATTTAGTGTAGAATCGAGTTGTTGATTGTTGGATTTTGGTTGTGATTCGTGTTCTGAAAATCTGCTGAAATCGCTACCCGAAGCCAATCCGTATCGATACGGTTTTCGTGGCGTATCGATACGGATTTTATGCGTATCGATACACCGAGCTTATCTCCAGGTTTTGTTCCTGTTGACCATTTATTGATTGTTTTGGCTCTCAATCACTTCTAAACCCCTTGAAACACCTTCTAATGGATCTCAAGCTCGTTCATTTGGCTTCTTTGGACTTTTCGATGCTTCCCTTGTCCGTTGGCTTTTCGTGGGCACATTTGAACATGGAATCACATGGTTAAACGTTGTTAAAGTGCCTAGTGGTTGTTAATTGGACTATGTGACCGTTTGTGATGCTTTTGTGATAGTGTTGGCATATCATATGACATTACGCTTAAGAATGTGATCTACGGAAATCATAGCTTGCATGTGAGTTGAGAATTGAGTTGTTTGAGGTCGAATGGTGATTTTAGGGGAGTCCCGTACGCAAGGGGTGGTAATACGGTGACACACAAGGGTTTCGTACGCAATGGGTGGTAATACGGTAACCTTGGATTTGTGGGGATCATTGTGACGCTAGGGGTGGTAACATTATTTTGGGAATACGAAGGCAGGCGGAGTTCTTTCAGTTAAAGAGTATTATTTATTTTGTGTTGAAAATCCGGGTCGTGACAGTAACGGTGATTAGTCTGACAAAAGAAACGCAAACAGGCGGAGAGGATGTGGTGGATTACATCAGGCGATTCCAGGATCGCGCAGTTGACTGCACTGAGTCGATAAAGGAAGTTCAACTGGTGGAAATCTGCATTGGCGGAATGATGGATGAGTTCAAGATGCTGCTCATCAACCTGAAGTTGGGAACATTCTCCGCCCTATTGGAATCCGCGTACAATATCTGCCACGTAGTCAAACCGGCCAGGAAAGATACCTGGAAGGGCAAAGCCACGGGTGCCACCGTAGTTGTCGCAGAGGCGCCGCGGGCCCAGCAAGCCCCGGGAGGAAGAAAACAGAGAGAGCGCGAAATGGGGCCAGCACCGAATTTCCCCTGCACCATGGATGAGGTACGAGCTTTGGTGAATGCGTGGGTGCAAGACGGAGAACTGGAATTTCCCCCGGTGGAGTACGAACCAACGCGGGAAGACCGCGAGCACTCGCGGTACTGCATGTACCACAGGCATACCAAGCACCCAACAAGTGATTGTTGGTCACTGAAGAGATTGTTCAAGAGAAAGCAGAATGCAAACGAGCTAAGGATAGGACGACGCGACATCCGCATCGAACCTTATCCGGCTCACGGAAATAACAATGGAAAAGTGAACATGGCGGAATGTTACCCGTTCATGTATGACGATGAAGAAGAAGCCGACAACAAGTACTACATGGAAGGAGAAGACGAGGAAGCATGGGCCTACATGGTCTCTTGCTATGAGATCACGGAGGAATTTGGAGACGGTGCAGCCCCCGTGGTTACACCTGATCCCAATGCTTCGGTCAAGACGTTGCAGAAGAGTGCAAAGTTCCGCGCATTCTTAGATGGTTTTGGCTTTACACCGGCAGCCAAGTTGGAAATCACTAAAGCAATTGTCAACATTGCGGAAGTCCACCAGGAATCTTGCATGTCCGCAGAGGGATCTGTCCCGCGGACGATTCGCGATGAGTCCAACTCTGTCAATTTCTCCGATGCGGACCGACGAGTGCCGTACCCCCATAATCGCCCGCTGTACGTTACATCCCGCGTCAACAGGATAAAGCTGAAGAGAACCTTTCTAGATGGTGGGGCCTCCATAAACCTCATGCCCATGTTAACATTCCAAAAGCTAGGAATACAGGACAACCGGATAGTGGAATCCCCAATCACTATTACAGGGTTCGGAGGAGACAGGAAGCAATCTCTGGGGTATGTTGTGGTAGACCTAGAAGTGGGGGCAATCCGCTCAGCCACCAAATTCCACCTCATCAACGCGGACCCGAATTTTTAGATCATTCTCGGCAGGAGTTGGATGCACAAATACGCAGTCGTGCCATCCAGCTATCACCAATGCCTGAAAGGAATTTGGGCGGGAAAGAAAGTCACCATCCGCGCTTCGGAAAACCCGTTCGACACTCATGAAGCACACCTCTCGGACGCTGTTTACTTCTCAGAGCTGGGCGAGGTGTCTCAAGCAATCACTGCCAAACCGCGCGCTGTCAAGATCCCAAGGTGGGAAGATATCAAAGATGAGAAGTCGGAGATATGTCAAAGAGACCCATCCGCGGCAGAAGTCGCAGCCCCCAGAAAGATAACCAAAACCAAGGAGGGGGGCAAGACGGCGTATTACTTATGACGGTCCACCGGGGCAGCGGCCGATCATGAAACCGTTGGCCCCGGCGGAACATGCGCTGCGATAGAAGAAGAGGTGATACAAAAGCCGGAGCCCGCTCCGGAGTGCATGCAGGACCAGCCCAAGCCACAGCAAGAAGCATTAGAAGAAGTCGACCTAAGTGATGGAGTGGGCCCAAGGAAACCGGTGTTTGTAAGCAAAGAGTTGAACGGAGAATTCCGCGAGAAGCTAATAGCACTATTGCGTGCTAATTCAGATGTATTCGCGTGGCACTTCGAGGAAATGCCCGGCTTAGACCCGGAGCTGGTAACGCATCACTTGGACATTTTTCCCAATTCCAAGCCCGCGAAGCAACCCTAGCGGAAGTATCACCCTGATCTGGAGGGGCAGATCAAAGAGGAAGTCGAAAAGCTACGGAAAGCAGGATTTATTCGCCCAATCCAGTACCCCGAGTGGCTAGCGAACATTGTCCCCGTAAAGAAGAAAAATGGCCAAATCAGAGTCTGCGTTGACTTCCGCAACCTCAACAAAGCATGCCCAAAGGACGAGTTCCCGCTACCACACATTGATACATTGGTGGATGCCACCTCGGGCCACCAGATGTTCTCCTTCATGGACGGCTTCAGCGGGTACAACCAAATCAAGATGGCTCTAGAAGACGCGGAGAAAACGGCCTTTCGGACACCATTGGGAAATTTCTACTACATTGTAATGCCTTTCGGACTCAAGAATGCAGGAGCAACGTACCAGCGGGTTATGACAGCAATCTTCCACGACCTAATGCACAAGATTATAGAAGATTATGTGGATGACCTGGTGGTGAAGTCCAGGGAGCGGAAGGACCATCTTGCGGATTTGGCCACTGTTTTCGCCAGATGCATGAAATTCAACCTTAAAATGAACCCCCTAAAATGTGCGTTCGGGGTCACCGCGGAAATTTTTTTGGGCTTCCTTGTACATCGTCAAGGAAATATTTGTTCGAATCATGGGATATTTATCGTGTCCACGTTGTAAATGTCATGGATATTTATCGTGTCCACATTGTAATCGTCATGCTAATTTAACAATGTAATGCCATGGTAATTTAACCATTTAACGGTTTGAGTATGTCATATTATTTCTTTTTTTATGGTAATTTAGCTATGTTCCGTGTAATAAGATCAATGAAAAATATGACTTTTTGTTGTCTGGTTGGCAAACTCAAAGACTGAAGAAACCATGCAAAGATGTGGTTAACTTATCATGTTATATTCCTAAAAAAAATCAATTTCACAAATACATTCCATGATAAATAAAATAAAAGTAATTAATCATATTTAAATTTACCAAATCCCACTGAATTAGGAAAATAATCCAATTCAATCCCATTAAATTGAAAAAATAATCCAATTCCACTAAATTAGGAAAATAATCCAATTCAATCCCATTAAATTGGAAAAATAATCCAATCCAATCCCACTAAATTAGGAAAGTAATATAACATAATATATGTATATCATATTGAAAAAGGTAAGAAAGATAATTCACACGTTAAAAGAATGAAAACATAAATATGAAAAAAGACGGAATGAATTCTTACATGATAAAGTCATGGTTCTTTAAATATTCCAATAATTTTCCCTTCCAAATAAACAAACATAAATCTCTCTCACCCTTTCTTCCTACTTTCCCTTTCTTTAGAACTGCTCTTCATAGTTCATACTTATATCCAACCAAGCCCCATTTCGCAAAAATCTGGAACCCCCCTCTCTCTCTCTCACCCTCCGATAATGGAAGCTAGACCTTAAACGGGACGCAAATTGCAAACGATCTCGTTTCACTGGTCAGCCACCATTCCTTCTCCTTCTTTTTATGATGGATTCTTTCGATATATTTTGGGTTGAAAATTTGAGGCTTTCGTGAGGGGTTATGTATTTTCTCACTCAAATATCACTGCAATCCACTTGTTTGTGCCAAAAAGCTGAATTTTTTAAGCAATAAGTAAAGAACCCTGCTCCGATTTAACCGCAAGACCGTGACATTACATAAACTATAAACTCGTCAAAGTGCAGATATGTACGTGTATGCGATTATGTGCAAACCCAGTGTTTGATGTTATCGCTGCGTTCTTAACACGGAGTGTGACTGTGAGAATAAGTAGGTTTGGAGACGTTGTGCAGACCCACTACTGATTTTGTTCAGTCTTGATTGAGGTGAATATGGAGGTGGTTGTGGTGGCTTAGGGTTCTTTGGCCACAGACTAAAATGATAAGCAAGCAGGTAGACAGGGTTAGGGTTTGTTTTTTTGGTATAAAAAAGAAGAAGATGCAAGGATAATGGGTAGAACTCTAGAAGGGTAAAATGTTCAACTCATACTTTGCGTCAAGAGTCGTTACCCGATAGATTTCACGAGGGAGGGTGGTGTAACTTCTGCGCGCACACACGTATTTTGATTATCCTCTCGTATAGTACTTCCATTATTCACGAAGTAATGCCTATTTGAGGCTGTGGTGAGTTGTTCATTTACTTTATTTTCTTTTCAGTGCAGTTGGTTCAATGCTGGCAGCTAAAACTTCACATAAACTGTCAAGTTTAAGGTCTTTCTTGCACCATACAGTTGTTCCTATATCATCAAGTTCGGAGGCATTGGTTTCTGCTCCGTTGTTGAGAACCGGTGATGATATACCTTGGAAGCCTACCTTTGGTGCATTTTTAGGCAAAGTGAATGAAATAGAAACTGAAAATGTAGTGCCTGAACGGGAGAGCCATTGCCCATTTCACCGAATGGGGTAAGTAATGAACTTTGGCTCTTTGATAAAGCTTGCCCAACTGTTTTCTGGGCACTTATGTGGGAATTCAAATGTTTTAGTGTTTTCTTCTTCCAGCTTTAGTACCATCAGATATGTTTCTGAGATAATTGCGGACATGCCAAGCTTTCTTCCTTCCGTAGCTTGTAGATATGGATTCTTGTTATTGCATCAGAACATAATCTCTACTTAACACAAAGGATGGGTTGGCCATCCTACCAATTGTGTGACTTATGTTTCATTTTTCAGTCATTCTTTGGTTATCCGTTTCTTATTATCTTACGCATCAGATGATTCCAGTGTGAATGCTAATGCAGAATTTACAAAATGACTACTGACTTTCTTTTTGCAGTTAGTTCATGATGGCCACTTGTTTTTCTGCTTGATTTCTTAAATAGAGAAGGAACAATTACTTCTTATTTTGCAGTGATAAGAATTCAAGACAGGCATCAGTATGGGAAGGACAAATAACGAGTCTTCCCAGGGGACATTTCTCAAATCAAGCACTCGGAGTGGTTGGAACTTGCCCTTATCCTTCATTTACTACAAATCGCCATTTCAACTCTCAATATTATGACCATCAAACGACAGGGGTAACAAATAAGGTTTGTATACCTGAGGAATGACTTTTCTTCTACTACAGTTTAACCCTTGCATAGATAAGGCTCTCTAGCAAATCAATTTCTACCAGAATATGCTTTTACATGTTTTATTTTTTTGTTATGTAAATAATTATATTAGCAAAAAGGCATAAAGGGAATGCCGCCCGTATACAAAAAGAGGCCACAAAACAAAAAGGCCCTATACATACTTCTTAGAGTGAAAAAGCACACAACAATCTAAAAATTGGCCAAGAGAAAGATTACATTCTCTCTTGTCCCAACTATACAAGCTATTCATCAAAAAACTTTTGATCCTAAACAAAGGCTTTTCGATTCCATCAAAAACTCTCGATTTTCTTTTTTGCCAAATTACCCACATCAAACAAAGAGGAATCATAGCCCAAATTCGCTTTCTTCTCTTCCCCTGTCCATCTATCTTCCCTTCCCTGGACATTAACCACCAGTGTAAATCAAAAGTGATACAATAAGTAACCAAACTAATGGGCCCATTGTCAAATAACTCGGCGACGCTAAACAAACCATCCTCGACAATTCCCAACATCATTAATGGCGACAATGGTTAAAATTTGTGGCCTCTTGACTTATCTCCATCATTAAAAGATGCCTTCCTAACTTCCATATCCTCAAAAGTCTTTCCAACCATTGAGAACACTTTCTCCGAACCCTTCAACCCAGTTTGGCTACCTGTCCTGAAGACTACAACCAGAGAATTAAAAACATATTTCGCAGTGTTCTAAAACTCGCTACTCAGTACTCGCTTGGCCAGGCACCTTGGAGCGAGTACTCGGCATTAGTCGGCGAGTACTCAGCGAGTAATGCCCACTGAGTAGGGGATTAGTCCCCTCGGCCAGGCACCTTGGAGCGAGTACTCGCCGAGTACTCGGCGAGGAATACCGAGTTTTAGAACACTTATTTTGTTAACCATTTGGTCCTCTCTATCCACTTTCCTCTCACAACCAATCTCAAGTTTTTGTAGGAACTATATTTTCCTAGCAACCTTGTGGAACAACTAAAAATATGACCTCCCACCTTCAATTACCTTAGTTTCGCCTTCTGGCTCTGAGAAGTTCCTTCCCTAAAGACAGCCTTCTCCAATTTCATCTGTACTCCCAACCGTCCCTAACAGAGAGAATAATTGAGCTATTTGAGCTCACCATCACCTCAATATTACACGGTTCTTCAATTCTTTTTGGCAATTCCTTCTTCACCTCTTCTAAGTACCCGAACGCCTTTGCTACAAATTATTATTTTTTATTTTGTTTCTTGGTAATGAGACTTCCATTGAAAGAGCAAACCTTTAGAGAATTAAGGGGAGCCATATCTTCCAGATACAAGCTTTACAATGAACAGACAGTACAGGAAAAAAGACAAGCTGAGAGATACAGTGAACTAGGAAACCAAAGTTATTTGCTTCAGCCATTATAAGTTTCTTAATGAATTTGAAAGCCCCCCAACCCTTAGTTCCATTATGTTTTAACAAAATCGTCAAACTACATAATGATCAAGCCACATATTATCATATCTTCAAGGGGTAGGAGTCATAGGACTTATCAAATCTGACAAGTCGCTAAAAACCTCAGGGTGATGACCAAAATCTATTCTAGGCAGTATTTCACACGTAAAACTGGATATCAAAAGGACCACGTTCTTTGAAGGTGGACGATAAAATGAATTGTTATTTATTTTTGTATGATATATAGTTATATACAACGAGCTGATCTAATCTCAAATATGATTTGCAGTTTCTGAGTTCCATACCAAGATATGTGAAGATAGTGGAAGTTGGTCCAAGGGATGGATTGCAAAATGAGAAGGAGATTGTACCTACTGCAGTAAAGGTTAAGTTGATAGAGATGCTAGTCTCTTCGGGGTTGCCTGTTGTTGAGGCTACTAGTTTCGTCTCTCCAAAATGGGTACCACAGGTAAATTGTGCTCAGTTGCATCAGATGATTAATATGCTAGTGGTAGTAAATGTGCTTAACCATGTGTTTCTACCTTGATTTTGTGGTTCCCATTTAGCCTTCTAAAACGTATCGATTTACAAGCAGATCAAAATAATACCACCAAAAAACGAGTTTTGATTCTCGCCGACTCCTTAAATATTAATTACCATTATAGATGCATATTATTGGGCTCTTTCATTAAAGGTTTCTCTTGTTAGCATAGAATAATAGATACAAAGGATATGTTTTTGTTATAAGCTATATTGAAACTGTGAGAGACATGTGGTTCCCTCTATTGATCTAAAATTAGACAAGTGCAATGAAACACAAGGCACTGCCTGCAAAGGTTTTTAATTGAAAGAGTGAAAAAGATTAAACTGAGATTCGAAGATTGAAGAATGTGGTCATGTTTAGATTTGAACTGGTGTTGACTTTATCCATTTTGAGTTGTGATTATGAGAATAAAAAATAAGTGGGGATAGTCAACCAGCGAGATAATCTGATGTGTTTCAACCTCTTGGCTAGAACTCATTTTTTTAAAATAATTTTTATCATGCTGGAGCATTTGTGTCGATTGTCAAAGAGAAAATTTGACTAGATCAAAATGAGAAATGTTTTCTTCCAAGTTTCACTGAACTTATATGTAGCTGCTTCTTTGACAGTTTTAAGACTTCTTGCTTTGTACTTTGATAACAAAGACAAAACAAAAAGAAATTGTACTTTCCTTCCAAGAAGTATGTAGATACGGTTGATATGGCACTCCAGCATGGCAACTTTTATAAAATTAGAACGTGAACATGATGATAATATTGAAAAATACATTCATTTATATGGGAATAAGAAAAATTAGTGTTTTACTATTATGTAGCTGCTGATGTTGTGAATGTTGAAAAGAAGTGAGTTGGAAAATTCCAATTTTCTCTTTTTTAAAATTCTCAAGTACTGACAGACAGTTTGCAAAAAGTTTAGAGTTTCAAAAACTATACACCCAATGGATATGCAATTCATTGTTTTTGGGAAATACTATACAAACTTACCCTTCGTTTGAAACCCGGACTATAAAGGTGGGCTTAGGGCTACAGGGAACATCTTTTGCAAGGCCACTTAGCCGTAGGCGCAGAGGTCTCTAGACTGGTTGGGCCAAGCTATTGTTCTGGAGAAGCCATATGAGACAAGTCCATATTGATATGGCCTGTAGCCTTGTTCCATACGAGATGATAAAGAGATAAATGTAAGGAAGGGGCTTAGGGTAACATTATTACACGCTCTTAGGTAGAATTCAACTCCAAAAAGCTAGCTGTTGAAATGAGGGTACCCTCTATGTTATATAGTTCACATTACTTAGGCGAACAATGATTAAAGAAACCGATTTGTAAAATTTTGCGTTCATGTTGGATATTATACTAATTAGCATTCTCAATGACTTTCATAATTTTAGTCTAGCAAATAACTACACTTTAAAGACATTGAGCTTATAACATAGCTAGAGGATTTATTTTTAATACTGGAGAAAAATGAGAAAATATGGTTTTTGACAAGCTGCAAAAAAGAATAAGTATTCTAATCATCAAAACATGAACAAATTTTGCATTGGTATACAGTTTCTCCTAACTTAACACTATAAAGTTATGTTCTTGTTTTCCCAAGAAAAAGGTGAAGGTAAAACTTAAAAGGATTTTCATATTCGTTGAACGCAACAATTGTTGTACCTGCATGAATCGAATTGTGAATCGTATTGTTCATCACCAACTCTATTTAAATCCTGATTCACCTATAGATTCGTATTGTTTTTGCATGAATCGTGAATTGAATCACGAATTTTGAATCGTGCGATACTTCAGCTCTGATACCACCTTAACGGGTTCAATCCCAAAAGTTAGCTATTGGGGTCAGAGTGCCCTTGCACTTGTATACTTCACTCAGTTGGTGTGCCTGTGGGATGGGAGTGATTCTTTTCATAGCTAATAAACTTATATAGATTGATTTATTTGATACACAGCGATGCTTCAATGTTTGACTCAAGGAAGTAAAATTGGAAAAGATTTAAGGAACTCATCGTATAACAAAATGCCTGATACTGCCTAAATATTTACAGATGATCACCCTAAATTACCATGATTTGGACATAAAATCAAACATCTTGGGGACTTCAAAGTAAGATTGGTAATTGTTTTTTGATTGACTTCTAAATTCAATTATTTAGCTAGACACTTCAAAAAAAAAATTATTTAGCTTGAAGAGGGAGAAAAGGGTAGATTTTAGGTTATTCTTTTCGAAAGCTAATTTGGAGTTTAGGTGCTTTTGAGTTTTGATATTCACTTAAATCTGCACCCCTTCTCAGTTTAAAATCGTACATACTTCTTTTGAGTTTCTAACTCTTTTACAATTCATTATCCGTATGTTATTACTTTGCTCATATAATCATAGGCAAAGGTTTAGAAGTCTTGTATTTCACTAAGGGAGATTTTCCGAAGGAAAAGTACCCAAATCTTCAACTATCATGCTTTCAGAATATTGCCTCCTTGACTTATTCTAGCTTTTTTCCTTTTTTAAATTGCTAAATGGGTCTATATCTTTTCTTTTCTTTTCTTTTTTATACCTTTCCTATTTCTAGAAAACGGAAGGGAGAGGAGAAGAGAAGGAATCGTGAGGGAATTCCAAGTGGAGTTTTAGGATTTTTAAAAGGAAAAAAGGGGAGAGAAATTGCTCTTCTATGTAGAGATTACGTTCGTACCTAGGCGATGTAGAACTTCGTTTCACAAACACTTGGCCTGCGAGGTCAACCCAACGCTTGGGTATGATACCATGTCAGAATTTTGGAGACATCCAACCTAAAACCTATTGAGCATGGATGCATAGAATTTTTCACTTTTCAAAATGTCAAAACCATCAACATCAATGGGATGACCACAGAGTCATTCACTAAGGGTAACCTCATTAGACATGCAGCCTAGATTTTCTCTAAAGCATGTTTGCCTCAGTTATAACGCAATTGCATTTGCTGTTAGTTTGCAGTCTATATCCTTTTTTACCTTGTTTGTTGGGTAGTGCGCTGTGCTCCTATCGGTTGGTTAGTTCCTTGACGAAAAGGCTTCATTGGATTAGTGTTTTGTCAATGAATGCAATCTCCGAAATTCTTTTTGCTATACTTTAGTGCAGTCTGTGGGTGTGTTTCCCTAGGTTATATCGGTGCTTTATTCTTGATAGGAAAATGAAGTTTGATAAAAGTTGAAGGCTCAACACACTTAAGAAATTTTGTCATCAAAATTGCAGCTAGCAGATGCAAAGGATGTTATTGAAGCAATTCAGGGTCTTGAGGGAGCTAGGTTTCCTGTTCTAACTCCTAATCTTAAAGTGAGTTGCTTTTTCATGTGAATCCTCTTGCAAAGAAATATTATATTTTTTGGAAGGCATATTTGTTTTAGTGTTATTTTATTCAGGGTTTTGAGGCAGCTGTTGCAGCTGGAGTTAAGGAAGTGGCCATCTTTGCTGCAGCCTCCGAGTCCTTTTCAAAGTCAAACATAAACTGTAGCATTGAAGATAGTCTTGCTCGATATCATGATGTAACTCTTGCTGCTAAAAAGCTCTCAATTCCTGTCCGTGGGTATGTCTTGTAACTCGTTGTTACCTTCTCACCTTTCCTTGGGATTTATAAAACATGATTTAAGTTTGCAATTTTCTGTTCTAGTGATGTTTTGTTCTAAAGTTTTGCAGTAGGACTTGAAAAGACATCATTACTCAAAGAATTAGGCACTGTAATTCCAATGAGGTCCCCCCAAGTTTGATGCTGCATTTTCCAAATATTTGGCATATGTAAAAGAAAAGCTTCAAAATCCTTAAACCACGAGTCCTAATTGGCGCAATTGTTCTCATTCGAATGTAGAAATCTTATATTTCCTGCATGCCTGCCTTTTGTTTATCTCACTGCCTGCCTTTTGTTTGCTATATAAGTTACTAAAAGTGTAGATTTGCCTCCGTTGTACAGTGATATCCATTTTGTTAAATGTTAAAGTAAAGAGTATTGATCTGTAAGGTGTTAATTTCTTATTTGATATTGATTGATATTTGGGACTAGAAAATATGGAAATTTCTTATTTGATATTGATCACCATGTTTCTTCATGACACACACAAACACATACACATACACACCTTGTCTTTTAGTTTCGAAGCAAAATGGTGTGTGATATTTCTCTTTTATATACTATGTCCAAATAGTGTTAGCCTGATTTTATCTCCAAAACATGTAGATGAAATTGATGTCTGATTTTTTAGGTATATATCATGTGTTGTTGGGTGCCCAGTTGAAGGAGCAGTAGCCCCATCAAAAGTAGCATATGTGGCTAAAGAGCTCTTTGAAATGGGATGCTATGAAATTTCTCTCGGTGATACGATAGGGGTTGGTACTCCAGGTAATACTAAAGGAGCTTTAAATTTCAAGGTTTTTCAGAAATTTTCTACTTTTCGGAGATGCTGAAAATCTCTAAGGACATGCATCTGAATTAGAGATTGTTAGTTGCCGACAACATTGGATTCCAGCTCTGGTTCAACCAGTTGACCTGTGAATCAATCACTGAAATTGGTAAATGTCTGGTCCATGTGTGCAATTGCTTCCTGATCACTCAACTTTGTCTTGCATGATGCGACGACTTGATTAAAGTAGATTTGAAACAAATTGCGTTTATGTGTATTTTCTTTTTCACCCTCGGGTTGAGTGAGACCATTGGGTTAACTTTATGGTGCATATAAACAGATATGTCCTTTTCATGTGATATTTCGTACTCTTTCATCAATTACTTTGTCTTTCCATCTCTCATTATACAGCTCAAAGCTCAATGTACTAGAGTAGTAGTAGATTAAAAACCATGGGTGTAGGAATGAGAAAGTTCTTGATCTTTCACGGACCTGAAATCGTATGCACATGGGGGAAATGGAGGAGTGTAATTCAACTGTGTTGGGCCCCCCCCCCCCCCCCGGAAGAAGCAATCTGAAAAAACACGAGTTGTTAGGGTCCGAAAGATGAGGGAAAGAGCAGTAACGACTTATTTTTAGTCTGCCCTTGTTCATAAAGGAAAATTATTCACATGGCCCACCCCAATTGATTGGCAACCAGTACTCTTGTAGTCTTGTTTAGCACGGTAGAGAGTTATTGGATTATGAACAGGCACATTCAATGCAGAAGGAGATCTATAATTGATTCCATTACCAAAAAAATAATCTATAATTGATTCAAGGGAAATTCAAAACAGCATGGACACAAATATAGATACGCATATTCTCAATTGATGGTGAGTCGGTGACACAGATATGGCGGGGAATATGGCCCAAAAAAAAAAACTACCTCCGTCCCAAATTTCTTGTCCATTTTTTGGTATGCTTGTCATTTGTAAATTGCTTATACTTTCAATCTATAATGATTTTTAAGATTTTGATAACTTTGTTTAATAGAAATAAGTAAGATTTATCAAATAAGATCCACATTGCATGTAATAATATATTACATGTTTAAAAATATAAATAATTTTTTGAGATGCCCAGAATTGTGAAAAAGTGGACAAGAAATTTGGGACCGGAGTATATATTTTTGTATATTTTAAAAATAGTGATCATAATAGATATTGGATTTGCAAACCACCGAACTATTGGAAACCAACACTCACTGAGCACAAAAATGAATGCTTGCACTACTTCCACATAATTAGAGGTGATCCTTTAAAAACACAAACCACGAGCTTAACTGTCAAGTTTGTGATAAATTTTAACCCTTGATGTCCCAGACGTGTCCTATATTATATATTTCTGTAATTTGTAAATAATTGGAACTTGGCATGTCCGATATGTATCCCCATGTGTCCCCAACGTGTCCACCGTGGATATGGCATCCACTTAAGTGTGCCGGTGCTTCATAAGAGGGAATTGATAAAAAAATTCAAGATCGGTTTTAATGAGGACGGACACAACATTTTCTTGAACTGGGTAGTGAATTGGATACAACTCTTCATGTTTGTTCTTGCATTTCAATAATCTTTATCCCCAAATCGCATATACCCTGTCATGAATTGCATGCAAGTAGACATCAAAACAAGAATCAGGAAATTAGATCCCTGGGCACCAATGAGATACAGTCTGGCTTAGTCTAACCATCTTTTGAAATCTGACCCTCCAAAATCACAACTCATGGAACAATCCAAGAAATGTGTTTTTTTTTAAAGTACGAATCTACCTTGGAGGTGATACTAGGAACAGGGCCGGCCCAAGGTATTTGAGTGCCCAAGGCCTGTTCTAAGAATGGTGCCCTACACGCTTGACAATTTTTACGAGAAAAAAAATAAACAGTCAGAGAAAGCCAAAACTATAGTATTAAATCCCCTTGACTAATACATACATACATATATATATAAACATATGTATACAAGGCCGGCGAGTTGAGTTTTGTTCACCCTCCACTTAAGAGGGTGAACATTACCCTCATTCCTATTGGTTGAAATGATATGGACCCCACCACAAAGTGATGTCATGTTTACCAAAAAATGTATTGCATGGTAAGCATGACATCACTTTGTGGTGGGGTGCACACCATTTCAACCAATAAGATAGAGGGTAATGTAAAAGAGGGTGAACAACTCAAGGCCGGCCCAAGGTATTTGGGTGCCCAAGGCCTATTCTAAGAATGGTGTCCTACACACTTGACAATTTTTACGGGAAAAAAAATAAACAGTTAGAGAAAGCCAAAACTATAGTATTAAATTTCTCTTCAAAACAATTTTAATTCTAATACTTGCTGTCCACGTGTTAGCTTTCATGTGCAATCACTTTGTGAGCAAGTGGAACAGGTGGAGTAGAGGGCTTTATAGATGAGCACTTTGCCAATTGAGCCTCTGCTCTGTCGACGTGGGACAAACAAGTTGCATAATAAAGCCTCCTACCTATAGTCCCACATCGCTAGTTGAAGGAAACAATGAAGGCAAAGAATCTTTTATAAGTAGAAAATCCTACTGCCTCTAAGCCAATGCTCAAGAGACTGGACCTTGCTTCTAAAAATTGGACTGGGCCTTTCCTAAAAAGAGTCCTACGCAACCAAATACTAAAAACAATTGGGGCGCCCCAAAAAATGGGCATCTCCAAGGCCCAGGCCTTGAGGGCCTTATGCCTGGGCCGGCAGTGTATGTATATATATATATTTCAAAATTTGAAATTTTCCTTCAAAACAATTTTAATTTTAATTCCGATACTTGCTGCCCACGTGTTGCTTTCACGTGCAACCATCCTGTGAGCAAGTGGAACAGATGGAGTAGAGGGAATAGATGAGCACTTTGCCAATTGAGCCTTTGCTTTGTCGATGTGGGACAAACAAGTTGCAAAATAAAGCCTCCTACCTATAGTCCCACATCGCTAGTTGAAAGAAACAATGAAGGCAAAGAATCTTTTATAAGTAGAAAATCCTATTGCCTCTGTACCAATGCTCAAGAGACTGGACCTAGCTTCTGAAAATTGGTCTGGGTCTTTCCTAAAAAAAGTCCTACCCAACCCAAATACTAAAAAAAATTGAGGTGCCCAAAAAATTGGGCATCTTGGGGATGCCCAAGGCCTAGGCCTGGGCCTTGTGCCGGGCCAACAGTGGCTAGGAGCAATGTTTTCAAAGGCGATTCTGGGACTCGCCTCAAGGCAAGGTACAACAAAAATGCCTCTGGGCTTTGATTTTTGGGCAAAGAACCACAAAAGTGTCTGCCCAACGCCCCAACCGTTGGAGGCATACAGAGGCGTACATTTTTCATGCCTTTTTTTCCCAGATGACAGAGGCGAACGCCTCAAAAGAGTCGGTTCTTTTTCTTTTTGTAAGTATAGTGTCTGTTCATTTAAAGTTGTCGGACAAAGACGCCGGATTTTCATGTAAAAAATTTCCCTTTGCTGAATAGTTTAGTTTGACTTCAAAGAATAGTAAATTTTGGTTTCTCTTTTTCAATTTAACTTATTTCTAGTTTTATTTCCCGCCCCTAACTCTTCTTTTTACACAGGTACTGTCATTCCGATGATTAAATCTATTATCGACGTTGTACCTGTAGAGAAGCTTGCTGTTCATTTCCATGACACGTATGGGCAAGCTCTTTCTAATATTCTTGCATCACTCCAAGTAAGCCATCTCTTCATGTTAATTAATACATATCATTTGAAATCGGCTGTCAGATTAGTAACTCTACTGTCCTAGTGGTTCAGCACCAAAGTTAACTGTTTATAACGCTTGTCCATCCACACATGTTGTGAAAACAATTGAATCTCGTCTTTCAACAAATTTGCTATTGGTTCTCTGGTCAGGATAATTTTTATCTACTCTAGTGACAACCAATAGAAATTGAAACCCAATATTGATACAGTAATTTCCTTCAGCATTCATCAATTAGTCTGGCTTCCCGTGGTGGTTTTCTCACCCAATCTAGACGTCTTTAGCAAAATTCTTAAAGAGGGTGGTAAGTGTTTCAATGTTTTTCATTCGCCATGTTTATCATTAGCGGAGTAAAGATCAGTGGGAAGTCAAATACATGATATCAGAAAATAAGGTAAGTGGTTATAAATATGACTATGGGAGAGAAAAAACGTCCAAGATGCAAAAGCAGTGATAATCTTATATCTTATCTGATATAGCTGCTAGACTAACTTTGGTCCTTGAACAATGGACTGTTATGAAGAAACTCCTAATTGGCCATCAAACATACATTTGTTACAAGTAAAAACAGAATGCATCAACAAAATAGTAGCAAACAAAAAGTTAGAGGCAGCCAATCTCTGGAGTAGTTGCATCTTTTTGGGAGAGACCCAAGTTTTGCCATGTAACCTTTTCTTATCTCAAAGTATGGGGAGGTGTCTTTGTCAGTGAATCGCTGGAACTAGTCTTCTTTGTTCAAAGGGATCTTCAATCATCATTTAACTACCACCATTAGCTCTTACAAACTGGCTGGGCTCAACTCGAGTAGAAAGTGGTTTTATTATTGGGCCACCAGATAAGAAAAATAACCTATCGACAGTTTCTCCTACTGTGGTGCTAATCCAGTCCTATTCGTGAAGTCATTTTAGCATTTTGTTGGTCCTCTTTTAGAACTTGGCTGAGCTCACTGTCTAGTGGAAGATAGTGCCCTAAATTGCACTATATTTGTTTCTTTTGTGTGTTATTGAGGAACATTAACTGATAAAACCTATGTTACATGGACTTTTGTAAGTGGTTGAAGTACCAGTTATCAGACATTTGACACTCAAGTAATGTTATGAGATTAATGTCTACCATGTTTAGTTGGACTAACCTAGCAAGCACCATGAGCTATGCATAGAGCTCCAGTATTATGCATAAAATGCCTTGAGACACTTCGTAAAAACTGTTCACACTATCGAGTAAAAGAAACATGTTAAGGTATATGAATATTTTGGCATGTTCTGATATCTTTATTAAGGAAATTAAATGAATCCGACACTTGGACATATACCTGCATCCAACACCTGTACCAGGGTCCAGGACGATGTCACTTTAGATAAAAGTTGATTGAAAAGAATATGATTGCACTTGTTCTTTTCAAATGAAATAGCAGTTCATCATCTGGGTTTCTGATTTCGTTTATACTGAGCTAGCTAAAAATGATGCAAGTTAGACACTTTATTGATTGACATGTTTTGCTTTACTATATTCACTTGTTTGGAGGCGATATCCCACTTTCTACCATGTTTATCTCATATCAGGTGGAGGGACATTGTAGTTTATAAAACACTATTTGTTATTCTTCTAGAGCAAAATAGCTCTCCTTTACTTATTGCAAATGCTAAAAGTTTCATGGTACATTCAGAATATTACAGTTTGGTTTGTATTTCGCTTCATTACTTCTGCTCAAACTTTCAAACACATTTCTTTTCCTCTCTCCTAGAGCCTTATGTGCATCTTTTTTTTTTCAAACACTTTTAACGGATTTTTCCCCAGATGGGGATCAGCACTGTGGATTCATCTGTCTCTGGTCTTGGAGGTTGCCCGTATGCAAAAGGTGCTTCTGGGAATGTTGCCACAGAGGATGTTGTATACATGCTAAACGGACTCGGAGTTGAGACCAATGTGGATCTCCAAAAGGTAATTTTGGCAGGGGATTTCATCTGCAAACATTTAGGCCGGTCCTCCGGTTCGAAGACTACTGTTGCCTTTTGCAGAACCACAGCTCATGTTTCCAAGTTATAATGAGCTAAACAGGAGACAAATTCAGTCACGGCTGGATTGTTGCATTGCTTATTGCCTTAGAAATAAGCTTGTTTGGTAGTTGCTTAATTGCTTATTGAAGAACTCCAACCACCAGAATAAACACAAACTGGTGGCCAAACAAGAAAGTTGAGAGTTGAGCAAGTAGTATATCATAATCTGGAACTAAACAAGAAAGTTTATAGAGAGGACAAAACAATGTACTGCATGCACAGAGGTGCTTAGTGGATGAGAACTAGTGAAGTTTTATTGTCATCAACGACAATGGAGTGTAAAATCCTATCTCTCATCTTTAAAAATCAAATACCGTCTTAATTTACTTGGTAAACTGCAATTAAACAAATCAACTTCAGAGAAAGAGTGATTATTCAGTGCCCCTGGGGCATGGTAGGTGAATGCCCCGACTCTCTCCTCACCACATTTGTGTGGGCCAGCCCACACTCTTTGTGGTGGACTTCTGTCAAATGTATGGTGAGAATGGAGTTTGGAACGTCCACCTCTTATATCGCAGGGGCATCGAATAATGTTTCGTTAAAGTGGGATGAGAACCAAACATTTAGTGGGACCTGTCATAATCAGTCATTATGCCCAAGACAGAATTTTTGGGAGGGGAGGTTTTCTCCAAACAAAACAATTGGACGGAAAATTATTCAATGCCTTGAAAGGACGTCATTACCTGGTGTTCCGATTTCTCACTTCATATATATTTACTTGATTATTTTTAAGTACCTAATGGCATACATGTAAATAAGAGGGAGGAGATCATATCCGTGCACCATCGAGGCTCCAGAACTCCGGCGAACCTCAACAACATATCGAATTACCAGATCGAACAAAGCTCCGGCAATTCCATCGGCCGTTCAACGTCCACCATTGTTTGTTTTTTTGGCTGGGTATCTTGCTCCATGGGTTGTTCAATGGCACATTTATAATTAATGAAAAAGTATAAAGAAGGATTCAAAAATGGGTTTGAGTCTTTCCAAATTTGTGTGATCAAAATACTAGGATTCAAATGGATTAAAAAAAAATGGGTATGGCATTGAAAATAGGTTTTAGGCTTTTTACCCAAATTTTAGGTATGGTTTTTATCGGACATGATGGGGAAAACAATAAACCCAAAAAGTTTGTTGCCTTTATTGATTTTTGGCCGAAAGACAGAGCTCTCAATCTGCGAGACATTTACTTGCTGGGCCCCAATATTTGAATGTCGCAGAAGGTCACACTGACCACAAGAAAAAGAAAAAAAAAGAACTGGTTCTAGGTACCCCTGTTCAGATTAAAAAAAGAAGGTAAATTTAAAAATGATCCCTCTAATTTGCATGAATTCTCATTTTTATCTCTATAGAACTAATTGTGTCAATCTTAACTCTATAGTTTATATTTTTTCTCAATTTCGTAGGCTTGTTGACGGTGTCAATCAAACAAGCAGAATTAAAGGGCAAAATTATGATTTTTTTCTCAAAGAGATAAAATTGAGATTTTATGTAAACTAAAGGGAATATTCCTAAAATTTTACATTTTGTTTTTGTTTTTGCAAATAAAACTAAAAAACACCATATGTACTATATTTGGCGCCTGAAATATTTTTTATTGGGTAATCAAAATAAATTGAGAAAAATTAAACTTATACTATTTTATTACATATTACAAATATAATAGAAATTTTGAAAAGCAACCCTTTTGTTAAATGTCATGCATGTTATCGTATTTTGAAAAATGAACTAGAAAATACAGACTTCAAAAATCACCCTTGTAGACACTTTTTGGGTTGTGACTATATTTTCACTCACAAAATACTTTTGCAAAATCTATTATGCACATATAATCAAAACATCCCATTATAATCCGAAATTCCAAAATCTATAATCCACTATTTTCAATTTTAAAACATACTTGGCTCCCAATCACCCCTACAAAAATAGTGTAGGAGTACATGTATATGTAGAGGGATTCATTTGAACCTTGCACAAATGCCAAATGGGGGCGCCCTTTTGGTGAGCAAGTATGACATTTTTTTTGATCTGTCGCAAGCATGACATTGACACCAACTATTCTTAGAAAGTACTATAAACTTGTCACATGCGAACACTGTGTGTCTTTTCTTTCTTTTCTTTTCTTAAAAGTTCGAACACCATTTTAAAGGCCATGTTTGCTAAGCAAGAGCCGTTCGAAAAGGAGTAGTACACCGTGCTAATGTGTCTCGGATGATCCACATCTCAGGGTCAAGCGCTGAACACGTTGAACATTTGCAAATAGAGAAGTAGCGTGTTATGTAATGACTAAAGAGTGACTTTTCTCTCTAAACTTTCAATTGTAGGAATTTCATCTTAATAGTGCAGGAGCTTGTTTAGATGGCCCCAAGTATTGAAAAATGGCAAAGTGTAAATAGTAGATCCTCTTTCTACCATTGGAAACCTTTGGAAATAAGAAGTTGTTTCCTGATCAGAACTGGAGTTATTTTCACAAACTCGAGCATCATTTCTACTGCGAAAGTGTTTTTTAGTCTTGAATGTAATTGTTAAAATGAATAGTACATTCCTACTAATGAGAGTTTCACTACCCCTTTGGTCCTCGATCGATGGCTTAAAAGGTTTGGGTCGTTTAAGAAATTAAATTGCATGAAATGAAATGTAAGGATTTAAGTAGTGGCCGGTGCGAATCAATTTCCAGCCTTTTATTGACCGAAAAAAAAAAAAAATTCCGGCCTTTTCTGATGCTGAAAAATTCCTACGTGTATCGACTGACTCTAGATACATAACGCTCCGTATCCAATTTTTCGCTCACTTCATGGCCACTATGAGTGTATGACCATTTTTAGTAGTTTGGCACCAAAGATAATTTTAAAACAAGTGGACGATCGCTATATCCTTTTCTTCCTAGTAACGAAGCACTTTGTCTATGAACATTGTAGTAAAGACCTAATCATTCTTCCGAACCGCTTCAGTAAAATGAACCGAGTGGGAGCATATCGTTTGATGTACTTGTTACACTCCTGCTACCGCTATTTAAAACCAGTAGATATATATTAATGTAGCTAGCATAGATAATGGATCTCAATACAGGAATACCTGGTACTCATATAATATAAGTTGTCATCCAATGTGTGGTTAATGAATCATAACTCGATCGAGAGTAATTATTGATCAGTACGCCAACCAACAAAGAACAAAAAGCAGACAGACAAACATTCATTACACCACCAGTCACATTAACTCCAGTAATTGATGTTCATTGCAATATATTCAAAAATAATGTACTCTTTCTTCCCATTTATAATTAAATAGAAATTTTCGACAAATAAAAATATTTTCTCATCAAAATTAAAAAATTAAAAAAAAAACAGAAGAAACTTTTTCCATATACAATTTAATCTGATATCATCGTAGCACTTGAAACAATTCTATGAACGGTCCAGCGAAGTCTCAAGCACATTAATAAGTACAAAAAAAAAATTGGGAAGGAAAAAAAGCAAGAAAAGATTTCATTGCTTGAAAGAGAAATTCAAGTTGCCAAAAACATTAAAAAAAATAAAATGAAATTCAAAGCGTATATAGTTTGTAAATTTCTCCCTAGCTAGCTACTACTTATCTGTTGTGAAGAGGATTTGGACCAGTGGAGACTTTCCTCTTCTCAGCACCAAAAACATCACCACCATTCGTACCTCCATTCAATTCTTTGAAATCTTGATGGGTTTTCAGAGAATTCATATGATGAGATCTTCCTTTGAATCTGCTGAATTTGTTATACCCATTACTACTATCTGCAAAACATGGAGCAGTAATCTCCAACTCTATTAGCATCATCATCACAAGAAGAAGAGATAAGCAAGCCAGCTCTGCTCTCTTCATACCCATGTCGTCTTCTTCTTCTTCTTTCTGTATATTCTCTCTCTTTCTAGGTGTGAAAATTGAAATGAGAGGTGGCTCTGTGAGGTGGGGTTTTAGTGGAAAAGGCTGAGGAGGTTTTAATGTCTGAAGAGACTTTTTTGTTTGGTACTTGTTTTAGATGCCTTGGAGTTAAAAAATGGGAGAAGTCAATGAGAAAGAGGGTGGAACTCGTAGGCTATGTTTGGTAACACTACCACTTTTCTGTTTCCTGTTTTCTATTTGCTGAAATCACTTTTTACTTTTCCTAAAAAAAAAGTGAAAACAGAAAACATGTTTGTGTTAACCTGTTTTTTTTAAAAAAAAATCAATTTCTGAAACTAGTTTTTACTTTTTTTAAAATGGTCTTTCTTGCAATTTCTCCACTAGTTCTCAAACTATACAGGAGAGAGAGAGAGAGAGAATCATCCAAGCCTTTGCAATCATGTTAGAAACAAATTTCATACTTGATATTCTGAAAGAAAGGGCCGGGTGGATAGACCAGGCATAGCCGGCTTAGAGAGGAAGCCGAAGAAGTCGTTGCTTTTGGCCCCCGATTTTTTAGCCTTAAGAGGGCTCCAAAAAATATAGTTTAAATAATAAGAAGTTTCAATTGCCTTGCTTTGAGTAACATCTTTATGATCATGTGGCAGCTTAGGCTCTTTGAATGCTTTAAAAACTGGGTTCGAATCTCCACCCCTTAGTTTTCCTCAACATTTCGCAAAATTTTGTTCAAAGATGAGATAAATGGCCCCCCTATTGCATGCAACTTTCGCTTCGGGCCCAAATATCTTTGAGCCGGCACTGAATCCAGGTGATTGGGTTCTTCTCTCCTAGGCCGAAGTTATAGTATCAACTTTCATAAAATGCTGGCTTCATAAGCCCAATGTATCCTTTCTGGCCTCCTCTCATCTCTAAGTTAAGAGAGTATATATATATATATATATATATATATAGGTGAAATATATGTGAAATTTTCTAATTCCAAAGTCGGTCCTTTATTGACTATAAGGTTTTTCTCCTTCGATAAGTATCTTTTATTGACTATAAGAGGGAGGGAGGGAGGGAGGGAGCGAGAGAGAGAGTATCTTCAATGGCCTGGGTTTGAGAGAGAGAGGAAGAGAAAATGAAAAAAGACCTCCAAGGAATTGTAGCGGAGTAGCCTGTTTTTTGTTTCTGAAAATAGTGAAAGTTGAGTTTTGTTACTTCCTCAAATTATGAAAATAGTGAAAGTGATTTCAAGAATTTGAAAGTGGAAGTAGTGCACCAAACAAACTTTCAAAGTTAACTTTTGAAAATTCTGAAAATAAAAACAGAAAACAGAAAATAGAATGGCTACCAAACATGACCGTAGGGTTTGCTGCATCTTCAAAACTTATTAAGGAAATGTTTGAGCCATGAGCGGATCGGTGGGTTCTTATACTAGAGTTTTTTTTCCTCTGCGGCTTTTCTTTGTATTTTGTTTTTCGTTTCTTTTCTTGTCAGAATAAATTTGACAAGAGAATACTGTTTGGAGCATAAATCGAAAGAAAAGACAATGATGTGTTTTTTTACCGTGTTGTCCTTTCCTAGAAATTATGAACAATCTAGCTTGTATGGATGAAAGGGTTAACTTTTAATCTTTGATTTGAAGTTGGTTAAAAAATGCAAAATGAGAATCCAAAAAGCTAATCTTAGGCTATCTTTTGGATTGTGGGTGTACTATGAAGCAAAATGCAAATAGTCAAAAAAAAAGTGAAACGGTAAAATTTAAAATTCAACAGTCTCCCAAACACACCATAAATTTTGGGTGGTGGGTTTTATCGTAAGTTCTTTTATTATGTCCGAGACAACGTAAGCGGTTGTTGTTGTTTTTATAATGAGTAGCGATTCTCACACTTTATTTTTTTTTCCTGAATTCACTCTCTTTTTGTATTTGATTAATTTGAATTCGCAACACTACCCTCTTATTGGTCCAATTTTTTATCTATACCAACCATGATTATTAGCTCATTTGACCTCCCTTATACACTTTCTTTGAAAAACAAATATTGATTATATGTGTGTTTTTTGTTTACTTATTTGTTCCCTTACTGAGACTATCAATTGGCCTTAATGTGTGGACTTACGTTAATTTCAGTTTGATGTAATTGAGATATTTGTATTATCTTACTGCTTGTAATAAATAAAAATTCATGGATCAAAGCGTATCAAGAACTATAAACGAGGAATGCAAAAGTTAATGCCCTTTTGAATTTCTCTCACTGATTTCAGAGCCTAAAGTTCTTTATAATTTTGTGGGGTAAATCACAGCCTAAGTTTTGCTGTTAATTGGAGAGAGAGAGAGAGAGAGAGAGAGAGAGAGAGAGAGAGAGAGAGAGAGAGAGAGAGAGTTAACTTATGTGCAGTGTAAATTAACTCAACAGCAAATGTGTGACCATATAACCATCAATCATTTTTCTTTTCTTTTCTTTTCTTTTTTCTTTCTATCTTAGATTACTTGATGGAGGGTTTCTTGCTTTACTAGGGGCGGGTGTACCCTACTTTTAGAGTGACAAGGTCTCACTTTATTTTGCACAGAATTTATATACGTTCTACGGAAAATTAACCAAAAGGAGGTACCCTTTTATGATCCTATAAAGTAGTTGTCTAGATGTAGGTGTAGAGAAACATATATAGCCACCAATGAGGGACTGGTTTAGTGGTGCAAACTTGAGACTTGAATAGATAAAGCATAGGTTAAAGTACCCATAGCTTAATATTGGGGTTAAATATACTCCTAACTAAGAGCATTCGTAATGGGTGTGTTATATTTGTGTATCAAAATGTTTGTTAAGGTATGTGTTAGGATAAAAAATGGGTCCCACAAGTGTGTGTTAACTTAGGAATGTGTTAGTATATATATGAGTACCTCAATGGGTTAGTTAGGAGTGTGTTAACTTTTTAAAATATATATAGAAAAACAATGAAAAAGGCAACAGTAAATTTAAAGTTTGAAAAAGGCAACGTAAGTTTTTAGCCCTTTGATTTTTAAGTAACGCTACGATGACAACAAAAATTTACAACATCTTTACAACATTTGCCACGTCATCACTAAGATCCACAATTTCACCCAACATAAAAAAAAATTAAAATAAAAGGAAAACAAAGGAACACTAGATCTGAAAAACGAACGGAGAGTGAGGGAGAGAAAGAGAGAGGGAGGAGGAGCACCACCACCGGCGACTCCCACCACCGCTGGAGACCACCACCGGCTCCACCTCGATCATCTCATGGGTTTAATTCCATTTTTTTTTCTCCGGATTATTCTTGGTTCCCATGGGTTTCTCTTTCTCTAAATCTATAGAAAGAGACGAGATGTATTGTTGTCTAATTTTCATCCCTCATATTCTAATTTTCATGTTGATTTTTACTGATATATTTGGAGTCCGGTGACGAGATGTTGCTCCATTTGGTTTGGAAAATTGGTTAGATCAGAGAATGACACGGTTTGATTGTATTGTTATGTTTTATGGTTGAAGTTTGAATTTATGGAGATAGGGCCCACTTATTGTTTGTTAGATTGGTTGCTAAACTTAATAACCATGCTAACACACTATTAGATTTAGCACACTCTAACATACTCTAACACACATGCATTGTGGCACAAAAAATACACTTTTGTTTGTTAAGTCTTAACACACACAATTAACACACTAGTTAACATACCCACTACGGATGCTCTAACACTACCACCAATACGTGGGGGATTTTAGCTTTGGTCTCGTTATAGGTGTGGTGTGGTGCGATGTGATCCTATACAGATAGTCAGGGCCGGCTTATAAGGTAAGCCAGAGAAACTTGGGCTTTGGGCCCCCAAAAAAGGATAAAAAATGAGGGCCCCAAAATTGTATGACCCATATGTATAAATATAGGCCCAATTGGAATTTAGGGATCACAAAATAGGCTCAATTAGATAGAAACGGTAGAATTAGAATTAAATCCCATTATGGCATTCTGTTCAAGGTTGACAACAGATGACTCAAGGAAAAAAGGCTTTTCAAAGTTAAAATTGATCAAAAATTATCTTCGGTCAACTATGTCTCAAGAAAGATTAAATGATTGGCTATATTGTCTATTGAGGAGTTGGTGAAGAAGCTTGACTATAGAGACTTAATTAGAATGTTTGCAGTAAAGTGCGAGAAATCTAATATTCAAAATATAGATTTTGAGATATTGTAATGGTTACATTTTTTGGGCTTTTTTGTACGAATGGTCTCCAATGTATTAGCGAAATGTCAATTTGGTCCCCAATACACAAATCGCGTCTATTGCGTCCCCAATGTCCCCAATGTGTATTTAAATGGTCCCTGCGACTAACTATGGTCATGCTCACCGTTAAAAATAGAGGTATTTTTGAAACTTCATCTATAGACAACCATCACTCCACACAATTCCATCTTCAAACTCAAACCCCCAAAGCCAGTTTCCCACCTTTTCTCTCCAAACTCCATTTCTCTCCCTGCAAACTCACTTTAAATGGCACAATAACGAACCCCAAAAAATAGTAAGGGTAGCACAATAACTGACCCATCTCTCTCTCTCTCTCTCCGAATTTCAATGGCATAAAACAAAGCTCTGATTGATTTTATCCTCCTCTTGCTCCATGTGTCACGCCCTCGATTTTCAACATAAATATTAATAACATTTGATAATTAAAATCCTCACTGGAGTTACAATTAATAACCCAAAAGATAGTTCAATCCACAAACTTGCCCAATAATTTACAGAGGTCCACAATAGAAAATACAATACAGTTTAGTTTACAAAGATAGACAAGTGCTTCTGAAAATAGCTTTAAACAACGACATCAGCATGCACTCCAGGCACTCCATGACAATGACCTGCAATGTACCTGAAAATGATAAGTTGAGCTACACTAACCCAGTAGAGAAATCTATACGCAAGTTATACGAAAATATGCCGAGTTATGTATCTAAAGTGAACGAGTATAGACAGATATGCCCAAGGTTTGTATGGCTATCAACAAGCAGCTCGCTATGGCTAAAGGATTCTAGACAATCCTATATACAACACCTATCATCTCACACGCCATACCAGTGCCACTAACATTTCCACATCAATCACAAATAATCAATATTTTGGTTCTCAACCGATTCATCACAGCATGTATGTTTCCACATTCACACTCATTTCACAATCTTTCACATTCCTCGTTTCATCAACAAATCTCCTTTCTCTTTCTCATCTATCATCAAAATCTCTTTTGTTTCCAAATAGGTGTAATGTATAGAAATACGTGACCTATAGTGGTCAAGCTCCATTGATTCGAGCTTGAATAGCTGGAGTCCGTTGATTCTGTGCACGAATACCGAAAATCGTTGATTCGCTCAAGAAAAGCTGGAGGATTTTTAATAGAAAAATCCTTTTCCTTTAAAACAAGTCAACTTGACAAAATCCAATCTTTCTTTCTTTCCCAATAATCTCATATCATAACATCCAAGGTTTTCGCATGTATCACTTGTTTCCGGTCATCTCACCGATTGGTGATACCCGTTCGTTTGCGTGGTCCGGTCATCTCACCAAATGTCCATGGTGATACCCGTTCATTTTTATCTGCAGATCTTATCACTTTGCCGAATATCCATGGCGATACCAAAAGTGTCCATTCCGGTCCTCTCACCATGTCGGTACTTAACCGAATGGTGATACCCGTTGTGTCCACAATCTCAATAATCAATCGTATCCCATTACGCTACAAACCATTAGCCATCACATACACCGACCAATAGACAAGCACAAGCATTTCCTTTAAGTATGTCACCACATTCTACATAGCGTACTGAACTCATAAGTAATTTTACAACACACTAACTATTAGCCTCTATACTAGAATCTCATGAAACGAGAGCTCAAGGAGTTTAGGAAGATCAACGAGATGAAATCACAAGGATACGAGCTACTATGTTACATTTCGGATCACTAGCCAAACTCATGACTACCCATCACTCTCACCACAATGCCTCATATAACCTACGGTACACTTAAACGACCTCACAGTACATATTCCATTCACAACGGTACTAAGATTACGTCTAATGAGTATCGAAGGGATTGGAACGATCAACGAATCATTGGAACCCGAGTAATCAAGTTTAGAGATGATTAGAATGTGATTGGAGAGTGTTAGAAGTGATCAGGAATCAACACAATCGATGAATGATCAACAAAGTCTAAAACAGTTTTTTGAGTCATTGGTACCAATACCTCAAAAAGTAGGTATCGGTACCAAACCAATCCAATGAGCAATCAGAGATCAAGGTATCGGTACCTTAAAAAGTAGGTATCGGTACCAAAGGTATCGATACCTCAAAAAGTTGGTATCGGTACCAATGCATTATAGCGGGCGATTTTGCAGAAAACCAAGAATGAGCACCAAGTCAAATTCCAACCAACTAAAGCACGATTTAGACACATAATTATCAAATAAACCCATAACAAGAGTAAGAAATTCCTACCTCGAGTCAAGGATCGAAACCCATGCGATTTGAGCAAGCCCTAGCTCTCCGAACTTCGAAATCAACCGAATACTCCCCCTCCAAACGAAACCCACGAAATTTAAGCTCAAGACTACGATTGGGGGGGGGGGGGGGGGGAGAAGAATGGAGGTGGATTTATATGGATTTTTGGTGGATTTTTGAGTGAGAGAGGAAGAGAGCAAGAGAGAGCCGAGAGAGGGAGAGGCGTCGGGAGATAGAGAGAGAGAGGATTGAGAACTTTGTTCTCCTACACACACCCACTCTTATATACTAGCACCCACACAAATCACACTTGTACTCCCTCAAATAATAATCCCAACACATTAACCCCAATTCAAATAAACTCAATAAATTTCACATTTTTCTCAATTTCTAACAATTATAAAACTTTTAAATAATATCTGAAAAATACGGGTCCTTACACCATGTCGCTGCAAATCAAAAGCGGCAGAGTTCCTCTGGGCTTCACCCAGTGCGTCTTTCCTGACTCGGCGCCGACTCAGTCATCAATTGAGATTGATCTGGGAAAAACCCAAATGGGTCCGAAGGTCTAGAAGACTGGGCGTTGAAAATCCCAGTGGGAGCGCGGATCGAAGCAGGGATTCGACAAAATTGGCCCGGCCAGTCGGAGGAGGAGGAGGAAAGGGTGGGTTTTGGGTCATTGATCTGATCGGAGGTGGAAAAGAGGAGGCAAAGGTGGTGTCGCCGAAGCCCTCGTCGTCCTCCTCTGATTTGGAATCTCTAACATTTTAACAAAATATAAATTGGCACTGAAGTTATAACCCTTCATTTCTTTTCATCAATGTCTACCCAATAAATAACAATTAGATCAGAAAAATTAGTGTACATCATATTTCTTTGTGCTAAATCTCTATTTAAAGGTTTTTTCCAGACCAAAAAATAAACAATGAAATCTGTGGCATCAAAACCAAATGTATCAACTCCAAAACTGCTCCTCCGGATCTAGGTATTGTCTTGAATCTGCGCGTAAGCTCCACTATTGCTGGCGTGTGAGTAGTGGAGAGAGAGGGGGGAAAGGGGGGCCGGGGGGAAGGCAGGGAGGGAGAAGAGGCTACGATGGGCTGGGAGCCTGGGTGGGTTGGGGTTTGATAGGGCTAGGGTTTTGAGGTTGAAGTTGGAGTTGTGTGGGGTGATACTTGTTTAAAGGTGAGTATGAACAGAGTTAGAATCAAGGACCATTTAAATACACATTGTAAACATTGGGGACGCAATAGACGCGATTTAAATATTAGGGACCAAATTGACATTTTGCTAATACATTGGGGAACATTCGTACAAAAAATCCCATTTTTTTTAGATAACCATATGCTTATATTTTGTAATGGTTTGTTTAATGAAACTCTTTGCAGACCAACTTTTGTATAAAAAATATAGAAAGACCTCATTCAAACGATTTGCTTCTGGCCCCCAAAATTTATGAACCGACACTGCAGATAGCTGTGAGTTGTGACGTGGCAAAATTTCCTAGCGACGGTACAGTACTTCCATGTATGTATTGGGCCATAAAGAGAGACATTGCCAGCAAGGGTGGTGGTTGGGTTTATAACACTAAATTAAATGCCTGACAAAATTTTGTGTAAGGTTTTAGTACTATTTTTTAAGACAAGGAACTATTTCAAGGTCAAGTTACCTACCTGTACTTGTAGGTTAAACCTTGGATACGTGCAACACTGCTGCAAGTCTGCTAGTAGTTAATAGATATCGATTAATATCTTAATTCAAACGCTGGCAGCGAGAGTCGAACACAAGAAGGTAAACCTTAAAACGATCTTTTAAGGTCATTTCCAGAATAGTACTTGATCGGAATCATTGCTATTTGACTCGGACATGAAACTGATTAAAACAATTAGACCAATTAAATTGAAGATGAAGAACATTAGCATAGAATTGTATCCAAGTAAAAAAGAGTTTTCTATAATGTTTTCCTCATGATTTCTTTCCTAGCTCCCTCACCCCACCCTATTTAGTATGATATAAAAGTAAACAGATTAATGATGTCTTTGCTTTTTATTTTGTGTTTGCGCTTTCCCTTGCGAAATCCATGAACTAATAAATGATACTATCTAGAGTACAATAATTGAACCGGTAAAACTGCAAATGGAAAAGAAAGAAGTAAATGCTCATGTCTCCATTAGAGTACAACTATTTGCAAAGCTAGCTACATTCACAAAAACATGATGTATAAAAGAGCACATTAGGTCACCTGTATCCAAAAGTGTTTGTACCTTTGTTTCTATGTCAGCCATAAGATTTCGCAAAAAACTCTTCCAAAGTGTCTTCCTTCGGCTGCTCACAAGATTCTTTCCGAAAAGATATTATTGTGCAATCATGCGATTTAAATTGCACAAAAACAGAGTGCATACAATTGTTCAGTTAAAAAAAAAATTGACCTTATAAAAGAAATGGTACCCATGAGAGCTATAATGGAGAGGTCACTTCATTATATTTAAATATTAGACCATGTAACAACTTCGTCTTCTTTGTATGTTTATAACATGTGATCATGAGAAGGTTGTTGAAGATGTGTATTTTTACACCACTAAATTAACATAACTTATTCTAATTTTTTGTTACAAAAAAAACATAGCTAGAGCCCAACTTATTGTACGAGGCTAGCTTCCGTCATTGTAGGCCTTGAAAGGGTTAGAACTATCGAACTTGTATCAAACATGAAAAAGGATCGGAACGAGTTTTAAGATAGTGTGGACCTCACGATATAGTTTGGGCTCGTAGGTTCACTATGAGCCTATTTCATATGTGGTCCCTCCATTCACGGGCCTTCTTGTGTAGACGACTCCCAAAAATCGTCGTTCTGATGCAATACTTCCAACCACATGATTTCATCACATTCGTCCAGCAAATGAGATATATCTTTTTATTTTTTCAATTTATATTCTTCATCCGATTTTTCTTTTTATTTGTTGACAATAATAGATTAAGCAAAACCATTTGGCTGTGGTGCCAGATCAAGCTTATATGGAGTTTCATACATCAGAACGTACAAAATGAACATTTAAACGGGATTATCAAGCAAAACCGTAAAGCAACGTGTAATGGATTGACTGGGAATTCATTTCCCAAAAAGAGAGAGCCTGAAATGGAACCAGCTAGCTAGCCATATATGCCAAGAGATCACCTAGCTCTTAAACTAGTTGGAATTGAAGTGGGTCATGATAGTAATAGTCTAATATTAGTGGGACTTGTGTATGGGTCAGAAATATAAATATGGAGTGGTTACTTTCTTATAGGAAATGATGGTGTCGATCTCTTGTTAACTTTTTAATCCCAAAACAAATAACAGGACATCAAAGTCATGGAGAGTTCATGATTTCTGCACCCAAATGGGGACCTCAGTATTCCCAAGACTTTGCTACCTATCTCTCGCCAAATAATTTTCACACTCTTTTTACCATTGGCGTTCTCATTGTTGTCTTTTGTGTGAATTTACAGAATAGTAGTCCATGCATTTTGTAAAAAGTTTATTGCATTGAGGGGTAGTTAAGAAAATTTATACACTAAAAAACAAAAAAGGGGAGTGTCAGTGGTAAAAAGGAGAGTGTGAAAATCATGTTTTAGTTAATACACTCCACATATGATCCCATTGAAAAATACCACATCAGTTGTAAATGGCATGCACCTATGATCCCAAAACAATACGCTCTTTATCGCTTTGGTCCTTGAAGTTTCACTTTTGTCAATTTTGGCACTAAGTTTCTAAACTTTAGTCCACAGTTTTCAAATTCCTTATTCCGTAAAGTCAAGCATTAGGACAGGAAAGACAAAACATAGGAGAGATACTACATTTTCTACTGGGCTATGCTACCATCAAAATAAAATCCTTGATTCTTTCAGTGTTTTGCTCAATTAGAAAGGGAGGGGGCAATTGGCAATAGCAACCTGCTAAGCGTTGCCATAGGAACTCGAAACCCGTTGCCGGTCCTGTTTGGGACCAATCATGACTCATAGGTTTGTACTGTCTCGGTAGGGCTAATGGTTCAGAGTCGGACCAGAATGGTTTCATGCATGCACACCTCTAAACCCGCAACTTTGCAAATCCAAATCTTGATGTTCTTTTATGAGTAGTATTTTTGCCCTTTTTTACTACTTATATTTATTTTATTTTTGTCAAGTTTTTCAGATGTGTAATTCGTTTTAAAGTGGCAACAGCATATAAGATCAAATCCTTTAGATTGACAATGCCGGTATGAGTGCATGCTTCATCATTAGGGCAAAGAATGTGATGAATACGTTACTCTGCAAGCAATAAGGGTTGTTTTCTCTTTTTTCTCATGTTTTCCCCTATAGCTTTCTTTTTCCTTTTTCCAATTCCTTTTATCATTTGGTCAAAGGGACAGTATTAGCATCATTAGGACATGAAACAACTCCAAAAAAAGAAAATTTCTCATGATTATGGGTTTCGTATGGCTATCTCATTAATGGTTGATCATTATCGAAGAGCCCCATTTTGACTGCCTTTTCTCTTGGAATGTATTTATTTTTCAATAAAACTTCCTTACCTACTTTCGCAGTCCACTAATGCTTAATATCTCTCGTTCATGTGTAAACGGACTATCATCAAGGTTTTAAATAGGAGTAGTAGTGGAAGTATCCAATGACACGTAGCGGGTATCAAGCGTAGTGATCGTGAATTTTTTATTTTTTATTTTGCGTCAAAGCACCTGAAGAGGGAAAAAATCAAATACATGCGTATTGGAAATCGGCCTATATGATGTGAATTTTTGGTAAGAGCAGTATACCGGGGTGTAGCGGTATATGAGGGCCGAAAAATCACTATGTTGGAGCCGACATTTAATGCTCTATATATATATCTCTACAACAAAATCGGTCAAAGACGACAAATAAATTTCGTCGCCAAAGATGCAAAATTCGTTGCTTAAGCTTTTGGCAATGAAAAATTTCGTGGTCTTATATTTGACGTGGAAGGGGTACTACCTCCTATCAGCGATGAATATTTTCGTCGGCAAAAGTGTTTTTTGGCGACGAAATAATTTTTTTTCGTCACCAAAAACGAACAAACTAGAAAAATTTTATACCACTTTGTTGTTGCCCAAACTCGAACCTAGGAGGTTGGGTTTCTAAATAAACACTACTACCACTATGCCACTTATCATTTTGTTAATAGTATTGCAAAATTTAATATATATTACGATTTTTCAATAATTTTTAAAGTAATCTATGTATAATATATATCAATATGCATTATTTATTTAAAATATATCGAATTTATTTATTTATATGTATTATTTATTAAAAATTTATTAAATTTTTTGAAATTTAAAAGGTAATTAGGCTTGCATTTGCCGACAAAAATCCTATTTCGTCGCCAAATGGTACCATTTGGCGTCAAAATTTGTCTCCAATTTGGCGAGGACATAAAAAATTCGTCGCTAGAATGTACCATTTGGTGAGGAAATTTTAAATTCATCGTTAATTTTGCAAGAAAATCCAAAATTTGTTGTCAAATGTCACCAATTTTTATATGGTGAAAGTACACGGAGACCCCCTCAACTATGTCTTTTTTCCATGAAGACCCCCTAACGTTTAAAACCCCTTCAACTATATGAAATGAAAAATTGGCTAACTCTATTAACGGAATGAGGGAAAATGACGATTCTACCCCTAAAAAGTCGTCCACGCTGACCCCCTCATCTATAAAAATTGTCCACACTGTCTCCTTCATCTTAACGGTGTTTTTGACGGAAGGGTGCTGATTGGTTAACAGTTATAGTTGAGGGGGTCTATATGAGCGATTTTAAATGTTAGGGGATCTCCATGAAAAAAAGGTATAGTTGAGGGGGTCTGTGTACTTTCACCTTTTGATATTTGGCGATGAAATTCCTATTTGGTCGCAAAATAGTACCCTTTGGCAACGAATTTTGGATTTTGTCGTCAAATGGTATAGTTTGGCGACGAATTTTGGATTTCCTCGCCAAATGGTACCGTTTGGCGACGAAATCTATTTTCCTCGACAAAAGGAACCATTTCGCGACGAATTTTAGATTTCGTCGCCAAATTTCGTCACGATAGACCATTTTTGTTGTAGTATTAATTGAGAAAAGTTATACTCCTAAAAACTGTATGTAGGCCAATTTGATGGTCAAGGCTTTTGGGAAAATGGAAAATATATGGACATGCATTTTACCCACATAATCATGTATAGAAATTCTCTCTTTTTTGCTTGTATAGTTCAAACTTAAAATTAAATTCGTAAATCTTGTCTATGGCTGGAGTTATTTTATAACATTGTAGTAGATATGTAAACTATCTCGTTGAACTATCCTTCCGCTTAGATGGATAGTGCACCGGGGATATAATCTCATCACACATGGCACTTTTATTACTATATTATTTACTCTACCCTACTCTCCATGCGAGTTGTGCATGCGTTAGCGCACTTTTTTCAATCTTCTTTTTCTCCTGGGGTATACCCTTTGTAGGCTGTACATTCAGTTAACATTTTTTTAATTTCAATCTAATTTACCAAAAAAAGAAGAAGATTAATTAGCTTGCTCTCTCTCTCTCTCTCTCTCTCTCTCTCTCTCTCTATATATATATATATATATATCTATTATAAAACAGAAGGGTGTGGGGACAAGTTGTTGGAACGGCTTAGATTCATTTGATCCAAAGGCTGTAGTGCATCCTCCCACTTCCCGGCTAAGTGTCCATGGTTTTCACCTAAATCACACAACTGCCATCCCCTTCCAACCGGGATGCGTAGTGCCGTAGGCACGGGTTAACACTAGTACACATACATATCTGAGCAGTTTTTGTTTGTTTTTTATCAAACGGTTCAAACAAAAACTGCTCGGATGAAGCCCTTCTCGGTCATTTTTTTTGCCGATTTCTCGCGGGTACCCTTAAAATCACGTTCTGTACACATTGAGCAGCTTGGATCATCAAAATTCAATCGAAAAATGGGAGAAATGGGAAGATCCTTATTTTAACTAAAATAAAGACCTCCTCATTTGAAAATGATTGTATATTTTATACTCCCTCCTCCAAATTGAGAGTCCCTTATTCCATTTTGGGATGTTCCAAAATGATTGTCCATTTCCAAAAATAGAAGTGGAAATTTCATAATTTTCCAAAAGTAACCCTCTTATTTGAATTCAAATGGTGCAAAATAGGTAGAATATATGGGTAATTGTGGAAAGTAAGTATAATGATTGCATGTCCCCTAAAAAAGTTGGAATTCCAAAGAGGGACTCTCATTTAGAAACGGAGGGAGTATATATATATGACTTATAATTGAGCTGACATCCATTACGGTCATCATTTAAGTCAAAGAATCTCTGTTCCAAAACCGGACATGAGAATTTCTTCTCATCCAACGCTTCGCGAATAAAAGAGGCTGGCTTCTATTTGGGGTTTGGCATCGGCTGGGTTGTCCGCCAGCCTGTCCAACTGAATTCAATATCTTAAGGGCTTGGACTGATGTTTCGGCCCACAAAAGTATGGACAGATGGAATTTATTTTATCATGGGGATTGAATTTTCTTAATTATCTTTCAATTTAACAGGTTTTTCGTTGTTATCGTCTTGTATAATTGTCTTATTAATTACTATGAAATTTCCTACCTGTCTCACCCAAAAAAAAAAAAAACCCACCAGAATACTTAATATGCGGAAGATCCTATTTAAAAATTCATTCAATATTTTTTTGAATAAATCCAAATGTATGGGCCAACTTATGTTTGCTTCGACTAATCCCGAGACCCAAACCCACCGTCGACCAGTAGTGAGAAGCTCGATTCAAGCCGAGATTATAGCCACGTATGGAGTAGCCCCTTAAGAGTTAATGGCGCCTGAGGTTTCAAATCTGAAACCCGAAGGAGAGCACACATGTAATGTCTACCCGATTGTGATTTTCCTAGCAATGTAAAGTGAAAAAACTTAAGGCACCGAATAGCTAAAGATTATACTTAATATGCGAAAGTTATGATCAAAAGAGTAAGGGCTGGTAGACAGAAAGACCGTTTTGATCATAACTTTCTGTGTGCTTTGAATTGTGATGTGATTTTGGTGTCATTAGAAAGCTGACTTCAAGACCTCGAAATCGATATATAATTTGCATGTTTTCAATTTCGGACGAAGAAGTTATGACCGTTTGAATTTCAGTTAGTTAGAGGGGGTTAAGTGCCAAAAATAATAGTTAGAGGGGGTTAAGTGTCACCGAGGCATAGTTAGAGGGGGTTAACTGTAATTTACCCAAGATTATACTAATTACTCATTATGGACACTTCTCTAGGATGTCAAAGGTTACAGGTATCTGCGTTGCCCAGAAAAGTTAATCGCTGGGGATAAATTATGGGTTATTTACAAGGACACCCCTCCAACTATCACATTTTGTCAACATGATCCCTCCATCTTCAAAACTCGGCAAATTGACCCCCCCAACTATCAAAACTCGGCAAACTGACCCCCCCAACTATCAAAACTCGTCAACTACACCTCCTCCCCATAATTCCGTTAAAAAACTGGACGGAAATAGATGAAAGGACTAAATTACCCTTTCCAAAGAAACAAGTAGGGTTCCAGAGCAGAACCACGCCACCCCCTCCTCTCTTCTGTTCTTCCCCCCCTCTCTCTTTCTCTCTCTCCCCGACATAGATGAACAACGACAACCTTGAAGCGTAAATCTCAAACTCTAATCCTCGTTTTTCCTTCACGTTCTAATCTCGTCTTTCCATTCTAATCTCGTCTTTCCATCTCCATCTCCTCGTTCAACCGAAATCACGTTCGCCTGTTCGGTCACTGGAAAACCCTAATCTCCTGGTTCAAAATCGTAAGTTGTAAGTTCCTTATCCATAATTGTTGGCTATAAAATCATACGTTTTTGGGGGGTTTTGGAACCCTAAAATTTCATACGTCTTCGGGGATGTGGAACCCTAAAATTTCGATGTGAGTTTTTTAAAAGTTGTACACTGAAACTTCGACTGGAACCGTAAAGCTTCTATTGGAGTTTGTTAATGTTGTATCTTATCTTGAATTAAGAGATTCTTGGATTAAGAGATTTACATTGAATATACAGCTATAAAAAATAGAAATTTTTGGGAATTTCGTATTTTATTTAGTAAGTACAAATTTGTCTCTATTTTTTGTACAATGAAATCCTCCTCTGTTTTTTTTTCTTTCTATTATTGGATCTGACGACATTAGGGGTAAAATAGTAGCCCCTTTTTCGAAAATCTAGATTGAGTGGTCCCTCTTTGTATAGTTTCCATGCAAATTTTATGAAGTTTCAGTTTAGATTCAAAAATTTTATAAGTGTTTGTATGGTTTCCTGCTTTCCATGGAGTTTTTTATAAGTGTCAGTTGAAACCCTTTGATTAATGAAGTGTTTGTATGCTTTTCATGAAAATGTTCCATTTTATAAGGCTAAGTATTTGTATGGTTTCTGTTGACTTCAAGTTGACATCCTTTTACTTCCCTAATTATTTATATGGTTTCCATGCAAATGTCAGGATTTTTTTAAAGGCTTTTTTAATACAACTCTTTTGTTGCAGGTACAAATGGAGGAAGAACTTAACTTAAGGTGTACTTTGTTAGCTCATGTTGGTGGTAAGCTACTCAGAGGGGCCCACTGGGAATACAAGGATGGGGTTACTGCTGAAATTAAGGTAGACTCAGATTCCTTCACCTTTTATGAGTTAATGGATGTAATTAGGGAGATAGGATATACAGTTCAAGAAGATAACATTAGTGTGTATTATACACTACCAGTACCTGACATCAACAATGGGTTTGTTGCATTGAGAAATCATGATGATATGGTTAACATGTTTGCAGCACATATGTTGAATGGTATCAAGTATTTCTCTATTGATATTTATGTTGACTGTCCTAACGTGGTTGATTCAGAGGATGAGGAGTTGATAGGTGTAGACCAGGGTTGCATAACTGAGTTGAGAGGTGACCAACAAGTAGGAGAAGGAGGAGGACAGGGAGGTGGTGATCAATATGGAGAAGTAGGAGTGGGAGAAGGACAGGGAGGTGGTGATGAAGATGGAGGTGGTGATCAACATGGAGAAGTAGGAGTTGGAGTTGAAGGTGGTGATGAAGATGGAGAAGTAGGAGTAGGAGAAGGAGGTGAAGGTGTGGATGCAAATAAAAGTGGTGAAATGGATGATGATGGTAGCTCAGATATGAGTGGTTGCCCAATGATGATAGCTCTACTTCCACTGCCTCTTTTAGTGGGGTAGCGGAGTCTTTTGATGAAGAACAAGAGGAGAGTATTCCCTTGGTAGGTTTAAGGAAAAGCTTACTTAGGAGTTTAGGTGAACAAGAAAATGATTGTAGTTCTGATAGTGATGATGACAACATTGCACCTGAGTTTGATGAAAATGGGAGGCCTATTTTTCTTGAGTTCAAAGAGAGTTACATGAACAAACCTCAGTTAATAGAAGGGATGAAATTTTCTAATGTGGTAGTTTTTAGGAAATTATTGAGGGAATACCACATAAAGGAGGGTTATGAGTTCAAATTTATAAAGAATGAGTCTAGGAGGGTGACTGTAAAGTGTGCATATGATTGTGGCTTTAGACTTCATGCCTCTCCCATGTATGAAGAGAGATCCTTCCAAATTAAAAAGATAGATCAAGAACATTCATGTACCAGGAAATACACTAATAATAATGCAACCTCATCTTGGCTTTCCCAGAGGTACTTAGCCAAATTTAGTGATGGCCCTGAGACTAAGGTCAGTTCAATGAAAAAAACTATTAGGAGGGAATGGTTGTTGAATGTTTCAGAGAACAAAGTGTACAGGGCAAAAAGAAAGGCACTTGAACTGATAAGGGGAGATCATAGAGGGCAGTATGCCAGGTTGTGGGATTATTGTGAGATGGTTAGAATACAGAATCCAAGTAGTACTGCGAAGATTAAGGTGGATATAGAATCATTGCCAGAGGGAGGACCGGTGTTTAAGAGGATTTTCATAAGTTATAATGGACAGCTGAGGGGTTTTCTGTCAGGTTGCAGACCAATTATTGGGTTAGATGCCTGTTTTCTGAAAGGTCCCTTTGGAGGTCATTTGATGCATGCAGTTGCAAGAGATGCCAACAATCAGATGTTTCCTTTGGCATTTGCTGTTGTGGAGGCTGAAACCAAAGATAGCTGGACTTGGTTCATGGGTTTGCTGGTGCGTATGATAGGAGATCCAGAGGAAAAAGGATGGTGTTTTGTCTCTGACAGGCAGAATGTAGTTTGTTTGTTCTTTGTAATTACTGTATTTTGTTACTTAAATAAGTACAATCTGTTCATTGTTTATGTTTACTGAACATCTGGTTTTTTTTTCTCACTTAGGGCTTGACACAATCATTTGCAGAGTTGTACCCTAATGTTGAACATAGGTACTGCATTAGGCATATGTACTCAAATTTTTGTAAAGTGTACAAGGGTAAAGAATGGAAAGACCTAATGTGGAATTCAGCATCAGTGTACACAGTTCAAGAGTTTGAGTACCATATGAATGCCATTAAAGAAATTGATGAGGGTGCATATAAGTACTTGATGAGTGAAGACCCTAAGACATGGGCTAGGTGTATGTATGGGTTAAGGTCCAAATGCAATAGAATGGACAACAACACTAGTGAGGCTTTCAATCAAGCAATCAAAGATGCAAGGGATGAACCAATTTTGACCATGTTGGAAAGTATTAGAAGGTATCTGATGACAAGATTGCAAATTAATTAGGAGGCAAATGTGCATGAGCTGGGAGGGTACCTTATGTCCAAAGATTAGGAAAAGGGTTGAGAAAACCTGCAAGCTAATGGGGGAATGTCAGGTTATTTACAGTGGTGACAAGATTTATGAATTAATGACTGTTATGAGGACATTTGTTGTGGACTTAAATGAGAGGACATGCACATGCATGAAGTGAGATGTGTGTGAGATACCATGTCAACATGGAATGGCAGCAATCATCACTGACAAATCTAATTCTCAAGACTTTGTTGATGAGTGCTTCCATATTAGTACTTTTGCCAAGACATACAACTTCACCATCAAGCCAATTCCTGACCAAACAATGTGGGTTCGTAAGGACTTAGCTCATATAGAACCTCCTCTTTTTAGGGTCAAGAGTGGTAGACCAAAAAAGAATAGGAGGAAAGGGCCTGATGAACCAAAGAATCCAACAGGAGGTCCCTCAAAAGGAGTCAAGAAGTATTACACATGCCTCAAATGTCACGCCCTCGATTTTTAACATAATTAAATAAACCATTTTCCATAAAAGATCCTCGCATAAAGTAAATAGTACCCCAAAATGAGTTCCCACCTGTTTAATTTACAAACGAAGTCCCCAAGTTTCCAAATTACCAACATTGGCACACCGGCCCAAATTAAATTAATTACAAGTGCAAAGTATTTATGGTATTACAATCTTATGTCAAAAGATCAAACAATGTGAATTTAGTTACAATACCATCTCTATCCAAAAGTAGACTATTACAATGATGGACGAGTAACTAAGTCATGCTAACTTCCAAAAGTCTTCGTTTCCAAATACACCATGTCGTGCAACCTATTGGCCTGCATTCAAACCTGAAAAGAAGGATTTTGCTGAGCTACACTAGCTCAGTAGGAAATTCTCTACAAAATCTACATGCAATGAGATGATGAGCATGACAGAGGCGAATCAAATTAAACGACAAATCTAACAGTGCGCATCAACACCCTCTTTCAAATGTCATAACAGTTTCCAATCACAAACTCATACGTTCATACACACGCACACACTTCTCCATCGAATTTCCACCCCTTGCGAGATTGTGTTTCCACCCCTTGCGTCACAATAAACTCCACCCCTTGCGAACCGTGTGTTTTCACCCCTTGCGTCACACTAAAATCCCCATTCACTTCACAACAACAACAACCATATTATCCTCACATTTGATACCCATACCATAACCACATTTCACACACACGGACAACATCAAATACGTCACAACTAGCTCATGTACCATAGCAATCAGAGAGATTATATCATCTACAAGGAATATGCAACCCTCAAGTCATAAAACACTCCATTCAACCATAAATAGCAAAGTAAACACCCGTATCACACATAATCACGACAAAACATGTAGAGGAAGAGAGAAATCCCTACCGAAGTGGGTTTTGAGCAAAACCCTAGGTCTACCGAGAGATATATGCTTGAATCCACCAAAAATGAGCTCCACCCAAGCTTAGATACAAGATCTAGAGCAAATAAAGCCCAAAAACAAGGATGACAAGCAAAGATCAACAAATAATCGAGAGGAGAGAGAGAAAAACGTGATAGAGCTTCAAGGAGTGGGAGCAAGGACACAAAACT